>OX030951.1:3354055-4554055 GCA_943735915.1 Pherbina coryleti
ACGATGATGAAGTAATGGGAATAAAAAGTTCCGTAGCTGGGCAGTGATATTAACGGGAAGTAGAAGAGAAGAGAGAGAGAGGTGCATAGATTGGCCATGGAAAGTACGAGTGGAATGCAAAGTAATAAAGTACAGGAAACATGAAATAAGCAACTTGACAGAAACACACACGAACGCACAAGCACACAAACACACTTACCATAAATCCCAAAATAACCCGAAGTGAGTACTTTTTTGGGTGGAGTATAAGCCAACAGCTAAAGTTCACCTTACTGCCACCTACCTGGATGGTGGTCGTGTTTTGTGGTGGATGTAGTCCTTGAGGGCGTTCTGTGTCGAGCGGGTTGTGCGTCAGATGAGCAGCGAGTTTATGTTAGGCAATGCGTAGAGCATCTAATTTTGGGCTTAAATACGTTAATAAAGATTGATAGATAGCATTGACAAGGATGTTTGTTGTTGGCGGTTTGAGACGAGTATCCGAAGCAAGTGGGCAAAATATGGTGGGTACGATAGACTTTGCATGTATGTGGTACGCATATATAAATGTATAACTTTGAGGTACAAACAAAAAAAAAAATATAGAGTAGCAAAAACAAGACTGGTGCACAACTCGGCAGGATGTAAAATTTAACAACAACAACAGTTAAAAGCAAATACAACGCAGGCATGCTTAAGAACAAAGCAAACAAGGATGTAAGGAAGCAGCCTCCAAATATGCAGCCAATACTTTAAATGCAACAACAACGAAAGCTACAACAACTTGAAAGCCGATGGAAACTAGTACAATATGAACAAAAACAACAACAACAACAACAACATCACGTTACATATTGCAGAGAAAACGTATGAACTGGAACACTTTGATTTTCCTGCAACTCGTGGATGGATACGCTTGATCAGCGACTCCGAAATTGAATTCCAATAATAGTTACTGTCGCTTGTAAAATTTACCCAACATTAAAATCTTGATTATTTTCTCAAAATATCACAATTTGATTTTTTGAGGTTAGATGTTCTAAAATAAGTGGAGAGGTCTATAGCCGCTCTTCTCTACGGCTGTTAAATATCAACTGATAAATGTCATCGAAACAAAAGGGGTCGTTTCCAAACCAAACAAAATCGACTTCGAACATTAAAGGTACCAACCTGTATATGATACGAAACAATTATAATTTATACAGAGGGCTTTTTGCAAGAACATGATATGCTTCATAATGGAAAAACTCAATATAATCGACATTCAAGTTTTAGAATAGTGTATTTTTGTACGAAAAAAAGAGAGGAATGTATGTACGTATGCCACAAAGAAACTATAACGAATGGTTACGATATGTATAATATATAATTTCAGTTTTTTTTAGTTGGTGCTGGTGTGGCATTTAGTAAAATGATCCCCCAAAAATAAATTTTGGATATCATGTGACTCATAATATTTTTTGCATAAGACCATCATCATTTGAAGAAATAAAGAAAATATTTTAACAAAACTTTATCGAGAGTCGAGCAATGCAAGTTCGCTCACAAAAATTTTAAATTTGCCGTCACCAGCACCTTGAAAGGAGTATTGAGGGAGAAAAATACTTTCGCTTCAAAAGTATTTGCGAGGCCTAAACTCTCAAGAACTCGATAAATTGCTGCGCAAAGGCTTCCAAGGAAGCAAGCAGTACAAGCTTCTTGACAATAATTTGAAACTTACTTTTACAAGTACTTACGAAATATTACGGAGAGTGAACATTTCCAACTTGCATCCATAAGTGCCTTAGAAGTTAATCAAGGTGGAAACCTCTAGAGATCTCGAAAATTTAACCTTATGGAAATACAATTAAGTAAGTAAGGTTGGGTCGTACTGAGTGTTTTTGGGAATTTTTATTTAAACTTGAAAGAAAAAATACACATATTTTTAAAGTTGGTTCCGAATAGTTCGAGAAATTACTTTTTATACCCCCACGTTTAAAAAACGTAAATGTGGGTATATTAATTTTGTCACTCCGTTTGTAACGCCCATAAGGAGGCGTGGTAGGTATAGAAAAGTATATATATTCTTGATCAGCATCACCACCCGAGTTGATTTAGCCATGTCCGTCTGTCTGTCCGTCTGTGATCACGATTACAGCCGTAATTTTAAAGCTATCATCACGAAATTCAATATTTAAGCTTTTATCTAAAAAATTAAGGTCAAGTTCGAGAATGAGCTAAATCGGATGAAAACCACGCCTACCTCCCATACAAAGTGACTTTATCAAAACGGTAAAATCTCTTAGAATTACACAAAAATGAATATATGGACTTGCAATTTTGCATATGAGTTTTGATATTTAAAATACACTCTAAGCATGGAGTTCAACCAAATCGGATGAAAACCACGCCTACCTCTCATATAAAGTGGCTTTATCAAAACGGTAAAATCTCTTTAAAATCCACAAAAATTAATGTATGGACTTGAAATTTTGCATATGAACTTTGATATATAACGTGTACAATGTGTATGCAATTCAATCAAATTGAGTGAAACCACGCCCACCTCCCATACAAAGTGACTTTATCAAAAAAAAAGCGAATATTTTCTGTTAAAACTATAACAAAAACGTTTTAACAGATAAACATTTTCTTGATTGCTTAAGTCTTTGAATATACTTTGGTTCGGGCGTGGGGGTATTTTAACTTCGGCCCAGTCGAAGATCATTTCTTACTAGTTTATTAATAATTAACTTATTGCTTTGGAGCAAATAATGTTTAAAACATATCTTTCGTATTATGGTCCGTAGAATTTTTATGAAGTGTCCTAATTCGCAGATTTTTTGTTTTAAATCCGTTAAGGTTTTATTACATGTTACAATTACAATACTTATGCCGATAAACATTCTTCCAGTGTTTCAGATCAATGCAACATCCCATATAACTTAGTTTTTAATTGAAAAAGTTAAAAGAAGTTATTGTATCTGAATTTGTCAATAATCTAAGATATATTATGTGTGTAAATAGGTCGGGTGAACTATTCTCTGTTTAATAAATAAATTATTTTTATATTAATTTTTTCAACATTTAAGTTTTTTATATATTCCCTCTGGGAAATGGAAACATTCCCATATATAAGCAGGAAACATTCTATAGAATGTAGGAAGCATTCCCTTTTGTTAAACACTCAATTTCTTGGAGGGTCCAAATTCCTCTCCATTGTCTTAAAAATTAATGTGGAAACAACAACAAATAATTTACAGCTAAAAATGGATAGCCTGGTCGGGATTCGAACCTGGGCCCTATGAGGTGGCAGTCAAGCACTCTACCTACTCCACTACCGAGGCTGCCTTATTAATCGAGATTTTATTATTCTAAAAAAAATTGAAGTTTGAATCGACAAGCAAAAGTTCCCACATGCATTCATTAAAAAGCGGTTTGGAAACAATATCAATTTAAAACTTCCCATAAGTATCCAAAAGATACGATGAGGAATGTTGCAAAATCATTTCCATATTGGAAGGCTTCCACTTTTTCCCAGAGGGTTAAGAATTTGAAGATGACTTATTCGACTACAGTTGCATAAATGTTTAGATTTGAAGGAGTTAAAATTCAAGAAGTTTGAAAAATTTGTAAAGCTTTCAAGGTCCTTTTTGTTGTTTTCAGGTACTACACCTATTCAGTAAAGTCTGTCTTGGTGCGAAATGAGTTGATAGATTAGTGGGAAAGAAGGTAAATCAAGTAAAACATCTTTAGATGTTCTACGCGTGGCGGAAAGCCGTAGATTAATGACAATTTCAACCTTAGGCAATTGTTATGTCTAAACCTCAGTCATTTGAAGATATCAAGCAATTCCATCCACAAACTTTTATTCCACCAACTACTACTTTCGTCGTAAATATTGATGAAATTTTAATTTCAGTTGATTAGAAATGAGGGAAGCAATGCGGAAAGGTTAAGCCACAGGACCGTGGCTTGGCGAGGATTGGAACTTGAGACCCCTGAGATGGCACTCAACTACCAAAAATATTCTACAGTGTTGAGATAAAGTATTCCTTTGCAGCTTTTATAGATACAAGTACCAATTTTTTAGTTCCATTTCTAAATTTCTACTTTCTCTTTAGCCGTATTTAGCGATTTATGAAGCGATTGTACTCGTTGAATCTCGAAAAGTTGAGAATCGCTGTTTCTAAGTAGTACGCTTGAGAGCAACTTTGAGGCCAGCCTGCATAGCGCTCGTTTGAACCAAATCAAACGCTACACATACACCTAGATACCAACACCACAGCACTTAAACTTACATGCATGAAATATAAGTGTGTGTATGTTTATAACTGTGTTTATATATAAAGAAATGTTTGATAGATGCGTCGTTATAAGCTAGAATTTTAGAAACTATTCAAATACATTGATTCAGATCCAACTATTATAGAGACATAGAGACATAAAATAATAACTACGCAGCAGCAGTAGCAGCAGGCTTTTAGTTGCTCAATGCCACGTGTCCAGCGTCGCCTACCTCTTCCTTCCACACGTTATTTCTTTCACGGAAATGCCATCCGATACATTAGAGCTTGATGCACTTTCCGAACGAAATTCTGAGCTTCCTACCCGGAGCATTGCTGTTGAAAAC
This sequence comes from Pherbina coryleti, assembly GCA_943735915.1. Lineage (NCBI taxonomy): Eukaryota > Metazoa > Arthropoda > Insecta > Diptera > Sciomyzidae > Pherbina > Pherbina coryleti. The sequence continues at coordinate 3,358,644 of OX030951.1, forward strand.
AAATTCAATTCAATTGAAGTTTTATTTGTTCGATGTTCAATGGCAGCAGCAATGCAAGCACGCTAGTTGCTTCTTGATGTAGGTACAGAGGCGGATTTACATACGGGCTGAAAGGGCTTTAGCTCCTCTTAGAAAATTTTTTGCATGAGAAAAAATGAAAAAAGTCCTAAAAGCCGTTCAACACCCTCTTTGGACTACAAAACTGTTAGCTTAACTCCCCCTCTGGCGAATCTTAGATCCGCCACTGTGTAAGTACATGCATACATGTTAATAAATAAATATACATATGAATATACATATGTATCTATGGGAATTTATATAGCTAAATATATACAAATGTCGTTATATAATTGAGAACATACACACACAAACACAAACAGTTCTGTGCAAACAATTTTAGCTTGATGGCGGCGAGAGGGATGGACTCTTTGAAAAACGCGATGACAAAGTAAGGTGTAGGCATGACGCATACAAGTATTTTATCAAGGACAGCTATGAAAATTCAAGTGATTCAGACAGTCAGATTCTCAGCCGTCAATTATTATTAGTCAGCCAGTCATTAAGTAAGTCAGTCAGACAGACAAAAATAGCAGCAAAACAAAGATTTGAAAAAAGCAAGATTTTGTGTAGAAATAAACGAATGTTTGCATGCATTACATGTGTATAATGTTCACACTTCCATAAAGGATCGATAACTTCATTGAAAATTTTTGCTTTTTTACTACTTTGTACAAGCTTGATGAATTAATTTCAAATAAATATTATGAGCCATGTGATTAAACTAAGCCTAGCCCAATGCTGGAAAAACCACAGAACTTCAAAATGAATCCAAACAAAAAATTTGGGAAAAATCTTTATTTTTATTCAAAGTCTTCATTAAGCTAGATACATTTTTCCCAGCGATATTCAATAGCTTCGATACCCTGTTGATAATGAGAACCGTCGAGCTCCTCAAAGTTGCCATCAACCGCAGGCTCCAGTTCTTCATTGTTGGCAAATCTTTTAGAAAGATTTAAATATAGAAAGATCGGATAGAAAATCACTCAATCTTTCAATCAAATCAATCTTTAATTCATTGATTTTAGCCATTACAAAAACGCATGTTTGAGCTGGTGCATTATCTTAATGAAAAAAAAAACTTATTTCTCGCCAAATGCCGGCGTTTTTTCTTGACTTGATCTTGCCTGCAGATAGAACTGTCTTCGCTTTCTTTGGAACCGATTATCCCATTAAGTCCATTGTTATTACTGTTACTTTTTTGCTGTAAAACTTCGCCAAACACTCGATTGAAACTGTCTCACGACGCTGTTTTCGTTCTATTGTGAGTAATCGCGGCATCCATCTAACGAACAGCTTTCTCATGTCCAAATTCTCAGTTAATATACAATAAACATCACTTTTTGAAATGCCTATCATGTCTGTCATATCGCGCACTTTCATTCGACGGTCATCTAATACCATTTTGTGGATTTTCCTCACAATTTCTGGCGTGGTCTCCTCATTTGGTCGGCCACTGCGATCTCGTACGACCTCGTTTTAACTCTGTCACTTAGTATTTTACTTTTGCAAACGAATGAGCAGACTCCCCCAGAGTACAATCTAGCTCCGCTGATATATTGCTTGGACTGCTGAGGCCTTTCAAATGAAAGTATTGTATGTATCTCATAAAATTCACTCAGAGTGTTCACTATTTATGCCTGACAAGCAAATACAACATTGCGTTGTCAACCTTCAAACTTAAGCTTTATAACGTTGGTTCTTTCCACCATTTTACGAACTGCGAGGTTCGTGGTACGAATCCCATCCGCCACAGTAATTTTTTTTATTTATTTTTATGATTTTTTGATCGGCCGTCACCTCTCTGCAGACAATGAATGGTAAACCTCGGAGTGTAAATTATACCATGTTAAGCTTCTTTAGAACATTAAGTCGTTTGGAGTTAGTATAAAAAGTTCCGTTAGTTCCATTTCTGGATCATTTATGTACAAAACATTCAATAACACGCACAACACAATTTAATCATAAGATCACTTTCACTTTTCATCGTTATATCACCTTAAATTAATTTTCAGGTTTACTACCCTCAACACGATCATGGATGAATAAAATGTAAAGTACTTTCGAGACAATCTAAAATTGATGCCAAGTTATTTTAAATAAAAGATATTCCGAGTATAACTTCAATAAACAACTCCCAATGGCAAAATATTCCTCGACAATACAAACATCCTTGATAATGCCTGTTTGAAGTTTTGAAAATCGGACAAGAGCATGGAAAGCCAGACGTTATTGGGGTAATTTACTTTGACCCTAAGGAGGGGTCGAAAGGGGAAAAATGTTCCTTTTGCAAAAGTAACGGGGGTCGGTCATACATATTATCCCTCTCCGGCCTCCTTAAAGCCGCCACTATAGGGGGGTATAGTATGAAAACCTAATGGTGACACGATAACAATTTACTTCATATTCGGTTTCAGCAATTTCAAAAAGATTAAATTAAGTCTTCAAACCCTACGGGTTTTTTTTTAATAATTGTTGTAGTGTATTTACCATTATTTCCTTGGTGCGAATGGACATAAAAGCATGAATTTTTCTTGCTTTTGGTGAATGTTACTCATGTCTTGCTTCGTTGGGCATTCTTGTGTCGTAGGCATTCGTAAGTGCGCGCGCTCGTACTCTATGATAATACTCATTCGTAGCTCGTATTTTGACGAGACATTTGCCATGTGAATGCACTCAAGCTGTCCTCTAGTCCACATAGTAAATAAATGGGCCATTCATAATCGAAAGCTTTAAATTTTTAAGAGAAATAGCTTTTAAGATAATGTATACCCCCCACAGTTGGGACAAGCTTATTCCATATTAAATATCTCTTATTTCACTTATCATCTCTTATATATTCGTTGACTAAGAAAGAAAACTTTCTAATAATTAAAAATCATTGTAATGCGAGAAAAAACTGTTTTCGAAAAATATCGGAATCTTTCTCAACCTAGGTATCTAAAATATTATCAAGACTCATTATGACTGTAGGTGTGTTTAAGGAAAAAAAAGGTGGGTGTGTTTAAGAAAGAAAGTAGAAGTATTTTCTTTTATGAAATACAATCTCAACCAGTGTTTTATCTTGAAATTTTCCCAGCTTTACTTTTGAAATTAAGTTTATTTAGAAAAAGAAAAACATGATCTTCATGTAGTTTATAAAGCAGTACTTACACAATAAAGATACATTTTTTGCGTTTTATCGCCACTAAGTATAAAAAGTTGTTATAATTGAATCCTTACCTGCAAAGAAAGAGAAAAAAAAAATTAGAAGGTTATATAAGCATTAATCCGTAAAAGAATATAATAAGTATTGAAAAGAGCAAACCGAAAAAAAATATACAAAAATATATATATAATATATAAAAAGTTCCCTAAAACAAATTAGGTGGTACTCATAAAGCACGAACTCAGCGCTTTAAGCTGTACACCCCCAACCTTCAAAGATACACACACACACTCGAACCTTTGAATTGCATCTTCTGTTTTAATATATATACACATTTATATACACAAATATATGTATGCTGTATATATGTACTCAAAAAAGTTCTTTTGCACATAAAGCAGCCGCAGCAACAGCAAAGCAAACAGAAAAATAATCAAATGGAAAAACTTGAAAAATCTTTATGCTTGTATATTTAAATTTATAACAAAACTTTTTCTCTACGAAGAGTCAACCTTAAAGTTCACCACGAAAGTAAAAACAATTTCAAAGATGTAGAGCGCACAACTCGTTGAAACACGACATTTGCCGCCTTCCTGCCTGTCTGCCTGCTCCGTCAAGCTGTCTCATCCTGCACAATGGCACCGAACTGTCCTAGCCTAACCACCCAATGCTACATACAGCAGGCTGCCAAAGAGACGCAAGGCGTCAACAGTCAACGCGTACCACATCTCTACAGAACAAACCTCATCTTGTGACACCTTAGAATACCCACCCACACCCATTTCTGTCCATTCGTCCAACCATCCAACCATCCATCCACACCCAAACCAATATCACTGAGTTAGCAAATAAACCCAAACAACACATTCATACAGTTCCTAGCAAAATTATGCTGTCTACAAAAATGCACATGATATCCGCACCGAAAACCAGTCGTCGACCTTCCCACCTCCAAGACTTGAAGCAACCCCAGTTATCGCCAGCGCCACCCCCAACCAGCCATAGTAATCCTCCACTTCAATAAATGATAACATGGAGTATAAGCATTATTTTGCCCACTTAGCGAATGCAAAACCAACACACCCCAGTCCCAAACCGCGGCCACGACTCGTCCACTATATTCACCACAATTCAAATGTGCTGAAAAATATTTAAAGCTTAATAAGTAAACCGAGAAAAAAACAACGTTGAAATCGATGCCCAACTTTGGTTGACTTCAAGCCACTCACAACGTGAAACGTTAAAGTCTTGCCATCCATCCAAAATACCCGATCTATCCCTACCTCCCTCCACAGGCACACACAAACACACGTGCCATACATAGGCTATGTTGGCGGGTGTACGGAGTGGTGGAAAAGTTGCAGCCATAACGTATGTGCACCATGACCGGGCTCAGTCTGTCCTTCGTCTCGTCTTCGTCCTCGTAAAATCTCTTCGTTTCGTTTTTCTCACTAACAGTTGCTGCTGGTTTTTACCGTTTAATATTTGTGTCGACGTCGTCGTTCCATTCGTCCTATTCACCTCGCCGAACCTCAGACTTCGCAGCATGTCGTCTGCTATGCGACAGCATAACTTAAACTTTATTTGGTAACGTTATCAACCAGCAAGGCACCCAACTGCCACCCAGTATTCTTAAAGCTACATTCAATTTTTAGCTTAAAAAAAAGTTTGCTACTGTACTTGAGTTCATGCTCTGGGAGTTTTGGGGAACCCTGCCCAACTTTAATTTCATTTTTTTTTTATGTAACCGGAAAAGTACCGGAAAACAAATGCCACACGAAATTCACCACACTCACCACGTTGATAGCTGACTGCTATCTGTGGGCGAGTAGATGTGCGAGTGAGTGTGTGGGTTAGTGTTTGTTTGAGTGTGCGTAGGTGTGTCTGTGTAAAAACTGTTTAAAGAGTATTTAAAATAAAATGAAACAACGATTTAATGCTAGCAGAAAGTAAAGCAAAAGAAGCAAATAAAATATCAAAACAGACGGTAGAAAAGGATAAAAAAGCCTTTGAGCAAAGTTTTCAGAAAGCAGTGGCGGTTCGTGTAGATTTTATAAAAATTTATATATGATGATGTACTTTGTGAGAAACTTTCGGAGATATTTATACTGTGGGGAATTAGGGAGTTAAAAAAACAACACTATTATGAAGGTCCTAATGAATTAAGTACAATACAAAAAGTAATGAAGTAATGAAAGCAACAAAGTAGAAAGTTTAAAAAATAGAAAAGAACTAAGACACGAAAAAGAAAGTAATACATTGAGATGTCAAAAATATTCTAATATGAAGGTTTTTCTTACATCTCGTTATTTAAATGGAATCAGACTGAAATTTTTTTTTTTAATTTTGATGAAATTTTATAGGATTGGACACTAAACGCATACTTTGACGAAGAAACTTGAAATTAAACAAAAAAAAAGTTTTACTCACATACTATAAATAATGAGAATGGCACAGATGAGAATTGCACAGTACCAAACCACGAAGAGGGAAGATGTCAGAAATACTTAATAATCAAATAAACGAAAATGATATTCAGGTAGTTTTCCCAAAAAGGAAGATAAAAGGAAGGAAAAGGATAAAGGAAGAACAAAATAGAATGAACACAGAAACAGAAAGTTTAGAGAAGAATCTTATTAATACAGTGTCCTGTTCCGTCTAATCCTAACATGAAATTATAAACATGAAGTTAGGAAAAAAAAAATTATTAAGAAAAGTGTCCAGGTTCCAATGGTCTCAAAACCCAGTGAAATTAGTTTGCAATAAAAAGGTTATAGAGAGAGGTTTCTAAGAAAGAATTGCGTTAAGTGTCGTTACTTCTGACGACACTAAGGTTCTCCTTAGGCAACGGAGTGGCATAAGCAATTAAGTTGTTCGTTAAGTATTTTAGGTAGTAAATCAAATACGAAATTGTTTTTTATCGCATTGAAACTTAAGCTAAAAAAAAGAAAAAACAGAAATCCGTCTACTATTGATGAAGAATATTTTGCAATACATCTCTTTAGTACCCAGTCATCAACCTAGACTCTTTACAAGATATCAAGTAGATATAAATGATACATAAAGAGTTAAAACCCCACTCGATTGAAATCCCACTGCATTGAAAATATTCTTCTCCAATAAACTTTAAACTTCGAATAATTTTTGGGGTTAAACTTTAAGTCAAGAAATGAAACACCTACACTTTCTAGTCTGATTTGGTTCAAGATATGTAAATAGACTTACCATGAGTGGCGAAAAACAGACAGCTTTGGATCGGCCAAATTTGTTCAAATTTAAATTTAAGTGAATGCCGAAATATTTAAGGATAATTTTTAGGAACTAACTTATTGGGATAAACTTTGTGAATGAAGAGAGCTCAATAAAAATATTTTCACCAAACTTCACAAAGCCGAAAATGTACCCTCTGGGAAAAATTGCAAGACTTCCATATGGAAGTGATTTCGAAACATTCCTCATCGTATGGAAACATTCTTTTTGGAAACTTGTGGGAAGTTTTAAATTGATATTGTTTCCAAACCGCTTTCTTAAGAATGTATGTGGAAACAGTAGAATTAGAAGTGAAGGAAACATTCCTTATCGTATCTTTTGGAAACTTACGGGAAGTTTTAAATTGATATTGTTTCCAAACAGCTTTTTAAGGAATGCATGTGGAAACTTTTGCTTGTTTTGGGGCAATTTCAATTCCAATTTATTTTCAATAATGAAATCTCGAATAATAAGGCAGCCTCGGTAGTCGAACCGCCACTGTTGCTTTAAATGTCTCATGGGGAAGAGAAGACATTAAAAAGTTGTGGTATACTCAATATATAGGCAACCGAAATGCAACAGAAAAACAGCAAGAGTAAAAATGAATTCAAAAGGTGTTTAATAAAAATTAAAAGATATATAGTCGTATCCGTATTGGAGATTACCCGCACAGAACTGAAAAATCAAATAAATGAGGTCAAATGCAATCCAAACTGTTTCATAACAACAAATGATTTAATTGAACTGTAATAATTATCAGGCCAGATACAGATAAAGTATCAAATAACTACAGCACATTGGAGAGGATAATGTTCATTTATATTGTTGAGGAAAAAGGAGAAAAACTGTAAAAGTATTTTTCATAGGATATTGGATACTCATCAAGTGCGGATAGTGAGGGTGAAACTATGATTTACCAAGGGATAATAAGCAGGGAAAAACAAGCAATACTTACATTACAGCAACCACCATAATTTGGCTAAATGGTCTCCGGATTTACAAGTACAACACAAGAAACATACGAAAGGAAACAAGAAAATCAAGCAACAACAGGATGGACAGAAAAGCAGCAAAATAACAAACAATACGAATAAGAAACGAAAAAAAACCAAACGAGACGAGAAAACCATAAATGACAACATAAGCAAAAACAAAGGAAAGCCAAGTTTATGATAATAGAAAATATAAATACACAAGTAAATGAAAAAAAAATTGTAAACAACAGCCACACCCTAGGATTCAACACAGTTTTGTTGTTATGTGTCCTTCGGTGATTGCTTATATCTGTTTCTGCCCCCCCCCACTCCCCTTCCCATCCTTACTTCTTCTTTATTACCACTACAAATGCGAATGAATCACTTCAAGAGGCAAAAAGGAGCAACGGCGAATGGGAAAAAAAATATACGAAACTAAGAAACGGTTGAAGTAGCACGAGCAACGCACCATAACGTATGTAAAGGACGAATACATGGCAGGATAATATTATGAATCCTTTTCGCGTTTCTGTTTATATGATTTTCTTTAAAACACCACAACAACAACAACAATAACACCCATTATTAAAGCACAAAAAGTAAAACAAGCATGTGCGAGCGAGATAGCCTCGACACACACCTAACCCAAACCCCATTTGGCTGCGCCCAACTAAGTAAATGCAAAACGACGAATGTGCGAGTGTCCTTCGATTAACGCAACGAGCATGAGAAACAAACCGAAGAGGTTGACAACAACGCTGAAGATTCGAAAGGCGCTTGATGTGGACAACAACACGATTTCAACGCAACAAAAGAGAAGACTTTAAAAAAAAACCAAAGGATAATAATAGCTACCTCAATGGTGGCTGCGTAACAACTACTACAACTGCCTCGCGTGAATCGCCATCCGTCCAGAGAAGAAAAAAAAAGAAAGAAAATGTTGAACAGCAAAATGAATCCGCACTGTTAAAGTCCAATACACACGAAGGATTCAGCGTGAATGTTAGCTGGAAAACTTAAATATCGCATGCCAGCTACTTCAACTGGAACCACCGAAGGAACAAAAGTAAGCAAAATGGCAACAGCAAGAAAAAGAAAAAAATCAAAATAAACTTGCACAAACACACGCAACCAAAGAGATACGCTCTGCAGTAGAGCCTGCTTGATTTGTGCCACCAAAAGTATTCGTTGGGCGACGGTTGGCGATGTCGACGAGAACGGTGAATGCTAAGGATATTGTGGATGCTGCGGCTGCCACTGCCACTGCCGATGTTGCTCTTATTGATGTAGCAATATAGCTATTGTTGCTGTTGTTGTTGTTGCTGATATTTTTTTCGGTGAGGCAAACATCCCAGAAAATTAACGAATATGTAGCCAAAACGACTGCTGGATATTAAAGGATACAAAAAAGAACGACACAAACATAAGCATAAATATCAGCAGCAACAACAACAAGCACACGCTGCCAAGGATTTAAACCAACTACAACAATTCACTGCTGACTGATGTTAAGTTGGGTTGGGTTTAACAAAACACACCGTAATATTCAAAACATATCTACAATCTAACACCCACACACACACACTAACATATGTGCCAAGCACACTCGACCAAATTCAATTAGTCAGAGACCAATAAAACTTTTTTTCGGCTTAAACTTATGAAAGCTTAGAAAATTCCTGTTTAGCGATATAGGCACGGCTTTGCAAGGAAAATATTTGAATAAAATCTTTTATCTTTAAAATTTCTAATGAGGTTATATGAGGAGCTCCAAATATAATCACCCGTAATCGAAACAAGTTTGTAAAATTTGAGGAGAAGGCCCAAATATGAGGAGGTCCAAATATAATCGGGTGATTATTCGAAACAAATTTATCAGATCGAGTCATTTACATTCAATAAGCCATCGAAAAATATATTTGTGTGTGCACTCAAAATAGGTCGAAACTGCTCACTTTTGCTCAGAAGGCACTTTATTTAAGCCATACTTGTTCAAAGCCATACTTGTATAGAAAATTGCAACTTTACCCTTGTAAGCTGGCACGTCAGTAATTGTAATGACCTTTTTTTAAAAACTATTTATACTTGTACAGGGTGACTGATGAAAGTGGCTACCGAAAAAAAACCCTAAAACATTTTAGACAAAATTGGGACAATGAGACCAGAATTTGGATTGTGCGCCGCTTTCATGCATTGGAGTCGTTTGGTGGCACTCCTCCTAGCAGATGGACCATTATGAGGCTCGTGAATAATTTTGGAACAATCGCAAAAAAGCCTTATAATCGAGAACACTCAGTTCGTACGCGGGAAACTATCGCTGCTGTTGGTGCTGCCATACAAGCCAATCCTAGTGTTTCGACAAGGAGCTTATCTGTTCAAATGGGTATCAGCAGACAGTCTCTTCAGACAATTATGCATAAAGATTTGAACTTATTCCCATATAAGATACAACTTACAAGCAACAGACTTGCCGATTCGCTTGGAATCTTGCGAGTGGATCATTCAAATGGCGGAAGAGGACGAAAACATATTGAACTGCATTTTTATGTCTGACGGGGCCGAATAAACAAAATTGTCGAATATCGACTGCTTCTAACCCACAGTTACTGCATGAGATGCAATTGCATCCACTTCGCGTCACAGTGTGGTGTGCAGTTTCATCAAGGTTCATTGTCGGCCCTTACTTCTTCGAAGAAACGGTCTTACTGTTACGGTCAATGGAGACCGTTACTTAAAGATGCTTACTTTTTCTTTCCAGAACTGCGCCGAAAGAGAATCCCATTCAACTCTATGGTATGGTTTCAAGAAGATGGTGCAACTTGCCACATAGCCAGGCCTGTTATGACAGAATTGCAGCGAAAATTCCCCAATAAGCTGATTTCCAGAAACTCCACATTCCGTTGGCCCCCAAGATATCCTGATCTTACTACACCTGACTTTTTCTTGTGGGGTTATTGCCAACAAGAAGTTTACAAAACAAAACCAACAAATTTAAATGATTTCAAGCAATCCATTAGAACGATAATTGAGGCAATTCCCGCCGCAACCCCCCAGGCAGTAATGAATAATTTTTTGATAAGAGGTCGCATATGCGTCAACGAAAGTGGAGGCCATTTAAACTCAATTATTTTTAAAACTTATTAAATTAACTTAATTAAAATATCTTATTTTTGCAATTAATAAAAAAAAATAAGTTGCATGAATTAAACAAAAAGTTATTTGAGTTTTTTAATGTAGCAATATTCATCAGCCACCCTGTATAATTCCCTTGCATTAACTTTTGTCACGCCATATGATAGTGCAGAAACCTCAAAATTATCGTATTATCGTGATACTCCAAACAATGCAGGCAGACAGCTTTTAAATATTCCAAAGAGCATTTCTTACTACTAATATCTTCATAAACGTTTATTCACGTGTTTTTTCGGCTTCCTACCACGCTTTGAACTTCATATTAAATGTTCCACTTTATTGTCCTTTTCACCCCCACTAGCCTATCATCCCATTTCGAACCAAGGCAACTTTGACTGAATAGGTTCAACACCTCAAAGCCTTGGTTCAAAGCTAAAAAAAAACCAAATATTCGTCGGAAATGTTTCTTCTTTTTATACTAACATATTTTGTTTGGAGTCTTTAGCCAACCACTTTTGGACCAACATCATCTAGAGCAGCAGCAGCAGCGATGGCAGTGATGGTAAAATGTGCTGTTGCGATGAGGTGGAGAAAATAGAGGAAAATGCATTAAATCCGGATTGTGCCCCGTTGGCGAACACGTACCTTTGAGACGACGAACGCACTTTGTTTATGCGCGCGGGTTGAAACCATGGAGGAGATGATAGAACAGAAGAGTATAGGGAGGCTTAAGCAATGGGCAATTCGCTATACGTAGGATAACGAAAGTGCACCTAAATAGGATAATGCTAGAATATAAGAGATATATATAAACCGAAAGAGAAAGAAGAGAGAGAGAGAGAGAGAGAGAGAAGTACAAAATATATAGGTATGCAGCAGCGCGTATTTAGGCTGCCAACATTAGCAGGAGCAGCAAAGCACCGCTGCCAAGGTATGTCCTAGTTGCATCCTAGTTTCGTGTAAAATACTAAATTCAGGTGGTACATAAGCAGCTGCGTTGAGTGACGTTGGTTTGGTAACGTTACACTGGGAAATGTGCCGCGTAACATGCACTGTCGAGCAGACAGAGAGACGGCAAGTTGCACACAGCAACTACGCTACAACAAACATTCTGGTTCAGGTAGTCAAACTACTGAATAGCAGAATAATTTAATTCAAATGAAATCATACAAAAAGGATATTGAGGGAAGTGTATGGTATATAAATCGTCAGGACAGGGAGAGTCAGCAGCACAAAAGATTGTCTCAATGGAAACATATGGGTGTAGGCGGGTGTTCAAACGTTCGTATTATTAATAATGTATTGATATATAGCGAGAGCAATGTTTGTTTATATACATACATATATATATATATATATGTATATATAAATATTCCTTTAGCTGGCTTAATAAATGCAATTCGACAACGACAGCTACAACATCCTCCAACAAGGACATTAATCAAAATTCATGCTCGTTCCATGCATCCTGTTTATGCGTGCATAAATGCAATATGAACACACCAAAAGCTCCCGGAAAAAATCGATCCTTGCTGTACAGAAACATCGAAACACTGAAAAGCGTGTGATTGTGTGATTGTGGGAGTATGTGTGCATATGTGTGTGTGTGTGTGTGTGGGTGTTTATATTAAACTCTGTACCATGAAATACAAGAAAGAAGTTTATTGCAAACGTTTTTTTTTTTTGGGTTGCAAAAACTTGGAACTGATGCATGGGTGGAAAGTTATAATGTAAGTGTGCTCTTTATTAAATTTCCATGGAGAGGGAGACACTGCAAAAAAACAAAAACAAAAAACAAATCATTTTTAATCTCGAGGCTTTATGATGTAAGCACAGTTACATTTTCTTCTCTTACGTCATACTTAAGATAATGCTTTTGGTCACATAATTCACAAAACTTATTACGTTGATTCTGAATTTATCCCATAGTACCTACCTTCATTGGAATCATATAAAGTTAAAAACTATCTCCACTCTTACAGACGAGACTGATAGAACTTTTTTGAAATTCTGTGACACAGAAATGATACAAAAATACATGGAGGATGTTTCACATAAATTAAAATAAAACTCATCCGGGAAAACGAAAATTTATTTCATGGCATTTGAGTTTAAATATTTAAAACTTAAAATCAGTAGTTTTTTTGTAAACATAAATAAAAAATTAGAAAATTATTTCCAAAAAAAAGAAATCCTTAGCTGAGTTGGACGTATAAATAGCACAATTTGAATTTATATCCTGCATCCTGAATTGCCCAAAACAGCCAGACACTTTCGTCTCATACACTCCACAAGCTTCTATAACCTATCCTTCGGAATAAGGCACCCAGCCTTCTCAATTCCACTCCATAGCACTCTAAATTTTTAAAATTTTTATTTTATTTGCTGATCTTCACATTGCATAAATTGTATAGGATTGAGGTCTGGATTTTGAACCGGCCAATCCAAAGAAATTATTTCTTCATTTTCCAGACAATTCCTTGCAACCTTTGTTGTGTAGTTTAACTCAGAATTATGTATGAAAGTCAACCTAACAGATATGTCCCCAAATAGAAATAGTCCCATTTGGTTCTTTAGTATATCTTAATACATATTTTTATCCATTATTCCTGGTATATGTAAAATTTACCCTACGCTGTGACAGAAAAAAGCCTCCCAAGCTGTTTTGTTAAATTGAAGGTTATTAGAATTACAATCATGAGTGCCCCACAGTATAAATATGGTTTTATTTTTCATTTGCAAGCGATTCAATAGTGATTCAAATGCCAGTTCTAGCTCATTTTGCGGGAATGCCTCCAGTGCCCGTGTCGTAGCTGTCATTAAAATCCAAGTAAAACTTCGTAAAAATGCATCAGAAACATTTCGATTGATGCAACATGTGTACGATGATGATTATTTAACCCTCTAATACTACATTTTTTGTTTGGGACGAGAAAATTTTCAAAAATGTCCAAGGCCAAAAGCCTTACTTGAAATAACTTATTTGCATTTGTTAAGATTAAAAATATAATTTTTGAAATTTTTCAACTTTTCTGTTTCCAAGACGATGTCAAAGCGATTACCTTACAAAAAAAATTAAATTTCTAGTGTCGTTTCGTACTCAAAGTTCAATTCGTACTTTGCAAAAAAGTACGAACTTAACTTTGTACAGAGAAGAAATATTGGTTTGTGTCTTTGCTAAGTTATCTTCGAGTTTACGAATTTAACATCAGGCAGTTAATTTCATTTCAAATTGACGTAACTGTCGGAAAATTTACGTAACGGAGCATACTAGCTCCAAGCGGGAAAAACTGAAATGTAACTTGAGAATTCGTCTACTCTCTGAAAGAAATCATTTGAAAATTTTTCCACAGATCACGGTTTAATAGCGATCGGTGTTAGCCCCGTCTAGAAGCGGACTTGAGCATAAGACGGTTAAGTAAAGCAGTTATTTGTGAGTAGCATAAAAGTTTTTTGGGCGGCAAAGAGACGCTGGAAAATGACAAACACACAAAAACGCCAATTTCAGAATCAAGCACGTGATTCTGTTGCATAAGACCATAATGCTTCAGTGAGAATGATGGAAGGAGGCCTTAAACATCAGTAAAGAGACTTTGGGTAAAATAAAGGTCTGTACAAAATTCGTGAATTTTCGGTTCGAAATCAAGTGCAAAATAATCCTTCGTATTCGCCTGATTTGGCACCGTGCGAGTTCTCTTTGTTCCCGAAATTGAAAATGAAGTTGAAAGGATGCTTTTTTAACGACATTCGGACCATCCAAGTAGCAACGACACTGGATCCCGGAATTGTCTCCAGTGCAGGCCAGAGCAGGCTTTTGTATCACTATTGAATCGCTGTAATAAGCCTATTAAATCGGGAGGAGAACATTTTTAATGAAAACACCGAAAAATAAACAGAAATCATGTTTTAATTATGTTTTCTAGAGTCTGTCTGGGTTATTAAATGCTTAAAATGTTCTCATAGATTCAATAAATTAAGTACCTTCTTATTTGTAAAAAAAAAATAATATCCCTAAAAACACGTAGCCCCAAACCTAACTCCCCCTTAAAAATTTAAACAAAAAATCGAAGCATGGAGATAATTATTCATATAAATTAATAGGTTAATATGTATTTTCAAAGCCCTGGACACATGACGCAATCAATTAATAGTCAAAGGAGTCGTAATTGAGGTCGGCACCTCTCATGTACAAGTAAAAGTACAGAAACGTTTATAACACACAAAATTGCCATACAAAAAGATCTGCAGAAGTAAATAAAATGGTTCCTCAAGCTTCTTAAAATATTGCTAAGAGAGCAAAAAAAAAGAAAACACACCAGATTACATCAGAAATAAAGATTGCTCCTTAATCCCCGAAACAGTAAGAGGCAGCGGCCGAAAAAAGCTAATAAATGTTAAAATGGCAAATCAATAAAATCAAAAGCAAAAAAAAAAAAAATAATAATAATGCGGCAAAGTGGAACCTCGAATAAAAATAACACCCAACAAGATGTCGTTGCATAGAAGACACAGACGACTTAGAGAAAAGAAAAAAAAAATAAGAAAATAAGAGTCATGAAAATAAAAAATAAAGGAACAAGGCACGAAGAAAGGAAGGAAGGAAGGACGGAAGGAAGGAAAAGAGAGAAACAAGGTGTTAGATACGCGCAAGATAGACACAAATCGGGGAAAATATAACGAATCTTTAACGTAAGCATATGTAAGCAAAAGTTTAAGTTCGAGCTATAAAATTGTAGTATATAAAGATAGCTACTTATACACAAACACACACACATACACATTTATAACTGTATATATATAGCTACTCTATATGTACATTTATAATTTGAGTGGGATGCAAAGTTAAAAGGACAAAAAACAAACACATGCACATAAATTTATATATATATATAAATATAATACATACATACATACAATCACAATATATGTAGGTATGTTTGATGAACTTATGATTAAATTCAACGCAAGACATAAAGTAGAACGTGCAAAATATACTAGATACAAGCTGCGCGAAGAAGGAGGAGGAGGAGCAGGTGGAGGCGTTAGCATGAGCGTCAAGGCATGGAATAGATGTGGAAGCATCCAGAAGCATCCGCAGCATTAAATACAGCGTGACCTGCGACGACGAAGTGAGGATGAATAACCAAGTTTGAAATTTTCGATGACAACAACAAAAACAACAACGACAATAACGACGACTACGGTCGGCAACGTTAACGGAAGCGATAAAATCAGGTGCGGCTGAAAAAGTTGTTGGCGCCCTGCAGCCAAATCAGTGTTTATCACAGAACAATGCAATTCGAGTGGAAGAGAAGCAAAACTAATAGAGAAGGCTGCCATCTAGTGATTATATGTAGATAGATAGGATTTTAGTTAATTTGGTATTAAAATTAATTTAATCATTTCCATAAAATTGTTAGGAGAACAAGTTGTAAGGAGAACTTAAAATATTCTTGGCAAATACTCATACATGAAAATAATCCGCTACTGCGAGACAGAAAATAATCATGAAGTTGGTTTCAAACATGTCTTTGATCGAGTTAAAACAATAAAGGGGCCATGAACATTGCTTACACTGAAAAAAAAATTGTTTCTTTTTGTTAATTTTATTTTTTTCATTTATCTTTTTTTTATTTTTTTAAAGGTTTTTGCATTACATTTTTATTTGTTTTAATGTATTTTATGTAAAACATTTTTTCGTACTTTATGTTTTATATCTTGAACATTTTTTTTTATTTTTGGTGTTTTAATATTTTTTTATTTTTTATCAATTTTTTTTTTTATTTTCTTTTATATCTTCATTAATATGTCTATATTTTTAGATTTTTATATTTTTAAATTTTTAAATTTTTAAATTTTTAAATTTTTATATTTTTATATTTCTATATTTCTTTATTTCTATATTTCTATATTTCTATATTTCTATATTTCTATATTTCTATATTTCTATATTTCTATATTTCTATATTTCTATATTTCTATATTTTTATATTTTTATATTTTTATATTTTTATATTTTTATATTTTTATATTTTTATATTTGTATATTTGTATATTTTTATATTTTTATATTTTTATATTTTTATATTTTTATATTTTTATATTTTTATATTTTTATATTTTTATATTTTTATATTTTTATATTTTTATATTTTTATATTTTTATATTTTTATATTTTTATATTTTTATATTTTTATATTTTTATATTTTTATATTTTTATATTTTTATATTTTTATATTTTTATATTTTTATATTTTTATATTTTTATATTTTTATATTTTTATATTTTTATATTTTTATATTTTTATATTTTTATATTTTTATATTTTTATATTTTTATATTTTTATATTTTTATATTTTTATATTTTTATATTTTTATATTTTTATATTTTTATATTTTTATATTTTTATTTTATTGTAGTTTTGTTTTTTATATTTTTTAAATTTTATATAATGTTTTTTAAATTTTATATAATGTTTTTTAAATGTTTATTATGTTTTACATATTTATTATTTCGTTCGATTTTTATAAAGCTTTCTACAAAGTTAGTCTCTTGTATCTATGTCGAAAACTTAGCAACCTTTTTGGGTTTTCCCATAGTGCTGTGAGCTTTATTTCTAATTATTTGTCCGGTCGTTCAAAACAGAAAATAAACAGAAATCGTGTTTTAATTATGTTTTCTAGAGTCTGTCTGGGTTATTAAATGCTTAAAATGTTCTCATAGATTCAATAAATTAAGTACCTTCTTATTTGTAAAAAAAAAAAATAATATCCCTAAAAACACGTAGCCCCAAACCTAACTCCCCCTTAAAAATTTAAACAAAAAATCGAAGCATGGAGATAATTATTCATATAAATTAATAGGTTAATATGTATTTTCAAAGCCCTGGACACATGACGCAATCAATTAATAGTCAAAGGAGTCGTAATTGAGGTCGGCACCTCTCATGTACAAGTAAAAGTACATGAGAGGTGCCGACCTCTTCATTATATATTAAAGAAGACTAAAGTCTTCATTAATATGTCTATATTTTTAGATTTTTATATTTTTAAATTTTTAAATTTTTAAATTTTTATATTTTTATATTTCTATATTTCTTTATTTCTATATTTCTATATTTCTATATTTCTATATTTCTATATTTCTATATTTCTATATTTCTATATTTCTATATTTCTATATTTCTATATTTCTATATTTCTATATTTCTATATTTCTATATTTCTATATTTCTATATTTCTATATTTCTATATTTCTATATTTCTATATTTTTATATTTTTATATTTTTATATTTTTATATTTTTATATTTTTATATTTTTATATTTTTATATTTTTATATTTGTATATTTGTATATTTTTATATTTTTATATTTTTATATTTTTATATTTTTATATTTTTATATTTTTATATTTTTATATTTTTATATTTTTATATTTTTATATTTTTATATTTTTATATTTTTATATTTTTATATTTTTATATTTTTATATTTTTATATTTTTATATTTTTATATTTTTATATTTTTATATTTTTATATTTTTATATTTTTATATTTTTATATTTTTATATTTTTATATTTTTATATTTTTATATTTTTATTTTATTGTAGTTTTGTTTTTTATATTTTTTAAATTTTATATAATGTTTTTTAAATTTTATATAATGTTTTTTAAATTTTATATAATGTTTTTTAAATGTTTATTATGTTTTACATATTTATTATTTCGTTCGATTTTTATAAAGCTTTCTACAAAGTTAGTCTCTTGTATCTATGTCGAAAACTTAGCAACCTTTTTGGGTTTTCCCATAGTGCTGTGAGCTTTATTTCTAATTATTTGTCCGGTCGTTCACTAAGAGTTAAAGTTGGACAAACGTTTTCCCATCATAAGCCTGTCTTTAGTGATGTCCCTCAAGGCTCCATTCTTGGTCCTCTTCTCTTCTCTAGTTTTATCAATGATATCTTTACTGTTTGCAACATGCCTCTATACATGCTTATGCTGACGATATACAACTTTATCTTTCAAGTAGAATTGAGCTTGTAGACGAATTCTCCAGTAGATTTAATGAAGTATTAGTAACATATATCTCTGGGCTTGTAGTAATGGTCTTCAGCTTAATGCTGTCAAATTTTATGTTCTACCTATCTGCAAAAATAAAACTACCCTTAATGCTGTCCCTGACTTATTTATTAGTACAAATTTTTTGTCTCTTTCTATTATATTTTATATATATTTATAATCTAATTTCTTTTTTAAATTTCCTATGTTTTCCATATATTTCAGTTTTTATATTTTTATATTATTTAAGATTTTTTATACTTATCAGTTTTTTTTTATATCTTTTCAAATTTTTGAGATATTTTTTTAGAATTTTTAGATAAAAAAAGCATGTATAAAAGTTTGTTTTTTATATATATTTGTTTATTTTGTATATATCGCTCGTTTTCTTCAATAACGTGACAATCCAAAAAACATAAAAATTAAGTTAATTACACAGCAACATTCGTGTTACCATGATCTATGCTGTGCACAATTTTGGTAACGATATCTTCTTTAATTTTTGCAGGAGAGTAGAATTTTTAATTCATTCACCTCAATATATATTCGATTAGATCGTATTATATATCGATAATCTCCAGTTTTTTTTTGTCACTTTGTATGGATTAAACCATGTACATTACAGTAGCACTTGTATATTTGATGTTTTGTCCATATTTTGAAAATGGTGAATTAATTTCCTTTGTCTGTTCAAAACTTAAAATGCTTCTCCTGAAAAATCTAGTTTTTTGAGTTGTAACGTTATTGCAGAAAACGAGCGATATGATGAAAGTGCAAATTTTACTCTCAGTGTATGTCGTACATTATAGATACACACAAAATGCAGCACTAATTAAAGTCGAAACATAAGAGTGAAGCATCCTATAGGCCATTCTTGCTTACAACTAAAGATGACATGTTGTCGCTGCTGCAATCTAAATGGGCGGTTTTATATTGATTTTGTTAATTAGTAATAAGCAGCATACAGCGATGCCTCATTTCAACGAATATGTTTGTAGAAAACATAACACAGACACTAGTTCTGGACAAAATTATAGTTTCTCAAAGCAGCTTAGTGATTACCAAATGTTACAAGCCCACTTGAGCCACTACATAAGCTAGCAAATGGCAAAAAACGACCTTTATATTAAGTCCAAGTTTGGGACTTGAGAATCGCTCAAGTAGTCACATGCGGTTACCGGTGACTACAAAATCAATTCAATAAATTAGGTAATATTAAGCATACTAAATTTTTAAACATTTTCCTTTTTAATTGTGTGTGTTCCTTTTATTTGGAGCTTTTGGTCCGAATTTAATGACTTGCGATATCTCTGATGGGGGATGAAAATATTTCAACTCTCTTGGGCATCGAGACGCAGTGAGGCAAATATTTCAATGACTGGGTCTTAAAAGAAGAATAAATAAAATTTAATCTCTTTTTAAACTTATAGTTTAAATTACATTTAAGGCACTGACCCGATGCGACTAGCTTACGGTTATGTTGGTTATATTAATGCGATGATGACTGATGAGTCATTGCAGATCGTTTTTAGTGATTCATAGTTTAAATCATTTTAAGAAAACTGTCAAAAATTATCTGCAAAAATAAGATAAGCGAATGATCTGCAAATATACGCGAGGGTGACAAGTAGAATGCTGATATCATAGCCGTTTTTATTACTGCGAAGTATATAAAATGTTGCTACATTGCAATTTTGATGACTTCATATTGAATACTAACATAAAACTTAACTGACTTAAGACTATGTTCTTCGAAATTATGAATATTTCAAATCTTTGGGCAAAAAACCAGCCTGAATATGGCTGTCTTCACTTCTTAATAAGAGAAAACATCTGCTTATTAATAAGAGCATTTTACATACATACGAGTATATTTTCGTGTGTACCATACACATGTCAGTTTAGCCAAAATGTTATGTGCTTGTTTTGCACACAGGTATGAATAAAAAAAAAATATAAATTTCCATTTGCAATCGGTAATCAGCAGGTGCAAAAATGCAACAATTAACTGAAACTGTTTGTAGACGGCTGGAAGGAAGGAAGAGAGAAATCCTCTTGACGTTATAACCAAAAATTTTTCATTTTAAGTTAAAGGGTTCGAGCTCTGATCAAATTTTTGTAACACGTGTACAGTTGCAGGTAATATTCTAGCTTATTGAGGCTTAATGCGGTTTTTTGGGGAATGCTATAATTTTTCAATTAATACATAGCATTGTGAATGCACTCACAACCTCGAAAGTTCATTAAACACTTTGATTGTAATGCAAAAAAAAAAAAACAGAAACTTAGCAATCGTTGATTTATAACTAATTAAATCGGGGTTGTTTTTGAAGTAAAAACGTTTCACATGCACGTATAAAATATGTGCTATGATTCATCTACACGCTACAAATGTGATTCATATGCTCACAGACTTCAAGGGGTGAACGATTGAGAGATGTTCAGAGAATATCACTTAGTGAGATTAAACGACCGCCATTTATGATATTGGTTAGGCAAGAATAATATAATTTTAACACTGTTTTCATCTCATCAAAGAATGTATATATGGAAATCATATTACATTTTTTATACCCTCACAAGTACTACGGGGTTAGGGGTGTGTAAGCTTTATCACTCAGTTTAAAACGAGGCGTGATAGGTGTAAAAATCATACATAGTACTCTGCATGAGTATCATCACCTGAGTTGATTTAACCAACATTTTAATATACTTTGATATATAAGCTTCTTTCTAAAAACGGATCAAGTTCGAAAATGAGTCAAATCGGACGAAAACCACGTCTACCTCCCATACGAGTACAGCAATTATTTCAACTTAATATTGACCAACGTCATCACGATGACCAAAACTATAAAACAATAATAATAATAACCATAACTATAACCATAACCATAACCATAACCACAACCACAACCAATATCAATACCATTACCATTACCATTGCCATTACCTTTGATATTACCATAATCATTACCATTACCATTACCATTACCATTGCCACTACATTAACCATAACCATAACCATAACCATAACCATAACCATTAACATAACCATTACCATTACCACTACCTTTACCATTACCATTAGCTTAAGCATTACCATAACAATTACCATTGCCATTACCAATACCATTACCATTACCATTATCATTACCATTACTATTATCATAACCATAACCTAACAACCAAAACCATAAATGTAACCATTATAAATGAACCCATAAGCATAACCATAACAATTACCATCACATCACCATAATTGTACGTATAGCATCCATAACAATACGAGTAACCATAACCTTAACCATGAACATAAGAAAAACAAAAACCGTAACTAAAACCACTATCATGACCATAATTACATTTGTAACACATTTGTATAACTTTAAACCAGTGGTGTTCACATTCATACTACTACAATTTTCGACTTTTGTGCTTATGTCTGTAGCTCTCTGCACTGACAAAAATTGTTGTGCAGGTATTAAGCAAGAATTGTGTTATAATTATCATTGTCATCATCATTATCATTATCAGTATAGTTATTATTATCACTCTCATTATCATTGTCACTATCATTATGATTATTATTACTATTATTCTGCATATTCAGCATTTTCATGTGCCTCAAACATTTTGTGCAGTGCAAAACACACAACCAAGTTGCGCGGACCGTCCAGCTTGAAGTTTCAGCGCCAACTGATTGAGCGAACTTCGTGCATTCGATCGTGTGCGTGTTTCGATTCTCGAATAAAGCTTTCGAGTCTCACCACGCGTGGTACTGCGTGAACATCACTGCTTTAAACTAACCACAATCATAACCATAATCATAATCATAACTATAACTATAGCTATAACTATAACTATAACTATAAATTTAACTATAACTATAACTATAACTATAACTATAACTATAACTATAACTATAACTATAACTATAGCTATAACTATAGCTATAACTATAGCTATAACTATAACTATAACTATAACAATAACTATAACTATAACTATAACTATAACTATAACTATAACTATAACTATAACTATAACTATAACTATAACTATAACTATATCTATAACTATAACTATAACTATAACTATAACTATAGCTATAACTATAGCTATAACTATAGCTATAACTATAACTATAACTATAACTATAATACCATAATGACGTCACTTTGTAATGGGGGTAGGTGCGGTTTTCATTTCTCCAAATATACTTCTTTGTGAATCAACTTGTGGATACGTAGTTGAAAAATATGTTTCAAAGATTTCAGCAGAACAACTCTATTCAATCATTTAAGATAAAACTGCAAAACTGTAAATGTTTTATGTCTGATATGTTATCTCTCGTGTAAGGAAGGAAGGTGTACCTAAATCTTAATTAACAATTTATTTCCTCAAAAATTATGCTTTCGATTGAAGCAGTTTTGGGTTGTCTCTTAAGATATTTAAAATAAGTATCCGGTTGTTTATTTCTAAGAAATTCGTGTTAAATCTAGCAAACTTTTTTAGTCATTTAAAGAGATGATTATAACATCTCATTCTAATCTTTTTATTACTTGGCCATATTTACACTTGTTTACCACAAACTGCGTATTACACATCGAGTTAATGCAACAGAATGATGTTTGGAATTTTACCAGAATTATTCACACAGGCAGGTACAAAACAAAAATACAGCTGCTCTTGCTTTCAGTTCACTCACTTCATCATCATGAATAAAATTGGTAGTTTATAAATTCATTGCATGCATTTGTATCTTTCTAGAATGTTTGCATGTTTGTAGTTCTTAAAATAATTGCTCTATTTCTGGACAGCAGCGGATATTACATGTAAACAGATGTTCTACGCTCGACGGTTAATAATTGAGATAGAATTTTTATCTCAGCAGCATAGATGAGCTCTTTTACATCGGATTGTTTTTGAGTAACACTCATTCATGAGTAGCTGCTAAAATAATGATGTGTATACCAGGCAATTAAGTTTAAAATGTGGTTAAAAAAAAAACAAAACCTTTGTTGCCAGCATTGAATTCGTTGCAACAGCTCAACAGAAATTTTTTGCTATTTTAGATACCTACACATCACCCAAATAATTATAATGGCGAGGAGAAATCTTTTGAAATATCTTCCACGCCATCAATAAAGACAACAACACCAACAGCAACATCAGCATCAGCATCAACCAACATCAGTAGCAGCGCAAAAAATAAATTTTAATTTTTTGTTAACTGCAATTGTTGCTATGCGGGCCAGTTTTACTTTTATTTTTTGTAACTTCTACAAGCACAAAACAATAAAAAATAACTATCTATAAGATATAAAAAGCAACAAAGCATACGTTATACTGGGGAAAGTGGTGAAGTGGGGAAGAAAGTGCGATACAGTCATTCAGTAGACGATTTTTATTTATACCTAAATAGAACCTGCATTTATTGGGGTACAAAGCAACACATGTTTAGATCCACGCTAAAGATACCAGGTTTATTTTTAAACGAATTCGCAATGACAACAAATATAATTAATTTTTTTCTTATCGTTGAAAAACAGCTAAATACTTCAATATTGACGTCATTGCTAATTATAAAAAAGAGTTTTTTTTTATTTTTTCAACAATAACTGCACATGAAGTTATATTTTATCTGGGCTCATAAATTGATCAATTTAACTGATTACCGTGAACTGCATTTCTTTATATTCTGACTTAATTTAATTTTATATTTTATAAAAATTTTAAAAAAAATAAATCATTACCCAACAGACCAGTGAAATAAATAACTTCGAAAAGAATTAGTTAAACTTCGAAATAAGTTCGAAAAAAGCAAACTGTGGGGCTCTGTTTAAAACCTCAAAATTCACAAAAAGATTCGCTTGTTTTCACCTTTTGCTATTCTCCTGCTAACTGGCTAAGTGTTGCAGCGAACTGCGCTTCAGTCTTCCAATCCGATGTTAAGGGGCCCAGGTTTCGAGACATAAAACAAAACAAAATGTAAAAACTCTTTCCTAGCAAAAATTATTTTGATTCGATAAATATATCTGCCACGTTATTATTGATAACCAAGGAAATAAGATTTAGAAAATTAAAAACTAAGATTGCCCTCAATAAGAATTGAACCTAAGGCTCTGCCGTGTTAGGTAGTAGCTCTAAGCACTAGTCTATGAATTGCTTGCAACCACGGTGGATTAAGTGATATCATACTCAATCGTTAATGCATACTGCTAGTCACTAATGAACGAATACGTCCGAATTCGAAATTTCACGTTAGGTGTTTTGTTTTTTGCTATTTGTTTTTTTCAGGGTAAATTTTTGCGCCTCACGCCTTACAAGTGGCAAAGCCAAAAATGCTCAGTAAGGTTTGCCATTTCACCATGAATAGACTAACAAACGAACAGCCCTTGCAAATCATTGAATTTTCTTATCAAAATTCGTGCTCTGTGAGTAATGTGTTTCTCAAATTACGTCCATTTTATGGTCGTCATTGGACATCAATCCACCAAGCCGTAAGCGGAGAGTGCGTACCGAGGAGAATATTGCTGCTGTATCGGGCAGTGTCAATGAAGATCGCGATATGTCAATTCGTCGCCATTCTCAACAATTGGGCTTGTGCTATTCGACCACCTGGAACATTTTACGTAAGGGCCTCTGTATGAAACCATACAGGTGCAAGAACCGAAGCTGGGTGACTTACCACAACGTCGTTTTTTTTTTTAATTATTATTATTATTATTATTTATTAAGAAAATATCGGTACAGTAAGAACTAAGTTCTTTTATAGTACTACCGGAAGCATACATAGGCTTATTCATGAAAATATATATTATATAATAACAACATTTAACGTCGTTTGTTTGGTGAATTGAGAAAAGTTGGATGTAGATCCACTTTTTTATCGAAAAATTGTCTTCAGTAACAAAGCTCATTCTTGGGTCAATGGGTACATAAACAAACAGAACTACCAAGAGCTGCCAATGGACCCTGAAAAATTAATTCTTTGGTGCGGTTTGTGGGTCGGTGGCATCATTGGACCGTTCTTTTTTGTTAAATAATGAAAATCGCAACGTTGCAGTCAATGGAGCAAGGCACCGTGCGATGATTACCGACTTTTTCTTGCCCAAAATGGAAGAATTGGACTTGGTTGACATGTGGTTTCACGCGATACCATGGACCTATTGAGAGACGAGTTTGATGAGCTCACGTTTTGGAGCAGTCCAATGGCCGCCAAGATAATGCGATTTGACCCCACTAGACTTTTTTTGTGGGGTTGCGTGAAGTCTCTCGTGTACAGGGACAAACCAGCCGCAATTGCAGCACTGGAAGACAACATTATAGATGCCATTGGTGAGATACCGGCCGAAATGCTGGAAAAAGTATGCCAAAATTGGAGCTTACGGATGGACCTCCTCAGGCGTAGCCGCGGGCAACATTTACATGAAATAATCTTTAAAAAGTAAATGGCAGGCATTGCTCCAAATAAATATTTCATTCAGTATTGCAAATTTTTTGGTTCTTTTTATCAATTTTCAAAAACCAAACGCTTAAAAAAATCACCCTTTCGAAGTTACACGCAGATTCGTAAAGCTGTCTCGAAGCGCTTTTCTCAGAAAGGCGAAACTTCGGTAAGGGTAAACTAGGGTAAACGCGGTATACCCTAGAATATGACCAAAATTTCTCGGAAACGGCTAAACAGATCATTCTCAAATTTTAACACAAGCTTGTTAAGTATATTTTTTAGTATTTGAGTGAAGGTTTTTGTTGCCACCAATAAATATTTTTTATTTTATAAAACATTTAAGCAATAAAATATTTTGAAAATTGATTTCATTAATTTTTTGTTGAGACGTCCTGACTTTTTTTGTCCTGACTGCGTATAATTCGTTTGGTTTGTTAAGCAGTTGTAAATTTTTGCATCAATTGGAGTGTAAAGGTTAAACCACCATAACTTTTTAAGACTAAAGCTCCCCCCTTACCGCCAACAGAGTACTACACATGAACCGTTATTCGTTTGTTGTAATGTTATTTGCATGGCCTTAGTTACAATACATGTCAATGACTCCTACAGTTGATTATCGAGATAATTGGCTCTCTGTTTACTCACACAGCAATTAAATCGAATATAAATTACTTCTCAGATAATCTAAACAGCTTATTTTCAAATATCAGCTGTTCAGAAGTTTGATTGAATTGTATCTTTGGAAAAATGTGCAGTCATTACCACCTTTTTTCCTTCTTGAATTGTTTTCTAAATTAAAAGAAGTTTGTGGAGAGACCACATTTATTTTTTTTTTATTTTTTACTTTTGAAGCGAGGTTTTCAGGTGAAGGATATATTCAGTTAAGTCGGCTTGTTTCGAAATGGGGTGATAGATTAGTGGGAAAGAAGGGGCCTAAAGTGAAACATGATAAGGATGTTCTAAAGTAGAAACATGTGAATAAAAATCTGAGGCAAGTGTTAGGCCTTTACCGCAGTCAATTCTAGTTATGAGGCAATGCCATCCACAAACTTATCTGACAACAACTAATCTAAGGGAATAACGCATATTAGCATTATCCACGCCTCAGTATAAATTTTATTTAAATATTTACGTGGATAAATCAAATGTTTTCCTTAAAAAATAAAAAAATAAATAACTGGTCATTTCAGCCCTTGAAAGGACTTTGACCTAGCTTCTTATGATCAATTGTGTTGTGCGTGTTATTAAGTTTGTACACAATTGACCGAGAAATGGACCTACAGGCTTAACGCCGACTCCGAACGGCGATGAACGGAATGTTCTTATTCTCAAGAAGCTTTACATGGCATTTTGATTACTCTCTGAGGTTTGCCATTGTCTGCAGAGAGGTGGCGGCCGTACAGAAAAATTATTTTAGTTCAAATAATTTTCTGTCGCTGCTGGGGTTCGAACCTGGGTCTCCAAAGTTCGTTGACATAGCGGCCACGCACTTTAACCAACTACGCCACGGACGTGGCACGGATATATTTAAAATTTATTTGAATAATTTTTTAATTTAATTAAATATTTAAATATTTAAACAGAATTAATAAAAAATATATTAAAATTATGCACGAATTTTTTAAAAATATCTTTCAAATATTTACTATTTGAAAATAAACTATCGCATTTAAAGAAAATTTGAATAAAAATATTGAATTTAAAAAAAAACATATTTAAATTGAATATGTTATTAATGGTTTTATGGTATTATTTTCTTCTTATTGCGTTCATCAAATGCCATTGCCTGTACAATTTATTATCGCTTCACTTTTTTCGTTCTCTAATTTATACTATTTTTAGTATAATGTACAAAAAGTAATGTACAAAATATGTTTAGGCAGAAGCAAATTATGCAGGTAAATGACAACCGGTCCAAGATATTCTTGAAAATACCGAGTTGCCACTCCACCCTACATAATTTAATTTCTTTGCCAAACATGCATAATATATTACTCTTGCAACAATAACTAAATGAGAAATGTAAGAACTGCAAATGCAAGAAATAAACTCAGGAACAAAGTGCGATGCTGTTGCTGCTTGTCGGAGTATGTGTGTAAGTGTGCGATGCTGTTGCTGCTTGCTTGTATGAAATATGTGTGTACGTGTGCGGTATAAATAAAATTCAAATACGGGAAAAAAACGAGTTGTAAGGAAAACATTTGATTTATCCACGTAAATATTTGAATAAAATTTATACTCAGGCGTGGATAATGCTAATATGCGTTATTTCCCTTAGTGTACGTAGTCGATTTAAGTAAATGCGTTATTGGTGCAAAAATGACTCGCTTTTTGGATAAATTAAAAAATTTTTGGATAAATTTCATATTTTTTTCCCTTAGTGTACAACTTTTTAGACGTAGATATTGATTTATTTCTATTGACTACCGAGGGCACCTACTGGGCCTACAAAGCTCTTTCCATAAGTCCTATTGGAGTGATTGCGGCTTCATTATTACAGGTACTGTATTAATAAAGGGTAGTAATGATGACCATAGAATATTTTAAATCTTCTTGAAAAAATATACATACTTCTAAATATTTTTTTAACCCTGGATAACCAATGTTAGTCGTTTCGACTACCATTGTTATTTTTTTTCTATCTCAACAATTAAGTAGCTTATCGCAATATGTCAACAATTAAATAAAAATCAAAGACCAATATTTACGTTTTTTGATTTCTAGTGAAATTTTCTATTGTTTTTAATTTTTAACAGCTTTTAACGTATTTTACATACCACCTAGAAATATGATTGGTTATCCAGGGTTAATGGCCTGATTCAACTTAAGTACTTGAGAGCATTATACTATATCATTTCAAATACTTTGTTGAATTAACACACTCATTCCTAAAACATTTTTTTGATTTCTGTCATTTCTTTCAAGAGATAACGGTTATTTCTTGAGTTTTAATTATTAACATAGAAAAGATTAGTTTTAAGATTTTAATCTAATGCTAAGTACTTATTTTGTTGAGTTTATTTTTATTAGATAAGTAAGATCGTTTTATACAAAATTTTTTGAAGATTATCTTCTTCATATATTCACGTGAGTGGGAGGAAGTGCAAAAAAGTTCCTTTCGATTTTGGCACGTTTATAAGTTACCGAATAACAGACTCAATGGAACTTCCTAAAAAAATATGCAAAAAATTTTTATATATTTTTTTATACATATTGATTTTAATGAGAATTTGGATGATTTTAAAGTCGTGATATCAAATTAAAAATAATTTTCATAGGAAATTTGTTGTCTTATAAATTAATATCACAACTAAAAAATTATCTTAAAAAAAATTCTAAATGAAATTTGTGAAAAAAATTCAAACATGAATTTTATTTTAAATTCGGCATTTTTATAATTTTTTTAAATATTTCCTAAAATTCTTTAAAATATGCCAAACATACTGGCCAAGTTTAAAATTTTAAAAATCTTCAGATACGATTAATATTGAATAAATTAATTCAATACGATTAATAGTCTGAACACTTTGCAAGCGATAACAATTTGACGACACGTTGTTAAGGAAGAAATATTCTCATATCATCGTTTGCTATTTACATGATACCAAAATGTCAACAAACCCTCAGAATTTCATGGTAATCGCCCTTCAAATTAGAAATAGATCTAAACCCTCGACAGCGACATTGTTCAAAGAAGCCATGTCGTTTAGACACGATTATCTTCTTCATAAGAAATGCATGTACAAAATTCGTCAGATGTCCTCATGTTGCTGCCCTCGCAAATGTGTTCAGGGTTCATGTCTTGGAAATAACAAAATTCATTCAAATTTCTATGTAGATGTAAAAAAAAATAATTTTTGTTATAGTATGATAAGGAAAGTTCGAAGATATACCCCTTTATTTGATAGAGAAAATTATGCAATTGAAAAAGTACCCAAAAGTGTGTTGAATTCAAAGCACTTTTGGAATATTTTGACATTCACGTAATTGAAGTAATACTCAAAGTTTTAGATGTTCCTAGTTAAACCAAGAATTCAGGTGTTATACCTATTCACCTATAGTCAAGTCTACCTTGGTTCAAAATGGTTGATAGATTAGTCGGAGAGAAGGAGCAATCAACCGAAATATGTATGGGATGTTCCTAATTAGAAATGAGGAAAGAAAGATGAAATCGTAGGACCTAAGCCCGGATTCAAACGGGGGACCTCTGGTATGGCAGTCAAGCATGCTTCCTAACCAACTACCGAGGCTGCCAAGTTCTTTAAGGTATTATTTTTAAAAAAATGTATTTCTTTTGCATGTCTTCAACAAATCTGAAGGAAATTATACATAACAAAATAAACTCTTCGAATCAAAAACAGAAACGAAGCAAACATTGGAATGACATAAATACTTAAGTTCCCTGGGTCAACCCATTTAAATAAAGTTTTGATCAACAAGTCGATTGCACGATAAGTGCAAAAAACTTCAGTTCTGAAAAGCATAAAAGCACACATTTTAAATTCTTGCTTAAAAAGATAAGATGAAAAATGTATAAATAATGAAATAAAAACAAAAAAAAAAAAAAACGAAAACGCAAAAATGTTCAAAATAGAAAAACTACAATAAAATGAGATTAAGTTATAAATATGTAGGTACGTGTTATCAGGGGAATTAAATGAAATTGTTGAGTGAAATTTTTATAAAAATTACAAATAAAGCGACAACGAAAAATTAAAAAAAAAAACTATATTTAGAGGCAAAAAATGAGTATGCGTGTATGGAAAAGGTATGGAAAAGGTAACGATAAAGAAAATGAAACTAGTAGGTGGAGTATCTGTAGCAAAAAATTTAATGAAAAAAAAAAAAAAATAGAAACAAAGTATCTCAGTATCTGAGACAATAAGAGCAGCAGCAGCTACAACGGCGGGTAGAGCTACAAAAATACAAAACAAAAAAAAAAACATTTTGAATACCGACTGCATTAAATGAAATACTTAATAAAACAAAAACAATAACTGAGAAAGGTACACAAATAACACAATCAGCAGCAATTATTTCGATATAAGTAAAATGGATGGATAGATATATGTACGTAGGTATGTTTGTATACATGTAGATATGTATGTATATATATATATGGATGTAGTATATAGATAGATGCCAGCACAAGCAGACAAAAGTGGCTAAGGAGACGGAGGCACAGACGGACGGAATTAAAGTCAGTGCGACCGTCCGTACGTGAGGACGTTGCATGTATGTTATGGAGGAACCGCCAGGTGGTCGGTTGGTTGGTCGGACGGTGAGTTGGTTGGACGGTACAAAAGTTTAAGCAACTTGCAGTTAAACAGCAGCAATAACAACAGCAGCAAACTGTGTTTTAGGTGCATCTGTTGGATACAGAGCGAAATGCCGAGTGTTAGTTTCTGCAAGAAACAACAAAATTTTTAAGCAAAACTAAAACAACAAAAACTGATATTTAGAATGGAAAGTGGCGAATGCGCGAGTCGTGGTGGTGGTGATTATTGTTGAAGTTTTTGTTGTAGATACTGATGTCGCTCTGTATTGCTATGTGTTGCGTTTTGCGGCAAATGCAGCACGAAATTCGCGCAAGTCATGCGTTTTAGAAATCTGCAACAACAACAACAACAACAACCACAACAACAACAACAACAAAAGCAAATACAACAGCAACACAACCAAATCTATTACAACAACAAAGAATACGTTTTTTAAAGCTTCACAAAATTGAAACAATTCAATGCTCGTTCTAGTTGTAGATACGAACAAACACCCTGTGGTCGGCAGAGGCCGACAAGAAAACATTCGAGGCAGCAACAACAACAAAAACAACAAAAAATTAATGCTACTTAAACTACAAAAACACAGCGACAAAATAAACGAGATACGCGTTAAACCGACAGACACATGGACGGACAGACAGTCAATCTGATGGACAGACAAACGCAATGTAGTGCAAACAGAAACGACAGCAACAAATACAATAAGAAAACCATAAGGTACGATTTTTTCGTGTTATCGTTTTGGTTTTTTTTTTTCATTTGTTCTTATTTTATTTTTCATTTAAATCAAAATGCAAAAAAAAATAATATTCATATAAATACAAACTTATAGATATGTATGTATATAAAAAATAAGAATGAAAAAAGAATATTTTACATGTACAGATAGATAGATATACATAAGTGAGTAAAGGCATGAAATACAGAGATGGAAGAAAAAAGGTGGCTACAGCAGCGGGAGGCTGGAAGCAGACCATAAGGTGAAGGGTAGATGGTGGGCGGGGGAGGGCCAGAAGGCGGTTTGGACAGCAACTGCACATCAACTTGCGATACATACAAACACACACAAACGTTCCTATCAAGCTATATACTGCTAAAAGCTTGCACATACAAACAGGCATAAAAATTGTGGAGCCTTTTTGTGTGTTGTTGCTATTGCTGTTGTTGTATTTATTGTTTATACATGCTTCTCTGCCATTTTTACATTATATACAGGGCAGCACAAACACACAAAACTGAAGCTCACTTTAAATTGTATCTATATAAGTCAAAGTATTTATGCAAATATATACTTTAATATCTAGATATTATTATCACATCAAAAGTGTGGGCGTTAGGAGGATAGGGGTGGCGGAGGTGGTTCTTTATAAACTTGTATGATTCTTAAGTAATTCAATGAAATATTTTCATTATTGCGTCTTTACATATTTATGTTATTCACGTTGAAAAGTTTTCTCTTCTATTGTTACCTGTACTTATTCTTCACCGCTATTTTGCGCTATTTATAGAAATATTTTCTCCAATTCAACATTTTGAAAACAAAAATAAATGAAACTTTGTTAATTTTTTATTATATATGAAAGTACTATATCGCTAGTCACACGATGTCATACGATGCTTCGAATTATTTTCGAAATTGAGATATACAGTTACAATACAATAGAATCAAGTATTTTTTACTGAAATTACCAATATGTTAAATTTGCTACATTACTATCGTTAAAAAATATGACTTTGCAGCCTTACACCTCTGGTTGATACATCCTTTAGTTAAGGGGGGTTATAAACTCAGAACTTTTTTTTCAAAAAAGTTTTTTGCATTTTAAAGCTTTAAGGGGGGTTATATACCCAGAACTTTTTATTCCAATATTAAAGCTTTAAGTCTCAAGAATATGTGGTGAAAATTTCAAGTCGATATCTCAAAAAATAACAAAGTTATAGCTTAGTGAGTGAACCGCCTCCGAGAGCGCGCCATGCTGGCTCTTCTTTTCAAACGCGTTTTTCTCGAAACCATGTTTTCAAAGTCGGTGACCAAGATTTCTCGAAACTCAGTGAACCGATCGTTTTGATTTTTTTGCAGGCTTATTTTATTCATAATAATCTCGTACTTGTCATAGGATTTTTTTTTTCGTAGCTTCGTTAATTTTTTATAGGCAAATAATGACGAATTTTTGGTCGAAAATCCTTAATTTACGTTCGGAAGTCCGCCATTTTGTGAAAAATCAATATTTTCAAAAACGGCTATGACAAGTACGAGTTTTAAGTATCTAGTTTAATATTTTGGGGTTTTTTTTTTTTTTTTTCAGATGAATTTAGGAGGAGCAATCTTGGTCACCGCATTTCACCTTTTTTTCAGAGCACTCTACAAAAAATGCTGTATCTACCTTAATATAAATTTCTTTTAATAAAAAAAAAAACTGAACATACTCTTGAATGTGTATATTTTAAGGTATAAAAACCCTCATTCAAAAATATCCCTTAGGTTTCCTTAAAAAAATTCACAAACATGACTTTTTTTTCGGCCTCTGAGTATATAGTCCCCCTTAAATTATCTCAAAAATTAGTGTGAACTGTTCTAATGGCTTCTGAAGAATTCGAATGTTGAAGCCGTCTTCGAAAAGACAAACATAATTACGTTGAGCTTATATCGAAATGTGACCCTTTTAAATCCACAGCAGCCATACAACCAAAGCTAAATGATAACACTTCTTCAAAAACTGTGGACCCATACTTGTCAAAAAAAATTCTTTGGTAGATTGTCGCGGAAAATAATAATGCTCACGAAAGAGCATGGCAAGCAAGTAAATTGACATTTTATAAGAAGGCTGGCGAGAAGAATATCAAAATGTGAAATACTAAATATGAGAGGAAATCAGGGAAAATATGGGTCAAACGCCAAAAAATGCAGAAAAAACAATCAAAAACCTTTAATCATGGAGAAAAAAACATCATTATATGGGCATGATTTCAGAAGAATTAATGATGTTCCCTTTCGCCAAATGAAACATAATTCGACACTTAACGCCAAAGTCATGTAAAAAGTGGTTATTGGAGAAATAAATCGATGTTCTGAAGTGGTCTGTACAATCACCAGAATTAAATCCAATCGAAAGCTTGTGGAAAGTTTTAAAAGAAAAACGAGAACCATTAAACCAAAGAACAAGGAGAAGCTATGGGAAAAAGTAAAGGATGCTTAGTATTATATAAAATCAATGTGTGAGGCCATAGAGGAATCCATGCATAAGAGGTATAACGCAGTTCCTGCAAATAACGTTTGTGCAACAAAATGTTGATTTAGTTATATTTTTTTCAGTGAACGAAAATTAACACAACAAAGTTTACTTTAAAGTCCTGTTGCGTAGGTTTAAGAGAACATTATGTAACCGTTGTGTAGCCGCAGATGACGTCACTCCGCATTATGCAGCGTTAAAGTTTGCGGAGTTTAGGGCAAACGCAAACATATCACAGGATCACATAAAATTGAACAAAAATATTATTTTGCAGTGTAAGGCACATCATTTATCATTTAACAAATATGTCGAGTTTGTTGAGTGACAAGGAAGGCAGTTTTACTATTGAGGAAAATTGAGGTTATGTTGTCATATCGACCGATCCCTTTACTTGTGCGCCCCGATTTTGGTTTCACCTTTAGATAAGTCGTAAACTTTGTTATTTTTGGCCTTAAGATTAGGTCATATTTTTATTAGTGGATCACTATAAATGGTTATGCTATGTTTTTTACATTAAAACAAAAAATTATTTGATGGTCATCGCTGGACAGACGGAGGCTACTTTGTGGACATGTATGTTATAATCTCAGTTCGTTCTGCTTGATATTCTTAGTTGCGCGTTCCCTACGGTAAAGGTTAGCGTATGCTCGCCTACGAAAACATTACTTTAATGTAGTCGTAGAGTAGATATGAGTGTGGTTTTGCTCGTTTACACAAACATTTGCGCTACATACTGACGAGTCATACCATCTACGACAGGCTATAATGTAACATTATGTTTATTCTCATTCAC
This sequence comes from Pherbina coryleti, assembly GCA_943735915.1. Taxonomy (NCBI): domain Eukaryota; kingdom Metazoa; phylum Arthropoda; class Insecta; order Diptera; family Sciomyzidae; genus Pherbina; species Pherbina coryleti. The sequence goes on from OX030951.1 coordinate 3,394,032, forward strand.
TACTTTTCATACGTTTAATGTATGAAAACTTTAAACTATACCCAGACTAAGCCCCGAATTACCCCAGTGTTAATGTTTTTTCTCCTTGTTTGTTTGCTTTTATCAAGTTCTAACTAAATAAACTTCGCAAAGTTATATTTTTATTTATTTTATCATTTTTATTTCAGTGGTTGAAAAATTCTTTGCTTCAAAACTCTTGATTTTGAGATGTTAAAGTATGACCCTGATTATACTGGCTGCCCTTCTCTTTTCTGTATCATATTAAGGGGAGGTTCTAGTAGAAATCGACGGAAAATTTTTGTTTTTGTTTTTTGCTTTATTTTCATCCTTGAAAATTTATTTTTTACGAGTCATAGCGTATTAGGCGAGAGAGTGCGTCGGCCGAAAAACAGGTATAAATGCGCGCTCCTCAACTGTGACCCCTACGATGACCTTATTGTTCAGAAGAAGGAATGTATAGGTCACGTCCAGAAGCGAATGGGCAAAAGGTTGCGCGCAGTTAAGAAACAACATAAAGGAATTGGAAGTAAAGGCGCAGGAAAATAGACAGACAAATTAATAAAAGATTTGACTTTGTACTATGGACTTGCCATTAGATGACACTCTGATTCGGCCGAAGAGATGAAAAAATCTGTGTGGGCAACGTTCGATCACAAATGTTCCACGGATGAAGAGCCCAAACATGAAAACTGCCCACCAGGTGAAAACAGTTGGTGTAAGTGGCGTATTGCAGAAGCCAAGAATGAACTCGCCGATTTCCACCATGAACATGGCCTTGAAAAATCGGTTCAAGAAGCAATTCGACCCGTATATGAAGCTCTTTCAAGTGATAATTTACTGCAAAGATGCACAGGTAGAAACGACAATGAATGTTTTAACTCTTGTCTGTGGAAACTGGTTCCCAAACATCTTCATTGTGGCGAACAAACTATCAGCATATACATCTTCCGATATCTTTAATGAAGGCTATTCATCTATATTAAAAACTATGCAGACATAAGGAATCGTCATCGGGACAAACTGCGTAAACTTCGCTGCGAATACAGACTTGAATTGAAAAACTTGGCGCTCTGGTGCAACAAAACATGCCTTTAAGGATGAGGAAGGGACCCTGTATGGTGCTGGTATAGCTGATTAGATGTAAGTGTCAATATTAAACATTACTTACGATTTTTTCTTTGTCAAACTTCAAACGCGTTTTTCTCGAAGCACCTTTTTTTCGCGCTGTACACGCTTCAACGAGTTGACCGATTTCGATGTTTGACGGCTCAAATTAAAGCTTATTCAATTTAGGGGGCCTTCAGGAAGCGTTTTTTTCCAAAAAAATTATCATCATTATTTTTTTAACATTAAAGCAAAAAACAGGGTTTTTTCAAAGGACGGCCATTTTTTTTTTAAGGGTTTTATTAAAATTGGAATTCTACAAGGTTTTTGGTTTTTTTTTTTGTACAGCGCAAATCGGCTATCGCCGCGCAAGGTTTTTTATCAGCGAGATCTTCAGCCGCCATTTTGAATTATTTTTCATCGAAAAAATTGTATAATGTTCTTGAAATATACATTAATAAATGCCACAAAATATTTTTTGAAAAAAAATTTACGTTCGCTAAAAAAAAAATCCTGCAATTACGTTAGGTTTCTACTAGAACCTCCCCTTAATAATAAAATGATAAAAAAATAATTACATATTCTGTCACCTTCCTTATATTAGTTATATTTTCCATTCTTTTTTAAAATATCAAAACCTTAAACAAGATTTCCTCATTTTGTCTTCATTTATCTGAAAATGAAAGAAGAGGGGAAGTCCCAAATTTTTAAAAAAGGGAAAATAACTCTTTTGGGAGAGCTCACTCCTCTTTTACGTCTTCACCTTGCCGTGGTCTTATATTCGATATAATTCATATCCATTTCATGACAGTTTACGGTACAAAATCAAAAGTTAAGGGTGAAAAAGATGTACTTACGAGTAGTATTGTAGGAATTAATTATGTAGGCAAATGTACTTTATATGAGAAAGAAGCAATTTTCGGTGCCCACTTGAAATGTCCAGTTTTGTATCTATGGAAGCTCACACTGGGATAAAAACAAAAATACTGTTGCTACATTTGTACAGATATTCAAACATACATATGTTTATAAATTATAATTAAACACAATGGTGATTAAAACCAAAAAAAAAAAATATATATATATACCAAAAATAAGGAACATTTTAAAAGAAAACAGTGAACTAGGCAACAACGAACAAACACAAAAAAAAGCAACACAGAATTTATAAAAAACATGAACAAAAACAACAAAAAACAAAACTACAGGTAACAGCCGACTCTAGGTAGATATTGGTTATAAAAACCTTGAGTTGAATTTAGCAAAAATTATGCCGCCGTTTTAAAGAGGGTTAAAAATTCTACAACGCAAATAAAAAGCCCGGGCATGAATGAGAATTAATAACGCATTAAATCTTAAAGGGAAGACGAAGTAGAAGCAGCCAGAAAACACTGATAATTCAGTTATGAAGTAAACTGAAGTATTTATATAAAAAAAAACACACACATGGCTACAAATACAATAAAACTAGGCATGTGATATATGAGCATATATACTTGCATATATATTTATATACATAAACATGTACATAAAACTTATATAAAGTATATTTGTATAAAGTACGACAGCAAAAACAAAAAGAAAAAAAAAACCAAAATGTACAACCACGTAGAACTAGGTATGTAAATAATATATATATATATACAGTAGAACAACGACATTCAAGTGTTATTAAAATAAAAATCGTTGTAGATAAAAATAATTAGTATACAAAATAAGCAATTGTTGCTGTTTTGTTTGTTTGTCGATATAATAAAAATTCGATTTTTTTTTTTTTGTTTTTTTGTACACTTTCAGTTAAACTATTCATTGACTTGACTTTAGCATTTATAATTGAAATGACCTTGAAATACATTTAAAACTTTGTTTTATTTTAGAAAAATGCTTATCAACAAGTTTAAGCAAACTATCAGTTGATGAGTGTGTTGCCAAGAGGCATAAAACAGCTTTGAAGGCAGACAGATGGTTACATACCTAACAATCACCCAGTATGTGGACTACTGCCTTTCGTTCTAGTTGCAGATATTTAAACATTCAAAAAGCATTCATAGATAATTTAAACGATTTTTAATCTGAACTTATCTCTCTTTTTTTTAATTTTGTTGCAATTTCACACGGAGCGCATTAATAATAAGTGAACTTTCTCGCATGGGCTGCCCCCTCAAAACGTTTGTTACAGATTTTAAGAGGGGGATTTAATAAATTTCATATTTATTGAAAAATTTATTTTATTTGATTTTATTAGACATTCGAAATGCTCTTTCACTAAAATTCAGAGCTGATACCGAGATGATTTAAAATACTTAACCCTTTCATGCCGGAATTAAAATGGGCGGGTCTTTACATTTTTTGAGGACAAATATGTGTTGATCTTGACTGCAATATGAACTGACAATAATTTCAAAGTCCTTGATGCCCTGATTCATTTGTTACAGGATGTTCTCTATAGGCAACATTGGAGAGTGGTTGGACAAACTAAACACTTTTTCATGATTTTTTTACAACTCTCTTACCATTACTTATTTATTTTGTTTACTTGGTTAAGGCTACATTATGCAAAAAACCGCAGGTCAAAAATTTAAAATAGCGGGACTTGGAAGCCTATAAGTACAATGTTGCTTATAGACAACATTGGGCATGAGAGGGTTATGACTGGAATCAGTGAAAGGCTGATTTCGATCAGTCGGAACTTTAATCTATTTGTAGGCCATCTTGCACCTTTTTTTGTTTTTTTTTTTTTTTAATTTGTGATTTATTTTATTTATTGTTAACACTAAGAACAAGGCTCTCTTATAGTACAAATAAAGTTTAATTATAACGTTGTCTAGGATTTATACAGAATCTATTTATTAAATTAATTTTGAAGCTATCGAAGTGAAATTTAATATTTAAGCTATTTTTCAGAGAAAAAGGAAGATCAAGATCGAAACTCCCACACAAAGTGACGTCATCAGAATGGTAAAATTTCTACAAATTCCAAAAAAAATTTAATCTAAAACTTTAAACCAAAAATTAATCTAAAACTTCAACTTTTGCACACGAGCTTGATCCTAAATACTTTTGAAATATGGCAAACTCGGATTAAAGCCACGCCTACCTCACATACGAAGTGACATCATCAAAATGGTAAAATCTCTAAAAATACTACCAAAAACTAATGACTTAGACACTTTCCAAATAAGCTTTGATATCAAATGCTTTTAGTTTAACATTTTTCAAAATCGAATGGAAACCACGCCTATTTCACAAACACAGTGACGTCATAAAAGTAGCAAATCCTTCATAAATTCCACAAAAACAAATATAATGAGTTGGCATTTTACACATAAGCTCTCATATCATCTCATCTAAAACGTGCGATGAGGTTGAAATTTTGATAAATTAAATAAAAACCACGCATATCACCCATACAAGCTGACGTAGTCAAGATAATAAAATCCTTTTTGCATTAGGATATTATATATTACCCACGAGAGTGGTGGTATTTTAACATCGGTAACATATAATTTATTGATTGAGTTTGGAGTATTGCACGTAGTGAAAGTAAAAACAAATTTAACACGAGACCTAGTGGATGTCGTAGGTATGATAGATCGTATTACAAGTTGGGTTTTCCAATTTACCTACAAGAACTGGATTTGCTGTGAAAAAAAACCATATTCTGGGCGTTTTTAATCAGAACAAAAAACCTTTGCAACTTCTAATGAGGAAGCCCACAAATGATGAAAAGGAGAAACAAAAATAATTCAAATAATTGTTTCACAGTTAATTATGTGTTATACAAACTTTAGAGGATTTCAAAGGTCTATTTTTCAGAAATAATATAAAATTTTGCTTCTGTAATTTAAGGCTGTAATTGCAGATACACAGGGTGTTTTCGTAGAACTTTAAATTGAAAGAAAATACTGAGGTTTCATCATTTTATACTGAAAATTGGCTTTATTAGAAAGATAATTTTGTGCCATCAGAGTTTTAATATGATTTCGGGCATGTTGTCACCACGGCTGGTTCAGATGTGAAGCAATTTTCAACATCAAAATGTTGATTCCTCAATACTACGCTCAATACTACAGCAACAATTGTATCTTCTGTGCGCACTGTCTCTGCGGAGGCGTATTTAATTAAGAGTATGCGTGGTGCGAAAACGATTCATGGTTAATTCAATTAGTTCTTTGGATGTTACTGTGTCGATGTAGTGCACAATCACATTCCCGAATTGAATCATTATTTTCAAAATAAATTTTCACAATTTGCAAACGTTGTTCCGACTTTAGTCTTTTCATTAAAAATGGGCGATCAAACTAAACACAGAAGATTATAAAGTTGCCAGATCACTGACCACCGTATGAAAATTTAATCCTTATCGAAAAAGGAACCTTTACAAAAAAAACCCTATATTGACGAGATAAATCTATCTGTACGTACACCAACCTAAAAACGGGGTTTGATCCATAATTAAGATTTCGAGGGTAATTTCGGAAATACAAGGAGGCAGTTATAAAATGTTCTACAGAATCTTATACACTCACTAATCGTTTGTTACAAACAAAATTACAGTTTATCTTTTTTTTAATTTTACGAATACTCGCTGTTTGTTGAATCGAATATTCCGTTAAGGTGAAAGTTACATTTCACGTCCGCCCACTGTTTATCAAGGATAATAAACAGATATGTTAGCTCAGTGGTTCCCAAAGTTTACTGGATTCCGACCCATCTAACAAAAACTTAAAAATTTGCGACTCACCTATTGGCTGCTTTAGAAATAGAGGACATAAATACTGGTAATACCAGTTGGCAATATCGATGAGGAAAAAAAACTTAAATATATTAATATTTTTTTATTTCTAATCCGCTAAACAAGGTTCTAATCCGTCCCACATTTCTGGGCCCACTCAATATTTTCTCGCGACCCACTGGTGGGTCGCGACCCATACTTTGGGAACTACTGTGTTAGCTTAACCCAAAAGACACTTTTTTTTATAATTTTTTCACATCGCCTCATAGCAAAGCAAATTGTAATCATTTATTACAAGGACGAATTTGATAAAAGAATTCTCCCGAGCATTTGCATTGATGATTTCTTTCCCAGTTGTGGTGTCTAAGAAAGAAATAAATTTTAAGACGCCGCAGGACCCCGAAGAGAAGCTCCCACTTGTTACGCCTCTGTCTGCAGTGAAATTGATAGGCATGCAAGCCAGGGCAAGGGAGTACATTTTTAAGAATTTTGTTTATTGTTCAATCGATTTTTAGCACGAGAGGTTAGACTGACTACATTGTCATGTACGAGTTTGAGTGGTTTGATGGTATATATGTACATATTTAGCAGAGAGCGAAATACAATTAAACATTTTGGGAACCTTAAGGACCGACATTCTTTAAGGTGGCACAATAAGGCGATACTAATGAATGCACCCTCACTGCAAGCAGTTGTCAATTTTCTCTTTCGACGTTCTCTCTCTCTCTCTCTCTCTCTCTACGATAACAAAGACTCTTTCGAAATAATTTAATTAAATTTTTTAAACGCTTGTTGTAAACCAACCAAAATAAATCAGCTGTCAAAGACAGACACCGAATTGAGCCTTAAAAATTGACATATCTCGCTCAATGAACAACGTCATCGCTCGCACGTGTATGTGTGAGTATGAACAATAAAAACGACCGAATGCAATGATAAAAAAAAATAGAAAGTTATATGTAAACTACCCGAACACATGACCTTTTATAAAAACGAATAGAAAATATTTTTGGAAAAATTTCTGACAGCTGTCAAAGAAATTTGAGAAAACAACTGTTTGAAACTTACATTAACATCTTTGTAAAATAAATAATATATTCCAGCATTATTATTGTTGTTGTTGTTGTTGTTGTTGTTGCTGTGATTAGAGTTATTATTGCTGCTGTGGTTAATGATGATATTGTTGTTGTCGCAGCCAGTTGCTGCCGCCACAACGACAGCAGCAGTTGCAGTATTGCTTACAGTAAAAATTTGCGCCTGATGAGGAAGATGATGATAGGCAGATTGTTGCCAATTTTGCATTTCAAATGTTGCGAAAACAATTAATCAAAAAAAAAACACGTAATGCAATTAAATTAGTTTCAAGCAAATATCACAAGTTGACATTTAAATGAGGTTAAGGTGGAGGGTGAAAATAAGAAAAAACTGCCAAAGACTGGCTTCTACTCCGCACACAGAATTTTTTTTTGTTTCTTTGAATAATAAAATTCAGCTTTTTACGATCACTTCTTTGAGTTTTATTAAAAATTTCTTCTATCACTTTTTATCAAGCACTACCGGAGAGAAAAAAACTGATTCAAGCAAATAACATCTAAAATAAAGTAATTTTTAATTTAATTGAAATTTTTTAAACTCTTTTCTGTTTTCACAATAATTTTGAGTTTTTTTCTCTTAATTCACTTCTTTTTACGAAGATTTAATTTAAGGCTTCTACGATTAACAACACTTTTTTCACTATTCAAACACTTTTTTATACAACACTGAAAAAACTTATTTTATTTAAATATTCCTTCGTTGTTATTATTGCTGGACTGTTGAACATTTTCATTTTCATCTCTGTACTCGACTTAACTCCGCTCGCGCTCTCAAGTGACAAAACATTAAAACAAAAACAACAAAAAAATATCCATCCACAAAATATTTGTACACTCTGAAGGCACTGCCAGTCAGCCAACAGGCAGGCAACAAACGACCAATGTAGAAGAAGAAGAAGCAGCAGCCGCAGAAGAAAGAAATAGACGACGCAACAGCGATATTGAATACAGCTCGATGCTACCGTTCAACCTCGGTCAACCCTCGGCACCACGATCGGACGGACAAAATTGCTGCTCTTCTTCCTCTTCCGGAAGGTATGCATGATGGACGGGTACAAAACAAAAAAATGTAGATGAAGTGTATTAAAATCAAAAAAAAAATATTCCATGTATGTCTTCTTCCAAGGAATGCCATGTATGCCTCAAATTCATTACCCGGTAAGTTAAGACGTAATGTCTTTGTGGTTATAAACATGTAACCACAAAACAGTTTGGCTAACCGTGAATGATATAACTTCATTATTACAGTCTTATCCATTCATAATGTAATAGTTGACATAACGTAACGAATTGGTTATACATTCGATTACCTCTTCATGTCAAAAGTAAAGCCTTAAGGTTACAATTTTATAATTGCGTATTTAGCTTAACAATTGGATACAATTTATAAGATGTTACCTATAGTGCTAAACAATAGTGGGACAAAACGAATCAAAACCACGTAACTAAAGACGCAAGACACTACGTAAAACAAGACTGGAAAATACTAGAAGGTGCAAGACTCATAATAAATGTGCAATATAAAGATAAAGCCCCAAAAGACTGCTACATTGAGAAAGCGAAAGAATGAACAAGAGCGAAAGAGAGAGAGAGAGATAGAGGAGTGTGTGCGAGAGTAGGACACGGCATAATGCTAATAAAATTTTAATAATAATTGCAATACTTAGAGATGTGCGGTGAAAAAAAAAAAAAAAAAAAACAATTTTCAACTAACTGACGATGACAACAACGTTAAGTAGGCAACGGCATGAAATGGCAAACTGGTCGAACGACCGTCACTCCAACCACCTTACCTCACTGACTTTCTGCCTTCAACATCGGTGTATGACGTACGAAATGTTCATTGTGTCAGGCAGAGAAGCTAATTTTTTCGCAAAAATGTGCAGTTCTCCGTCAAGAAACCAACAAAAACTACACAAAGAGAACAAGTAAAACTACTCAAATCACTTATTTCAGGATAAGATTTCATGCTCGGTTGCCTTACCTCACAATTGTAGTTGTGGCGAAAAATTGTAGTGGATCAGATAAGTAGGAAAAATTGGCTTATTATAGGGTTAATTTCAAAATATTGTAAATCTTTTAGGTAATTTCAATAGTTCTTAAAAACTTACGAAAATGCAATTCTCAAAAATGAGAATTTTTCGAGAAATATTCTAAAAAGACGAGGTGTAGCAAATGTTGTTTTAAATAAATGCCTTTTTCGATTAGCGCATTCAAGCAGAGAGACTAAAAGACTAAAAAACTTTATAATCCAATTCTTTCCGATCTTTTTTTTAGGTCAAGCAATTTATTACTTTATACAAAAGTCGATATCAATCAAAACGCGAGAATTAATATATTCCTCAATAAGTAACTCCACCTGTTCTCACGAGCAGCCTGTCCAAAGCCAGGATAAAGGAGGATGGCCCTATCCTGTGTAAATGTAGAAGGGACTACCCAGATCCTATAGTTGGCGGCCGATGATTTGATCAATTGGTACTGTTACGTTCCAACATTGGTTGCTATCCATACAGTATATTTATTAATTATGTATGTTTTGGTTTTTTGCTCATCGAATGAAAACAAAAAAACATTTTTTTCAAAATTATTTTTGTTATTTTTTATTATTAAGTCATTCAATAGTTACAAATTGTAGAACAACTTATTCGAAATGGCCAACATTTGCTTTCCAGCACGAGCAAAGTCGATCCGGCCAGTCATCGATCGCAGCACGCACGACATGCATAGGAAATTTCTCCGCCGCTCGGACAAGAGCGCGCTTTAGACACCCGCTATTTGGGTATCGAGTAGAGCAAGCCATGATCTTTAACATGCACCACAATTTGTAATCCATTGGGTTCAGGTTTGGGCTACCAGCTGGCCACTGATCCTTGGAAATGAAGTGCGTTACAATGTTTTAGAGCCACTCTTGAGTCAATTTAGCCTTTATTAGCTATATGGAATATTGTCGTGTTAAGAGGCTTCACAACCAATTCCAAAAGATCAGATTCATACACTTTCGCCGAAGTTTTGACTCCTTTTTTACAAAAATGGAGCTTAGTGACCCCATCATAGGCGACTTCCCAACAAACCATCACAGAAGCTGGGTGGTAATCTCTCCGAACTTTCGGTACGAATTCTGCTGCAAGTCCTGATGTCAGAGCATACACTCTATCATTCTGTTTACTGAACGATTCCTCTACGGTGAACATTTTTTCTTCAATAAACAGAATTCGCCTGTGGGCATTATCCACGTGATGAGAAGTAACGCTTTCGATTTTTGCTTACGTTGTTACTTTAACGCTACCGCGTGCACGGTGTCTCTTTTGTGTGCTCTGAGCCCCAAGTCATATTTAAGAATGCGAGAGATCGAATGTGCTGAGATATTTATATCCCGCGATAAGATTTTCTGCTTTAGCAGCGGTTTTTACTTGAATCGAGACTTCACCGTCTTGATGGCTTGTGGTGTTCTTATAATACGCGATTGGCCGGATTTTGGACGGTCGATTATTCACTATAACACTATTTTCGAGCGAGCCCCATTCCATGATCATAAGCAACTGTCGCCGAAAACTTTTTCGCGAAAAAGAAGCATAAATGCTGAATGTCAAATAGGCGTCAAAACGAAGTGAGTGTGTTCAGTAGCTCACTCACAGTGAGCACGTTTAGTCGTGTACCAAAACATATGAGAGTACAAAGCATGGTTGAATAAATAAGGTTGTCGCATGGGTGAGAGCGAGTACTCATAAATGTCAAATCGTAGTTGACAGCTCATATAAAATCTGAAAGCGAAAATTGATAGCATGTAAAGCTGATGAAGTTGTTGTTGTTGCTTTCCATTGATTTTGACAATTATGGGTACTGCGAAAGGAGTACGATCAGCCCCGAGACAACCTTATTTATTCAAATATGGTACTAAGTATATTCGTTATGATAAGATGTGAGAACATATGATTTATAAAATGATATTTTTTTACGATAAGAAATTGAAAAATGTATGGCTTTCAATAAAGTTGATAAAAAGCTTTTTTCCAAGCTTTTCTTCATTACCTTTGGATTTTGAAAAATGAAATCGAAAATTTTATATGGGATAGTAAGTTGACTCGATGATAGTCAAGTTTTTTCCTAAAACAACTCATCAAGTAGTTTGACAAGGCAAGTGTTTACATTATCAAACTTTTCGTCAAATGTTTTTATAGCCACGTTCGCCGGAAGCGACCACAACTCGATGACGAAGTAATTGTCATTGATATTTGTAGATGAAGCAGAGGAAGCTACATATATGTTCTATAGGATAATATTATTATTATTATTATTATTATTATTATTTTTTTCTTTATTTATTTTTTTTTTTGTTCTAGAAAATTAAACGAGTCATCATCATTGTTAAATTGTTGATCAAATTGTTGGTTAAACAGAGAAATCCAAATGTTGATTCTCCTCAAAAAATTCGAGAAACAATTTGTCGAGTGTTGACATCGCCATATTAATTTAAAATTGTATGTTTCTACTGTTTGTCAGTTTGGTTGATGACTCGTTTGATGACTAATTTAACGGATTTGAATGGTGCTAAATCCTGCAGATTCAAAGATATAAGAAAAATATTTTGGAACCAGCAAAAGAAAAAACACTTTATTCACTCACATAAATATAACAAGCAGCGGCATTCATTGTTAGGAACAAATCAGCTGATTAGCTGTTAGAGGCGGCTTCATTCTGCAGCAACAACAGCAATTTAACTGTTTTATAAATAACGGTCTTTTATATTTGTTTAGTTAAGTTAATTAAATTAAAATTTTTGCAAGAAATAAACGCAAGCGATATCTTTTCTCGCCTAGTTACAGTTACACAAAAGTTTTATTTATTGCTCACAGTATTTTACAGCGTTGCAGCTTAACTACTATTTTATTCTGCATATCTGCCTTTTCAACCACAAGCAAGCATAAGTATTTTAAGTTGATTTTTTTAGCTTTTATTTTTTTTTTTCATATACGTTGCATGTATATATGGTATGTATGTATGTACGTTTATATGTAGGTATTTCTGTATCTTCTATGCTGTTAATTCGTTTGCCTTTCGGTATCTATAGCATGGAATTTTCCAATTTCCATGAGGTCTTTTTCATGTGATTTGAGTTTTTATTTATTCTTTTTTGTTTTTGACTTTTACACTGCTTCGCCAAACAAGTAAGTCTTGAATGTGTTATTTTTTTTTCTCGTGCTTTATGTAAAATGTTCACTTATGCATTTGTTAAGAAAATTGTTATATAGAAAAATACATCTGATTTCACTAAAATCAGAGAGAACTGACTGAAGTTTGCTCGGTTACCTAAAGATGATTTTTTTTATTCTCTTAATTTATTCATTTTTTTCGTGTGAATCTGTTTATATGATAACGATGATCGGGGAAAATGAATATCTTTCAGTTTAAAGAGATGGATACATATTCAGTCGCTGGAGAGTTAATTTTCTCCTCATTAATTAGTAATAAAATAGAAAAATTTCGCTATTTTAAAGCAACATTTGTTGCTGAACAATGATATAGCAACAATTTTAAAGAATGCTAACAGAGAGTTCCTGAGATTCTCGCAAAAGTCCGAATCTGTAATCGGACTAGTCAGCTGATTTTGACTTTGATACATTTTTGAAAAAAAGTACTTTTATGCAAAAAAAAAATGTTCTCTAAGATCTTCATTAACTGTTTTAAACTTTGAGAGAACTTTTGATTGTTGAAAAGAAAATTATTTTAATATTTCTAACTGAAAATGCAACCAAATTAAGGGCGTGGCGCAACAAATATATATATTGTTCCTTCCGTAAATAAATCGTTAGTGATTCCGCAAGGGTTAAGGTTTCAACTTTAATTTTTTTTATTGATATTTAGTGCTATGAGCCGAACTTTTTGTTTCTGAACATATCCTCAACAAAGAAACTGAAGAAAATTTTGTGAAAAACACACAGTCAAAAGTTTTCCAAATTGTTCTCTCATAGATTGGCATCACTTCGTTTGAAATTGGAATCGTTTTTTTTTTTTTTTTTTTTTGTTTTTGTGTTAGAAGAGCGAGAAAGTTCACACACAAACTCGTATTAATGTCACAAAAGTGCAAAATTAACGACCACGACGACCATAACGAAGTCACTTCGTACATACAACTCGCGAGAAAAAAATTGCATATGTTTTGTTTTTCGTTTTTATCGAAACACATAAAATGCATTCACGAACGCGCGACAACGTTGTTAGCTAGGTGGTTGGAGGAGGCGCATTTGAAAAGCGTTCATGCCTGCCAGCCACCCTGTAACAGCCTCGCTCGATTGAACTTAAAATTATTTAACGACGAATGAACGATTTGCAAAGATTTCGACACTACGAAGAATGAACTCAACGAATGAACCCAACGAAACTATTCGTAGTCGTATATAGTGGGAGCAACAACAGCAGCGGCCGCCGTTAGTTATTCACAGCAAGTTGCTGCTGTTGTTGCAATCGTCGTTGGCAACACCAACAACAACACCTATTTCTTTGACTACAACAACAATTTTGCATTTATGCCAAAAGCATAGGATGCAAAATAGGAGCAACGGAAAAATACGCGAAACACGTTACCTCGTTGGTTGCGCATCAAATGCGACTGACGGATGCTCATACAACAAAGGCAACAACAAGGCAGCAACACTGGCTACCAGCAGGCAGGCAGGCAGACAAGCTAGGCTGGGCTACGCTGCGCTGTGCCGCATATAATTTTGTCTGTCACTGATTTGACAGTCCGATGCGGCATCAGCAGCAGCAGCAGCAGCAATAAAAGCAATACTTCAATCCGAGTTTGGTGGCAGCAACACAAAACGACGACGCAGCTTTAAAGCAAACAAAATATTAAAAAACACAAAAAAGTTGTGGAAAAAAGTACTTATTCGCAAGTTTGCACAAGTGGAGGCAGCGCTGGCGACAGTGCCAATGACGACGACGTTGAGGACGATGACGCAGAAGAAGTACAAGAAAGGCAACGAAATAAAAATAAGTTGTGGAAAACAACAACAACAAAATCCATGTAGTACCTACATGCAAAAGTGGCAGCGACTGTACACAACAATAACAGCAGCAACAACAACATCAACAACAACAACATCAACAACAACAACAGCATCAACAACAACAACAAAAAGGACAACAACAACCAAACTCCACAATCAAACCTGCTACAGTAGAAAATCAATTGGTTTATTTGAGGGGGAGGGGTGCTCAATCTGTTCACGTTGATGGCAAGAGGTTTGTAATCCATTTCATTCCGAAGGGTGGTGAATGTGGTGGCGAGTGGTGGGGCGTATGTATTTGAGAGCAAATGAAGAAAATGTTGCAAAACAACAACATTTAACGACTTTAATAAAGTGCGTTCGCATTAATTGACTTGCGCGGCTGTTGGTTGCTGGAGAGTTGGTGCAGAATCCATTAAGAAAATAAAAAGATAAGACCAATATCATCGTCACGTTGAATAAAACAGGTTTTGCTGGAAAAACTAGAAAAATCGCCAACCTAAACTTGGACAAATCAAAGACAAATTCGCTCATTCTGACTAAACAGTTGATAAGATGGAGCTTCTAGCTTTCAAAGAAACATATTTTCTTACAAACCTGTGCTTAGCAGGATTTTAATTCAGGACTTTCCCAAGTATCTACGATACTACATGTTATGCTTCTAAGAAATATGCTTCTGCTTAAAATCCTCCATTTCAATATGACAAGAAACTTCCAGATAAATTTTGAAATCTCAGAACAATATTTAACGTATGATCACTTTCATATTTCATTCAGTTTTGAAAATATTTTTTATTTTAAAAATATCTTTCACTCAAAGTCTGCCAATGATTCCAAAAGTTGGAATAAAATGTTTCTTATTTAAACAGAATATATTTTGCTCAAACATGACTCTAAACAAAATATGTTCCATTCAAATAAAGCTTTAATGGAATTTTAATTTATGAGAAATTTTTCTGTCGCCTTGAAATAAAATTTAATAGCAGCGAAGTCTTTCCAACCCCTTTATCAAGCAGCGAAAATTATAACAGCAACACTAGGCGAATCATCTCAACGATGTATCACAATTTTTCCGAGCCACAGAAATGAGCTCTGCGAAGCAATTCGCAATCCCACATTTTCAACCCACCACGGACGAGTGTGTATCAAAAACAACAACAAACTTATAACATACAAACATAATTGTCGCAAGTCACAACAACAAAAAAAATCTGACGTTTGTGTGCCTTCCTGACTGCCTGGCCTGATCTGGCATAGTCACTGCGTTATGCCCTCGGGCTAATCACGGGCACTCACGCCACGCATAACAAAACGCAACGCAACATAACGCCGAGCAACGTTACGTTAAACATGCATATCCACAACTTGTTTAAACTTTTGTTCAGGCTTTTCGAGTAACTTAAGCTACAATAATAATAACGACAACATCACCAGCTTCGAGCATCACTTCACATGACATTAGTTGGTCGTATCACTTCGTATGAATTCGTTTTGTTTGTGCGAGAGTTTTTTTTACACCGCTGTAGCGCATGGTGAGCAGGACAGGCGTGCGGTTTATTACTCGTAGTTGACTGTTTGGCACCCATTGAACTGCTAAATGCCTGCCAACTCGATGACTCCCTACCCCACCAAACGAACAACCAACAACAACATCAAAAAACAATCATCGATAAACATTGAATGCGCAAGCAAATATTTTCCGCTCTTAATGTTTAACACATTCAACTACTTCTTCTTAGCCAGCTTCTCCTCACCTCCTCACCAACCACTTACCCCAATTTGCTCTCTTGATGTAAACTGCTGTTGCACCCACTAATAAAAGCAGAGAGGGAGAGAGAGAGAGTACAAAATAGCGAGTACAAAAAGCCTTATACGCGATTGCATTTCAAGTAGAAAATAAAATCATCAACGAAAACACATTCCATCCATTCCAACACTACATATTCTGGTAGACTGGGTGCAACGTTTATTTTATTATCCTCATAAATCAGCTGAGTGAGTTTGTCTCGCCAGAATAGCAACAAATCAGGCACGCAGTGTTGCATTTCATGTGTAGTAGAGTTGCCAGAGGTAAAGAAAAATACAGTCTTTTTTCAATCATCAAAATTGTGGTGAAGCGTAATTTTTGCCCATGTACATAAGGTGCTTTGAGATCGAAAAAAAATATAATTGAATAATTTATGGTTTTTAGAAAAATATTTCAGTCTTTAGAATACCATAGCATAAAGTTCTTTATAATAAAACTCGTGGCAACCAAATCAGTGTTAAGAAGATACTAAGTATGTGAACAAGCTTTAATTTTTAACAAGATCTTATTACAATACAAAATTTTTTATTTTTCCCGGTTTACATTCGTCAATACTTGACGTCAACTCTTTGCTATTCCCTTTTAAACTCACCCTCTCTCATCAACAAATGCAAGAGTTAACCGTCAACTCTTGACGTGAGTAAATCGGGTCACGCTTCGAAAGAGGTTTTTATTAACAACTGATAATTGTTCCTTTAGAACTGCGTTAGGAATTTTCAAAGACATAATATCTGTTTAAAAGACATTAAAGAACGACAGATGTACGAACATTTCCGATTGTCTCAAAAGAATAAACCACCTGTGAGAGTTATCGCGCTGGGTTTTACCGAATTGAAATTTATTTTCTGTTTTACCAATTCAAATTATTATCAAGTTCTGTAAAAGTCCTACTTTCATCGCTACAATGTGCACCAAACACTTGTACTTTTCGGAGATGAGTTTGATTTGAATGATGGTAAGTTTTCTTAGTAAATTTGGAGCGTATAATGCGAATACAGATAGCGTAAGCTTAATGAGCATCCGAAGCATTAATGGACACGAAGAGATTCGCCTTAGTCCCTAACCTAAGGTAGTCTCGGAGTGTTTTGGGAGTAAAATGGGCGTAAAGAGATTCACTTTGGTCCCTACTCTAAAGTGGTCTCAGAGTGTTCAGGGCGTTAAATGGGCGCGAAGAGAATTACTTTACTTCTATTCTAAAGTATTCTCGGAGTGTTCAGGAATTTATTGCTATGGTTGACTAATCAGTCATGCAAATTGATGATACTGAACAAGCTGTTGGATGTTGTTCAATGTTGATCTTGGTTGGTAATAAGTTGCGAATATAAATCGTCACAGTTATGTGTGAGTGCTATGTCGGGTTAAAATCTTTAGCCCAGGAGAACCTTCGGGGAGTTCTGGCAGTGTTAGCTCAATGTCGCGAGCAAGTCTGTGGTGATCGGCATGGAGTTGCGCTTGTTTACAACTGGGTGGCAATCCCCATATATTGTCAGAGAATTTAGGTTGGTCTCGATTTCCACCAATAAATGTGGATGGTGATAAAACTAGCCATTCATAATTGATTCTTTGGTTCCAATGTCGTTATGTAATCCATACAGTATATTTATTTACATAAATATGCAACTTATGAGCGGTGTTGAAACCGGTATTGAAACATAGGGCGTTGGTCGAGTCTGGAGTCAAGGAAGTGAAGTTCAGGAGATGCTGGGAAGGACGTTAGTTAATGGAATGTAGCTGGTATTAGCGTCCAGAAGATCATGTGTTGGATGGACGTTAATCACCGTACGTTGCCAAATTATCGTTACTGAAGATCTATCTTCCGGGCATCTATTCCTTGAACCTCGACTTCTTGTATCAACGGGCACCGTAGAATTGAGCTGTCAAGGCAGGTGTCTACGTTACATACCAAAAGACTTCTGAAGAAATCATGGAGCATACGCGGTAACTTTTCATTGATTTTTTTAAATAAACCGTATGATATTATTTCATCCTAAAAAATTAATTTGTTAATGTTGTTGGTCTTCCATAAAGTGTTAATGTGGCAACTCTACTCGTTATCTACAGTGTTCCCCAAAAACTGATTCATATACAAACAAGTGTGGCCCCACTTAAGAAAGAAAAAACACTACAAACTCAAAAACAGACAGAACCATACAACTTTTCACCCTAGAGATTATAAAGCAATAACAAAAATATTGAGAGTAAAAGCGAGGAGAGAATATGACAATGCAAAAGCCCCACTTTGGCGCTGCTTGTTGCATCATACTCAAAAGGCTCTGAAAAATACGAACAACATGTTCGACGATAAGCGAAAACAAACTTGGTCGACCAACGTCTGCTAAAAATAACAGAGACAGCGACAACAAAATGGCACAAACGAGAGAACGATTTAAATTCAAAGATACGACGACGAATATGTCGGCAACGATAACAAACGACCGCCAACAACAATGATGATGATTACAAGTTTTAGTCTAATAAACGTTTGTGGCGAAACGAGCGACCTTCCGGTGTGGCGTACGACGACTTCATAAAATGCGAGAAAATGTCTACAGAGAGAATATGAGAACGTTATTGTGGAAACGAGAGAGCTATTGGAATTTGCAGTCTAAAGCTGATCAACAGACTATGAGTAACGACTAACTAGAAGGAAACGAGTTTCCGAACGATGGATATTAGGAGTATAGGGAGGGAAAGACCAGCAGCGGTATCACAAGTTGTTTTTGTTGTTGTTATTATTAACTAGTGGTTTACTAGGCTAATCATCTGTGCTCGTTTTCAATGTTGTTTCATTCAGCAGCGCAACGTGCTGCATGGCGCACACACGGGCGCTAAAATCATCAAACCGGGGAAGGAGTGTTTATTTTCCTTTTTGTAAATTTTTGTTATCAGCTGCGCTTAGTTGAGCACCAGATTCAGCCAACACACGCCATTCACATGGCAGGGATTGCAGAACGTCAGCACAAAACTGTGAGTTGCTGCTGCTTGGTGAATTCAGACAAAATGGGAGGCAGAGTGTTGCCGCCTTCCATGAGTTTTGGGGCCTCTCGTTGTGCGCACAGCACGTCATGGTGTGGCGCGCCGCTGAATGCTTGTCAACGACTAGCTATTAATGTCAGTCAGTCAGCATTTGGCGCTACTGCAGGTTGGAAGGGGCACGGATACCGCTTGGCTGACTGGCAAGGCTGTCTCCGGGCAGCAGGTTTGTGCGCGCTCTCAGCTGTTTGTTCGTTACGGTTTATTTCCATTTAAATGGATAGACAATATCAACAAGAAAAAATCAACTAAATATGATTTAATAACACAAACATACGCGCTGGCGAAGGCAACGAACGAACAATGACGACGACCGAAATTTATTTGAACAATAATAATTCCGATAGAATGTCGTCGGTTGGTCGTTCGCTAACTTGAGTGACTGGCGCTGGTTCGCAAATATTTTTGCCAAGACCGTGACAACAAAATTGAAAACACAGCCGAAACAACCGAAAATAAATGGGTTTTAATAAAAACTAGCTTCGACATCGGTCGTTGGTCGAGTTTACCAAAAAATCTCATCGAAAACGAGATTCGATATTCGAGGGAAAGAACAGGAGAACAGTTAAAAAGGCAAGCGAGAAACGAACGAAAATTGCAAGAATTTCACGTAAGGCCAGAGCAAGAGGAATGCGCGGCGGCAGTGATACTCGTACGTGAACGGCAGCAAGCAGCCAGTTTCACCGTTGGTGCAGATACAGATACAGATACAGACACAAGATACATGCGCTTTTAAGCAAAACTATGGGGCAAAAGGTGTGTGAAGGAATGAACGAAACACACGGCTGTTCAACCAGGAGCGTGAGAGAAAGAAATGCGAAGAGAACTAAAATGTAGCTCAATATCCAACAGATACACAACAACGTTTACCATGTGCGAGTGGGCTAGATAGTTGTGGGATTAGTTGGATACGCGCAGACAGCTGGGCGAGCTGACTGAGGAGTTATCGGGCAAAAACGGCGCGTACCGAGTGCAAACTTGTTTCTTTCTGCTGCCCACATCAAACTAATGCGGCGTTAATGAATGGCTGATTGCTACAGCGAACCTATTGCATACATCGAATGAATACAAGAATCTAACGAGAATCTTACAGATACGTTGCTGGCACGGCGGCGACAAACCGCCAATGTAACAGGCAAACAGAAAACTAGCAGCATCAACAGCAAAACTCAAAAGTTGCTGCCAGCACATTTGGTGTAAAAATGAGCGCCGCATTACGAAATCAATGAGAGAATGAAACAGCAAGCAAAAGAGCGAGTGAGCGAATAAGCGAACGAAACTACGTTATAAATGAAGTGAACATAGCACAGCAACAAACCTACTTAACGCACTTTTTTGAATAGATTGCGGATTTAAGCATTGTATTAAGACAAGGCGTGAAGAAGTTCCAGAGGAAGAGGGCTTGAGGGAGGCCTCACTAGAAATATTATTTATCTCTTGTTGTCTTACGTACGTTTCTCTTGTGTTTCTTGTTGTTCAAACGTGTTTGCGAAGAAAATCCAAATAAGCGGAGCAAAACATTACCATGCCAATGGTGAAGGGTGAGGGGAAGAAGCCGTAGGTCAGATGAGCTGACTGTAAAGTGGTTATGAATTGATTAATCAGCAGAACAACACCAATCTAATATTTTATTAATTTAATACATTCTGCAACGCGGTAGTGTAGCAACAGCAGCGTTTAGTTAACTCAGATTTATTATGAACAAAGTTTTAACCAACTATTATTGTCCGCGTTTATGTGCGTTTTTGTTGCGCAGCGCGAATGTCAGCTACTTGGCTGGAAGAAAAGCCAAGAAGGTTGGCTACTCTGGGACGGTTGCTTTTTTTTTTGCAGCAAAACTTGTTTGGATTCTCCCATTTCTTCTTGGTTGTTTTATTGGATAAGCTTTGTGGGATTTTTACACAAGAGCTTGAATGTATTTCTTCTCTCATATGTTAGTCTTTTTTTTTTGTTTTGTCCATGCAACAAAATAATCGCAAAACAAGAAAAAAAATTAAATTATCTTTTTCTTTGAAAACTCTCGTGAGAATAAAGCAACAATAGAGCTGGAGAGAGAAAGAGAACACAGCCGGTACTGAGTCGAGTGTATATTGAGCTGACACACAGTGTGAGCTTTAAATAATATGACAGAGCTTTGTCTATACAATTTTATATGTTTACTTAAATGAGTTTTCCTGTCGGTATGCATAACGCATAATAAAATATCTGAACAAGCAACACCGTAAAAAATAATTGTGTATAAAGCAATTCAATTTTATGCCAGACAATCGGTTGCTTTTTTTTTAAATGACTAATTTCGTAATATTTTGAAATTTTGAAAGGAAGTTTAAAGGAAAATTATTCATCTCATCAATTAACATCAGACAATGAGATAAAACATTAAGTTACCGTTAATTTTTTAATGCATGTATAGTTTAAAGTTACTAAAAATTTCTATTTTTCAGAGTACTTGAAAAATTTGTTATAAATTCATTTTTCAAAGTATTGTCCATCGCTAGCCATTCCTTTTTCCATCTTTCTGTCAATTTGCGGATACCAACTCGAAAAAACGATGCGCCTTTTGATGCGATCCACGAATCGATCCAATGTTGGAGTTCTTCAAAAGAGCGAAAGTGCTGATCCTCAAGGGCATGTGTCATCGACGAAAACAGATAGTATTCGAAAGGAGCAATGTCTGGGCTATACGGCGGGTGGGGTAGGACTTAACATTTCAGCGTTCAAGGTATGTTTTGACCGGCTGCGTAACATGTGGCCGAGCGTTGTCATGTCGCGAAATTACATTGTCGTGCCTTTGCTCGTATTCTGGCCGTTTTTGCTTCAATGCTCGGCTCAAAAGCATCAATTCAGTTCGGTAGAGTTGTCCTGTGATGGTTTCACCCGGTTCTAGCAGCTCATAGTACGCCACGCTCACTTGGTCCCACCAAATACAGAGCATGACCTTGCCACTGTGAATATTCGGTTTTGACGGCGATTTTGGCAAATGGCCGGACACATTTTTCATCACCAGTCACAACACGATGCGAAAATCCGGCGTTCGACGTCTCTCGGCTTCAATTCGTACAATATCCTTCCTTTTGGACCATTCCCAAGGCTTTTAAGCGAACTGATATGGCTTGTTGAGTCCCAATGCTTTCGGAGTTCTTCTTGCGTTTAACACGAATCTGCATCCAATATATCCTCCAATTCGAACTGATATGGCTTGTTGAGTCACAATGCTTTCGGAGTTCTTCTTGCGTTTAGCACGAGTCTGCATCCAATATATCCTCCAATTCGGCATCCTCAAACTTTTGTGGCCGTCCTTCGCGCTTTTTGTCACCGGTATTAAAATCTCCACTTTAAAATTCTCATGTGGAAATCGATGCAGCATGTTCCCCGTATGCTTCTTGCAGCATTTGATGGCCTTCAGTAGTATTTTTCTTAAATGAAAGCAGAAAAGTAAACTTTCCCACAAATTGTATTTTGTTGGCACAAAAGTTGACATATTCGGAGCACACAAAAACTATGTTGTTTACACTTCAGCGAAACGACACATACTGAAAAAGAAAGCCTTATGATGAGGCTTCAAAATGAAGTTAATTGCAACATGGTCCGATTCGATTTAATACTAGTGATGCCATCTCAAAAAATCCTTTAATACTCTTTTGTATACCCGATATAAGAAGCATCAAAAAAACAAAGGTTTTTGTAGGTAAATATATTGAAGAATACATTTTCAATAGCAGGAACTAAAATGTGCGAACAAAGGAGAATATTGCATATTGAATTGAAGAAAATCCAAACTCGATTCGACGTCGTTCACAAAACCTTGGTTTTTGTCCGTTCAATTTAAGGAAAATTGAACGCAACGATTTTTGGTAGAAGGCTTACAAGATCCAGCGCAAGTAAAAAGTAAAGTTGAAATTTCACTGAATAGGCTCAAAACCAAATAGCATTCAATCGGCTGTTTAATCAAGATATTTTGAAGCAAAATTGTCGTATTTGGAGCGAAGATAATCAATCCACTTGAGATAATCAAAATGCCGTCACATACCGAAAAATTCACATTTTAGTGCGGTTTGTGGGCTGGTGGAGTTATTGGACCATTTTTTTTTTTCAAAAAAATAAGATCAATCGGCGTGTTATGGACAACGGGGTCTCACTTTCGAGACATGATAAATTACTTTTTCGTTCACCGATTGAGTGGCAGAGATGTGGTTCCAGCAGGATGAGCCTACGTGCCATACAGCAAAGGAAATAATCAATTTATTGCAGGAAACATTCGATGCACGCATTATTTCGCGTAATGCTCCTGTAAATTAGTCTCCAAGATCTTGTGATTGGACGTCTCTAGATTACTTTCTTTGGGGACACATCCAATCGCTGGTCTACGCTGACAAACTAACAACAATCTATTAATTGGAAGCCAACATTATTCGTCTTATTGCGGTTAGACGGCCACAAATGCCTGAAAAAACTTGGTCGAAAACTTTTTCTCTCTGATAACATTCGTCAGTTCCAGCTGTGGTAAACATATGCCCCAAATTATATATAAGAACTAAGTGCAGAATGTATTCCCTGGATTGTATATAAATAAATGGCTATATTATGAAATTGCATGGGTTTTGTTTAAAATCAAAATTTATTTTTGGATTTTTGAAAGGATTACTTTTACTTGGATGCCTCTTTCAGTGGGGATTTCTTATTCTTTACAGCAAAGTATGCATTTTTGGTTTTAAGCCTGATTATTTTTTTTTTTTTAATTACTGACAACAAGAAATCAGAATGTTAAGTTATAATTAAATAGAAAGTTCATTGGAGACTGACGACACTGAAATAATTTTTGCATTTTTTGAACATTCAGTTCAAGTTGAGAAAGTATTTAAGCGGCATAAGCCATGCATTAGTGTATGTAAATAAATTAAATGGAACAAATAGACACAATGGGTAAAACGCAAAAATAAAAAAAAAAACTAATAAGCTTGTTATTTTTCTGTGATTAGCTCAAGTTGAGCAAACTTTCACGCGATTTGTAGTTTATAGCTTTTCAAAAGAAGCAAGTTATTTGTAAATAGAAAAACTTAAAATAATTGGCAACTCTCGTTGTCGACAGCATGGCACGAAGTGACACGAAGACACCCATTGGACAACCATCATTGTACGTACGATAGTCGTTAGACGACATGCAATGACGATGCAGTCACAAAAAATATTAGGATCCCAGAAATCGATTGCAAAATGCGCAGAAAACTCACAACAAAAATGGACGAAAAAAAAAAACAAAAATTGAAGAGAATAAAGCCTTCGAATCACACGATTGCTTCTAGAAGGGGCAGCCAACAACAACAAAAACAAAAACAACAACAAAAAAATCAAGAACAATGGCGATGATAGTGGCGAAATTACAGACATTTAAACATTAAACAGTGAAAGAGATAGTCAGAAGTACAGACAGACGAACAGACCGAAATAAAAGTACCTTACGTTGTTGCACCGAAATGTTTGTCGACATGTTGTCGAGCTTAGGTCGATAAAGAAAATGCAGCGCATTTATTAAATCGTCTGTAGTTGTTGTTGTCGCTTTTAAGGCTCAATTTTAAATATGGCGGACAAATGCAGAAAATTTTCTGCAGCTCAAAATTGTAACGAGTAAGAAACTGCATTAATTATCGTAGATGTATGTATATCAGGTCATAAAAGGCAAGATTCGATAGAATTTCCTTCGGGAAAGACCCAAATTGTTTTGAAGTATGTCTTTTAAACTGATTCCAATGGTATGACGTTTTTTAATCTTCAATAAGAAGAAAAAAACTAAGAATACGGAAAAAGTCTCGTAAGTCTCTCGCACCCTCAGTGGACTTCAACTTAAGTATCATTAATCTAGTTTTGAATCTGGATGGCGAAGTTACTAAGCCTTATTTGATATCTCCAACTTTAAATTTCGTTGGAATGTATTGAATTCTATGTCTGAAAGATCTATCCAAAAATCCAATATTGGAGCGGGGACAACGGGGAATGAATGTCCGTCTCGTGGTGGATTATATTTCACCTTGTTAATAACAAAAATTCGCTTTTATATTTTCCAACAAACCCGAAATTTCAAAGAAATAAATTACGGAATGTCTTTAAAGGCTCCTATAGTTTTCCCATTTTCTACTTCCGAAATTTGTTATAATTATCTAACATTTTCCAAATTATAAATTGACTCACTCTTGAACCGGTAACTAACCCCAAGGCATTAAACTATATGATCCCAAATTCATATAGCCTCGGTAGTCGAATGGTAGTTGACTATGATAATGGCGCTTGACTACCATCTCAGAAGTCTCGGGTATAAATCCCGGTCAGGTCATGGCCTAACGCTTTATCCTTTTTTGATATCTTTCCTCACTTCTAATCAACTGAAATTAAAAATTTATCAATACTAGCAACTCGGAAATCTTAGTTGGTGCTAGAGAAATGAAGAGGATCGCTTAGTAACATGTCATCATTTGAACTAAAATGCCTCGTTTTTGAGTTTGCAAAGACCAAAGGAGTACCTCAGATTATTTTTTTGTGATTGATTTTCCGAACTTTCTATAAAAAAAAAAATAAAGACGAAACAACAGGAAATTAAAAAAGGAAAAATCATGCATACCCAGGGATTGAACCACCATCCGTTTAGTTAAAGCTGAAATGAATCTGAGATCCTACGTGCTTGTTAATAGAATTCTCTTGTTAAGAGAAGAGTATTCTTGTTAAGAGTATTCTTAATAATACTCTCTGCCAAAAGGTCACTTGTGCTTTTGTGGATTCCTTTTTTTTTAACATCCCACACACTAAAGGACCTTTAAAAACAGAACCTTGGTTCGTGAATGTATTAACTAAGACTTAATAATATGGATGTAGCCCATAGCGCTTGTAGCCCATAGCCCAACTTTTCATGACTACACTTTGAAAAGCACATGTATAGCACACTCGAAAACATTTACAATTTTTCTAAAAATAGAGCAGGAAAATTTTTACTCAACCCATTAAAAAAATTCTTAACATCAGGCTACATTTTATATAAATGCAACGAAAATTAAAGCAAATTAGAAAGTTGAGAGATAGTTCAACAACAACAGCAAAAAAACAAAAAAGAAAATTTCATTATTTTTCAAACAAAGAAAACTTTGACATTATTGATTATTTAACCAACACTAACACAGGCCCCACACAACCCCAGACCGCCAAAAACCACACTCACACACACATACATATAAACAAACGCACACATAAAATTGCCACAGCAGTGTAAGCAACACCTCCAATTCAAGTATCAAAAACAAGAAAAAATACAGAAATATTCCGCCCAGAAAAACTTAAAGGGAAGCAGAAAAAGAAAAAGATCCGAAAGCATAAAAAAATAAAAAAAATTACACAATATCAAGCAGCACCAACTCCTTAAAACCAACCGAAGAAGCAACAAAGAGAGGCGAAAAAAGTAATACTCACCGAAGAGGGTTGAATTAGGGGGGAGATGTGGTTAAAGTGCGCCCATAGTATTTTAAAGGCATCAAAAGTTGAAAATGCAAGAGTGCATAAAATATATGCACTCTATGGTCACAGTTGGGGGTTGGAGAGGTCGGGAAACGCGCGGGTGTCAAAGTGATGGTTGGAGCTGAGTTGTAGTGGTGCTGATACAGCAGCAGCTATAACGACAGCCCAAAGGATATGCGGGCCAGTGTTGTACCTTTGAGTGGGAATAAAAGTGTGTATGTCAAGAAGAGTACAGGATCATTGAAGTGAAACTGATGTGATTGAAAATCTATTAATTTCTAGATATTAAAAATTTTACTGTTAGAATTATTTATCTGGCTGAAAATAAATAAGAATTCGAATCATGGTCATATTCGTCACTCTAGATGACATTTAATAAAAAGACTTTCAAGCTAATCGAACTCACCTCTTTGCTGACAGCTTCATCGAAGGTTTTATTTCAATCGAGAACTGTGCCAAAGTTTTTGGGGTGGTGCATTCAGTGCCTCCTCATCATGCGCAAAACAAACTTTTAACTGATGAAAAACGATTTTAATTTTTTTGTCTATGATTTTTTTTTTCTTCTTTTATTTTAAAGTTTTTATTTGAATACTTTTTCAAATTCTAATTGAAATAACATGTAGCACATAACCTCAATTATCGTCAGTATGTTTTTGTTTATTTGTTTGCTTTGCATGAGATTTGATTAATTTTTATTTGTCTTCATTTTATCGCACAGTTATTTTGTTTGTAATATTAATTTTTATTTTTTTCTTTCAACACATCTGCGGGACACTCTCTCTCTCTCTCTCTCTCTGATACACTGCAACTATCTTTAGTTTCTATAAGTTTGTTGAGGTACCTCCGCTAGTTGCCATCTTTTTCTTGATAGATAGGGTATGCATCATAAAGTTTGCACAAAAGTTAACAATGCCTCTATTACAATAACAATAACAACAACTACAACAACAACAACAACAGTGAAAATGACAACGACAAAAACATTGATAACAACGTACGGGGAGCTCTCAGTGCACACAAAACCATCACTTCCGGAGGCGCTACTAGTACTGGCGGCCGAGACGAGAGTATAAAATAAAAAACAATGTAGGTACGTAGGAATGTACGTACGTACGTACGTATGTATGACGACAACAACAACAAAAACAACAACAACCACAACGATGACGACTACGACGTCGGCATCAGCAACAGCATCAGCAGCGCTTCAGAGCCTGAAGACTCCGACAACGTCGTTGTTGTTGTTGTTGTTGTTGTTATTATTGAGAGGTGCAAGTGTGAGGTTATGTTCGACTCGATTCCACTTGTTTTCCTTATTATTAGAAAAATTTTTCTTTTTATGTATTACACCGATTTTAATACATTTGCAAAAAAAAATTTCGCCTAGCTGCTGTAAGCAGCACCTCCATCATCTTCTTTCATCATCCTCCAATCCACCGATGATTTGTAGCAGTACAAGAACACCACAACCTCCGATTAATAATCATCAACAACAAGGAAGAAAGTTAAATGAAATCTATCTGAAGAAACGTTGAGGTTTGTGAGAAAAAATTCAAATCGTGTTACTACTACAACAACAACAACGCGCTCACTAAACTTCTTACTCCGAATGGAACTGAACCAAAGTGAAATAAGCTGAAATGAGCCAAAATGTACAGCTGGTAAACACAAGAACATTGCAGGATAGTCAAAATGCCAACCAACTTTGACGCTGAACCTAACAACATGCAAGCCAGCAGCAGGCAATAATCCAAGCTTCCACCCCCTACCAACTTATGAAACGAAGAGCAAGCAACCATCAATGCGCTCCCTGGCTAACCAACAACCTGCACGTCAGCCAACCAAACGACCTACCAGTCAACCAAACGACCGACCGGCCGAGCAGTCATGTCCTTCTCCTTTCCCTACAAACAGGCAACAACAGCAGCAGCAGCAGCAGTATTTAAAGTGTTATTAAGTCTAAAGGAGCAAGCATAACCTAGAGAGTGACGAAACAAGCGAACATACGACAGACACACACTGACAGAAAAGCTACAGTCATAGTCACACAAATAGCATACTTTTTATGCTATTTAACCTTATTAAATTCAAGTTGCCCAAAAATTTTGGATTTTGAAATTTAAGAAATCCATTTGGAATTCATAGAATCACAAAAACAGAAAAGAATTAAATTTTTATGCTTTTTTTTTTCGCTTTACCTTTTAAAGGCTAGGCAGGGTAGTTTTTATTTTTAGTTGTTCACGAAAAAAGCACATTTTTGTTTAAAACAAAAACGATGCTTCTCCGGTTGTTCGCCATTAACGATGACGAAAGGTACATCCAGCTTTGGTAAGCGCCACAATAAGACGCACACCTTGTGCCGTCGTTGTGGACGTTCCTCATATCACATTCAAAAGTCAACATGCGCCCAGTGCGGTTATCCTGCAGCTAAGTTGCGTTCCTACAACTGGTCCGTTAAGGCCAAGAGGAGGAAGACCATCGGTACCGGCCGCATGCGTTTCCTTAAGGTTGTCAGAAGACGTTTCCGCAACGTTTTCCGTGAAGGCACCCAAGCTAAGCCAAAGAAGGCTTACAAAACCAAATAGATTCATTCGCTAATAAACTGAGTGTTTCTTTCCGGCTAGCTTTCGTTGGTGTTTGACGATGCGTTTGTTTTTTTACACTAATTTAATGTAAAGTACAACAAAAATGAAAAAAAATTTGGAAAACAAAAAAAATGAGTGAATATGAGGTTTGCTATTTATATTTCTGGCCTTATAATGAAATTGGGTCACTCAGATGGAGACAATTCCAAAAGAATCGTTTTGAATGCAACAACCGCTTTATCGGGTGTCGAAAATCATTGTCCACGTAAGTTTGGTTTTTTATTTCCGGGAATAGAAAAAGTCATTGCATGCTAAATCAATAGTATGAGAGATGACCCATGATATTTTGGATGGTACAAAAGGTCTTTGTTTGAGCAGATGTGTAAGATTTCACAGTGTCATGATGCAGAATAATTCGCATCTTTTTCGACTTTTTCCGAATTTCTCTAAAGACTTGTGGCAAACAAATTGTAGTCTACCATTCAGAATAGATCGTTCTACGTTGATCGTCCAAGACCACTGTCACACCGATAATGCCGAAGAAATTAATTTTTCATCGAGTAAGTGGCCACTTGTGGCGTAGTGGGTAGAGTGCGGGACCCATACGCCAGAGAACCCTGGCTCAATTCCATCTGACACAGAAAGTTTTAATAAATAATTTAGACCTTTACTCTTTGATATAATTATGGTATTGGCCTGAAGCTCAAATTTGTTTTCAATATAAATAATGAAAGGTCATATTCAAATATTAAGATCAAAACTTCTGGGAGAGTACGCCCATTAAAATGTTAAGAAACAATAATTAGTGTTTTTCACAAAAAAAAACAACAAAGTTTTTCATAACAAAATGGTCTCCACACCATCTTAGGTGTACCATCAGTTCAACTAACTGAACCCTAAAATGGAAGTGTGGAAAAAGGGTGGAGCTAACAACAAAATAACACAACTTCAATATGCTCTGATAGCGGTAAACCGCTGTGATCGAATTTCGAAGATGCACATGAGTTAAGGCTATACAGGGTGCATCGAAGTAGATAAGAACTCAGTCACTATTAAGCGTTCTCTCTGTCAAAATAACTTCCGGGTAACTTTCTCGGCATAATTGGCAGTATAAGTAGAACCTAAGTAGATTGAGTGGATCACAGTGAAAAGTTATGCAAAGACTACTGATGTGTTGGTGTAGCGGCCAACGAAACAGTCGGTATAGTCAAGCTGTGTGATTTGCTCTATACTGAGCCGTTGTTGTTGTTGTTGGTTGTTGCTTTCTTTGTCTTCATATTGTCTTGTTGTCAACCTGGCCTGAAGCTCAAATTTGTTTTCAATATAAATAATGAAGGGTCATATTTAAATATTAAGATTATAATTATGGTATTTAAAAAAAAAACATCTTCCTTCTTTTACATTTGTATTAACATTTTTCATTTCTATCTCCTAAACTAATGTCCCTTCAGCTACGTATATATCAGTAAATTAAAGGTGTCTGATTTGACTGACTTTCACCTTCTTCTATAATTTTACAAAATAAAAAAAAATACCTTTTTGTTTATTTCAGCTCCCAAACAAGATAACCCCGCTGTTCTACCACGACCTAGTTTCTCTTTATTATTTCTAATTTTGATCTCAATAATTTCACGATGAATCCTGACGTGAAGTGACAATTCTGTTAAAATTCACTTGAAGGTGAGGCATAATAATGACACAGTTAACCCAGAAAAAGAAAAATATTTCATTTATTATTAAAAAGTGTGCCATATTTTTGACCATGGCTGTACATTGAAGTTGAAGTCTACGGTTAATTAAACTCACAAATGTTGACTTTCAAATTGAGTTTTTTCAGATGTGCCTTTACTACTTAATAATCGAATTTACTCTATTAACCCTCTGCAGCTGACGTCGTAGTCTGACAGACACCGAAAATCAAAACTTCGGGCGTACAAACATAAAAGTATATATCTTTCGATAGACCAAATCTCTCAAAAAAAAAAACGTATTTTATTTCAAATTTTATTCTTATGTTAGTCTAATAATTATTTGCTGTTATATGGAATAATGTCAAGAAAGTTACAGTCAGAAACTTCATCATAGGAAAACAGTTTAAAAGTGAGGTCTGCAAGACCCCACGTCAGGTATATTGTTAAATTTGGAGCACGTCACTTGCAGAGGTTTAATATTCAAAAGAATCAAACAAGGAAATAATGGAGTAGAACTGTGTCGAAAGAGTAGTCAGAGTAAAATTATTCGTTGTTGATCATATCTTTTTGATTTAAATTTGAATCTATTACACTGAAAATAGGTAAAATCTTAAGTCAAATTTGACCTTGTGTTCTTGCGGCCTAGGTTGATCCATTAATATGGCACTTTCCTATGATACTAAGTTTTGGTAAAAAATACCATCCTGATTGGGTATCACCAATTTTCCATCCGGCAAGCACATTTTTTCTTATTTTTTTTTTTCATAAATTCGAGTTTTTACCCGATCCCAAGAAGTTTTGGACTTAGGTGATGTATAGAACGAATAATGATGAGGTGAGAATTTTCCCGACCCTCATTTCGCAAAAACATCAATCAATCGGAAGTAGGTTATGTAGCTTATATATTATATACAGCATATATATTTATATACAGGTTACAACCTCATATTGAGAGGATTAAATGTTAGAACATGTAAAGTACTAGAATTTTTTTATAAATGTTAATGTTTAAATACTTCGGAGTGGGAGTTTTGATCAAAGTATGAGTCAAGTGTAGGAAAAGACAAAAAAGTACTAAACATCAGGTTTTTATTCTGAATTCACTTCCGAAATAAATTGGATTGTTTAAATCGGTAAAGAAGGCTTTTATATTTTTGTTGCTATAACGGCAGAAAGTAATGTTGAATACAGTTGATGGTCTCCAGATGATAAATAGTTCCTTTGGAACATTCAACAATAATTGAGGAACGTAGAAAGAAAAGTGGATGACTTTCAATTGACTGGTGTTGGTACATTAAATGAGTTACCCATATAGCCTGACTTCAATAATTCAATATTTCTACATTACTTCATTTCTCACTTTTATCACTCCATAATTGCTTTGAAATCTCAATTTAACCCCAAATTAACTCGGGAAGGTACCGTTTCAAACAACCAAAATCTTTTATCAAAATTTAGATGTAAGTTGATCTCGAAATTTTTTCAGTGTATTATGCAGGTAGTGAAAACTTTAACATACACACTCTGAATTTGAATAGACAACGACTTAAAAACCAACAAACCAGGCCTGATTCAACTCGGCTCGACTCGTCTCGACTCGACAAATGAATCAATAGAGACTGTTAACATTTTTTTTTTTTTACAAAATAGCAGCTTTTTGTGCTTCTACAAACTAGCTTAAGACAGAGGGAAAATGGTTGCGTGACATATAGATGGTGGGTGGTTGGATGGTGGTTAAAGGGCTTGGTTTTACTATTAACGGATATGCTTAACCCTTTTCATATAATTTTTCAAGCAAACACTTAAGAAACCTTAAAATTAAAACACTTAAGTGGTGAAAAAATTGTGTGAAAATTAAGAAAAATTTTAGGAATATTTAGCAAAAAAATTTTTAATTTAAAATATTAATTTTATGGTTTCTCTTATAAAAAAAAATTAAATAAAAACAGCTTAATAACATTTTTATTTAAAAGATGAGTTATGAAAAGTATTCGAGTTTTAAGCGTTTAAGATATGATTGTAGGGTGTTATCCACTAAATCGTTAGATATAGAAATAAATAGTTGTTTCTTTTGCATAGCAACAACAACAAAAGCAGCAGCATTAGCATCAGCAGCAGCTGTCGTCAACCCCAAAACTGAAATGATGATTACTCCGAATGAATTTTCCGAAATTATATCGTGTATTTTCTGCGTGGCAGCCAATGTCCTGGGAGAAGCTTTTGCGTAGAACCTACCATACAACAACAACAGCGACAACCACCATACAAGCAACAACGACAACGTCGACGACTACGACAATACAGCAGCAACATTCACAATACCAACAACAACAACAACGAAATGCATTATGCGCACTGCATCTCAATAGTAGTCCCGGCGAAAAATGTAACGATAACAAGAACAACAACAACAACGTCGATAACGCTAAACTTGCACAACTCAAGAGAGCGAAAGAGATGACATTTATAGCAATGCAATTCCAGGAGAAACGTGAAAATTTCGGCAACCGCCAACAACGCCATCATGCGGCGAAAAAAAATAGCCCCTTACATGCCTCGGCAGATGGCACTGCAGCAACCAAGCAAAAGAAAAAATTATATGCTTAAATTGGCAAAATGCACATCCTAAAAGTAGAGAAAATAACAAAAAATTCATGGGGCAGCAAAGTAGTTATTTTTATTTCAAGAATTCCTTACAAAAGTAGCATAAAAGTAGCTTTCAACTGATTGCCAAAGTTTTGTAGAATTCTAAGTAAACCTAAACTTCAAAAGACCCAACCAAAACCAACCCCTTAGTAGCATTAAAAAAAAATTGCAAGCTTTCAATTTGCTGCAAAAATTTTTCAACATTAAGTGTTGCCAACAGGATGTAAAAAGTTTACATAACTTCCTTTGCATACAAATAAAATTCCTTAGAAATGAAGTAAATACATAAAACTTTGTTGTTGCATGTCAAGCAAACATTTAATTATATGACATTTTTACATTTGACGTTTTTGTTTTTGTTGTTGATGTAATGTTAACCCACCACCGTTGATATTTTAACAGTAATTATGCAATGTTGTCCACCTAACATTTCGTGCCGTCAATTAGTTAAGATTTCCTTAAGAAAATAGAAATTTATGGGCAGGGGGGTGGAAGGGGGGTTGGTGTCCCACTTAATAGAAACATTCAAACTAGCCAGCGGCGTCAACGTCTGTGACCAAAGGGTGAATGTTGTTTGCGTGTCGAAAATATCGATTTTTTTTAAATGCATTTGATGGCGTCATTAAAAAAAATTACTTTCAATATTACCCCGAAAAGCTATTTTCGAGTAATTTCAAAAATAAAAACAAAGCAAACTGCACCCAACCTTTTTTGGTGGACATCTTTTTTTATTTGTTTGTGCCTCCCAGATTATAAGCCCCCACGCTTACTGCGTAAGAGGTATACTTAAATTGCCACTTCGTTTGTAACGCCCATAAGGAGGCGTAGTAGGTACATAAAAGTATACACACATATTAGACCGTCTCGACAAAATAAATTTCGCCGCACAGCAGCTTAGCTAAAGCATTATTGAAAGAAAGTTTAAAAAAAAAATTTTTTATTTTGACCGAACGTAGGGGTTGCGCATTGACATATTTCTTTATAACTTCGGTATTTACTGTCCGATCTTAAAGAATGATATGTGTATGTTTTTGTCTCAGAGAATCTTTTTTTTCTTTTGTTTTCACGACTCATTGATCTCAGTTAACCCCTTATAGTACTGACCCACCGGACCTCTGTTTCTGCCATCTTAAGTTACCATTTTGATTTTAGAAATGGAAAGTCCGTCAAATTTTTCGCTGTTTCCACTAGAAATATTAAAAAAAATTTTTTTGCAAAATGTAGGCCAAATTTTTAAATTTTTTCTCATACCGTATTATTTTTATAAAATATGCACCGAAAACGTTCTTATCCGAATCTACCATCCCAACGTACAATTCTAAAGTAATAAAATTAAAGCCTTAAGAAAACAATTAAACTTTTCCAAAGAAAATCATTTAAATAAAACACAGAATTATATAGTGGGGAAACTGTTGATTAAAAACCAACTTTTATTATTTTACTAAGAAATTTTGAACATATTAAAATCATCGAGTTTTAAGCGATGAAATTGCCACGTGATTCAAGTAGACTATTTCTGGCGGCTCTCGAGTTCACATAAAATGTGACCCATGCGTACAAATGTACTACGTGGACAAAGCGCTCAGTATTTTGAGAATGGAATAGATAACCTGTGAAAACGACAACGGTGTGCTTGACCCAAATGACCCCTGCAGTAAAAAAGTAGGTATCTTTAAGCCAAAAACATAGATATATTAATTTTTAAAATAGGATTATAAATACTGAATCTATGAAGAACTAGTAAGAAATGATCTTCGACTGGGCCGAAGTTAAAATACCCCCACGGCCGAACCAAAGTATATTCAAAGTGTTAAGCAATCAATAAAATGTTTATCTGTAAAAACGTTTTCGTTATATTTTTAACAGAAAATATTCGCTTTTGTTTTTTGATAAAGTCACTTTGTATGGGAGGTGGGCGTGGTTTTCACTCAATTTCGTTGAATTCCATACACATAGTACACGTTATATGTCAAAGTTCATATGCAAAATTTCAAGTCCGTACATTAATTTTTGTGGATTTTAGAGAAATTTTACTTTTTTGATAAAGTCACTTTGTATGGGAGGTAGGCGTGGTTTTCATCCGATTTAGTTGAATTTCATACTTAGAGTGTATTTTGGACATCACAACTCATATGCAAAATTGCAAGTCCATATATTCATTTTTGTTGAATTCTAAGAGATTTTACCGTTTTGATAAAGTCACTTTGTATGGGAGGTAGGCGTGGTTTTCATCCGATTTGGCTCATTCACGAATTTGACCTTCATTTTTTAGATAAAAGCTTAAATATTGAATTTCGTGATGATAGCTTTAAAATTACGGCTGTAATCGTGATCACAGACAGACGGACAGACGGACAGACAGACGGACATAGCTAGATCAACTCGGGTGGTGATGCTGATCAAGAATATATATACTTTTCTATACCTACCACGCCTCCTTATGGGCGTTACAAACGGAGTGACAAAATTAATATATCCCCATTTACGTTTTTTAAACGTGGGGGTATAAAAATGTAAAAATGTGCGCGACCCCTACGTTCGGTCAAAAAATAAAAAAAAAATTTTCCGAAAAGCCCTGCAAACATGCTTCGGATAAGATGGTGTACGGTTTATTCTGTATAAAAAAATAACCAAAGATGTGACAAAAAATTAAAAATTACCCTACGTTTTGCAAGAAAAATTTAAAAATATTTTTTTAATTGTTCTATTGGAAAAATTGGAAAATTTATTTAGTAAAAGTTTTATGTTTTTTTACGAGCTTTTCATATCTAAAATTAAAATGGTACCTTAAGATGGTATAAACTGAGATTCTGTGAGTAAGTACTTCTAGGGGCCATTTGAGGTCGATTACCTCAAAAGATGAAACGAAGGGCTCTTAAAGAATAAATTTAACGACATGTCATTCTTAAAGATCGGACGGTAAATTCCGAAGCTAGAAAGAAAAATGTAAATGGGTGACCCCTACGTTCGGTAAAAAAAAATTTTTTTTTGTCAAACTTTTCGGTCAACTTTTTTTTTTTTTTTTTAATTTTTTTGCGAATATGATTCGGATAAGAACGTTTTCGGTGAATACTTTATAAAAATATTACGATATGACAAAAAATTTAAAAATTTCCCTACGTTTAATATTTTTAGTGGAAATAGGGAAAAATTTCTATAGTAAAAGTTTAATGATTTTTACGGGGTTTCCCACTTTGAAACCAAAATGGTACCTTAAGATGGTTAAAACTGAGGTCCGGTGGGTCAGTACTATAAGAGGTTAACTGAAGTCAATGAGTCTTAGAAACAAAAAATAGTTCAGAAACAAAAAAAAACAAATATATCGATAAAGAAATATGTCGATGCGTGACCCCTACGTTCGGTCAAAATAGAACATTTTTTTTAACTTTCTTTTAATAATGCTTTAGATAAGCTGGTGTGCGGCGACATTTGTTTTTTTTTTTGCCTATAAGGCGAGACGGTCTAATACATATTCTTGATCAGCCTCGCCACCAGAGTCGATTTAACGACGTCCGTCTATAAGTTTGTCAGTTCGTTGTCATGATTACAGCCTTAATTTAAAAGCTTTCGTTATAATATCGTTATATTTTTAAAAAAGGAAGATAAAGTTAAAAAATGAGCCAACCTGAATGAAAACCAAGCCTACTTCCCAAAATCTTGAACTTTATTTGCTTATATCCCCTAAACTAGAGGCCGGCCGTAGAGGGGTCACAGTTGCACCATTGTAAAGGTGTTCTTTCAACCTTCAATTGGTATAAGTAGTCCTTTTATACCTTATCTTACTTTCTGTTTTTAATTCAAAATTCTTCTCCGTCACTTACTTATACAAATGGAAATACATTTTTTTTTTTAGATGACATTTTGTAACACAAATCTCTGTGTTTTGGATACATTTACAAATAAAAATTTTTCCACGAATTTTGTGCAAAGCATTACCGCTTCATAATATAGCTTTATAATCTTTATAGGTCAGTTCAATGAAAAAATATCTCCTATTTATCTCTTATGGCATCGGGACACAAATTGTAAGGCATTGGAACTTTTTCGTTTTTTCATGAATAATTTCATATTAAACCGACACATAAAAAAATTTAATGTTTGAGTGCGAGAAGGTTTTACCACATATTACCCTGTATTTTGACCCGCTGAACACGAATCTGGAATCCATTTTGACTAGTTGGCCCTTGGTTACCCTCAAAAAAATTGAATTGCAATTATTTAACGGATGTGTGGTAGACATTTTTTTGGAATGAGCGATATATTATAAAATAATGAATTATAATAAAAAATATAATGTTTTTAAATTATAAAAATAACAACTTAAGTAAAAAAAAAATAGATTTTGATTAGAAGGTTTTATATGTTTATTAGTTCAAAATTTGTTTTAAAAACCGAAATGGTTCCATAAATATTCAACAAAAAAAAAACCAAAGAAATTCATTGACATTGTCGAGGCTCGAACTCTCAACCCCACGATTATAAAGCAACCGCCGTGCGCACTGAGCCACAGACACCCATTTAAGCACATCATCTAAATAGCAATAAATCAAACAAACTACTTTTTACAATTTTATTTTCCACCTTCTGTGGTGAATTTTTAAAATTTTTTATTTGTTACATAAAAAAACAAAAATTTTGTTAACATTGTCAAGGCTCGAACTCACTACCAAGCGTTTATAGAGCGATCGCTTTACGCTTTGAGCTACAAGCTCGCAAGAAAATATTTTCTAATTGAGATAATTAATAAATTAACTTCGTTGTGAATTTTTGAAATTTAAAAATGTACATTTTTTTTTTTTTTTATTTTTAATATGTATGTATGTATGTATCAAATAATTTCGCATTTTAGCCAAACAATTAAACGTACAGACAAGAAAATAAGTTAATATTAGCTGCGTTCGATTCGCCAGCCTATACTCAATTCATGCCGCATATTTCAAAATTTGTATGGGAAAACAACAACAAAGTCTACAGCTAGTTGAGTATAGAATAGGTCAATTATCAGTTGAGTAGAGTAAAGTTGCGTTGCCAGGTTCTTATTTTTTAGTTGGTTTGTGTACGGAATAAGGTGAAAGAATTAGATTCTGTCAAAATGTAATGTGAGTTAAAAACAAAATTAATTTATTGGCAGACTTTATGTGGTCTGTAAAAACAAAAGTGTTGCCAACTATGCAGTAAGTAACAGCTAAGTGAGTAGCCGTTTTTTTCGTAGTTGAGTTGAGCACTGGCGAATCGAACGCAGCTATTGTGTTGTCATCTAGTTACAGCTGTGTTGTCATCTAGTTACAGCTGTGTTGTCATCCACATTTTAAATTTCAAAACTTTAGCTCATCGGGAAGTTGGTTAAAAATGGTTTCCAAAATTTGTACGGGACACACAAATGAAGTGAAGCTAATAAAAACGTCTTAAAATATAATGAGAGTGTGCTTTTTACAATCCTTGACTCTTCGCAAGTCAGCTCTTGCTAGACTGAGAACGATCTCTGTAAATTCATCGCCATGCTTGCTATAATTCACCGTAGTTTTACTTCTTTTGCGCTCTATGTTTTGATTTTTTTTTTTTCACAACTCAAGCACTACTACGAAAGTAACGAAAAACTTTGAAGTGCTTGTTTTGTTTGCTTCGTTTCATATAGAACATTATTATTCGAAATCAAGGCTGCACTGAAATACCCCATAAGGAGATACTGTTATAGGATACGAAATATATATATATATATATATATCAAATATATAAATTAAAGAGCTGGTTCTTGAAAACCAGATTTAAGAAATATTAACTTAAAACCAATGGATGTATTCTATAATATATCTAGTCAGCTATATAGCAGCTATACGGAAAGATAGAAATGCTTTTTATGACAAAAAAAAAACATATTGAATGAATTTCTAACTCGGAAAAAATTTGAGAGCAGTAGCTTTAACAATTACGAATGCATGTTTTGCTTCATGGAAATTGAGTTTTTTTTTCCTTTCTAATTTTGGAAGTATGAAAAAAGTGGCATGCAATTCATTTCAAATGTCCCGGGGATTGTTGCTGCCAACCAACCATCCTTTCTATTATCGCTCCCTACACATTGGCACTTTACACCATCCAACAACAACATCCACCCGAAATTTTCGCAAATTCAAAATGTACCTAAAATAAATAGAAACAAGTACAACAAAAACAACAACAACAACAACATAGTGAACTAATCGAAGGCCATAAGCTTTTAACCTGATTCCGGCACATGGCGCAACCAGCACCAGCACAGAACGAGTCCAAGTGGATCCTGATGTCCTTGTTGTTGTTGTTGTTGTTGTTGTTAGTGTTGTTGTTGTGCCCACTCCACTCTACTCTAACTCCCTCATGTTTGTGCGGCAGCGATTGGTGTCTGCCTTGTAGGACGTGATAGAGCGAGCAAAAAATGAAGTGCCTCCCGCTGCCATGTTGAGAGCATACATATACAATTTCCGCTTGTTGCCAAGGGATCCACCACTGAACGGGTGAAATTTTCATTTAATTCTGTTTGTTGTTTTTGGCATTTTTCTTTCTATTTTTTTTTTCTTTCTTTTGCTGTCGTTGTCGATGTTGTTGCTTCTGTGATATGGAGATTCTTTGTTTCGGCTACACTTTTTTCTTAATTGAAATATATTTCTATCTGCTTTTCTGCACCATAGTGCAAATAACAGAGGCGTAGTTGGAGGAAATTTTGGGGCACTCTGCACCCCCATGTTAGCCATTGACATACTTTTTCTGTTGAAATAATCATCTTTTCAAAGCTATCTATATCGTTTATAAGTATGTAATATCTTCTTAAGGACGCATCAGCGATTTTTTCAACTCGAATGTTTTCGCAATTTTAAGAGTTGCTCCCTACGCTCATGGCTTGTTCCGTTTTCGCATGAGTTCAAATATCCGCAGAAAGAAAGCGAAACAAGGATGCGTTGGTTTACCTACAAGGCTTTGTTTGTTGTTTTTGCTGCTCCCGCTGCTGCTGGTGGTGGTTATATGCAATCGCTGTCCGTAGCATCAACATTATCAACATCAACTTTATTTCGAGAGCCACGTTTTTCTGAAGAGCCTACGCCTTATATTCTTGTGAGGGGGGTTTTTCATTTTTGTAGTCGTTTTTTTTTTTGTTTTCTTGTTTTTACTCTGACTTTTTTATGTTTTATCAGTTTATTTTGCTGTTTGTTTTAACCTTTGAAGGTGTTTCTCATTTTCTCATGAACATATTATTGGACTGTTTTTTGTTTTGTTCTTTTTTTCTTTGGGGTTTTCCCCCCTCTTTTTGGTGCTGTTTTTATTGTCATTTTGCTTAATAATTCTATTTTGGGCGCGGTTGTGAAAGCTTTTCGCTTTTTTTTTGTATCTTGTTTCGTTGGTATGCGTGTGTTTTCTTCTAACGTCTGCTTTAACTGTTCCATTAACTTTTCCTACTTTTTTCGCCTATTATCTAACCGAGTATAAATTAAGTCTGATGATTATTTTTGTTATACACAGAATTTGCATTTTGAAAAATAATATTTAATGCTTTCATCAGTAAGCTTGGGCATTTCCGACAATACCATGGTTTACTATGTCGTGCAAAGAGCATCTTTAGCCACACCTAGCGACCTAGCTCCCAGCTGTCAGCCCCTTCCTTCTCCATTCAGTGGTGTTTTTGGGCCACATGAACTAGTTCATGTTTGTTGCTGGATGGATGGCAACTCTATCACACTCGCCCCCTCCCCCCTTTTTGCATTCAAACCGCAGTTTCATATCCGATTTTGAAACACCTTCTTATCAGGCCCACCTTGCTTTCGCCCACATACAGTTATAGATAGATGTTTGTGCAGTATATCATATACGCACTTGTGCTTGCTTTTGTTGTTGGTTTTGTTGTATTTTTGTGTTACTTGTATCGAGAATTGTATATCATCAACATCGCAAGAGCATTGGCGGTATATATGGGGGAGGGGGGTAGTATTCTGTTGCTACAAAACTCAACTGTGGCATAATAATAAATTCCTCGAACCGACACATGCGTTTTACGTCGCGAAAATTTTCAATTTGAGATGGTTTTGTTGCTGTTGTTGTTTTGTGTTTTATCCTTTTTATTTGCAGTATTTTCCTCTGCTACAAGTCAGTCCTTGCTCTGTCAAGGATAACGGTCCAAAATTTAAAGGTGGGGTCATGAAAATTTTCCTAATATTGCTCAACTGTTATACATACATGGTTATGAAGCAGGAGAAGCACGCTTCCGGAGAATTTATGAACTATGAATGAATTTATGAATTTTCTTTTCGTGTCAATGGACAGTTTTCAATTCTATAATTAAAAAATAAAAAATAAATAACTGGCCATTTCAGCCCTTGAAAGGACTTTGACCTAGCTTCTTATGATCAATTGTGTTGTGCGTGTTATTAAGTTTGTACACAATTGACCGAGAACTGGACCTACATGCTTAACGCCGACACCGAACGGCGATGAACGGAATGTTCTCGTTCTCAAGAAGCTTTACATGGCATTTTGATTACTCTCTGAGGTTTGCCATTGTCTGCAGAGAGGTGGCGGCCGTACAGAAAAATTATTTTAATTCAAATAATTTTCTGTCGCTGCTGGGGTTCGAACCTGGGTCTCCAGGTTCTTTGACATAGCGGCCACGCACTTTAACCAACTACGCCACGCACGCCACTCAATTCTTTAATTACAAATATTTAATAAGTCGATAGGTTTTAATTGCAGAAAATTCACTTGAAACATTTAGCCTCTAAAAAAATTTGTCTTCTATTTCGTAGATACTTTTCTTGGTAAATCTCCTTACAAAGTCTCAAAAAGGGTTTTTCAAATTGACATTCTTGTGTTTAAACCATCAATTGTCAGACTAGCGTCAAATTTTACCAATTCACCGATTGATTTTATATTCTTTTCGAAGAATTCGTAAGGAACAGCAAAGAATGCGAAACATCCCATATTCTTACCAGTCATAAACAAATATAATTACCTTCAACGTAATCACCATTTTCAATCTTTTGAACTGACGTATTTTGCCTCTTGTAGTCCTACAAAAAAGACAAACACGTAGTACCTACTATTACGTTTTGTCATTTTCCTCTATCTAACTAACCACTGAAAAGTGTTTGAACTTCAACAAACTATCTTAAAGCCTCAGATTAATTATACATGCATTTACTCTGAACTGTAAATGTTAGATGCACTAAAGTTAAAGTGCACTATGAGTACAAAAA
Organism: Pherbina coryleti; assembly: GCA_943735915.1. NCBI lineage: Eukaryota > Metazoa > Arthropoda > Insecta > Diptera > Sciomyzidae > Pherbina > Pherbina coryleti. The sequence goes on from OX030951.1 coordinate 3,436,446, forward strand.
ATGTTGTCGTCCAGTAATCGTTAACCTTTTTATTAAAATATTTATAAATAATATTAATAACGTCTAAGACATAACAGAGTTGCAATTTAAAAAACGGGATGCGACCACGTTCAAGGAAACTTTTCTACCCCGCACTTAAAAAAAAAAGAATAAATTTAACTCAAACTTCTGTGTACAAAGTAGATCGTGGGTATATGAGATGTTTAAGCTTATATTAAATTCTATTAGGATTTTGTCCTATTCGGACAAGTTGCCATGGTTCGAAATGGGGTGGTATATTAGTGGGAAGTAAGGGGTAATAAATGTCATGACAATCAAAAAAGTTGTTCTTGATTTGAGAGTTTTTAAAGAAAATAAACAATTCCACCATCAACATACAGTTGTGTTCATAAAAATAGCAGCGTAATGCCTCACACCATGAAAATGTCAAAATTACATATTAAAAAACTTCCAATAGAGTGGTTTGTTTGTTAACTTCATGGAAATACCGATATAACAGTATATCGTCCAGTACAGAGCACTCAAAAAATAGTTTCATTATATTTTATGAGATCCTTCAATCGCTCACTCCTAATAATAGCAGCAATATTTAATTGTTCTCTCTGTTGCAAAATTAGTTAATTTTATAATACTAACAATAGGCAAGCATTTCGAAAGATCCTTAAGACAATAGGATTATGTGCGAAAATTATTTCGCGGATATGTTCACCGCGACTATACCCCCTTTCGACCATATTTACGATGACATTTTGGAGTATGGCTTCCGGAATGCCCCGAATTACCGATGTAATATTGCTTTTCAAGTCTGGAATCGTCTTCGGATCACATTCACATAAGTTTTATCCTTCGTGTAACCCCACTGAAAAAAGTCTGACGGCGTCAAATCACATGATGTGGGTGGTCAATTCACATCACCGCGACGAAAAATTACACAGTTCGGTAATTTCCGAAACAAAAATTCAAATTGAGGCGAGTTGTGTGTGGTGTAGCGCCGTCCTGTTGAAACATCGTCCAGACCATGAGCTTCAACCTCCGGCACAAAATAGTCCTCCAACATGGAGTGGTACCGCTCAGAGTTGACATTTTCGGTGTTTTCGTCCTCATCTTCGAAAAAAAACTGTGCGATGCCTCGATCCATAAACCGCACTAAACAGTGACTCGCGGTGGATGCATTGGCTTCGGCAGTTTTGCCTGTTAACACAACCGCCGAGGTGGAAATGAGCCTCGTCCGAAAATATTATTTTTTGCAAAAAATAATCATCTTCAGGTCACGAGGCAACAGCTACTGCGTCATTTGGGCTTTATATGGGTGTAACTTGAAGTCCAAGCGCAAAATTCGATGCATGGAGGTCGCGGAAATGGCCAATTGTTACGAACAATAGCGAAAATTTGGGGGGACTCGACGACACTTTTACTTATAGCCGCTATATTCTCAGCACTGTGTGATGCCCGCACTCTGGTTGGCTTCGGAACATTAAGTACGGACCCAGTTTGATAACATGTATAAATCTATTCAACGATGTTGCGCACAGTTGTTTCACTTAAGTGGTGATTGCGACCCCATTTTTGGTGAATCGATCGTAGCGTTTGCACCATCGACTTGAAATTTACGATCCAAGATTCTACGATTTCAATGCGTTGTTCTTTCGTGTAGGTCGATAATGCAGATTTTAATCGATAACAAAGTACCACACCTACTATTGGAATACCCTTTAGAAAAAACAGCATAAGAGACGAAATTTTTGGAGGAAATGGAAAAACCTTTCAAAATAAACAACGAAAAGTTAGTATGAACGTATCTAATTCAAAAAAAGTAGTTTATGACGAATTAAGTAATTTATGGCTTAATATGAACGTTGTATGAAATCAAAATTAATTACTTACATAAAGCTGCTGTTATTGTTATTTCAAAAATATTGCCAACTTACCTGAAAAAAAAGAAAACAAAACACAGATAAATATAAGATAAACATTTTAACAAATTTGTACATATTAACATATTATAAATAATAGAGAATAGAGAATAGCAAAAGTTGAAATCGAATAATGGTTAAACTGAAACGATTCAAATTTAAATCTAATTTCATCAGTCTGCAGTTACAATTAAGTTAAAACCAACAACAACAACAACAAAAACAACAACAACAACAAAAGCACAACTAATCTGTTGGTCATGTTGAGGCGAGTCGATTTTAATGACAATCATTTGTGAAAAGTTGCACAAGATCGAGTTCAACATCGAAGAAACATGTTGCTTGCTTGTGCCAAAGACACACAAACATGCTTGAAGCGAATATTTAGTTTCAGACCCATAACAAATATTAGCAAAGACATGAATATCATGAATATGAAGTCTATAGAAGTATTTGTAAGCGATATACAGAAAATATTTAGCTACGTAGGTAGCTCTCTAGTTATCTGAAAAAGTTAGACTTGCAGTACAAAACGCAAGAAAAAGTTGGAAAAAAATCTACAAAATAAAAAAAAAAAACATTAAAAAAATGGTATACAACATAAGCGTATCTTTGGGGTGAATGACCTGTAATGAGAATATGAACCTAGCAACAAAAAGAGCAGCAACAGAACAACTAAAACAACAACAACAACTATAGAGTCACTCTCTAAAGTGCGCAACTTGGCTTTGCTTAAGAAATACTATAAAACTACAAAACAACAAAAAGGCAAAAAATTACCAAAGATATCAGCTAGAAATTATTTACAACATAGAAGGCGGCTGGCATAAACTTGAGCAACCCAACAGTCAATCGGACCGACAGACGGACAGCATGTTAGATACACATTTAAGCGCAATTCAACTATAAATTAAATGATTTATTTATGTATACTTAGTGCATGGATTGATAGATACTTTTATTATTCGGTGAAATCTTGTTTCGCTTTAAATACACCTTTATTAAAACAGGGTGCTTTTGTTCTGCAGGAATCAGGTTTGCCGTTAACTAACAATGAAAAACCCTTCTTTAGCTCTAAGCTGCGATTGATTGCGAGTGCGGCTGCGCTCTATGAAGACTGTGCTGCCACCCTTTCACTAAAAATCGATCAACAACAAAGCTTAACTTCAAACCCCTGACAAACTGAGTTGCCAAACTTTATCTTAACGAAGAGATTGAAGTGCAATATGTATTTGTTTTAATAGGTATGTTTTGTATTCAGTAGGACAACGAAAGGTCTCTCATGTACGCTCGCGATCCCGTGCAGAGCTTGGTACACACTCGTGTATATTTTAAAACGCCTCATGCTATGTTCACACAGAGAGAAGTTAAGTTTGAGTTTTGGAATTGAACTCAAAATAAACTTTTGAGTTTCCAGTACAATTATGCAGGATGAAACTCAACTAAATTCAACTCGTTTTCTGAGTTTATCAAAACTCAGTTTGAGAAATATTTGAAAACTTTATTTTGTCTGCGATCGGTTGTGTTATGTGCTTGTGATTTGCGACCTCGAAAACTTTCGGAGCATCAAATTTGAAAAGCATAGTATAGTTATTATAAAAGTTAGCTTGTTCATGGCCGCCTTTTTTAAGCCGCCATTTTGAATTTCGAATTTTTTTGACTTCAATTCGTGATTAGCAACCACAAAACCCTACATATCCACTTTTTTATGCAGATAAGACAACACCTTGAGATTTTGACCGGCTTTTTTTTCATTTGGAACCATTGTGCCACGCATCTCTGTGTGAACAGCTTTGGTTGAACTCAAACTAAACTCGATGTGAACATAGGCATCACGCTCCGGAACGAGAGCCAAATTTTAATAGCAATTGTACGAGAAAGTTCAAATATATTTCTTGCGTACACGCCCACGAGACGATTGAAGCTCATGATAAAAATCATGAGCAGTACATGGCAAAAATTAAAGAGGGCAAAGTAGAACTAGTAGATGAGTTACAGGATTCTTTGAACTTCTGCGACCAAAACCGATACTTTTTTTGACAAATGTGTTTCATTGGAACATATACAGTGCCGGTAAAAAAAATAGCACTGGAGACAACAGTTCAAATATTATTTAAAAAAAAAACCTCATCTGAAGCAACTTGTTCAGATGCTACTATTATATAATATTTTAGAGAGTATTCACTCTCTGAAAGCAAGATCATTAGTATTAAAAGGGTAACGGTTCTTTTTATGTTAAGTAATTTTGAGAGAGGAGTACGAATTGGTACGGTAAAAATAATAGCACTGCGTTTACGTTTCTGTTGAAAAAAGCCATTTTGTGTTCAATTTATCAAAAGGTAGCATCAAAGTGTTTCAGTTTGTTTTAGTGGAAGTGGTTTTAATACAAAAAAAATTAAATTCTTAAATTATTTACGAAGCTATGGGTCGCAGAAAGCATTGCAGTGCCGAAAAACGTGAAATTATTCAAAGAATGTTTGCAGAGGGTAAAACGTGTGCAGAAGTTAGACATGAAGTTAGCTGTTCTAATAATTTGGTTCGTAATGCCATAATATATGCACCAAAACTTGAAACTCGTGGACGAAAGCACGCTATGTCGCCGTTACTCGTCCAACGATTAATCAGGCAAAGTAGAAGGAGCCGTTTAAGCCAGCAACAGAGCTCAAAACAGAACTTAATATGTGTTGAAACTGTTCGTAGCCGTCTTAGAGATCATCATTTAAAGGCATGTAGTCCCAGAAAAGTACCTATCTTAACTGCTAAGCATGCAACAAAGCGTTTGAAGTTCGCAAAACAACATTTGAACTGGCCAGTAGAGAGATAGAGAAATATTTTATGGACGGACGAGAGTAAAATTGTAATTTATGGTGGCAAGGGGTTTCGTTCTTACGTTAAGAGACCTCCTAATGTAGAATACAACCCTAAATTTACTGCTGAAACAGTTAAGCACGGAGGTTCAAGCATAATGATATGGGCTTGTTTTTCCTATTATGGAGTTGGTCCCATACATTCGATTAGGACCATCATGGAACAACACGTATACGTTGATATATTGGATAAAGTAATGCTGCCTTATGCAGAGGAAGAAATGCCGTTATTGTGGGTTTTCCAGCAGGACAATGACCCGAAGCATACCAGCAAGAAAGCTAAAAAGTGGTTTGAGGATCATTCGGTGAATGTCATGGCTTGGCCAGCGCAGTCGCCCGACCTCAATCCAATTGAGAACCTCTGGACTGATCTAAAAAAAGCAGTTTCTATTGCAAAACTGACCAACAATCAAACCCTTTGGCCTGCAGTTCAAGACTCCTGGATCAAAATTCCAATTAAGAGGTGCCAGGATTTGATCAATTCCATGACAAGACGTTGTGCAGCCGTAATTGCCAACAAAGGACATGCGAGGAAATATTAATTTTGGCTCATTACACTTTTTTCTCCATAATAGATTTGATCTTAAATAAACTCTTTAATTTTGTCACGTTTTTTTAAGATTTTAAATGCATAATGAAATAATAGTGCTATTTTTTTTACCACCTATTTTTTAAGTTATATTGAAAAATCTGAAATATTATCCAAAAAAAGTTAATAAATTTTGCAACTCCTTTTTAACTACTTTCTTTGAGGTTAATTGTATTTATTGATATCTTCAAAAATTGTTTGCATCGATTTATTTAATTTTAACTTCTTAAAAGAAATAAATTTTGATAATGGTGCTATTATTTTTACCGCAGCTGTACATAAGGCTAGAAGTATCATAGAAATTTTAATGTGTTCTATTTACTATACTTGGACAAATATCGGCTATTCTTTTGGTTCATTGGAAATTTTTTGAGCTTTGTAGAACTTTGAGCAATCGATGTTTCTTAGGCGCGTATTCAAATCCCAACAAGACCATGGTTCCACGATTTAACCATTCTTTCTTTAATTTCTCATGCCTAATCAACTGACATTGAAAATTCAACAGTTTTAACGACTTAAAAAGTTGTAATTGATGGAAGAGAAGTTTGTAGATGTAGATGTCTTGTAACTAAAATTGACTGACTGGTAAAGGTACACGCAAAGAAAAAAAACGTTTATTGCCAGTTTGCCGCAAAGGAACTCCATTTGTCGTGCCTGTGATCGTTATTTGCAAACGTTTCAACTGTTGTCATAATAATAGTTCAGTTGCGAGAAACGCGTCATTTAGTTGCAGATAATTAATTTCGTTTGTCATATACGGGAATGATTTTTAAATTGCAGTAATTGAAAAATTGTTTTTACCAACTGAAAACTTCGTTTGTTTTTCCCTTCGTTGTATACACACAACGCTTATAGTTCAGAGTTACTTTTTGGACAAATTTCTACTATATAAGTAAATTGGTAATTTGCTTACTACGCGGACGGAGAAGCAACAGAGGTGCGACGAGTACAATACATAAGAAGACGGACAGACATAGGGGGAAAGACAATTAATATAATAAATAAAAATGACCGATATATTTTTAAGTTGACAACTGAATATTCGTTTGTGGCAAGTAAATACAACTCGCAAACGAAGTGTATTTGGCTAATTTTTCAGTTGCGGTGAACGAAAAATTTTTATGCGTGTATAACATGGATAATCTGCGGAACAAGTTAAATCATTGGAACTTTTTTGGTTTCGTGGACTACTTGGACAAAATATGTAAGCAACTTGATGGATTTTTGGATTTATTTTTTTTTTTTGAGGTTAGTGTACTCCTTGGATAGATATCTATAATTATCAGTCATTTCACTTATCTTGACTAATTTTCATTGGTTTTTGTCCGAGGAGTTCACAAAAAAAAAAAAAAAATTCCAATAATCCAACTTGTTCCATACAAAATTCCAGTGGAGCCTATGTATCTGAAAATCACAGATTTTATCCAAGGAGTCTACAAAAAGTTCCAATGATACAACTAGTTCAATTTATATGTAAACATGTTATTCCAGTGGAACCTTTTTGACCGATGTCATTGATTTTAATCCATGGAGTCTACAAAACTCCAAAAATTCCCATAATCTAACGAGTTAAATAGATTATTCCAGTGGAACCTTTTTGAATGATAATCGAAGATTTTTATCCAAAGAGTCCAAAAAATCAAAAAGATTACAATAACCCTATAAGTCTCAAATAAACCTATTGTCAATAAAATAATAGATTTGGGTGCGAAACATCAACAGAATCACAAAAAGGTGCAATGGCTCTACTTATTCCATTTCATATATTATTGAAGTGGCACCTAATCAAAATAAAAGTTGCAATGACTTAGCTAAGAGCTAAATTTTCTGTGTACTACCCAGCTTTTATTCCTGCCAAGGTATGACTCACGAACTGTCTCATGACTATTAAAAGTCTCATCTACACTCTCGTCCGTGAGCGCGTATGCTTTGGTAGGCATACGGAATGAGATCTCACTTCTCAAAATCTCACCCAACATTAACAACTTGCGCGTAAATCTGACGTTTATTAGAGCTATTGAGAATGCTACTAATCCATAGAAAGATCAGCATTAAAAGGTGGCAGCATTGCAGTGCTGCTGCGCAAGCAAGGCTTCAGAATAATATTTTGTCCCAAGCAAAGTTTAAATACTACTGAAGACACGCGGCATAGACGGAATAAAGCACATAAAAAATGATGAAGGTGTAACAAAAGAAAAAATAAAAAAAATAACCCAAACTTATCTAACCAGTTTTAAAATTCAACTAAAATAAAACCTAACAAAATAAGATAGCAACTAAATGCAAGAAGAAGGTTTAACTGAAACCTTAAAGATGGCGATTGGATTTGTGGACAAATGTCGTTAGTTGACAGAAGTAGCAGCTGAGAAATGAGCAACCATTGTTTTTCAGCAAACAAGACGATGGTAATGAGCGCATTCAGCGAACTCAACTTTTGTAGTAACGATACCGTAGTGAGCGCTGTTTCTCTCTGAATGATATGGACTGGGAAATTGCACATGGACACATTTACAGACAGAAATAAGTGGGCTGCTGATTCCTTGCCGATGCTTATTTTTGTTCGAATAGCTCTAGATCAAAATTAGTAACATGTGGGGGTAGTCCCAGAAGTACCCGACCTAACAAACAAAACTCAAAAAATTTGGGAAAAATCTCTTTATTTCTCTTTATGTTCTCCTTTTTCCACTTTTCCCAGCGATGTTCAATAGCTTCTATACCCTGTTTATAGTGAGAACCGTCCACTCCGCAGACAAATGAAGAAAAAAATTGAGTTAGAGATAAGCTGTACATCTCTCCACAAAATATTAAAAAATTTAAATATTTTTTACTATTCCTCTGGGAAATGGAAACATTCCCGGATATAAGCAGGACGCATTCCATTGAATGTAGGAAGCATTCCCTTTCGTTAGACACACCATTTCTTTTTATACACACTATGTCATTGGAGGGTAAAAATTCCTCTCCACTGTCTTAGAAATTAGTGTGGAAATATTCCTCTCCATTGTTTTGAAAATTAATGTGGAAACAACAACAAATAATTTACAACTAAAATTGGTTAGCCTGTCCATGATTTGAACCCGAGACCTCTAGGCTGGCAGTCAAGCACGCTACCTACTCGACTACTGAGGCCGCCTTATATTCGAGATTTTATTATTCTAAATAAATTTAAATTGAAATTGCCCCAAAACAAGCAAAAGTTTCCACATATATTCCTTAAGAAACGGGTTGGAAATGAAATCAATTTAAAACTTCCCACATGTTTTCAATAGATACGATTAGAAATGTTTCCAAGTCACTTCCATATGCAAGCCTTTCAACTTTTCCCAGAGGGATCAAAACAAATTAATATAAGCAATACAAATAAATCCAATTAACAAACAATAAATGTTCTGTGGCGGCCGTGGCGCAGTGGGTAGAGTGCATGAACCATACGCCAGAAAACCCTGGTTCAATTTCCTTCTGACACAGAAAGTCATTTCATTTCAAGAATTATAGAAACAAGATCACGCGTTCCGCAGTCCCGTTATCTAATGCTCTCTTTCTCAACTGAGAGCATGACGTCACACAGTACTTTTGCTTGACAAAAACGTATGCAAATGTGTGATCTCTTAGGCAAATTGACGAAATTGAAAATAAATTCTTTCGAAAAAGTAAAGTAAAAACATTTACTCTTCTGTATAAAAATATGAATATTTTCGTATACGAAAAATATGAATTTTTTAAACTTTCAAGATTTTTATCTCCATTGGATTATTTTATTGTACCAATGGGTTAAGGAGGTCCATATACATATTATAAAAATAAAAAAAAAATATTTAGGCGTGGGTGTGGGAGTAAAATTATTCCAAAATCTGACAATATCGCTTGTGACGTCATGCTCTTTCTCTTATTTGCGGAACGCGTAATCTGGTCATTCTTCTATCATTCTTGATTTCATTTGAATTAATTTTTCTGTTCGGCCGACACCTCTCTGCAGACAATGGCAAGCCTCAGAGAGTAAAGATTGCCATGTAAAGCTAGGTCAAAGTCCTTTCAAGGGCTGAAATGGCCAGTTTATTTATTTTTTTATAAATATTCTGTGATATAGAAAACTTTAGTAATTTTTTTTTATATTTATTATTAACAATTTTGATTTTTAAGACTTATTGATCAAATCAAGGTCAAGTATGATATGTTTATAAAGAACACAACTAATAACAATAATAACAACAACACTGTATAGAGTAATTACACAGCAGACTAGTCAGCTGTTTAGTTGACCGCTACACCAACTCTTCAGTAACCTTGCGTGATCCACTCAGCTGTTTAAGTTCAATTAATTCGGGCAAATGTTTCGAAAAAGTTACTGTGAATTTTTGGCCGAAAACAAATTTTTCGATTAGCAACTAAAGTTCTTTTATACTTTATTCTGCATGCTATTAGGAAGCAACCAATGGTATTATAACTATTAGAGATATAATTATCTGCTGATAATTGCTGAATAAATGCAACTTTTGAAGATCGAAAAATACTAACACAAGAGGTTTTACTACTAGCAGAGTTTGTGGTTGTGTTTTTTGTGTTATTCTTCTTTTTACACGATTTAAATATTCTGATTTTACAATAAAAAAATCGTTCATACTTATAATTATAATTAAACATATTTTTAATTTTTGATGCATATGTTTAAATTTTTAATGTATATTTTTCTATTTTTTATTGAATATTTTCTACTTTTCAGGTCACAATTTTGTATCCATCCAATAAATATAAGCATTTACGAATGTTAAATACTTTCCTCATGATACATATTTTTGTCCCACATCTCAACTCGAGGTATATGTAGTCAATTGACACAGACCTTTAGTTGACATTTAGCTACATTGACGTATAGGTATTCAGCGAATTTTTGTTGATCTCTACCTTTTGTGTTCGCTGAATGCGCCCACTAATGTTAATGATGACTACGAAATACCTGCCTGCCTGCCTGCCTGCCGCTAGCTCTCTTAACACGATTGCATTTCGATCTGTGATTTTATTAGCACTAAAAATGCACTGAGTGCCCAGCTACACCCCGAACAGAGCAAATGACGCTGATTTTGTGCAATTCTGCAATTATTTTAACGCGTCTGCAAGCTGTTAGGGCCACATGGCATAGAATGTAATAGGACAGACGCAAACGATCGGCTGATTGGTCAATTGCCGATCGCAGAGAAAGGACGAAAGAAAGAGATTAAAAAAAAACAAGCAATGCAGCGAGGGTATTGACCTCGGCCTGCACGCGCAAAACTATGATACGATAGAAGCAAAGTATCAACTATTGATGCTGGTCTTAAAGGTACTTACAAAGTTTCTTCTTTTTTCACAGGATTAAAGGCAAAAAAAAAAAAGAAATAAGCAAATTGTCTGCTAAAATCACTTTTTAAGCTTAGGTACAGACTTCTTCACTTCAGAGTAAATTTGCACAGACTGAAACTTAACGAAAAACTAAAACTTGTGGACTTTTTTTTAGTTTTGCACACTTTGATCGAATAAGAATGCGTTTCGCACTTCATTAGATACGGACGGCAAATACAATAAAAACAACAATGACAACAACAACAACAACAACAACAACAACAACAACAACGAATACGAACCAAAGTATCTGATCTGTTGTATAGTAAATGTAACTGAAAAGTTGAAAAACCAGTGTTGCAATAATTGTGTTTATTAGTTGCTGTGTTTGTTGTTGCTGTGTAGTTGTTGCATTTGCGTTGCAATTATTATTAATGCTAGGCGTACGCATGCATTTATTTCATTTTATTTTGCACAACAACAACAACAACTTCACTCACATCTATTCGCTTAATTCTCCTTCTTATGCAGCAGTGTTCAGTTCCATTATTTTATTTATTTTTATTATTTTTAAGCATTGACTTGGCTTTTGTGCTTGTATTGGACTTGATTAGTTGTTGTTGGTGTTGTTGTTGTTGTTGCTTTAGTTGTTGTTGTAGTTGTAGTCTGTGATCAAGATAAGAGTCATTGATCCCGAAATCAGTGCGATTTCACAATAGTCGTTGTTGTCTTTGCTGCTGTTTGTTTGTTTTTGTTTTTGTTTTTGTTTTTTCTTTAAAACGTATGCAAGCAGCATTAAAATAACAACAGCCTGATTGTGAGAACTTTTTCTTGGCCAATCTTTGTTTATTGCAGAATTAAGCAAGAAACAATTAAATTAAAAATATGCTTCAATTTTATTTATTTTACAATTTTCAATAATTCAATATGACAATTATTGTAGAAGATTGTAAAGTTTCAAGCTCAATTTGAAAATGTGCACGAAATGAAATGTTCAAAAAATATATATATTCTTTTCAATACTAACCACGCCTCCTTATGGGTGTTACAAACGTAGGGATAAAATTAATATGTCCATTTTACGTTTTTTAAACGTGGGGATATAAATATGTGCTGCAATATACCCGATGGTGATATAATGCCTTATGTGTGAAGGTACGTTTATATCACTGATCGCACTGAATTTTTCGAGAATTCGGATATTGTGCCGTAATATACTCAGGCTGTCCTGCAATATATCATAGAGATTAAAAAATTTGTATCTTTAGGTCTTTTTTTTTAGCTTCGAACAGGAGTTACACCTATTCAATCAAGTCTAATCAAGAGACAAGTATAATAGAGGCGAAAATCAAGTTAAACATGTGTAGAATGTGATTTTAAATCTGGAGTAAGTGTTATGTCTTTACCTCAGTTAATTCTAGTTATTAAGCAATTCGGAAAAGCAATTTTCAGAAAAAGCCTAATTTTCCGATAATTTCCGAGAATAATACAATGACAATGAAAGAATTTTAATTAAAAAAATTAAAAAAATTAGTTAAAACTGAAGTGAATCGAGGGTTGTTTCATTTATTTCGCAAAGATAATATTGAAAAAATTAATCGGCATGCATTGCTGTTGTTGATGGTGTACTGAATTGGTGAACGGGTGTTTATGTTTCGGATTTATAGTCTTCTGGATTGGTTACAGTGCATTGAAATAAAATTCGATACAACATTAATCTGTAAAACATATGTTATTCCATCAAAATTTGGCATCACTTTTACTTTTCTAATGAATTCGCCACCAGTTCTTTCGTTCATAAGAGAGAGCAAGTGAGCGGCAGACTGAAAATATAAAAGAGCCTGTTTTTGCGTCAAGTGGCGAACTTTCTTTCTCTTCGCTTTTTGCGGTTCATTTATATAGAAAATCGTTAGTCTATGTTTACATTCTTCGATTGTATCTTTCTTCGTTTATGTGCGAACGTAACTGAACTCATACCTCAGTGTAAAGAAATAAAAAATCAACAATGCCAAACGTTTTTCTCTCCATTTGGTGCGAATCATTTTATAAAACATCATTTCACCTGTTCAAAACAGGTAGAAAAACAAAATAATAAACAAAATAAATATTCGATGCACTCCTTCTCTCTAATCTAATTCATTTAAAAAAAAAATATATCAAAATCGGTTCCGACACATGAAAGAAAATGGTTCCTGTTTCTTTTTTTTTTTTTTTTTTTTTGGATTCGCCCGGAGGTAAGAAATCTTCATAGATACGTATGACCCGCGCCATACGCATGCACGATTTACATTCTAAGAAGTTCCCGGATCAGCCGGACTGATAGAATGCACCTACGTGCTAAAACTTACCACCTGTTGGCAAATAATAGCCTCCACTAAGCACAATTGCTTGGCCTTTCAGCGGAAATTAAAATTAAATAAAATTTGAGAATTTTTTGTGCTTATGTAAACTTCATAAACATCATCGAATAAAAGCACATTCTTCATAATACGAAGCAATACAAGACAACATCCAAAGTTATTTATTAGACCATATACATATAACCGCATTTATAATTGTTGTCGTTCGGCTTGGGGCCACTGTCCAACCCAAGATCCTACGTGGAAAAGAGATGCAACTCTCAAACACCAAACCAATACCAAACATAGCACAGATATACAAGTATATATTGTGCAGGCACAATATATTTATATATTCGGGTCACTAAAATAAGGGAACACCGAGCTAAAGTTATTATTTGGATATGCATTTGGGCCAACGCAGGTAAAAACTTGTATGGAAAAGAGATAAACTCTGACACACCAAGCCAAGAGACACGGTATACATGGTCAAATAAGGAAGAACTAAAGATCTAAAATAATTTCATGAAAAAATAAAGCAACGAAACTGAATAAAACGAAAACTTAAAGTATCTATCATATTCGATGATGCTTATTTGTTAAATCGTAAAATCTACACAATTATCGCGAGTTATATTTGTTATCACAAGGAATGCGTTAAGTATTCAAATGTAATATCATTTTGCGTTTTAAGACATCCACCGAGTCAGAAAAATTTATCAAGTTCAAGTTGCCATTAAAATCACTACACATACATCGCAAAGGGTCGTGAAGGGCATAATTAGAAGTGCAGTGACTCAACTTAAAAAGCTGGAAATGTCTGGCTCCGCTCCTGGGGATGTTGAAGTTTAATGAAGAAAGGAGGTATTGTGAGTCTATATCACCACTGAGTAATTTGTATAAAAAAGAGACATTGAGCATAATTCTTCTGCTTCTTAAGGAAGGCAGGGAAATAATTTTGAGGCGTGTTTCATAAGGGGGAAGAATAATATTGGGGTTCCAACGATAATGTAAAGCAAAAAGTAAGAATTGTTTTTGAACCGATTCTAATGCATCGATGTGGACATTGTATTGAGGGTTCCATATTACGGATGCATATTCAAGAATTGGTCTAACAAGGGAGGTATAAAGTATTTTAGTAGTGAAAGGATCGTTGAATTCTTTAGCCCATCTTTTAATGAAACCAAGGACACCTCTAGCCTTATTTACCACCAAATTAACTTGAAGATTGAAACGAAGTTTAGGATCCATAATTACACCTAAATCAAGAAAACTGTGTACAATTTCTAAATTAGTATTATTTATAGTGTAATTTATACTATTAGCAATTCGACGTGATAATGTCATTTGCTTACATTTTTTTAAGTTTAATTTTAAAAGGTTAAAATTACACCACTCAACTAGACTGTTTAAATCCGATTGTAAGAGTTGTTGATCTTCAGGCGATTTGTAAGTTAGGAAAAGTTTCACGTCATCGGCGTACATTAAGACGTTAGAGTGTTTTATTACAGAAGGAAGGTCATTTATAAACAGTAAAAATAAAACCGGACCAAGATGACTTCCCTGCGGAACACCAGATGTGACCAAAATATTTTTTGACATAGAATTCTTATATAAAACTTTTTGAGAACGATTCGACAAGTACGAGTTAATCCAGTGTAATAGTTTGACGGGAAACCCAATTAGATGAAGCTTTTTCAGAAGAAGATAATGATTGACACAATCGAAAGCTTTGCTAAAGTCTGTATAAATAACGTCAGTCTGTCGTCCTAAAGTAAAACCTTTGATGACACGCGAAGTAAACTCCAAGAGGTTAGTTGACGTAGATTTTCCCTTTAAGGAAATGGAGGAAGATACAACGTGGGTTATTTGATCAGTTATAATTTTCTCAAATAACTTAGGAATTGCGCTTAGTTTTGCGATACCTCGGTAATTGGAAACATCAATTTTTGAGCCGGATTTATGAAGAGGTATTATATAAGATTTTCTCCATATATAGGGAAAATGACCACTGTGCAAGGATGTGTTAAAAATTTTTGATAGGGGAGAACACAAACTAATAGAACAATGTTTTAAAATGCAGCTCGGGATTTCGTCAGGACCAGTCGTAAAAGAAGATTTAACTTGTCGAAGGTAATGCATAACTATATTAGAATCTATTACGGGGGTTTCAAAAGAGTTAACTGGTGGTAGGTAAGGATATTCAAGACTCATGCTCAATGGTATATCGGAGTAGGTTGTTTTAAAGAAGTTTGCAAACATGTTGGAAACTTCGATGTCGCAAGATGCTTCTTCATTATTGAATTTCATAAGAGGTGGGAAGCTGGAGGTCTTTCGTTTTGAGTTGGCAAAAGTGTAGAAAAGTTTCGGATTATCTTTGAATTGAATTTTTATTTTGGCAATATAGGCAGAGTAGCACTGTTTATTTCATAGTTGATATCTGTAACGACAAGATGAATAGCAAGCGAAGTCTAAATTAGAGCCTGACTTTTTATATTTTTTAAATGAGCGATTTTTGGAATTTTTTAAAGACTTAAGTTCATTAGTTAACCAAGGAGGGTTTAAAGGTTTGAAATTACTATTTTTTTTTTGGCACAGATAATGAGAAACATTTTTGCAATGTATCATTAAGAAACTGTACTGAAGATTCGACATCATAAAAAGAGTACGAAGACCTATTATTTAAAATTGGGGACCAGTCAATCCGCGCGAGAAGAGCATTAAGTTTAACATTACTTAAATTAAGAGCATTAAGAAGAGCATTAATTTTTAACATAAAAAAAAACAGACTTTTTAAAGTTAAAAATTTTATTATTTCGCGTATCTGGAGCTAATTTACACCCCTATTATGGATTTTCATACGATATACGATAGACGCTTGCAAGCGTATCGTAAAAATCTAGCTTTCGTATTATTGCTTTCATACGACCGATGGATAGACTATTGTGATTTACAGTGATTTTTTTTTACATTTTACTGTGATTTAAGTGAAAACAGCTGGAATTCTCAAACTTGAATTATTTCAACATATTAAAAAGTTTAAAAATATAATATATAAACATGTTTCTGATTATATCCATTGCGTTCTATATTAGTGGAGAAAGCGATGAGACACGCATAGAGCTGTGGAAAGAAGGCAGTTGATGGATGCTTTCAATCCTTTAGAAATGATCTCTACAATGTTAGTAGCTCATATAGATTTTCATAATTATTGAATAATTATTAAATAAAGAGTATTTTTGCTAACCGATACGTATCGTTTCGTAATATCATATTTTTACAACAAACGCTTACCATCGGATTTAATACGATAAACGCAATTTCGTAATACCACACAACAGAATGCAAGCGTTTATCGTGTATCGTATGAATTCATAATAGGGGTGTTATTTTCATTTATGTTGGCAAGTAATATTGTTATTTCAAGAGTTGGATGATAATCGTCTTCAGGTAAGGAAACTGGGTTCAAACGACGGAGATTTACGGAAGTGCATCGTTTCGGCTACGATTTTGATCATTCTTTGACCTCTTTTTACTAACATTTTCATTAAGTAATAAAATGTAAGCAATAAAAATTCAAATGAAAATATAAAACATTCTTCAATGAAGCTGATAATTTTTTCATTTTCGCCTAAAATTACACAACCAAGTTATTTTTTCGAAACAATTCTATCAATTTTAATCTTTTACTTCAATAAAAATTGTTGGCATCTTTAGTTAAATTTATATCATTTACAAGTCGTCATCCATATGACCATCTTATGACTTACATCTTATGGCAAAGATACAACTTTTATGATACTTTCAAGTGAACCGCAAAAAAAAATCTCTGCTTTAAGATACTTTCTCTTTTTTCACCTAAGAATACCTTTAAAACTTTTAGTTTAAAGTCAGTTCTGGTAAAGATACTAGAAAAACTTTTCCTGCAAAAAAAAATTGACAAGGATTTGTTTGTCCACAAGTGAAATTTTTAAATATTTCAAGTAACTGTAAATGGTAAGAAAATTTGAATTGAGTTGTAAATTTGAAAAAAAAATCGGTCTTGGATAGAATATATTTGAAAATTAATCTGTATATTTTTTTAGTGAACCAAAAGATATCGATGTATCTTTAAGGTTTAGTGTAGAGCTTGATTCATCGATGATGCTGGAAATATTGAAAAGTATGGGTTGGCAATCGTCGTAGGTGGTGCTGCCGCCGACAGTGCATTCGACATAAACGGAATAAATAAGCAACAGCGAGCATTTGGAAGCAAAGTAAGCTTTAGGTTTAATGCAAGCAGATAAACACACTCACACACACACACACATGCATGCAGATATTTATGTATATTAATATATATATATATATATATATATATATATACATATAATGTACCGATTTTATATGCAAAATTCGCTATACATAACGAATTGTTAGCTCAAAGGCCTCAGCGAATGTACACATCCATATATATATATATATATTCTCAATCGCATGAGGTTGAAGTCATGGGAATAGCTGTTGCTGTTGTTGCTGGTGATGCTGCTGCTAGCTAGAACTATGGATGCAGCAATAGAGCCACCATCAACCTAACAACAGCAACTGCAGCAGAAGCAACAAACTTCATGCAGTACAACACTAAACAAGCCCTGATGCCACCCATCAGTTGCCCATACCCCCCTACCACCCTTCCTCACTGCTTTCAGACCCTCCCTCCACGTAAGCCCAACACTTACCAGTGTAGAGAGAACACACAATATTTCATTACAATCTAAACTAAACTAAAGCACAGCAAAGCCCTGAGCAAAGAAAAAGTTTGCGCAAAATAACAAAAACTGTACATTTGGGATGAGCTTGAAACAGCGTATTGGAGGGAGCACTCACATAGATACACACACACAAACACACACGCGTGCAACGGCTCTATGTGTAAATGTGTGAATGCTTTGGTAGGTTGTTAGAAGCAGTCATTTGGACGGTCGGTCGATCGGTTGGACAGTCGGTTGGTTGGTTGGTCGATTGGTTGTTCGGTTCCTAACCAGCAACCATAGCTAAGTATTTCGAATTGCACTTCAAGAGGTTCTCACTCGCACTTGCATTCGCGGCTGTCATTCAAACGACGAATGCGACTGCATGAATACGCATCTGAGTGTGTGTGTGTGGGCATCTGTGTTTATGTGTTTATGCTTATGTGTGAGTGTGTGAATTGGAGCCTCTTTAACACTCCCGACCTAGCAACCACCAAGTACCAAAATGGGTTAGCTTGATTGCTATAGCGGCGGCCTAAATGAATATCAACGCATGCAATGCATGAATGCACTCACACATACACACTCAAACATCATCAACACACACACACACACACACATAGGCAGAAACCTAGTCAGGCCTGCAGGACCTCTGCAACGGAAAAGCTGCCATATACAAAGTAAATTTATGTTTGTATGAGTGTGTGCGTGAAATCTAGGATCTAAGCTGGACAAACTAAAATCTACCGCTATGTTGCCAAGCAGCTAGATGCTTCTATGTTTGTGTGGGTGTAGCTGTGTCAGTATGTATATCATTTATCTATATGAGCGCGTGCGTTTCCTTTGTAGGTACCTCGAAACTACGCAAAATCTTTGACGCATTTCCTCACGTGGGAGCTCCTGCTGCTATTTTACTATTTTTTTTTTTATTTTTTTTTTTTTTGTTCCTCAATCATTCCATTTGATGTGAAGTCTGTGCTAATTATTCCAAGCGCGAGAACAGTCTATATAAGCATCCATGTTGTGTTGTTGCACCATCTCATACACCAACAAATACATACATAAGCAGTCGAACGCCGTGAACTGCCCAATTTCCAAAATCGAATGAAAATTCCAGAACTCAAAACAATGAAAATTGTTAAAGGATCAATATAAAATAAACCATCGCCAGAGACCCATTGGAGGTTGGATGGAAAGAAATAAACCTTCAGCAACACACACATTCTACCATTAGCATCAAAAGAATCACGGTTTTTTCAGATAAAGGGATCTTATCTTATCGCTTCACTTTTTTCAATGCGGACAACGACAAAGGATTTTCAATTATAACAAAAGAAAGAAAACTATAAGGAGTAAATATTATTTCCGAAACATTCAAAACATCATCCCGAAGACAAATTAATGACTTTCTCTCTCTTTTATCCTTCATTTTTTTTTTTATTCAATTCAATTCAATAAAGATTTTATTCATTAACCACAATATAACGAAGTTTACAATATTTCCAATACTTAAGCAATAAATACAAAGTGATTAACAAAAACTACATTCTGTTGTTCATTACGAGCAAGTGGCAAATGCAGTTTTTCTTAGAAAATAACTATGTTCATAAAAATTATATAAATTATACGTACTAAGTAATACACGAAGTAAACATTAAAGAATAAAAATTTGGTAAAATATAATTAAGTTTAGTTTTACAAAGTTCAGTGGGGTCTTAACTGGAACAGTTTTATACATTTAATAAAAAATTTTAATGATACAGCGAAATGGAAAAAAGAGTAGAAAAAACATAATAAAGACTTATAAATACAATCCACATACATTTATAATAAAACAGAGATAATGGAGTTTATAACATTGAAATCATAATGAAATAGCCATGATTTCACTTCATTTAGAAACACAATTTTGTTTCGTATAGAACGTATGTTTATTGGTAAAACATTGAAAAGCCTGGGAGCAACACAAGTGTAAAAGTGAAAAAAGCGACTAAGATAGTGAGGTGGAACAGTAACAGTATTTTTGACTAATACAGATATCTCTAGAGAGTAGAATTGAAAAAATCGACTCAGAATCCTTAAAAAACGGATTTCGAAAAACGAAACTGTCACACTTAGTGTTGAAGTAAAAGTTATACAGAATTTATAAATTTAGTGAATGTAACTGAAGAAATCAATGAACAAGGAAAAGTACGTTAACCTCACTGAAAGTACTTTTCTACTATGGGCAAATGTAACTTAACCCCATCATGCTGTATCACGAAACAAGGCGCGAACTCCTTCCTTGAAAAAACTTTGACCGAACTTCTTATGATCAAAATGTGTTGAGCGTGTTATTAAATCTTTGAACACAGTTAATCGGGAACTGGACCTACTAGTTTTATGCTGACTCCGAACGGCTAATGTGCATGTTCTCACGAATCTTTACATAGCACTATTTTACTCTCTGAGGTTTGCCATTGTATGCAGAGAGGTGACGGCCGAACAGAAACATTAATTCAATCGAAAAAACTTTCTGTGTCAGATGGAATTGAACCAGGGTTTTCTGACGTATTGGTCATGCACTTTACCCATTGCGCCACGGCCACCACTATCACAAGATTTAGGCGGCATATTTACCAGTCCGAAGCGTCTAATCAACTTTTCGTAGAATTGATCTCGCAAAAAAACACCATGGTATCACGGGCTGTTTGGCAAATAGCGCTGACTTGTTGGAATCAATATGATCTCTGATTGTGACCACAGTTTCAATTCCAGGCACAAAATATTCTGTTATCATAGCGCAATAACGGGCGCCATTTGAAGTTTCGTTCCAGCCAGATTCATCATGATCATCGCGAACACTCTGAACTAGCACCGCTATATTTTATACACTGCGTGCTGGAGGATGTGGTCCTTTGCGAAGAATTGTGTGTTCGGTAGGCCGATTTTGTGGACCATATGTTGCCCTAACCGCACGAAACACATTTCTCGTAGAACTGTGCCAGGTTAAGCCTTTCCAAGATGAAATGTCAAATGATATTGAACAAAAATACCACGACACAACTCACGTGTGATCTATCACTACCTTCATACTTAAAGAGGACCATTTAAGGTGGTCAGCTGACTAAAGAACTGCGGCTGGCGAAACACCAGCAGCGCCGTACGGTCTCTGGTATCTTCGAAAACATGAATGGTGACGGTCGTTTTTGCGTGTTCTTGACGAAGCTTGTTTTGTGACGAAGCTTATTTTTAATTGGCTCTACGTTAAAAACCAAAATACGGGAATTCGAAAACCCTCGAGTGATAAAGGAGATGCCAATGCACTCACAACAAGTGATTGTTTGGTGTAGTTGTGGGCTGGAGGAATCATAAAATAGTATTTGCGAAATGATGACGGAAGGGTATTTACAGTCAATGGAATGCGCTACAGAGATATGGTTATCCTTTGACTATATGACTATATGAGGTAAAAATCATGTACGCCAGTTAAGGCTGGTTCTTAGTCATTATGACAAATTGACCAATTTTTTTATCCCATCCGAAAAATACGTTTTCGGAGGATCCTCAAAATAGGCCTCTGTTTCGGTAATGAGCTCCTCTCTGCTGGTGAATCTCTTTCCGTCGAGACATTTCTTCAAGTTTGGAGACATAAAATAGTCGCTGGGGGCCAAATCTGGAGAATATACTGGATGAGAAAGCAATTCGTACTTCATTTCATGGAATTTTGCCATAGGAGCAGGGCATGTGTGAACGCGCGCATTATCTTAATGGAAGAGCACTTTTTCCTCGCCAAATGGGGACGTTTCTCTTTCAAAGCGTCGTTGAAACGATCCAATTTGACTGCATAGTATTCGCCATTGATCATTCTTTCTGGTGGAAGGTAATCGATGTAGATTATACCGCGTTTATCCCAAAATACTGTCGTCATAACCTTTCCGGCCGATAGCACCGTCTTCGCCTTCTTCAGAGCACGTTCGGTCGGTGAAGTCCACTGTTTCGACTGTTCCTTTGTCTTTGGTGTGTAGTGATGGATCCATGTTTCGTCCACGGTTACTAACGAAGGAAAAAATCCTTCTTATGTTTGTTCAACAATGCCAAACACACCTTTGAATCAGTCACACAATCGCGTTGATGGTTGAGAGTGGGTAAACGCGGCATCCATCTTGCGGATAATTTTTTCATATCCAAATGATTTCGCAAAATGTTCCACACCCGATCGTCTGAGATGCCTATGGCCTCAAGAATCTTACGCACTTTAACTCTACGATCGGCCAACACGATATCGTGAATTTTAGTGACCATTTCTGGTGTGGTGACCTCATTTGGGCGTCCAGAACGTTCGGCGTCACTTGTCGCATCGGAATTCAGTAAACCACTTGTGAATCATTCCAATCGATGGTGCAGAGTCCTTTCCTTGGTTTGGCTGATGGATTTTTTGAGCAAAAATATAATACTTGATGAGCAATGAAATTAACTTTTTCCATTTTCGCCAAAATCCACAAGATCGTCTGCTGTCAATGGCTGCAAAACACAAACTAAGCTTCGCAGCGAGCTGAAATTTTGACAGTAGTCTATTAACAGATGGTAGTTGACAGGATCATTGTTGCATTTAAAGTTACTACGCGGGAAAGTAGAAAATTCTTCTACTTTTTTGGGAAGTAAAAACTTCCCAAATTGCCCTCGTAGCAGCTTTTAGAGCAAAACTGCAATATTGTTATGTAGAATTATTACTCGCTGAATATAAGTAAAACAAAAAAATTTAATTTTACGATGGCAAATATTGGTTCTTTGACCTCATAACGAGAAAAAACCAAAAAAAAAAAAAAATTAGGGCCAAAACGGAGGCATCCGCTTAATGATGTACATATATGTAACGACAATGATAAAAACGTTGCATAGAATTAAAACTTCTTCACTATTGGAGCTACGGTAAATTTTATGGAATGACAGTAAAGCTGAGATCTTCGACCACATGATAAAAATTAAAAAATGGGAGGCCTGAAGGAATCTTAATGTGCCAAATGCAAACGCATATATAAAAATAATAAAAACATTACGTTAAAATTAAAATAATGACAAGTAATTATTTGGAAAGGATAAGGATTGCCAGAAGTATAAGAAAAAGGATGAGGGCAAGAATTTGGACAAAGATAAGGACCAGGATTAAAATAAGAAATAGAATAGAGATTTGAATAAAGGGGATGGAATTCGACAAAATTTGGTCAAGCATTCAGACAAGGATTTGAAAAAGGACTATAACAAGAATTGGAACAAGGGTAAGGACATAGATTAAGACACACCTAAAACAATGTAAACAATATTTAGGCCAAAATTTAGAGAACTATGAGAACAAGGAATAGAACAAGGATTTGAACGGATTGGGAAAAGGAAGTGTGACCAAAGATAAGGAATGGGATTCGAATTAGGATAAGGTCAGGAATTTGAGCATGATTTAAAACAAGAGTTTGGACAAGAAGTCGAACAATTATTAGGACAAATATAAGAATAAAGGTAAGGATGAGAACAAGTTTGGCAAACAAGGAAAGAATAGGGACAAATCAAGGACAAGGATAAAGATACCCTGTCACGTCAAAACCCACAGGTGTGTCCACGATGCAGTCAAATTCTTGTTTCTTGTGTAACTAGTCATTTAATAAAATAGCGTCAATGAACCACATGGGCTTGTTGCAAACAAAATAACCAAACAAGCATTTCGTTTAAATTTCACAAACTACAAAAATAAGGTAGCAACATTTTTTGAGGTTTTGTAGCACATGAATCCAAAACCACTGTACCACAGTGAGTTGATTAAAGTCAAATATTACACACACCGCTCGCTCTCCAACCTTCTACTCTCCACCCCACCCAAACTTCCGGAATCAAAAATAAGCTAAGCTAACAAAGCTCAAACGCATTATGAATAAATACAATATCCGTTGAAAGATATATTTATTTACTGCAAATTTTAGATGCGAAAAAATACAAGTAGATGGAAACAACGATACAAACGCGATGAACAGTTAGATACGATACATGTAGACATTCAACAAAAACAACAACATTGCCAATCGCGGCAGTACATAGAGAGAAAACGTTGTTTGAATTATAAATGTCAGCTTTTTATTATTCAGTTAAAAAAAGAAAAATATTTCAATGCCCCTTGCAGCACCTTGTTGAAGTGAAGTAAGTGGATTTGATCATCAAGATATCAGACGAGATGTTTAAGAGAAACAACAGTGAGCGAAATTCAAGGTTAAAATATAACGATACAGCTTTTTAGGTCAACAAACTGCCTGACTGCGGTTCTGAGCCAAGATTTTTGAAAATAAAAATCAAGCTAAAATTAGATTTAAGGAACTCGTGTCACTCTCTGCTCTACTTTTATTGGGAGAAGCGGATTAAAATACTTTAACTTTCGATTCGAAGAAGGTGTGACATAGTGTTTAAATTTCATTTGCGCTCATCGGGAAAAGTAATAGCAGTTTTTTATGGTGAAAAGGTTATCTATGTCACCCAGCTTCCTGAGTTGGCCTAGATTTTGCAAAAAATTAACCAAATCAAAAAAGGTAATATTGTAAAAAATTCACGAAATTGAAATCATTCAGAAGATGTTTACTTTATGATTTTTAACAATGTATCAACACACACGGTCTACACTGCTTGTTGAAAAAAATCAACATACAGATCTATAACTTCCAACATGTCTAGTTTTATACTCGTTCTGTTTTGTAAACCGTGCTAAACGACGAAGTACCACGTTGCGGTGGTCCACATGCAGTCCACCGCTGACACCGCCCTTCGTCGAATCGACCAACAACTATCGACCGACACAGAGTAGCAGCATCAGCATTATAGCCATCATCATCATCAACACCACCACCACCAACATCGACACCGCTACCAGTTTGTAGACATCGCATGTCACATAAGAGCCAACAAAAGTGTGTCGGGTTAGAACTGACGACTGAATGGTTTGTTGAAGGTATGGAATATTCTTCAAATGTTTCTACATATCTACACACAAACAAACAAACAAACAAACAAAATAGAAACACACAGACACACACATACAAACAGACATCAGTGTATTATATACAGAGAAAACACATAGAATGTGCAAAATTTCGGTATGAATTTCTAAGGTGAGGAGAAGATTCGATATGCGGATGTGGATGTGGATGCGGATACGGGTCGAAATGTGCTGGAATGCGGCTGTGAACCAAAGTAAATTATACGTACTTACATATTTATGTAGGTACTTTATGTATGCGCATACCTACAAACATACATATAGAAATGTTGTGTACAGCAGCAGCAGCAACAACAACAACAGCAAAAACAACTTTAAAAGCAGCAGCCACCAACGACTGACTGCGTTAGCGACAAACTTACAGAGCAAGCTATTTTAAGTAAATAGCAAAGTACATAAAAAAAGCATATAATTTCGCCTAGATACATAAAGTGCCTTCATATACTTCATGTACTTACTTAAAGTGCTTTACATAATGTATTGCTTATGTATTGACGTAAACTCTCTGCGAAATATACACAATACAAAAGCAACGCAGCGAACGTAACGCATCGCGCATTGCATAATTTAAGGCGCATATAATTGGAATTGAAATTTTTATAAGCAAATCATAGACGCAGCAAATTCCAACTGCAGAAACTCTTTTCCTTAAAGTGCAGATCTTAAGTTTGTTTTTTCGGGTAAGGAAAAATATTCCCACATTAAAACTTCTTCTAATCAGAGTAATTTTTCTCCACTTTTTTACTGCAAAAGTTGCTGCCATCTAGGTTGAGCAAAAAAGACCTTAACACTACTTTGACTTGGAGAAGTATCACTACAGAAAAATTCTATTGACAAGAACATAGTTACAGTAAAATTATGAAATTACAAAACGGTTTCAAGGTCAATACTGAGTGGCCACAACATTGGTTTTTACGGTTCAAAAATTTTTGATTTTTTATTGAAATGATGGTGTCAAAAGTTTTTAAATTTTTACTCAGCATTTTGGTACACTGAAAAAAAAAAACATTAGCTTAAAATTGAACACAATGTGTTCAAAAAATGTGTTCTTCATTTGCCTTTTTTTCATATGATTTTCAAAAGTTTTAAACACATTTGCGCTTACTTTGACGAAATTTGTTGCAAGCTATTTTTTAAACACAAAATTCATCAAATTAATAACAATTGTCGTCAATTTTAATACATTTTTTCAGTGTAGTATTTAGATCGATGAAATATTTTCTGAGAATAGTTTTAGGAAAAAAAAAAACAAATTTCTACAAAAATATCATTGCTTTATTAATTAACAAACCTTTTTGAAACCAAAACGTATTTTTTATTGTTCTAAAAGGATAAAACACTTTCCATTGTTGTTTAAGGTGTAATATACGAGTAGCAACCAAAAACAGGAGCTGTTTTCAAAAAAAATTTTTAGATATAAGAAGTAGATATAAGTACATAAAAGAAACTTAAATACTTGTACTTAAAAAATAAAAAATAAAAAAAAAATAAATAACTGGCCATTTCAGCCCTTAAAAGGACTTTGACCTAGCTTCTTATGATC
Source organism: Pherbina coryleti (assembly GCA_943735915.1). Taxonomy (NCBI): domain Eukaryota; kingdom Metazoa; phylum Arthropoda; class Insecta; order Diptera; family Sciomyzidae; genus Pherbina; species Pherbina coryleti. The sequence continues at coordinate 3,462,755 of OX030951.1, forward strand.
AATTGTGTTGTGCGTGTTATTAAGTTTGTACACAATTGACCGAGAACCGAACCTACACAGAAAATAAAAGAATTGATTTATTACCTAAACTAGTTTAGCTAATGTGAAAGTTTCTATTTCACCTAATCTTTTCAACAACTTTTCTACTTACACAGTTAATTTAACAATCATGCATTAGGTAATTCACCTAATTAAAATTAGTTAATTCAACTAAAATTTTGCTTATTAAATCATCTAATTCTTCTAGTTATTTTACCTAATGCAAGTTGTCGATTTGTTCGTACACTAGGGAAATAACGCATATTAGCATTATCCACGCCTCAGTATAAATTTTATATAAATATTTACATGGATAAATCAAATGCTTTCCTTACAACTTGTTTTTTTCCCGTATTTGAATTTTATAGGAGCACAGCGCTCTCCTATAAAAAACATAAATAAAAACAAAGTGAGAAAATTTTACAAAAAGTAAAGCCTCATTGCGAGAATTGAACTCGGGCCGCTGGCGTTATAGTCGAACGCTTTACCGCTGTGCTGTTACGCTGTTCGATAATTTGTGAACAAAATGTATATAAAAATATGAGGTCCACAACTCTGAAATTATGTTTCCACTGGGTATCTACAGCAATTTGATTAATTGGTATGTAGAGTAAATTTCTGTATTGGAAATTTAGCTCAATAGATAAGGCGTTGGTTGTTGAAATCTTGAGATCACAGGTTCGAATCTCAGCGGTGGCAAAGAAATTTTTCAGTCATTTATACAATGTATATATCTCTCTCATTCTATCTACTATAAAACAAATCTTTCTTCTCTATCATGTGACGAAATGAAGTAAAGTCACCTAGGGAAGTTTCACTTCAAAATAGAAATTGCAAAACAAAAAACATATTTTTTGCATATTTTTTGCACGGCATTCCCACTCTTAAGTGGGAATGCTATCTAAATAATTAGATGATTTTTCTACACTTAGTAGGTGGCTTGCCTAATCTGACGTGGTCATAGTTTAAAAAAAATTAGCTAATTCTTCTAATAAATTATGTGTCTTATCTATTTTATGGTTGAAGGTACACCTAAATATTTAGGTTTTTTTAGCTACTCTCGCAGTTAAACTACCCAATATAATTGCATATAATTAACATTTAGAAATTGGTAGCGCACCTAATCAAATTCGTTGACTGAAAATCACCGGATTACTTTAGCTGAATTGACTACATTTTTAGGTAAAAGTTCTACTCTTTTTTTTCTGTGTACATGCTTAACGCCGACTCCGAACGGCGATGAACGGAATGTTCTCGTTCTCAAGAAACTTTGACATGGCATTTTGATTACTCTCTGAGGTTTGCCATTGTCTGCAGAGAGGTGGCGGCCGTACAGAAAAATTATTTTAATTCAAATAATTTTCTGTCGCTGCTGGGGTTCGAACCTGGGTCTCCAAGGTTCTTTGACATAGCGGCTACGCACTTTAACCAACTACGCCACGGACGCCACTTAAAAAATACTTACTAAAAAAATATTTTTTTTTTAAATACAGTTATGGCTTTTATATAGAGGGCGCTCAAAATGCCATTGAAAAACAGATCATTGAAATTGAACCAATAGATTTCGATTTATCTATCGAACCGTTTTCAAAAAACTAGTTTCGAGGAAATCGCGTTTAAAGTTTTTTATTTGTTGTTTTATTTTTTTTATTTTTTATTTTTTATTTGTTGTATGGAGCTTAGACATAAGTTAACGAAAACCGTTATAAATTCGGTTTTTTTTTTTTAAATATCGATTTAAAAATGTGTATGTATATTCTTAAAACTATAAAGAACACATTAAACAAAAAAAAATGTTTTTTTTCGAAAAATTTACACGTATATTATACCTTAAATCAATCAAATAAACATATTTTCTATGATTTTTTTTTTAGATTTAAAATGACTCAATAACAGGGACCGCAAATAACGATTACCGCTGTCAATCATTTTATAATAATTATTTTTTATCGTTATTTTTTCGATCAGAAATAAAAATTATTTTTCAATCAGAAATAAAAGTAATTTTTTTCATTATTTTTTTTTTTCGATAAGAAATAAAATTCATTTTGTGATCGTTATTTTTTCGATCAGAAATAAAACTTATTTTTTAAGAATATTTTTTAAGTAGAAATAAAAATCATTTTGTGGTCGTTAATTTTTTGATCAGGTGGTCGTTAATTTTTTGATCAGAAATAAAAGTTATTTTTTTCCGATATTTCTCAATCAGAAATAAAAAAAAATTTTGTGATCGTTATTTTTTTCGATCACAATTAAAAATCATTTTGTGATCGTTATTTTTTTCGATCAGAACTAAAACATTTTTTATCGATATTTTTCAGGAAGAAATAAAAATAATTTCGGGGTCTTTATTTTTAATCAGAAATAAAAACTTTATTTTTTTATCGATATGTTTTAAGCAGAAATAAAAATTATTTTTTATCGACATTTTTCCGAAATAAAAATTATTTGCTATCGACATTTTTCCGATCAACAATAAAGATTATTATTTGATTGTTATTTTTCCGTTCAGATATAAAAGTTGTTTTTGATCGATACTTTTTAGATCAGAAATAAAAATCGATCATTGATCGATATTTTTTTCGATTAAATTAAAAAAAAAATTATTTTTTTGATCGAAATTATATGCAACAAAATATTGCATGTTTTCCAAAATATCCAAAGTATTTCCTTGTATCCAAAAAAAATAAAAATATCCAAATTCTTCTCCTAGTCCTTGTTTTAGTTCTTATTCAAATCATTGTCCTATTCCTTATTGAAATCCTTGCCTGAGTTCTTGTCCTAGTCCTTGACAAGATCCTTGCCCGAATCTTTGCCCTAATCTAATCCTTTTTCAAATACATGTCTAAAATCTTGTCGTTATCTTTATCGAAATCGTTGTTCAAACCCTTGCTCAAGACGACTTGCTTCTATGGTAGTCAACGCGGGTTCGAAGGGTAGTATGTATGAACTTTATTTTTTATTTTATTTTCACTCAAAAAAGTTTTACTTGTAAATATTGATTTGATTAAAATTTTAATAGATACAGTAGACTCTCACAAATTAGAACCACTTTGTTCCAAGGGTGGTTCTTATTTCTGAAATGTTCTAATTCCTGGACTTTTTTTCACAGAAATTTAAAAGAAAAGAATGAAACTGGGTGAAAACAATTTATGTTAACACAAAATAATTTATATATATTAATATTTAATGTTTTTTTTAACATAAAACTTATATAATTCTCCTTTTTATATTTATATCAATGAACAAAGAGCACTTATGAATTTAATAAATAAAGAAACGTCTAGAAATTAGAACCAGGTTCTAATTTCAGAGCGTTCCATATTGAAATGGCAGGTGCTAATTTCTGGAAAGTTCGAATTTGTGAGAGTTCTAATTTGTGAGATTGTACTGTATTATTTCAATAAAAAAATAATTTGTATTTTTGATTGGAAGTATATAGATCAATGATTCATTCCATTTCTGATCGAAAAAATTATGCAAAACATTTTTTTTTTTGCTAATCAGAAAAATATCGACCAAAAAATAACTTGTATTTCTGATTGAAAAAATAACGATAAAAAAATAATTTTTATTTCTGATCGAAAAAAAAAACGATCAAAAATAATTGTTATATATGATAGAAAAAAGTATCGATCACAAATAATTAATGTAAGTTACTTACTCACTAGCTTTATATTGTTACAATTAAAATTATTTTACAACTTTTTATATATGACCTCTTTTGAACTAAAAGTTAAAAATAATCGTTATTTTTCCATCCCTGCTTGATAATGTGCAACCCTGCACTGTGCGACACCAAAAAAAAAAAACACTGAAAAAACTCCAATGGTTTCTGATACCCATTGGTCTATAGCATCTATCTTCCGAGGGATTTTTCTGGGTTAGCTCATATAACCGATCTTTTCAAGGTCACATTTTATACGATGGGGTCGTAGTAAATTTCCTTTAACTCCTCAACTAAGTAAAATTTTGATTTTAGACTTTCAGCAAAATTCTTGCAAATTTAATGTCCTTTAAAATTGGGAAACATTATTTCCCCCTAATATTCACACAGGGGGGTCAAAAACCTCTTAAAACTAAAAAAAGTAGTATAGCTCGGAAACTCTGGGCGATATCATTCTCATTACTTTTACAAACAAAATTTTCATCATATTATCTTTAACTACGCAAAACATCATAATACATAAAAAAACCCTGTCCTTCTACAAAATTTGTCATTAAAACCTTCCTCTTAATGTATTTCCTCACCCAATAGCCTCAAATTCAAGATGACTGGACTGAATAGATGTAACCCCTGAGATTCTTGGTTTAAAGAAAAACAAAAACCCTTAATCAATACACACAAAGAAAACAAAATGTCATTATAACAATTTTTTCTTTGTGAATACTAAAAGGCCAAGTGATAGTATTCATGTTAGCGATGAAAACAACTTACAACAACAACGGCTCTGTATAGAACAAATCATACAGCAGACTAGACAGACTGTTTCGTTGGCCGCTACACCAACTCATCAGTAGTCTTGTATGACTTTGATTATGATCCACTTAGTTACTAAGGTTTACTAGACCTCAACTAGTGGCGAGAAAAATTACTAGAACTTTACTTTTGGCTGAAAGAACAACGCTTTCTATTTTTAGCAACTGAGCTTCTATCTACTTTCAGTAACATACCATCAGAGGCAACACAATCGTAATTAAACTTTCAGGCATGGTTCGAATTGTATGCAGCTTTTTGAAGCTTGATCACAGCTGTCACTACTATCAAAGCTTGTAGTTTTGTTTTATTTTGTAATTCTTCTTTTTACCACAATTCCGTTTTGGGTTCAGCTTGTTAGGCTGAACTACACCTAAGCTGTGTGCAGATATTGGTTTTTTTTTTCATTTTGCATTTTGTTTAAGCAACACACTTGGTGAAACAACGTTCTACTTCCAAAAACCTGATCACAACTGGACTGAAATCGATCATAAAATCTACATTTTACCCATACTTTTTATAAGTAACTTAATTATAACATTTAAAAGTAATAAAAAAATTCAAAAATAGAAAAATAGGGTATTCACGATAACGTGTATTTGGTTTAGTTAGTTTAGTTATGTGATAACAAAGTAAATATTTGTAAAAAATTAAAAAGAATATTTTTTTTTGTTTTTTTTTTTTGTTTTGAGTAGTTGCAACAACTTACTTTTTTAATTTTGTATTAATATTGGCAATTATACCACATCGTGAATACCCCTTTTGTTTACAAATTATTTTTCATTTAATAGCTCCGGGTTTTTTACATACAACTCAAGCTTCAGAAGGTATAAATTGTACCTAATATTCAATATTTTTATTCTCCATATAGTTTGCAATAATAATTAATGCAGAAATCAATATGGTACCTTAAAAAAAAATAAAAAAAAAACCGGTTTCAACTGATGTAGGTTCATTAAGTGAGCACGAGTACACGTAAACAACAAGGAAATCAAATGGCATCAACAGAAACGCAGATTAAACGGTTACGCATGCGCTTAAAGAAACCAGTCTTGCAAGCAGTTGTAGTACTGGTACTAAAAAAACAAACCGCTTTAATCAAAGCACGCAGACAAACTTAAGCAGAAGATACGTCTTCTAAAACGCATCCCTGACTGTCTCGAGTTAAATACTCAAGCCACCACAGAGCATTTAGATCTCGCATTACGTCGCTATTGGCGGACGACAGTGTCTTGACCTTGATTATTTGTATGGATTGCTAAGAGCAAAGAAGATGTTCCTCATCATCATGATCATCATCAACATAACATCATCTTTATCACACACAACATTTATATAAATACTAAGCAGCGTTAACGAAAGCAGATAATATTCCGGTCTAACCAGTTGAATAGAATCGGTCTTGAATGCAGCTCAAAAAAAAAGGTAGGTTTGGAAAATATATTTAAAAATAATAACAACAATAAAAAATAGAAGCAACAAAAAATATAAAATAATTTGTACTGACTCGCTGATAGTAATGCGTATATTTAACGATCAGCTTTGCGGTATTTTAAATTGGTTAAAACTCGATAACGTGTAAAACGCTCAGGCCATAAAAACGCTAAGATGCAATAAAAAAGCTTTTATTGGGCTTTAAAGATTTTACTTTTTGCTTTGTTGTTGATATCAATACTAGGAACAAAAAAAGGAAATCAAATGAACTGTTTGGTTAAGACCCGTGTGGTACTGTACAGTTAAATTAAAGGGATAAGGTTAAGGTGGGTGATGTAGGCAACAACTTATTGGCACTTATAAATTTTGTTTAAAGGTATACTTGTATGAAGAAGCAAGTATCCTCAGCGTAGTGTGAAAAACAAGTATATTTGTCATCTAGTATAATTCGACAGTTAAATAGCCAATACAGTTAACTAGCCATTAAACGCCTGAGACAATCAAAAGGAAAAAAACATCATTCTTTTTTTTTCAATCTTCGATAGTTTGCGAGATGTTTCTAGATAATTTTTATATTTTGACGTGAGAATGTTACGTTTTATCAAACAGGTAATAAATAAGTTGAAAAAGGCATTTTTCTAAAATGCATCGGCGTTGCATGGAATTGTTACACGTTAAATATAGGCGAAAAGGGAAAAATTATGATGCGATAGTAAAGGTTAATTTTTTAACCTTATGAAAAAAATATAAAAAAAAATAATAACAATTTTATAAAAACTACAAATTTCTTATAATAATCACTATATTATGCTATGTAAAAGCTACAAAATCGAAAATGCAACAATATGCAATAGCGTTGCATGGAATTATTAGTCGGTGAGTATCTGCACTAAGGTAAAAATTATAAAACGAAGATGAAGGAATTGTACGCGAACTTACGATAAAAATTTAAATAAAAATTATCGTCGTCTGGTCACGAAGGTAGGAGCTTCTGCAACAAAAATTAAAGAGTGTTGCATGGAATTATTATTCGTTGAGCAGAAGTGCGACGAAAAATTTTCTTCAACGACAGCAAAAAATAATTCTTTGACCTCATAAAGAGACTAAGGCTGCGAACATAGTGAACGCGAGTTGCTGAGCCGAGCCAAAAAACATATAAGAGCAATACAGTACGCAAGTCATGCATCTCTTTTACCCGAATGCGTTTTTGAGTTTCAATCGGCTCGGATCAGCAACTCGCGTCTACTATGTTCGCAGCCTAAAACGATAGCAACAACACCAAGCAGGCAACCGCTTAAGGGAAGGGTTCCCTCATTTTGGACTAAAAAATCGATTTTTTTTTTTTTGCAAAAAATGAAAGCCACATATGTGTAGAATATGTGTGTAAATGGATTTTTCGATCCGACGAATATTTTTCGAATGGCAACGTCTTGAAGACACCTATCTCACGCGCGCTACGTCCAAACTAAACTTTTAAAAAAACTTCAAACGCGCTTATCTCGAAACCACGTTTTCCGATCTAACTAAAACTCTCAGGCCTGATCTATTGATCCGATTCTCTTTATCTAAGAACTGTTTGGAAGTGCATGCTTTTTTGTACGCCCTGAACTAACATCATGTATAAAAATTATTTATTTATATTTTTTTAACGTTGTTGAAATGGAAAAAAACAAGCAAAATTTGAACTTTTAGTTCTAATGTTTATTATTCAATGAATTTTACATGGATAATAACAATTTTAGTTCCAGTCATAGAAAATATCATTATCTTTAAGTAATAACAACAATTTTTAATTTCAGTCCACCACAAGAAGCGGCAGAATTTTAGTAAGGACACCATGTTTCGCGCGCAGGGGCCCACGGAAATGTGCATTTTGTAGCCGCCATTTTGAATTTTTCCAACTTTTTCACTTTTTTAAATTCTCTGATAATAAACTAATATAATCATCAAAACCAAAAGTTCGTACGCCTTTTCATTGTCCTACAACAAAAATACAAACTTTGCTATATTTTTGTCCATAATGAGGGAATCCTTCCCTTAATGCAGTAAAAATGCAACGACTATGAAAAAACGTTACATGGAATAATAAATCCGTGACAATTGGAGCTACGGTAAATTTTATCGAACGGCAGTTTAGCCGAGGTTTTTGGTCAAATGAAAAAAATTAAAATAAAAAAGCGACTTCATGAGGCCAATCAGGATTTTGGACAAGATTGGAAAAAATATATGGACAAGAAATGGGCCCAGGAATAGAACAAGGAATACAAGGATTTAGACATATTAAGGGCAAGATTAGAACAAGGATTGGGAAAAGAAGTGGGACAAGGCTTAGAAAAAGGGATTAAAAAATGAGTGGACAAGAAGTAGAAAAATTATTAGGACCAATATAAGAATAGTTTGGGAGCAAAGGAAAGGAGATGGACAAGAATAAGGATGCCCCGGCATGTCAAAACCTGGACAGGGACACACTCCATGTTTCTTTTATCTATTTCTCGTATTTCTTTTATCTATTTTATCTATTAAAAATTTTGGTTAATATTTTGAGTTTATTTTTTTAAAAAGCTATTAGTCAAAAAAATATAATAAAGAACGTTTTGATGGGGTCTTAATTACTTTTAGAAAAATGTTTTCATATAATTATTTCGACTACTTGTCGATATTTAAGAATCAATGGACATTGGATCGGATAAAGACCCTTGAACAAAGTAAGGATAATAATTCGATCTTCTTTTGCGATATATGTTTAAGAGTCAAAGAGAACCCTGCAATTTATTTCACCAGGCAGACCAAAAATGTTCTTTCTGGTTAAAGTTTTTTACATAAAATATATATACTTTGGCGAATAACTGCTTAACAGAAAGAAAAATTCTTAAAAGCTGTATGTAAAACAAATAAATGAAATCCCACATCAACGCATACATGAAGTTGTAAAAGATACACTTCCAATTTTAGTTAAATTTAAGAAGAAACAAATAAAAAAATCCAAAGAGAAGAACTGGAAAGTATTGTTTTTTGCATCTCGTTCGCACACAAATCAGTTAGATTGAAATTTGCCTCACTTGCACATTGATGCATAGCGCGAAGGAAGGAGAAATGAAATAAAGAAACCACCAACCCACACACTTGGAACTGGGTCCAACCAAAATGCAATCAGCCTCAGCTAAAAGTCAAAACTAAAAAATTATATAAAATTCAAAAACATGAAAAGAGACAAAGATTCATGCAAAAACAATAACAACATAAAAAAAACAAAAAACATAAATAAACAAAGAGAAGCACAAATTCAAAGTAGGCGAAGAATGTCCCATCGATGAAACCCAACAACCACATCATCAGACTACTCAAAAACGACGTACCGACCAATCGACCCAACGAACCAAACATAAACATGAACACAAAACGATGAATGTCTCTGTCAGTCCAAAATGAATAAAGAGCAAAGCAGTTCGCTGCAATGCAAAGCCTTCCTTCCTGAATATTCTGCAGCGTAGCCTATGAGAGTGAAGCAAAATGCATTTTTTTGTGTGTTACCAGCAACTGGAAAAAATCTTCAATCCATATTTACTAGTTGGAATTGCCTCATTGTATGGCCAGTCCGAATTAAAGACACTTTAAGGCGAATTTACAAAAAAATTTTTCAGAAAAACTTACAATGACTGAGTAGTAAGTTTTGAAATTTTTATTTAAGTCGCTTTAACTATGGGTTTATCTATAGTACCCCAGGAAAATCAAAGTCATTGATGGATAAAATCCAATAAAAAAAAAAACAAAAAATTGGTATCCAATTTTACTCAACTTAAACCATTCATGAGATCATTTTCCAAAACACCTTTAAGAGCTTACAAAGTTTACAAACTTTAAACGAGTATTTCTTGAACATAAGTATGTCCATCTTTTGTCTTCTAAGCACGGAGAGAAAAAATCAAGCATTCTATGTTTGAATCAAGCAAATAGTCTATCAGTTTATACTCAAGCATAAATTTCTCAATTCAAGCATTATATTGGTAGGATTGAGCAAATTTAAAACACTTGATATTAAGAAAAAAATGCTTAATTCAAGAAACATTTGCTTAAAACTTAAATTCTGGGTATATAACCCCCCTTAATTTAAGAAATCGCAGAGAATTATTTTAGTTTTCAGCAAATTATTTACTTGAATCAAGCAAATTTTTCTCACTTATATTGGCATGCTTATAATTCACAACATGTTTACATGAAAACAGAGACAATAAAATCTATGGAAGAAAATTGTGCCAAAAACGACAACGCTAGGAAAGAAATACTTCTATTTTTCTTTTGTCGTTTATTTGACAGCTCTCTGCTTCTATCAAACAATGTTGCCATATTATAACAAAATTTGAAGAATCTGTCAAACAATGTAGCGAGTAAAGTGTTACTTCTTGCTGTAATAATGAAAGGAGTAGTCTGAAGTTGAAAATTCAATAAATTTATATGAAGAGTATTGCAAAAAGTAGTGGAATAAATGGAAGTGGAATAATTATTACTTCAATCGTAGTATGATGAGAACACTGAAGCAAAATGATATGACAGATTAAACGACCTTAAACATTTTTTCATGTAAACATGTTGTGAATCATAAGCATGCCAATATAAGTTGAAGTGAAAACAATTTGCAATTCAAATTTTCAACAATTCAAGTCAACAATTTGCTGAAAACTAAAATAGTTCTCTGCAATCATTTATTTTACCCACATTACCATTACCCACGACACATTGGGTTTCGTTTTATGACTCAAAAGAAAAACTCTTAACTTTTTTGATCTTTCTTCAATATCATTTTTTTTAATATATTACTTATGCCACCAATAAAATTTATAAAATTTAAATCAAGAAAGAAATCGAATGGAAAAGAATTAAGCAATGGTTTTTTATTGCCCAAAAGCAGCCATATTTGATTTCCTTGTGACAAAAAAATCGATGTACATCGCGCCAGGATGTGGGCTGTGTGCAACAGAACCCACTGTATTGTGAAAAGACCGAGTTGCGTTGGAACACCGGAATGCAGTGAATGTATTCTTCACATTACGAAAGTTCGCTCATACTTGCTCTCAATTGAATGCCAAAGATGACAATGATGATGATGACGATGGTGTTTAAATAGCATTTTCTCCATTTTCAAATATATATACGCTTAATTTCGTAGCAGACTTACGACCCCGAAAATAAGTCTTAGACCAAATCAAAAATATTTTAAAAAAAATTGTTTTTAGCAAATAGTTATGAAGTTTGTCAAATGTTATTTCCTTACGACTTTTGTTGTAACAAAATTCTGAAAATTTAATTGACATCAACGCTCAGTTGAAGATATGTAGGTACCTTCACATTGCTTTGTAAGCTAAAAGAACTAATGTTAGAGACAACTCTTAGTGGAATTCGAGAAAAAGCATATAAAAAACACACAACAATGCATTATAGCGCCATCTTGTGCCTGTATCCTGCAAGTGGGCAAAAAAGTTTTTTTTTCGTATACTCACTTTTGCCTCTTGGGCCCAGTTCCAGCAACCAACCCCTATTGCAATTTGTGCGGAATTCGTTTTGGTTCCTCCATTCTTGTTAAAATCATTTCATTTTTCCATTTTATTTTTTTTTTTTTTGCTTTTGTTGCCAACGCGTACTTCGTTTATTGCGCTTATACTCTATACGTTGTTGGTGACGACGAAACACCAGCATCAACAATAAACAGTGAACACCAGCAGCAAACTCACACAAACATACGCACTAGCTTTCTCCGCCTTCGCCCGATCCGCCCCAAATCTGCCTTTGATAGGAACCTAGGAAAGGTACGGTACCGTCACACTACAGAGTAAGGGTTGTTTCGAGTTTACATTAAAAACACATCGTTGCAGTTCTAGGAAAATTTCACTTGAAAATTCAATGCATTTTTAGTTTTAGATATTCATATCCTTAACGCCAGTCATCATTGCGCATGACATGCCAAACGGCCGACCGTCGAACACCGTCATGGCAATCGTAGAGAGGTAATTAATTGTTGCCAAAGAATGCTGGCAGTGTACAAAATATGCTTTAAGAAAATTCAACACCATTACCTTCTAACCACCACCTAGATTCTCCTTGTTGAGGATGGTCTATGAACAAAACTTCATACAAAGGTTTATAAAAATTGCAGTTGTAGTCAAACTGTTGACACAGCCGCATCTTATTACAGCTGAAATCAGTGGTCAAAGTAAGAATTATAAAATAAGCTAAGTCACGCTGATGGTCGTAACTGAGTTTGCGATAAACAACTTAGAAAAAAAAACTTGAAGATGAAAATTACTAAGAATCTAGTGTATACCACAAAAACTTTTGCGGTTCTTGTTTCTTTCTAACTTTCTTTGAACTAAAAAAACTTTTTCAAAAACAAAAATATTTTATGATGAATTTATGTGATTCTATCTCGACTTTTTTTTCCTAAGTACTAAGGTAATAAATTGCCTTAGCTTCTTTTTCTCTAGGGTAGATATAAAGTTTTTTGCTGAATTACAGCTTGGGCGCTAATAACTGTCGCATATAATTATTTAAATAAAAACGATTTTGAATTTTTAACCAAAACATATTTGCTTTATTTGTTGTAATGTTGGCTAGCATAAAATAAAAAAAATAAATAAATAACTGGCCATTTCAGTCCTTGAAAGGACTTTGACCTAGCTTCTTATGATCAATTGTGTTGTGCGTGTTATTAAGTTTGTACACAATTGACCGAGAAATGGACCTACAGGCTTAACGCCGACTCCGAAAGGCGATGAGCGGAATGTTCTTATTCTCAAGAAGCTTTACATGGCATTTTGATGGCTCCCTGAGGTTTGCCATTGTCTGCAGAGAGGTGGTGGCCGTACAGAAAAATTATTTTAATTCAAATAATTTTCTGTCGCTGCTGGGGTTCGAACCTGGGTCTCCAGGTTCGTTGACATAGCGGCCACGCACTTTAACCAACTATGCCACGGACGCCACGTTGGCTAGCATAAGTCGTATTTAAGTTCAAATCTTTCTCCTTCCATTTTCTTCAACAGCTTAAAACGTTTTGGGAAACTTGAGGAGAAGACGGCACGAATGACCTTCTTCTGGTATTTGATCTCAAATGTTCTGCAAACGGCGTTTGAATTGTTCCATTTTTATGTTCTTTAAATTTGTTAGTTTACCCAACATGTATCCCCATATGCAAAAATCCATTGGATTCAGATCCGAAGAAGATGGAGGCCATTCATCCATCGGAACAAAACGGGGAATATTTTCCTTGCGCCACACTATGGTCTAGAACAGTATTTTAGCGCGAAAAAAGTAAAAAAATTAATGTGCTATTTTTGAATGATTCAAAGGTATAACGGTATCATTATGACGTATGTCATCGAAATTGTATGAAACTACAAAAAAATCTGTTGATATTCAGACCCGACAACCAGTTAAAGTTGACTCACTCGATGCTTGCTATTTTATGTTAAAACGTAGTAGTTCATTACTTTCACGTTATTTTGTCGCTTGGATCAATTGTAATCTGTTTTTTTGTTAATATTGTGTTCAGTGGTTTATCCTTATCATGTCCGATACCAATGATGGTAAGTTTGTGCATTGTTATAGTGTAGAAATATCATAACGGTCAATAATAAAAATATTGCAAGTCATTCTCGAGATATGAGGTTTTGCAGGTTTTGGAATTACTTTTTTTTTGTAGTTTAATTTAGGGTCTCAATGTTAGATAAAAAAAAAAGTGCCCTTACGTGCGCCGTCAATTTATTTTTAATTTTTTTCAGTATTGACTCATTTAGAGTTATTCGAGAAATGGCATTCATGTAAGCATCTGGCAAGAGAGATGGCTGGTAATGAGTTGATTTCATATGTTTTGTATAATTTCCCATTCAAGTTCTCAAGCCAATTTTGGAAAAATTTATCAAAAAACATGAACTACGCTGGAGTCCTTGTCACAGAGACCGCGGGAAGTTTTTGGAAGTTTTTGTTAAAAAATGAAGATTGTTTGAAACTATTTATAAAATAAGACCAAACACAAAATGACACTGCTACTCCAGGACATTCTGTGAATTTTAATAGGATTTATCGAACTATTTTCTTCTATCTTCAGACCCAATGATCTCACAAATTTCTCTTAAAAAGAAAAATGAAAAAAACAAGCTTGATCCTTAAGCTTTAAATTTACTGAAATGCCCATCTATTTTCAATACAAGTGCCAAAGTTGATTCGAGTTCAGATAGTGAATCATCAGTTAATAAATATTGGCAAAATCGTAATTTAAGGTATAATATACATACGTGTAACACCCAAAAACAGGAGCTGTTTTCAAAAAATTTTTTTAGATATAAGAAGTTTTTTTTTTTTTAATTTATACAGGTTATTGTACATAAAAAATACTTTTTTAAAATATATTTTTTTTTTAAATACAGTTCTGGCTTTTATATAGAGGGCGCTGAAAATGGCATTGAAAAAAAGACATCCAAAACGGTTCGATGGATATGGCCTTTCCCATGTATCGGAAACAAGAAAATCAAATGACATTTTAAAGAATAGATCATATATTAAGCATCCTACGAAAGACCGCCGGGGTTTTTTTATTACCCCCCGGGGGTTTAATTATGGCGGAAGTTGAAGTAAAAAGTAAAAAAATAGATACATTTTCGCACGCTTTTTTATTTATAAAAAAAAATAGATACTTGAACTTAGGGGGATGCTTAAAGGACAAAATAACGAACAAAATGCTAAAAAAAATCATTGAAATTGAACCAATAGATTTCGAGTTATCCATCAAACCGTTTTAAAAAAACTAGTTTCGTGGAAATCGCGTTTAAAGTTTTTTATTTCTTTGTATGGAGCTTAGACATAGGTTAACGAAAACCGTTATAACTTCTGTTTTGTTTTAAATATCGATTTAAAAATATGTATGTATATTCTTAAAACTATAAAGAAGACATTAAACAAAAAAAAATTTTTTTTTCGAAAAATTTACACGTATATTAACGTGTGTTTGTCATATTTTGTAAATAGTGAAATTAATTCAAGTTAATATCTTTGTTATCTTTTATTTAAATAAATGTGTGTAAATGTATGTGTAAAAGTTATACACAATACTAAATTATTATTACTACTTTAATTATTATGTTAACATAGTAATTCAATTGATTTGACTTTTTTCGTGCTAAATTGTGACTCTAGACCACTGTGCGCCAGTTCTGAACAGTTCTTGCTTTGTGAGCCGGTGCAGAGTCTTGCTGGCTCATTACCAAAAACCTCGGATGCAATAATTAATCAACACTTTATGCAAATAATACTTTGCATTAATTTTAACGCCTTTATCAATTAAAAGGATTGGGAACTTGCCTTTTGCTGATATGGCTCCCCAAACCATGACAGATATAATGCTTTTGGTATCTTTCGGTGACTTTTTTATCTGCTGGAATATCACACATACTCGAACCATACACGCGGACACTTCAAAAATATGCGTCTTCACACAAAATGTTCTTACTAAGCTGACTAAGGTTTTACTCGTTTAGGGTATACGAGTAGATACTCAGCCAAAACTCAAATTCAACAAGCTCCAAAGTGATATGAAAAATAAAAACATTTGTTTTTTTCATAGACGGCACATCTCTACAGTTGAGTGCCTTTCTCTGAGAACACTTAGCCATTTTAGGTCTACCAAGAACCCAAAAAAAAAAAAAAAAATAGCAATCAAATCTATACTTCAAAGAGGGATCGAAAAGAATCACTCGGTGGTGGCTCTGAACAACGCTTGTGGCCTTGAGTTTGCGAAGTCGAGCTTACTTATTTATAGTCACTAGCATCACCTTTGGTCGAGATTCGACCATTTAAAAATTGATTTTTTTTTTGTATTTTTATTGAAAACATTTTTTTCTTTCTTCACTCATATGCAAACGTAACCGAACTCATACAGCACCAAATGCACCACCAGCAGGAAATCACAAAACAGTAACTCAATTCTGATTTTCATTGTTCTGTGATTTTTACTTTTAAAGCTATTCGATATCAAAAATGTGGCTTATATATGCGGAGCCACACCCCTTTGACCAATGCCCGTCACAGTACCCTACTTCCCTTATTCTACTTTCTAGTAGAAATGCTTCTAAAGCTATTTGAAATAACAACTTTGAGTTGTATGAGTGTTTCCAAGCCCCTTTGTCAAGGAAGGAAGTTCTTACCAAGTTCTTCATTGATTTGTGACTTATAGTTTAAAAGTTATACCGAAAATTTGGGCTGATGAAAAGTGCCACGCCTCTATTTCAACGTCCATCAAATGTAACCAGTGGAATGGAACGTCTGATTTGAGGTCGAATTGCCCACCATAGATATTCGGTGCACTCCTTTTCCCTACTCTTATTGATTTAAAAAAAATTATCAAAATTGGTTGAGAAACACGGGAGAAAATGTTTCTTAGCTGTTCTGCGTACATCTATTTATATATAGATATATAATAATAATATGTGTAATAAAGTAGATAAGGAAATGGCTTAAAACATAGATTTGTGTATATAACTTTGGAGTGGTTTGAAATATTTGAAAAAAATTTTCACAGAAATAATTTTTCAAGCTGTAGAACTTTGTAAAAAATACAAAAACAACATTTTGAAAAATGTAATTTTCATCAAAAAAATCATAGGAGGTAGCTCATGATTTTCAATGATAGAAACACTTAATTAAATTATATATCAAAATGAAGCAATTTTTGCAAATAAATGATATGCAAATATGTTCAATTTGTTATATGAAAGAGTGTGAGAGAATAAAATAGAAAAAAAAAATAAAATTACAAAAAAAGAATGTCTGGTCTAATTTTTGAGCAAAAATTGAATATTTTAGAGTTTTTTTGAAAACAACATAAGAAATTGAATTGGTGAAGTAACGGTAAATATTTTCTTATTTCTAAAAAGTCATTTAATTAAACTTTCAGACAAGGAATATTTAAGGAAAATCGATTAAAAAATGGCTGAGATATTTACATGCAAAATAAAATTTTAAATATCAATTGTTTTTTCTCATTCTGAGGCAATGACATTGCTTTAAGAAATGCATTGCATGGAAAAATCTACAGGTTTCGAAATATCGCAATACTTTTGATGTCATAATAACGGGAAATTTTTTTAACATACTATTCGTGGAAAATATTAGCAAAAAAGTTTTCGTATACCGTTATTTTTCTCAACCAATGAATTTTCATACAAAAAACGTACTGAAAACATCTATAGTTTTCGAGATATCACAATAATTTTGATGTCAAAATAACATAAATTTTTCAAAATTTACTATTTGTAAGCAATTTCACCATCACAATATACATTGACACTTGTTAAATGAAAAAGTGCTTATTGTAGGGTAGCCGTAAACGATGGTGAAAAATATCAAAGTATGTTTTGCACATTTTATGAATATCTAAATTTCTCTCTTTAGTGTTTTTTCCATCTCTTACAGTTTAGCTTTTATTTAATAAATGCTCTTTTTCCGCTCATATTTGAGGTCAAAGGTAAACAATCTAATATTCCATCATATTGTGCAGCCAGACCTTTCATCCGATACCTCATTCTTCATTCTACCTCTTCCCAGTTCTGAGATCCCTAACTAAAATTAACATAAACTTTCAACGTTAATATTTCGGGTCAAATATCATCAATTTAAAATCTAACATAATTCGGCACATCTATGGTGCAGTACCTTTCGAATAGTATACGTTTCATTGTCCTTATTCTAAAATAAATATTGAAAAAGTGTGCGACAACATTCGCATAATATATAAGATTATACATATTAAGGGAAGGGTTCCCTCATTTTGGACTAAAAATCGATTTTTTTTTTTTGCAAAAAATGAAAGCCACATATGTGTAGAATATGTGTGTAAATGGATTTTTCGATCCGACGAATATTTTTCGAATGGCAACGTCTTGAAGACACCTATCTCACGCGCGCTACGTCCAAACTAAACTTTTAAAAAAACTTCAAACGCGCTTATCTCGAAACCACATTTTCCGATCTAACTAAAACTCTCAGGCCTGATCTATTGATCCGATTCTCTTTATCTAAGAACTGTTTGGAAGTGCATGCTTTTTTGTACGCCCTGAACTAACATCATGTATAAAAATTATTTATTTATATTTTTTTAACGTTGTTGAAATGGAAAAAACAAGCAAAATTTGAACTTTTAGTTCTAATGTTCATTATTCAATGAGTTTTACATGGATAATAACAATTTTAGTTCCAGTCATAGAAAATATCATTATCTTTAAGTAATAACAACAATTTTTGATTTCAGTCCACCACAAGAAGCGGCAGAATTTTAGTTAGAACACCATGTTTCGCGTGCAGGGGCCCACGGAAATGTGCATTTTGTAGCCGCCATTTTGAATTTTTTCAACTTTTTCACTTTTTTAAATTCTCTGATAATAAACTAATATAATCATCAAAACCAAAAGTTCGTACGCCTTTTCATTGTCCTACAACAAAAATACAAACTTTGCCTTATTTTTGTCCATAATGAGGGAACCCTTCCCTTATAATAGCGATGCCCACAAAAATTATTTGAAGAGTGTAACAACAAAAAGCCAACATCAACAACAAAGCTTTGGATAAGTGACACAATGAGGAATTACTAAAAAACGAAAACCACATAAAAGCAATAACACAAATATGAATTGTGCATGGTCGGTCGCTGAGAAATTCGCAAATCCGACACCGGATTCGTGTTCAGCGACCCCGCAAAAAACAATTTTTTTTTACCTGCAAAGGTGTACAAAATCATGGGACCCATTTGTCCCAATAGTCAACGGTAAAAATGTATGCGACTATTTTCTCTCGTGTGTTCTGATTTACTTGATGAGAACAAGTTCTTTTTAATCTATTTTGAAAGTTTACCAGTGAAAGATTAAAAATAACCTTTGCAATGATGGTACTTTGACCCCTTTATGATTATTGGCTTATTAGATATTCCCAAAATAGTTCAAAATTTCGTTAAAAAATCCCAACGATTTTAATATTTGATCTTCTTTTTTTGCTTTATAAAAATTGGACGCTTTTCAAAACGCTCAAGAATGTTAAATGGAGATTTTTCGTGAGTTTTCAATAATTTTAGGTTATTCTCAGGAAGATTGCAACGCCTTTTTACAATAGCATACTTCAAGTTATTGATACCTTTTTTCTAAAAACTCCGAAACAGTTACGAAATCTACCTTATACGAGTACTGAACTTATTATGATCCGAATAGGCACAAGTATACTTTGCAATTTTGATCACGTTTTTTTTTAACCAAGGCTTAGAAGATGCCCTCTATAAAGGCGAAAGCATTGTGTTATTTGGAGGTTGGAACGATGGAGTAGTGTCGGTGAAGATGTGTTTTACATTAACACAACACAACACAAAACTGACGGGGAACACGCTCGTGGGAGATTGTTCTACAATTTTACTGTACGACTGAAGAAGGCTTGTTAAGCAGTCCGAGTGATTTCCCGATTTCCCTTGAACACTTCCGATGGCAGTTCATGAAATACGTATATCCACTGTCAAATATATCTTTCTTTATTCGGTCTAGAAGCTCCAAATAAGATCATGAAGCCCAAATATGCGAATATAAAAAAAATTTCGAATTATTTGTAGCCATACTTGCCGAAAATATTGAATTTTTATAGTCAAATTTCCTCAAACCATGTTTTGTTTAGAAAGGCTAGGAAACCAAACAAAATTTCGAAGAGTGAAGAATTATAATTGCTCAGAAAATAATCTCAGGCAGAAATTATTGAAGTCAAGAAAGTGTTGTACTAATATTTATCTATAAACAAATCTATCTTATCTTATCTAATTTCATAAATAAGTTTACTTTTAATATCAATTCATATCGATTCAGGTCAATTCATAAATCAGTACCTGGGCGAACGAGATCTACTCAGATTCCCACAAAATTTCCCCCATTGCACTCACGGAGCATCGCACCTTGGCTTAAACATTTAGACTATATAACTTTTATTACAAAAACTAAACGAGAACTATAACATACCGGGAGTATTCAGCGACAAACTTTTTTTTAATTCTAAAAACTTCATTGATAAACTGCTGGAACAGAGTGCGATGTTGTTGCTATTCAGCTGTTTGGAATAAGGAAAGAAGCTTCACTGTGTGGTGAAACTCACTTTTAAGGAGTCTTTTTCATTTGGCTTAAAATCAAAAAAGTAATTTAAAAAATATCCAAACAGTGTTTTTCTTTTTTCGTTGCTCGGATTGAAAAGACCCCTTAATAAAAGCAAACTTATATTTATTTATTGGCGTCCGTGGCGTAGTTGGTTAAAGTGCGTGGCCGCTATGTCAAAGAACTTTGGAAACCCAGGTTCGAACCCCAGCAGCGACAGAAAATTATTTGAATTGAAATAATTTTTCTCTGCGGCCGCCACCTCTCTGCAGACAATGGCAAACCTCAGAGCCGTTCGGAGTCGGCGTTAAGCATGTAGGTCCGGTTCTCGGTCAATTGTGTACAAACTTAATAACACGCACAACACAATTGATCATAAGAAGCTAGGTCAAAGTCCTTTCAAGGGCTGAAATGGCCAGTTATTTATTTTATTTTTTTTTTTTATATTTATTTATTTAGAATATTTGTCTATGTTTAAAATATAAATTGAAATCAGATCAATATTAACAAACGTCAACAGTGAAGTTTCACTCAAAAACAAAACAAAAAAGTCATTGTGCACATCTGGAATTGAACTCATGATCATCAGATTGACAGACAGAAGCTCTCACCACTGAGCTACCAATACCATACCTGACTTAGAAACATTAAAATAACATATTCAGCAGGAAAATAAAGATATTTATTAATTGCGTGAAAACTCGGAAAAACGAATTTTCCCAGAGATGAAACCTAGCTGAATCGATTTGTAATCCCGCTCTTCATCTTTACTGTACAATATATAAATATTGCTCGTTTAATAGAATAAGATTTAGATGTTGAAATAAAATTTTATTATTTTGAATTATTGCAAACTTTCTTATTCAAAACCTCAAATGCGAAATTTATAACTCAAGTAAAATATCTTAAATTTTACAAAAAAACAAAATAAAATATTGTTTGACAAAAGCAAACACACAATTAAAATGGAGAATACTTAAGCTTTTTGTTACTCCCCAAACATTAAATTTCGACAAATTAATGTAGCAATAATAATTTAAACTTTACAGAGAGTGGGTACAAGAGTTATTTTACACAGTCGTATTAGTACTTAACAAATACTCTCGCTGAAACTCTTCTGCTTTTAAACTTTTTCCATGCTCTCACTCAATCTGTTCTATTTCACATGCTGTTCTTGACTTTCAGCAATACCAAACCTACCTCCCAACCCACCCACCCACCACCTTCCCCACTCTAAAAAGATGTTTTCTCTTTTTATTGTTGCAATAATGTAGAATAAGCTGGCGAAGAGAGAAAGAAAATTCTTTGCTCATTTTCCGTGGCGTTCAAAAACATTGAGGGAGAGAAACAGAGAGAGAGAGAGAGCATGTGACGCGTCCAGCATTACCGTGCTCCAAAAGCTTTTGTAGTTTGCACACTGTTGAATTTGCTCCACATACAAAAAATGAATTTTTGTATTTTAGGTCAGGTCAAATCTATGTAAAACGACGACAATTCGTTGCAAGTTCAATGAACTTGCGAAAAAATTGTATTTGGAATTGTAATAGAGAGAAAGTTTGTATGTGTGTGCGAGGTGTCTGTATGCGTTTTTCTGTGTGCGATGGTAAAATTGTATTAGATTTGAATTTTAATTTAGTTTTTTTTTTTGTTTTTTGTTTTTTGCTTTGTTTTGATTTGTGCTTTTATCGTTGATTTTGGTTAAGAAGAAATTTCATTTCAATTTTAAATATTTGAATTATTTGAAAATGAGGAATAATACCTAATATTTTAATAAATAATAAATTGAGGAATAATAAATAAATAACTATGAAAATAAGAAACATAATTTAGAAAAATTTAGAAAATCATAGAAAAACATAGTAAGTAGCCAATTTTGGGGGTTCTTCAGTTCTCTTGGAACTGCAGAGGTCAAGTATTTAAATTACCTTTATTTTAAGTGAACGAAATCTCTTCCTTTTAATTTCAACTTCATTTTTACGAAAACTACTTAACTGGCTCCCAAAATTACAAGAGTTACACACGTTTTACCATAAATTACAACAAAAACTTTTACAGCTAAAAATTAACGGTCATATTATGGGTCATACATTGGCTAGAAATAGATATTTGAACAAAAAATAAGAAGTTATGTATTTGTACTCTGAACATATTTTTTTAACCTTGTTTTTTACAAGATGTTAATCTTGTATTGCAACCTTTATTCCTTCAAATAACATGTCCCACTCAAATTCTATTAAAGCTCATCATTTATTCTGTAGGATCTATTTCCACTCCTATAAAAAACAAGCCCTAAAAGCTTCATTAAAAGAGGGAATCTTCGGTTCTATTTTGACTATCATTGAGTGGCGGTCGTGGCCGAAAGCATTAACTTGAGTGAACCGTTGGATGTCATTTCCAAGAACCGCGAGGTCCGTGGTTCGAATACCATCTGACACTTCACATTGCTTTGATTAAAATTAATTTTTCTGAACCACCATTACCTCTCTACAGACAATCTGCAGACAAGTCTCAGAGAGTTAATAAATGTCATGTAAAGTTTCTTGAGAACATGCATAATACACGCTCGTGGCGAGCATTAAACTTGAAATTCCAGTTTTCGGAAATTTGTTAACAAACATACATTTATTATCCCGCATCTTGAATACAAATACGACGATTTAACTTAAAAAAAAAAAACATAAAAATATACTGAAAATGCTTGCCAAGTTTTTGAATGAGATCTGATGTTAAGGGGGTACATGATTTTAAGTAACACTTTTCGATAAGAAAAAAAAAATGCTGTAACGTTTAAACCACTAAAGATTCCATTCTAAAACATTCCATTCAAGTATTTTCAAGGTCTTATTTACAATAAGAATCACTAATTAGCTTGTTTTTGTTTTTTTAATCAATGTAATTGTCTTGGAATGAATACCTTCTTTGTTTTTAATCAACTTTAAAAAAGTCCTTAATTCGTTAACTGAGCTTCAGACCGATCCAATATGATGCACACAAGCAGGGGTCTTAATATTAGAGGAATATAAAAAATTCAAATGGAAAAAAAAAAATCGCAAGGGTTAAGTTTTGTACTTGAAATTCTGCGGTGAAGTGCCCCAGAGCAAAAAAAAAACAAAAAATTATAATTTTAATATTTGCGGCTAATATGCTGGTCATTATGGCACATATGCAACTTTTCCTACAAAATCTACCAAAAAAGGAAATAACGGGAAACAGAACCGTACAAGAAAAAGCATATGAAATCGGGCTTATAACTGTTTTTATCCGAATTCCTTTTTTTTACATATCTTCCACATTTCATATTTGAATACTCGTATCTTTTGAGCCGAAAGATTAAACGAAAACCCGTTTTTTGATTAAATTTTAATGCGGCCTTTACTCTTTCAAATATACAGGGTGGGCCAAATACAAGTTTTTTTTTTTAATGCAGTAAAATGAACAAAATTAAATTTTTCACTCCAGTTTTCCAAGACCTTACTGATGGTTTCGGGCTGTAGCTCACGGATTGCTTGAATGACATTGGTCTAAGTGCTTGAATCGTTTCCGGATTGTTGGCATAACATCGGTCCTTCACGGTTTTCTATAAAAAAAGTTCAAAGGGGTCAAATCGCGGCTCCGAGGCGGCCAATTGACATCGCCAAGACGGCTGATAACACTATTTGGGAATTTGGTGCGCAAAAGATCGATTGTGGCATGGCGCGGCATCCTGCATGAAGCAGAGGTCGTCCAAATTCATGTCTCCAATTTGAGTAAAAAATAAGTTGGTTAACATGGCTCTGAAACACCCACCGTTGACCGAAACCGTGTTCCCAGCCTCATTTTCGAAGAAAAATGGTCCAATGATGCCACCACTCCACAATCCGCACCATACTGTTACTCTCTGTGGATGCATCGGCTTCTCGGCAATAACGTGCGGGTTTTTCGAGCCCCAGATGCGGCAATTTTGTATGTTAACGTAGCAGGTGCGGTGGGTGCTTCATTTCGGCCAAAACTTCTTTTCAAATAACGCACTGTTTGGGCTACACAGCACTCACTTTGGAAATAAGTTTCTAATATTTCTTTCCGTGGAGGTATGATACTGACTTTATGTCAAGATTTCGAACGGGAAACAGCTGTCAGTGTCAAAATAACCACTGATGATTTAAAGAGAAACCACTAGATGGCCCACCCTTTATATGGAGACTAATTGTTGAGCTCGAGGCCAAGTAAGTTTATGATGAAAACAACTAAGAACAACAAATCATAGCAGACTAGACAGACTGTTTCGTTGACACCAACTCATCAGTAGTCTTGCATGACTTTCACTGTGATCCCACTTAGCTACTTAAGTCTTACTTATATTTTTATTTTAAGATGGTCATTATGAAAGAGCCACTTAATTTTTAAATAAGAAAAATATCACAGAAAAAACAAATTTAACATTTTTTATGATCTCAAAAACCTTGATGTCGAAAAATTAAATAATCATAAGGGCGTATCGAAAAATTTAGATCATATACTAAAATAAAATATAAATAAATAAACTGACCATTTCAGCCCTTAAAACTACTTTGACCGAGCTTCTTATGATCACATTGTGTTGTGTGTGTTATTAAATGTTTGTACACAAATGATCGAAAACGGGACCCACTAGTCTTATGCCGACTCCGAACGGCTATAATGTGCATGTTCTCAAGAAGCTTTACATGGCATTATTTACTCTCTGAGGTTTGCCATTGTCTGCAGAGAGGTGACAACCGATCAGAAAAATAATTGCAATTGAAAAAACCTCCTGTTGTTTCAGCTGGGGTTCGAACCTGGGCTCGCATAGACATCGAGTGGTCCATACAGTGTTTAACGCACTCGGCCACGGCTGCTACGTGGTATAACCATAACAATATAATGAAAACCATCGCAAAATCATAAAATTTCTCTTCAACTTACAAAAGGATTGGTCACTTGACGATTTCGGAAGAATCAAAAACATGAACCTCAAGAGAAATTGGAACTCCTTTTCTTTTTTTTTTTTTTTTTTTTTTGATAACCCAGTGAGCATTAGGTCAGAAATGTATAAGAAGAAGAGTAATTTTCGAAAGCCATTTTCCGATAAAGGCAACAAAATTTTTCAAAAATTTCTCCAAGAATATTGCAAATAGAATAAAATAGATGGAAATAAATTAGAATAACTAAATAAAAATAACTCAACGTTAGCCTAAGAAAAGAGGTGTGGCAAGCAATTTCGCCGTACAATCTTTTTGAATCATAAATTTTATAAATATTCTTTTAAGCACTCGTCCGTTGTATTTGTAGATAAATCTTTTCATACGAACCTTGTATCGACTCATTTTTCGCTGTTTGACCAAAGGCATCACCACCAAAAACTAGTTCCTCCTGCTGCTGCGGCTGCTGCTACTGAGCTTATTACTCGCCAGTTAAGCTTTGTGGAGGCACAGTATTTATTGTTTGAACTTTGCTTAAGTTATAAATTTTCTTTTTGTGGTTTTGAATAGTTCAGTTAAATTGTTTCCAATTAAAAGAGAGTCAGAAGCACAATAGATTATAAACTTGGCTTATATTTGTTTTATTTTTTTGTTTTTTTTGTTTTGTTTTTTTTTTTGTTTTAGATAATTTTGTTGTTATTGTTGTGTTACTGTTGAGCAAAAATAATAACTACTACAACAAATTTACACACACTACTACCACTTCCGATTCTTCACTGAAGCGTTGCCACAAACTGCAAAAATCTCACTAAAAACTCAACATCAATGCATGCGCGCCGCAGAAAATCACACAAAGAAAAACACCAAAATAATCATAACAAGAGTGGAATCAGAAGAAGTAGGGAAACCTTGCAAAAATTAGCCACACTTCTGCGGATTAACCACTAGCAAGTTGTAGTCGTTGTTGTCGTCGTAGTTGTCGGCTGGTGGAGCACTCTCTATGCCAACTTTTGTGTGGCTGTGTGTGTGTCTATGTGCGTTTGTATGTGACGGTAGATTTACTACAGCAAAGTCTGTTCGTCTAAGCCTGGCAAACTCTTTAGCTTGGGCCAGCAAATGAGCGAGCAAACGCAACTTGAACGATGCCACAGACTGTCAATCAATTTCATCAAGTCGTTGCGCTGAATTTGTGAATCAGTATTTTCGGTCCACGCGTTTCATGCAACTCTAGATCACACACTCTACTTCGCACAGTTCTGTAACGCTCTGAGCTGCACCGAATTGCACTCCAGGATGCGAAGCTGGCAAAATCGTCTCTAGGTGCGTCGTCGTCGTCTTCGTTGGCATCGTCGATAGAATAAATATTGTACTCGCTCAACTAGGCGGCGAATACCAAACAAGCGGCGTTCGCTGGCGGATTACAAATATGAAAAACGACTGTGGAAAAGGAACTCTTATTCGACAACAGGCAACAAGACCAAAGCGCCAATGATTATAGGGAAGCATTGCCGGTTGTTCACCGTCATCGTGCTTTTGTGTTTTTGTCGCCCGACGCGTCGGGTAGGTCGCAAGGTACGAACGAGTAGTTTGCTCTAGGTTCGCCTAGGATACAACTTCTACGACGACTGGGTGTTGATTTTTTTTTTTCAATTTTTGGGTGGTTGTCAACGGCAACAACATCAAGTAGACCAGATTTGAGGCCACGAACCGTTGCGACACCAACGAATGACTTGACGATGACTACGACGGAGCTTTACTCCGCGTTACTAACTTTGGTCATTCGCTGAATTTCGTCTCTAACGTGGCTCTTTACGTACGTTTGTATACTCGTACAAGTAAGCACACATTTGTGTATATATTCATATCTAGGTATGTTTTATGTATTGTACCTACATGTATATCTATAGATATGCAATATTTTTCTTTGCATTCTTCTGTTTCTCTTTTTAAAAAGTTTGGCTAACGACATGGAGTGATGCGGAAAATGAAAACCGGTCGTGTTCGGGCCAATAACGTGCTGAGTGTAACCGAGTGGGTCTGCTGCAGTTAGCTGTTACGTTTCGGTCTGTTCTAGTCTGGAAGGCATTAGAAAGTTTCGTGTTTGCAGCAAATGCATGCATTGTTGGGCTTGTTTCGTTCTCCAGTTCAACTCGGTACAGCAGTAAAAAAAAACGATGATATATATACATATATATATATATTTAAAAACGAAAACAAAAAAAAAGGAATTGAGTTAAGTTCGGCGCACGCAAAGAGTTTCTTTTGTCTGCTCTTTATCACGCTCTCCTTACTCTACTTTCTCTTTATCCTTTTTGAGGTTAACTATGGACTGACTGCATCTTGTACAGTGTCAAGGTATAAATCAAACGTCCCCAACAACAACAACAACAACAACAACAACAAGTTTATAAGTAAACGAACAGAGTTAAGCACTTTTCTAGGTATAACAAAAAATGAACACAAAGGCATGTCATGATGCCACACATAAAATCGAAATATTTCTAGAAGTTATAAATGATTGTATTGAAACCAATGATGAATTTTTGCATTGACCCCAAACGGATTTTGTTTTAAATCTGACATTTACTATGACTTATGCGATAATCAATCACTATTTTAGGAAAAAGATTTGAGAATTTGAGAATTTAAAGAAGTAACCAGCCTTAGGCGTTATTTCGTCGACTTCGTTACGTCAAACGTCTGTTATATTTATGACTATGATTATGCTGAAAATATTTTTTCTTTGTTTCATTTATTCACACTTACGCGGCCATAACCACAACAATAGGGCAATACTACAAGAATTCTTCCTACATACTCGTATTACTTTGAAATGATAAAAAATAACACGATATGGAATTGAAAACTAGCTTGTCACGGGACCTTAAGGACATATTTATATTATTTTTTTTAAAGATACAGAATAATACTAAAGTTACAGGTTATTTACTTTGACAGATATCAGTTTGTGGCCAAATTCTGTACATCAATGGATACAAATGATACAATAACATATTCGACAAAATGAAAAAAAAATTTCTCTTCATGACATAACCATTATTAAAAATGAATATAAACACATGTTAACCCAAGAATGATAGAAACAAGATTACGCGTTCCGCAAATGAGAGAGAGAGAGAGAGAGCATAACGTCATATAGCGCTATTGTAAGACTTTGAAATAATTTTACTTTGGGGCCCGAGCCTAAATATTTTTTTTTTATGTTTATTATGTATATGGACCTTCTTAACCTATTGGTGCAATAAAATTTGGTCGGTCTCGAATGGTTTAGGAGATAAAAATCGTGAAAGTTTAAAAAATCTATGTTTTTTCGTATGCGAACATTTTTTTTTACTTTACTTTTCCGCAAGAATTTATTTTAATTTTCATCAATTTGCCTAAGCAATCGTACAATTGCATTCGTTTTTGTTAATCAGAAGCACTGCGTGACGTCATGCACTCCATTCAGAAAGAGAGCATTAGACAACGGGATTGCGGAACGCGTAATCTTATTTCATTATTCTTGAGGTTAACCGATATGTGGAGTGAAAAAACCCAGTTTAAACTTGTTTTGTTAATAATTTTCCAATGAAATCGTACCTTAAAATATCGCTTTATATATCTGCGTTCATAGAGAATAACAGCTTAAATCTAATATCAATGTTTTGAGAAATCTTTCTTCAAAATTTTAAATCGCCATATAAGTTCTATGACAGCTACATTGAATTTTGTGTCATAACTTTAGTTTGGTTCATGTTAGAAGCTTCAGATTTTGTGTATATGTAAATATATACTCAAGGAATATAGTAACATAGAAAACTCACTTCTGACCAAAATCGACTTAAGCGATTATTGCTTGTGGACACAAATAAGTTTATCGTTTCAATTGAAAGTGAACATTTTCCTGAAAATCAAAAGCTGTTATTTTTCGTTTTTTGCTACCACATGGCAGCTGAGGGTAACAAGCCCCTTTACATTAAAAACTAGTAAGAAACGAATTTGACCTTAACAACAACTATTTATTAATCATAACCATAAAAATGCCATGAAAGCCACTTCAGCAGGGTAGACTGGGTATGGTTGAAACATTTGAGGGTTTACCGTCCATTTCATCGGGATGGCGATGGCGAAAATATATTAAATAAAAGACCATACATCTGTCTATTTATAGGCAATGTTATTTGAGATCACTGTATTGTATTTTATGTGTAAAATCAAATTTTTAAAAACATGTCACTTGTTTCAACCGTCCCCATGTCAGGTTCGGTTGAAACAGTACCTGGGGTCAATTGAAACACATGAAAATAATACAAAATGTAATAAGTGAACATGTTCTCTTCATCGTTTAATAACATTTTACGACTCGTAATGGCACAGTTGAAAATCACAAATATTTTTTCAAAGGTTTATACTGATGACAAATTAATTATAGAATAATCAGACGTTGGTGACGACTATATTTTTTTTTAATGTTTGTGTACCACTTGCTATCATATTTCCAGAAATACAACAGCATTAATTATAAACTAGATTTTAGCACTCCAGCTAACATTGTTTCAACTGCCCCCAACCACAGTTGAGGGCCATATTCTTCAGCCATACAAAACTCTCAATACTCTAACTTTAATAAAACCATAATAATTGCAAAAATGTACGAACAAAAAATGCTTACTTTTCCGTCAAAAAACACAACGAACGCAACACGAAAATTCGTGTTTCGACTTGTCGCTCGCTTCGTTCTCCCCTTGTACCCCTTACCTCATCACGCACGGTGTAGATATTAGCTTTGTTTCAACCGCCACCCGTTTCAACCGTACCCAGTCGACCTTAAATAAAGGCTCGTTCATTAATTACGTTACTAATTTTTTTCACCCCCCTCCCCTTCCGTTACTTTTTCATAGTACATTTCAATCCCCTCCGTTACTTATCGTAGTGCTTTTAAAAAAAAAATAAAAGCTCCGAAAACTAAAATCATTGATTCGGAAGGCCCCAAATTGAAAGTATCCAGATTTTTAAAACACTCCATTATATAATTTCTTGTTTTTTATGCTATTGAAAATATTATTTTGGTTAAGTTTACAATTCCGAGAGAATGCATGCAAGAATGTATGGCGCATATACCCTTCTATTGATTACTCTTGACTTATGAACATATCTCCGTGTATTTTATTTCCCTGTAATCTCGATATTGATCAAACTTGTTCTTTCATAGTTTGAAAGCTTTTGTTACTGTCACAACACTGTTTGAAAAAAATGTTCAAAACATATAGCGACAATGAAGTAAAGTCACGGTGAATCATAGCAAGCACATCGAGTACTAGCATCGATAAGTTTTCACCAATCGTTCTCACTCAGCTCTTGCTGAATGGATGAATTGTGGCACTGTAGAATTGAGCCGATTCTATTGAGAAATATTGGTCCTACGTATATTTTGAGGACGAATTTATATTTTTCAATCGTTCTTAACCAATAAAAAACTAATTAAGTAATGTACAGTACTGTGCAATTGTGCATGATCCTACTTCAGTTTGCTTTTACTTCAGTTTTAACCATATAAGTTCTAACGCTTGAAAGTTATATTGAGGGGTTCGTGTAGTATGTGTTTGAATATCAAAACATCTATTCACTGCAATGCTTGTTTTGAAATGCGACTGCAGAAGATAGCAAGTATTTGAAGTCAAGGCTTGCAAAAAAAAATTCTGCTGGACTAATCGCAATAACATGCGACTAATCACAATCAATATGAGATAAATCACTATCGATATGCGACTGGTTTTCAAAAGAGTATATGAAGTAAATTTTTATAATTATTTATTTTAATTTTTTTTTTATTTCCGAAATGGTGTTTAAATTACATTTACATTATTCTCTAATTTTAATTTAATTGTGTTTGTCAAAATTAGACATAGTTCGTACAAAATCAAGTGCTTTAATTAATTATGCATGTTGTATTTTATTTTTTACAAAAAAAATATTTTTTTTTTCATTAAATGTAAATAATTTAAGTTTAAAATTTAACAAAAACTACCTAAACGGATCTTAGATTGTTTCAGTTTACTCGATTCTAGTTTATGACCAAAAATTGTAAATGTATGTTAACAGAGCAAAATTATTTTCTTACGCCTTATGAGAGAACCAAAAAGGCGATAAATTTATATGAACTAAGCTCATACATAAACAACATTTAAACACTTAAAATTAATTGACAATAAAGTGATCAAAATAACCACAAAACTAGAAGCACAACAAGAAACAGAACAACAACAATTTATTATTCACTCAATTAATAACGAACGAACAAAAATAGAAAGCGAAACAGCAAAAACTTCTATATTACAAAAAAAATAAACGTATACACACAGACACAGACACAGACACAGAATATACACACACATACACACAATTGGCTTGTCACGCGGTCTCTATGTCTGTTTGACTGTTTGTCCCTGTCACAACTCTGTCTGTCGATTTGTTTGACTGTCTAACTGCTGTCAGAACTCCCAAGAGTGCAGAAACATGTAAAAATTCACAGAACGTTGTCAAACTTCGAACACTGAAGCTCGAACAAACAATGCGAAGTCACCCAAACACAAACTCAGTAACGAACCACTAGCAATAATAAAAACAACAACAACAACAACACTAAATACAACAACAAGAATTACGAACAAGTGTACAACACTGAACTAACAACGACCTACGACTACACCAAGACTAAGAAACAGCAGGCCGTCAGGCCAAGCCTAACCAAGTCATCGGGCCAACGTCAACATCAGACGCAACTTGATAAAAACAAAAATAAACAAAAACAAAAAAAAGAATCTTCGGAATGTCAGAAGAACTTAAGAGCGAACTAAGCAAAAAAACAAAAATTCAAATCCCGAAACAACCAACAGAACACCGCAATGCAGCGCTAAAGCTTGCTGCTGTAGTGCTCCACTTCAGCAGCGCAATGGAGCTCGAACCCAACATACAACCAACGGACACGAACTCCTAGCATGGGTTCACTCACTGCTGCAAGCAGAGATTATAAAAGATTAGCTACTATTAAATGTAACCAACTTTCCGAAGTATTTAGCCGTGTTCTACGTAGTGAAAACTCACAACAAGCAGAATAGACTCGACCAACATGTGTTGCATACAAACGAGAATCAGCAATGACAAGCTCTCTACATAAGAGGCAAAACTCTTGGCAAAACATTCAAGAGTATATCAGAGGCGAATCCCAAAACAAAAAACCAATACATAACAAAAAGAGCAGCAACCACGAATTGCCAGACCAGACCAGACCAGACAAGGCCAGACAGGTCGCACAACAAACAAGTCGGAAGTGAGAAAACGAGACGGCAATTACTGTAATCAGCACTGTCATCAGCAGCTGTCACTATTTAGTGTGTTAACACAATCGATTTAGCTGTGTAAATATGCTAGAATCATGCTTATAACTGGCTAAATAACAATGTTAAGGAGCACTGCGCGAAAATGTGTTAATATTTTATACGAACACATTAAAATGAAGAGCGTTTTTTTTTTTTTTTGAGTTGAGAGAATAATTAATGTTATTAACACTTAACCACAAAGAGATTAAAATAACACAATTTAATTTTTGAGCTTTTCTGCGGTATATAAAAGACACTCATTGAACGCTGAGAAGAAAATGAAATAATTAAATTAAAAGTTTATAAACTTAAACTTTAAGGGCACAATGATTTGATATGTAAAGATGGATGCATTTCTGTACTTGGGGATGAGGGCAATAAAGCAACACAGAGAATGACAAATTTATTGTTAGTTAAGAATTATTAATTTATTTAGCGCATATTATTGGTTTATTTGAACAAATTTAAAACGCATATGATTGAAATGCAAACAAAATACTTAAGCCTAAAACGAAATGCTTACGTCATTCGGCTTATAACAGCAGTTCCAACAGTTAAAACGGTCAAAGCCGTTTATGATATGAAATTTTCTAAACTGGCTTTTTGTCATATATGACAAATTTATCCCTTAGAAATATTAAATGGACAAGAATGGCTCAATGTACCTCAACATCAATGCTCAAGATCAATGTACCTGGATGAAGTTCACCAAAGTATTAATTAAGGAATAAGGTTGAGATACTAAAATATTTAATTTAAAAAAATTACAATTATATTTACAAAGATTATAGAGGCAATTATAAAAATTTTAAATGTTAATCATACGTCGTGGTGTACTTAAATTTAAACTATTTGTGGTTTGAGACACCAGTTTTGTTCTGAATATACCAAACGCGAATTTAAACGCTAACACCATTAAAAATTGATTGTGACAGCTTTAGCTAAATACATTAAGGGTAGCCGGTCTTTTACAAGTTCAGAAAATAAGAGAAGTTTTGGGTATTTTTTTCGGGTTACTTGCTTGAGTTTTCAACCGGACGGATTTATTACAAACGATGTAGAAATTCGAGGTTTGGAACTTTGAATTTAAATGAAAACTGAGATTATATTATTTCAAACTAAAAATTGTCTTTCAAGGCTTCCATAGTTGCTAGTTTGTTTACATAACCCCTGGGAAAATAATCCAAATGCATTAAATCGCACGATCTTGGTGGGCCATTAATTATTCCATTTCGAGAAACAACGCGTTCGCCAACTTGCTATATGGCATGTGGCGCCATCCTGTTAGAAAAACATAAACATTCCATTTAATTGGGATACGAAATAATCATGGCAGTCATGGCTCTGCCATGACGGTAACGATCACGCCACATAAATTTTTAAAAAAGTAAGAACCAATGATTAGAGTTACTCGCTGAATATAGATGTTAATAGAAAAGTTGCAGTACGAAATTAAAGTTTACTCCTTTGTTTTTGTGACAAAACTATAAAAAGAAATTCATTTCGGCCTTGGGATACGGAGGGAGCTGCTAAAGGGGGACTATATATCCAGAGGCCGGAAAAAAAGGTTATTTCTGTGAATTTTTTTTTAGGAAACCTAAGGGATATTTTGTTTAGAGGGTTTGTTTTATGAGGGTTTTTATACCTAAAAATATACACATTCAAGAGTATGTTTCGTTTTTTTTTTTATATCAAAAAAATATGATATTCAGGTAGATACCGTATTTTTTATAGAACGCTGTCAAAAAAAAGGAAAGCGGTGACCAAGATTGCTTCTCCTAAATTGATCTAAAACCGATTTTGAAAATATTAATGTTTCACAAAATGACGGAGTTCCGAGCGTAAAGTAACGATTTTCGACCAAAAATTCGTCATTATTTTGCCTGTAACTAATGAACGCAGCTACGAAAAAAATCCCATGACAAGTACGAGATTATTATGAATAAAATAAGCCTGCAAAAAAATCAAAACGATCGGTTCACTGAGCTTCGAGAAATCTTGGTCACCGACTTTGAAAACATGGTTTCGAGAAAAACGCGTTTGAAAATAAGGGCCAGCACGGCGCGCTCTCGGAGGCGGTTCACTCATTAGGCTATAACTTTGTTATTTTTTGAGATATCGGCTTTAAATTTTAACCACATATTCTTGAGACTTGAAGCTTTAAGAAAATGCAAGAAAAAAATTGAATAAAAAATAAGTTCTGGGTATATAATCCCCCTTAAGCAACGAAGCGGCAAAATGGTTACATAGAATTATTACTCGTTATGAATAGCTGCTACTGTAGAAAGTGGTATACACCTGTAAAGGTTGGTTTTTAGCCCTCAAGACAAAAAAGGCAAAATTTTATGACGTCATGAGCCTGCGGATAGAGCCGCTACAAGTCAGAAATGCAACAATCATGCAATGGCGTTGCGTGGAATTATTACCCGTTGAGTATATGCATTACGGTAAATCTTTTACATCTTACGATAAAAATTACTTTGCCTTACGATAAAAATAAAAAATAGATTATCACGTCGTCAGGTAACGGAAATAGCGTCTTATGCAACAAGAATGCAATATTGTAGCGTAGTATTACTGCTCGCTTAGTAGAAGTACTAAGAGTACGGCACATTTTATCTTACAATAAGAAACTGTATGAATAATGCATTAGCAGTGCAAAAGCAAAATAGAAATAAAAATTAAAATAACATAACTATTGGAACAAGAAACCAAATCCAAAAAAGGATTAGAACTAGTGTAAGAAAAAAAATGAGGACAACAGATTAAGAACAGGGAAAATATAAGGATTAGGGACAAGGTTTTGAACAAGGTTGTGGACAAAGATAAGAAAAATAACAAGAACATGGATTTGGTCAAGGATGAGGACAAGAATTCACAAAAATATTTAGAAAAGGATTGAAACGAGAATTTGGACACTTAAAAAAAATAAGGAAAAAGATTGCGGCAAGAAGTTAATAAATATATCCGGACAAGAAATAGGTCAAGAATTTGGTCAAGTATTAAAAAAGCATTTGGACAAGGACTAGGACAAGGGCAAGATCAATAATTTTGTCAAGAATAAGTATAAAGATTCAGACAAAAATGGGATAAGAATTTGGACAACGCGTAGGACAAGAATTAGGCAAAATATTGAGACAAGGTCAACAAGAAGTGGGACAAGAGTTATGAAATAGATTCGTACTAGGACTGGTACAAGAATTTGGACATGAATTAAAACTAGAATTTGGGCAAGGATTAAGACAAGAGTTAGACAAGTATAAGATAAATAAAAAATATCAAGATGGGGACAACTTTAAGGACAAGGGAAAGGATACGAATAAGAATAAGAACGAGGATAAAGATACATTGTCATATCAAAACCTACCGGTGTGTTCAGGACACAGCCAACTGATACCTTTTTA
Source organism: Pherbina coryleti (assembly GCA_943735915.1). Lineage (NCBI taxonomy): Eukaryota > Metazoa > Arthropoda > Insecta > Diptera > Sciomyzidae > Pherbina > Pherbina coryleti. Next base: position 3,498,557 of record OX030951.1, read on the forward strand.
TTCATTTTTCAATCTTAAAGTAGCCCAGTGCCACTTCAAATTTTTTTTTCATATTCATTTTCTGTAATAAAAAAAATTCTATAATTACAAACACCTATGTAGGACCCTGACAACTTGAACGAAATTGTAAAGACACTTAAACAATTATTTAAAAAACGAGTAAACTGTTAAATACTAAACCGATGTAAGAGCCAGCACAAAATATTTATTACGACTTTAGAATTAACTTCAAAAGAGATTAAAAATTAAAACTGAAAATATTCGAGAAGTCTTTTAAAGATCTGTTATTAGCATTCTGCAAGATTAACATTAATTTAAAGAAAAATTAAAAAAAAAAAATAATGCACAAAACACAATCGCACCTACTCACTCTACAACAGCAATTGTACGAGGCGCACATAAATTGTTGAAAGTGCAGCAGCAACAGAAAACAAGCAATGCGGCTGAGCCCGGGAGCAGCGTTACAGACTTGTTTACAGAAAGACTAATATTATGCTTGCAAACAATTTAGGCAGATAAATTTATAATAACAATGATAATTCCGTTCTCACACACTTACATTTATTCAACTCTTTTTTTTTAATTGAAATTTTAATTTTAAAAATAAATCCAAATAAAATTCATTAAAATAAATTTAAGAATATTAAAATCAACAGAGGAAAAAATTACTCATTCACTAAAAAAAAAACAATAATAAACAGAAAAATATAAACATTAACAAAGAGAGACAGACACGGGCAAAACATGCAGTCAGTCATGAAACGGCCAAAACCGGCATAGAAGCATAAACAAGGTAGGCTCGAGGCTGAGAGCCAAGAGTCAGAATTGTCAAAAAAACACTAAACAGCGAACAACAGCAAAAAGAAGAGGAAATTTATTTCAATTGATTTTGACAGTTTCGACTCAGTGCGAGAGATGATTTTCAGCCGCGAGACTACCTTCTTTATTCTACCATGGAAGAGAGAACTAAGAGAAAACGAGAAGAGCTTCGCAGTTAAAGAGAGACATAACAAAAGGGAAAAACTGTTTTAATATCAAGCATACGACATGATGTGCCTGCCTAACTCTTAACAGGTTTGTGTTTGAAGAAACAGCTGTTGTTTGCCTTAAAACAAATGCGAATGTAGTAGAAGACACATTTTTGTGTCTTTACACGGAAAAGCTATAACAAAACAAGGCAAAACGTAGTTAAACGCTGTCGTAGTCGTAGTGGACGTAGTAGAAGTAGCAGTGAATAGAAAATAAATTTTGCAAATTCATGTTTGTTGAATGAAATTCTCGTTTTAGTACGTTCGAAGCTGTTGTAGAGGCGCGTCATGTGGATGTGCTGCGCGGCACAGAAACGAATAACATTTCGCCATCTCTTTCACACCTTCACTGTACGCCTGACAAACTGATTGACTCTTCTTGACAGCATTTAGCTTACATTTTTTGCAATTCGTTTTGTTTATTTTTTTACAATTTATTATAAATAACAGCGCAGATTTATATTTAGACTTTATCGATGTCGTGTTCAAGAGCTATTTTAAATTGCTAAATACTTTAAGAGGCATTTCGTTTTTTTTTTTTGTGTCTTTGAAATGAGTGTTGTTTAAAGTGTTTATTATTGGTATTTGGATAATTATGAATTTTTACTAAATTATGCATTTATATGACAACATTGGTACATGAGAGTTGAATAATTAGAAAAAAATAAAATAACATGAGTTTTAGCAGCTATGATCGAATGCTTTGAACTCTGAAAGCATACTAAAAATAACTAATGTGTGGAATTTTAATTTTGCTTCAATGCTTGTTTTGATTGTTTGAACAACGCTGTTAATAAATAATAGATGTGTTCAACTAAACGGTATAAATGGCTCGGCTCGACAATACACGATGAAACAATGAATTGTGGCTGATGAAGGCGTTGATGTTTTGTTGCCAAGAGCAATCGATAGCCTGCATACATACATAGATTACTTTTTTTATTATTATTATGTACATTTTGTGTTCTTTTATATGATATACCTTTTTTTGCAAATATATATATTTGGAAGAAAAAATCTTAGACATGTTTGAACTATATAGTTTGTGTGTGAAGTGTAGGCATTGATAAAGCATGAATACAAGAGAATAAATAAATAAATGCAAAATTTAAAGAGGTACAGAGGACAACAAAGAACAAGATAAAACATGTTATTTAAAAAAAGTAAAATAAATAGCTCTCAAGTTAAATTAGAGCAAATAATTTCAGGTAGAAAACATATTTGTAAATATTTATTATATGAAGTATTTCGAGAAACTCGATAAATCAAAATGTTAAGCATTCATTTATGGGAAAAGTGGGCTTGAAAAATAAAATTGTAAAGTGTTAAACAGCTGTTCGAGTTCCCCTTCTAATGTCTTTCATTCCTTAAGGTTTCATAATAGGTTTTTTTTCAGGGATAAATTAAACATTTTATAAAAATTTTGGCACGATTACGATTTCCGGGGCGCCACGACTTGAAAGTGTTTTTTTGTTCAGAACAGCAAAAAAATATGATTGGCCGAACAAAAAATCGATAACTCAACTAGTTATCGATTTTTTAAAAAATTTTTTTTGCTAGTCTCTTCAAAAAATATCTATATCTTCGCCGTTATCGAATGGATCGAAAAGATTGACACGTCATTTGAAAGATTATTAAAATTCATTGATCTTAATGATGAAAGATCTTTCAAAAATTACAAATAAATTATATTTAACATTATGTTGAATTTTATAAGCTATTTTAAATTATGTTTACTTTTTATTGCCAACAAAACTACTATTTTCTCAAAAATTCGCATTATTAAGGTGCTAAAAATATATTTTATTTTTAAAGCCTAAAGTTTTACCTTTCATTTGGTATACAAAAATTTTTCTTCTGTAGTAAGAAAACAAAAGAACTAATATAGATATGCTTCAAAAAACAACATTTCGTACAAGGGAAAATCATTTTATCATAAAAAACGTCCATAAAAAATTATATAAATCTTACATATTATATACCAGAAGATCATTTTTTAAACTTCAATAATTTATTCTCTATAATTCATAGTAATAACGTTTATTTTAAAGACAATAACGGTTTTATGTAAGAAACTATTTCACTTTTACATTAAATCAACTATAACATATGAAACACTCAATGTATTTGCTTAATTTAAAATTGCTCTGAAAGCATATTATAATTTCTTTAAAATGGTACCTTAAATATTAATATCGCTTGTATACTAATAAAACTATAGACAGTTTTCTTAAAACATATTAAAAAAAAAAAATATCTTAAAAAATCGATAACTTGGAACTAAATCGATAAATCGATTTTTTCCTTTAGCCATTCTTATTTTTATTAAAAGAACTTCTCGAATCCAGTGTCGAATCGTGGCGTTCCAGAAATCGTAATCTACCCTATTTTTTATAGCATTCCGTACAAGGGCAAATCATTATATCATAGAAAACACACGATAAAAGTTCAAGTAATTCTTAAATTTGGCGTCCGTGGCGTAGTTGGTTAAAGTGCGTGGCCGCTATGTCAACGAACTTTGGAGACCCATGTTCGAACCCCAGCAGCGACAGAAAATTATTTGAATTAAAATAATTTCTCTGTACGGCCGCCACCTCTCTGCAGACAATGGCAAACCTCAGAGAGTAATTAAAATGCCATGTAAAGCTTCTTGAGAACGAGAACATTCCGTTCATCGCCGTTCGGAGTCGGCGTTAAGCATGTAGGTCCGGTTCTCGGTCAATTGTGTACAAACTTAATAACACGCACAACACAATTGATCATAAGAAGCTAGGTCAAAGTCCTTTCAAGGGCTGAAATGCCCAGTTATTATTTATTATTATTAATTCTTAAATTTTATACACCAAATGAAAGATAAATTTCCAAGCTTTAATAATATATTATCTTTAATCCAACCGATGCCTTACAAGTGTTGTTGGGGGTGCCACCTCTTGATCTTGTGGTAACACAGCAATGTGTTGCTTACGGGATTCGGAAGGATGTGCCTTCCTTATTGTTTGATTGGGTCTCTCATACGCATGTAAGACGTATGAATGAGAATGAATGGAAGGCTATGCTGATAGAGTGTGTGCGGTCTAGATGGCAATCTAGATGGGATGAATGTCAGCATGGAAGGATCACGCATAATTTTATACGTGACGTTATGTTTGTGAGTGGTTGTCCAGACTTTTGCTTCAGCTTGAGCCTGGGCTTCCTGTTGACTGGGCATGGTTCTTTCAATGCATTTTTGCATGAAAGAAACTTGAGTGTGACTGAGAGGTGTGATTGTGGGTCAGTCCGTGAGGATTGGTTGCATGTACTTCGTGAGTTTTTTATGAAGACATTCGTGATTTGCGTGCAATGGGTGTTTTGCGTGAGAATGGTGATTTTGATTTAAGCAATGCGCTCGCGTCAAGCGGTCAAATTGCTGAATTAAATCGGTATGCTTGTCAGGTGTTTGAGAGGCGGCGTACCAGGCGGAATTAGTGGCAATATTGCGTGCTTTTATGTTTGAGTGTGTGTATTGTCCATAGGTTGAATGGTATATGAATGAAACTCCATTTGTGTTCACAGTGGCGACCAGTCCGGAACTGTGATGAGTTCAACTGGTAGTAGCTTGCTACGAGGTCTGACCAAGGACTTGAAAACTGGTATCACGGGTAGTCGGCGGGCCCTGGCTTTGCCAGGCTGACTTACTGGGCTGGCCCTTCGGGGAGCATCGTGGTGGCTGTGGTTTACCACCTATATCGCGGGTAGAGCAATCCTGCTCGGTGTGGAGTTGCATTCTCAACTCGGGTGCTGTACCCCTTACTACGGAAGAGGTGTTAGATAGGCCTCCACCCAAACCAAGGGTTGCGAAATGTCATCACAACATGGAGCTAAATTGGTACCTTTGAACCCTCAAAGGGGCGTTGGCCGACGCAATGATTCGGTCCCATGCTATGGAGCAACGTGGAATTAAGCCTATACGGCAGGTGTCCACGTTAAACACATTAGGAATTATCTTTAATCCATAGTAATAACGGTAATTTTAAAGAAAATAACGGTTTTATGTAAAAAAAAAAAATTACTTTTGCATACAAACATCTATAAAATCTGAAATACTTAACGGATTTCATTAATTTAAAATTTTTATGAAAGCTTATTGTATTATCTGCAATTTGGCTTTTCAATCATTAATATCGGTTATATACTAAGAAAAAGAAAGCTAGTTTTCTTAAGAGATGTTATAAAAAAAATGATCTTAAAAATTCGATAACTCGAAAACAAATCGATTTTTCCTTCGGCCATTCTTATTTTTATTGAGGGTACTCTTTGAATTCATTGCCAAATCGCGGCGCCCCGGAAATCGTAATCTCCCCAACATTTTTGCGATACAACGAAGTCATTTAAAAAAAAAAAGCAAAATGATTTCGAAAGTTGATCTTGCATTAATCGATGATGCTACACAAAATGACGTTCGCCAGATTTCTTCTATAATGTTTGCGTTTTATATAAAAACAATTTGAAAATTTGTAAAGGGCTTTTATTTAACCCTTAAATGCACCGTGTATCTTTAAAGATACAACCATTCAAAAAATTCCTACGGCTATATTTTTGGTTTGATTTTTTTCAAATCGGTTTTATATTATTTAGAATATTATAAGTCTTAAATAAAAAATAGTTTTTACTTCTATTTGTCATACTTTTTGAAAAAATTATGTACAAAATCAAAAAAAAATTTTTTTAAATTAAATAAACACTATTTTTAACAGTTTAACTTCTAGGAACAGATAAATAATTTTGATTAGGAAAAAATACTGACTACTTTCAAAACATGTCCTTTAGTGATTTTAAGTGGTTCGAAAAAATTTCGATCATTTGGCACCTCACTGGGTCACTTTGGTTGGTTGTATCTTTAAAGATACAGTGTGCACTCCTTCAGCTTTTGATAATTTTAACTTTTTAAAATAAAAGAATTAATAAAAATTTCATAACACATTTCTTTTATTATGATATATTTTAATAGGGATTTTAGATGTGGGTAAATTCACATTGTATGTTGATAGATACAACCACTTTTTTTAAAAAAATTTTTAAAAAAAAAAAAAAATTTTCAAAACTAAAACCGCAGTTTTTATTTTTACTCAATTTTACATAAAATATATTTTTTCGGTAAAAATCGGGGCTCTTGTGCATTTAAGGGTTAAGTAAGTAAGCAAAAACATGTAATTACACAGGTTTACGAAATAAGGCCAACTTTTTCTGATAACTGCACTCTATCGTTTTAACGCATTAGCCAATTTTAATTGTCTTAAATAGGTTTTATTAAAAAATACTACACCTAATTATAACTGTTTTAGAAAAACTCATCGTCTTTTGTAGTTTTAAAGATATCAGCCTTTAAAATTCAAAAAATTTAAAATTGCTAAAAAAGTCAAAAAAAATGTACAAATTTTAAAAAAAATTATGAAAAACGGGTCCTGTTTTTGGATACACCCCTTTACATAGGGGACGTTTTTTCCCTAAATGTGGTTAATTTCCACGTAAGAGGTTGTCAACAATAATAACCAATTTGGTTTTTTTGTTTCAGATTAGCCGTTCCTGACATTAAGTTGCAACAGCGGGACAAGTCATTTTTTTAATGCTTGATTTCATCGCCCTCTACCGGCTGAAGAAGTGATAAAAAAATTTTTTTGTGTTCTTTTAAGACATTTATAAATATGTCACAAAAAGTTTAAAATTGATATTTAATAAATATGACTGAAAAAAAATAACCAAAAGATTAGTAGTACTCCCTTAAAATATCTATGTAAATTTTGTTATTCATATAATAGTTTATGAAGCTGCTTTGTTTGTTAAAATAGGAACACTTTCGATTTAAAGTTGGAAGAGTGTCAAAATGATTTGTGAATTAGATAAATTCAATTATATGTGGTTTATTTGTTATTTTGTTTATTTTTGTAAATGTTTTAATATATTTTAAAATGTTTTCACATATTTTAATATTTGCTTTTATTTTAAAATTTTTTAAATAATTTTAACAATTTTCACATTATACATATGCATATAAAATAGATAAAAATTTTCATATAAATACATGTTTAAAAGTTTTTTGTAAAATTGCTTTATACGAGGTTTAAAACACATTTCAGCCATTTTTTTTTTTTTATTCTCTCATTTATCAAGCCTTTATAAGAGGTTTTCGCTCTCCATTTCTCTTGGAGGTATTCTCTTTTCAAACATTTTTTGACACTGTGTTTGTTTTTGCAATATTTCGAAGTAGTTTTAAATATTTTTTACTGTATTTGTACTCAGATGACAACAAAAAAAAAATAAAATTACTTTATCAAGGGTTTATAGATGGTTTTAACCATTTTTAAACTTCTTTCATTTATGAAGCTTTTAAACGAGGTTTTTATCGTTATTGAACGTTTACGAATAAAGTTTTACGATACGTGGGTTGCCTTTTAAATCTTGCACCTAACGATGAAAAAAAAGTGCTTAATCAGTGAAAATACTTTCATCGTTTTTAAAGTATTCTCCAAGATGATCAATACACTTTTGCATTCGTTTGGACCAATTTTCGAAATAGTTTCAGAGTAGCATCCTGAAGTTGGTAACACCGAAACCAGATTTTTGAAAGCCTCAGCAGCCTGTTAGGGTGTTAATTCTCCTAAGAATGGTTGTGTACCAGTCAGCATTAACAGTTCCCCGTTACTCAAGTAGTACAGTTGCGACATGACCGGTTTTTCTGAAAAAACGGGCAACCATTTGCTTGGATGTGACTTAAGGGTGGAAATATACCCAGAACAAGAATATGTGGTGAAAATTTCAAGTCGATATCTCAAAAAATAACAAAGTTATAGCCTAGTGAGTGAACCGCCTTCTAGAGCGGGCAGTGCTGGCCCTTATTTTCAAACGCGTTTTTCTCGAAACCATGTTTTCAAAGTCGGTGACTCGTACTTGTCATAGGATTTTTTTTTCGTAGCTTCGTTCATTTTTTATAGGCAAAATAATGACGAATTTTTGGTCGAAAATCGTTAATTTACGTTCGGAAGTCCGCCATTTTGTGAAAAATCAATATTTTCAAAATCGGCTATGACAAGTACGAGTTATAAGTATCTAGTTTAATAATATATTTCACTTTTTTGTTTCAGTTGAATTTAGGAGGAGCAATCTTGGTCACCGCATTTTCAGCTCTACAAAAAACGCTGTATCTACCTTAATATTAATTTTTTTTTAATAAAAAAAAATAAGCATACTCTTGAATGTGTATATTTTACGGTATAAAACCCCTCATTTAAAAATATCCCTTAGGGTTCTTAAAAAAAATTCACAAACATTTTTTCACAGACCTTTTTTTCGGCCTCTGGGTATATCCCCCCTTATTACTGCATTATTTTCCTTATAAGGGCTTTATTATTAGGTTCATAACTTTTATGAAGATAGCCGTTAGTATATAAAGATTTTTATTTGAAAATCTAATGGAATTCAAAATAGAGTCGCATATAACAATTACGGCAGTATCGGAGCTAAGACTCATTTAATAATCCTATTAATAATCGAATTTAAGATTTTGTTAAAAAACAAATTGGCTAGTATTTAAAGATTTATATTCGAAAATCTTATGGGATTAAAAATTAATTTGGATATAAAAATTGGGTCAGTATTGGAGCTAAGAATCATTTGAGAGTAATCAAATGTTAATCACGCAAATCAACCTAGAGTCTGATAAGCAAATAATTTATTCGAAACTCGTTTCATTTTTAGTTGGTACACTATCATAATACATTCTGTGATAAAAAGGAAAGATAACGAAGTTAGCTTATAAAATTATGTTTGACGACATCTTTTTAGTTTTGCTGCAATCATCATAAATAAACACAAAAGCAGTTTATAAACCTTACAAGGATCTTTATTCCCTTACAAGGATCATTGTTAAAACACTTTTTTAAAGAGCCCACCTTAATCAATGCAACATTTAGTTTCTATATCTATCTATCTATATGTGTTCTATATAAAATTTTGTTCTAGTTACAAATAGTTATGTTGTGTTCATAAATAAATTTTAGATTTTAAATTATAAACAATTGCACAAATGATTGAAGATAAACATCTGAAGATAATTGTGTTCGAGGCTTGCGTATGGAAAACAACGATTTAGTTAGCGTTAAGTCATGTTATTTGTGAAAGGAAAAAAATATTTTAAGGATACATATAAACATTATCCTACATAGCTCTGTCCAACCAACAATATTATGTAAATTAATAAAATATATTGGCGTCCGTGGCGTAGTTGGTTAAAGTGCGTGGCCGCTATGTCAAAGAACTTTGGAGACCCAGGTTCGAACCCCAGCAACGACAGAAAATTATTTGAATTAAAATAATTTTTCTGTACGGCCGCCACCTCTCTGCAGACAATGGCAAACCTCAGAGAGTAATCAAAATGCCATGTAAAGCTTCTTGAGAATAAGAACATTCCGTTCATCGCCGTTCGGAGTCGGCGTTAAGCATGTAGGTCCATCACATATCACACAATCAATATTTCACTGATGATTAAATACAAAAAAAGACGCAAATCAAGTGAGGCAACCTTGAGTTTTTATTGCTGGATTGACGTTGCTTTGTAATGGAATGAAAATTTAACGAATATAAAAAAAAAAAACAAAGGCGGCGCACGCGAAAACAACAATAAAGAATTTTCACTATTAAATCAAAGTTTTTATAAAAATAAGTATGAATATAGAACAGAATGCAACTTTATTAAAATTGGTGAAGCTTGATAAATATAGTTTTTTTTTTTTTTTTTTTTATAAAAATACTTTTCATAGAAGCAAAAATATATAAACTATCGTGTGAAAACTCAATGTTCATTTGACTTTGAAATTAATACTTAACTTTTAAAATTTAAATTTTAACAGCCGCATTCATACAAATATTTTATAATAGCTTCAAAACGATCAACAGATAAACAGCTTTTTATATTAAATTTTTTTTTAAATTTTGTTATTTACAAACATGTATCTGTTTTGTAGTTAAAATAGGAACATTTACGCTATTATATAAAATGGTTCTCTCGGATTTTTATCGTTCAATCACGGGGTAACCGCTGAACCGATTTTAATAATTCTTTCACTATTCAATTGCTATAAGAAGCGACCCTGCTACTCGGTACTACGTTTTTGGTAAAACTTTTTATTTAATTATTTAAGAATTTATGCATTTTTATCCATGCTGCCATTGTATGTATAAGCAGCACAAAATAACAGCAAACAATAGCTGAAGCTCATTGCTGAGAGAGAGAGGTGAAAGTCTAAAACTCACCGCGCTGCCATCTTGAGTGGATAGTTGCACTCAGTTAATTTCTGCTGCAGTGTTGCCATAAGTCCAATATATCGTATTTATTATGATTTTACAAAGGTGAAACTCTTTTCATTTCAATAAGAAGCCACTCTTTTTATTTCAATAAGAAATATTTTCAAATAAAATAAAATTAATTAAAGATATTTGATCCTTGAGTCTTTATTTAAAATATTTTTTCATATCATATTTATACTCCCAAGCAACGCTGGGAACGGGTATGCTAGTTTTCGATAAAATGTTGAAAGAGTGTCATGGTTTGTAAATTTGATAAATTCAATAATTTTTTTTTTATTTGTCACAATTTTGTCTACATTTTGATATTCAAACATTTAAAAGTTAAAATACTCTCTGCATTGAATAAATTGAAATTTTATTTCCTTTTTTGCAAATATTTTTAAATGTTTTGGCATGTTTATTTAACAATTGTTTGAAATATTTTTAATAATTTTTATTATTTTTCACAATATTTGTGCTCAGATGAGAGTAAACCATTTTAAATTGCTTATAAAAGGTTTATAACTTTATTTAACTTGGTTAAGACAAAAGCGTAACGTAGTGTTCACTCTTATTAAGAAATAATAACACTAACGAAAAACAACAACAGAAATAAAAATAATACTGAAAGGATATGTTAAACTTACCCTTGCTCCGATAAATCGCGCCTCTAATAGTTCTTGTTTACGTGGATCCAAAGCGGCTTGAAAGTGATCCATTATAAAAGCTACAAAAAGGAAATCTTTAAATAAATTAAACTTTAATTAAATCTTTAAAAATATCAAATACCTTTGACTTATCGCTTTTTTGTCAAATGAAAGATTTAGAAAAAAATATAACAACTTTTACCACTTTCATCAACTTTCATAGGCGGATTCAAAAAATTCCTCAGCTTTATTTTTCCTTAAGTTTTTCCGTTTTGCGTATTCATCAGTTCCAGCTTTTTCCAGATTTTTTAAACTTTAATTTAGAGATCCAATTTTTTCAAACGTATTTAGTTAGTCGTCATCTAAAAATCATAGTTGTAATTAAAAAACATAGAATAATTTTACAAAAATTCTTTGTAAAAAAAAACACACAAATCATTTATTTCATATATGAACTGAGCTCATTTAGAATATTTTTATTTTGGTATTTTAAATATGAGTATTAATTTTTTAAAATTTAATAACTGAAATGCAGAAAATAAAAATAAAATTTGTGTCATTCATAAATTTTATAGAACAAAAACAGCTTTCATAAGCCAATGACTAAGTGTGAATTTTTCAGCCCTTTTCGATTTTCAAAAAAAAAAATGCACAAGCGTTTCATTTTCTAGGCGTTTTTCAATATTCCAAAAAAAAAAATTTTTACAAATTCAAAAAACCCACAAATTGTACCTACATTAAACGCACATTTTTTGGTTAATACTAACTCCTTTTTTATAAAATATATAAATTTGTTTTTTGTAATAAAAACGTTACAAAACGGGTAAAAAATCATGAAGTTTTTAAACATTGCGTTATTAAAATGGTTATTTCGGAAACACATAAGCAAAAATCATATTCAATGCGGGTTTTGGAAAAATGTAGAGATACGAAGTGCGGTTCCTTATGATAATAAGACCAATCGAAGACAATAACAACACAAATTATCCTGCTTAGCTAAGACAGAATAATTTTAGCCGATTAGCTCATAATTACCGATAGAAACCCTATTGCCAGAACAAGAAAGTGATACTTTACGTAATTTATTGACAGCACTTTTTAGAAAACAACCATATTTATGTCAGATCGCTAATAGACAAAAGTTTATTTGTTTACATATCACAGAAATAAAATATTAGGAAATAGTGTTTCCCTCACGAACGTTAAAAAAGTTAATAATACAGAAGAGACAATGAATGTCATTGCTTGAATTTGCTTGAATTTGCTTGATTTAGGGCCAGTTTTTCAGTGCGAGTTTAAACTCTAGTCAAGTTAAACCGAGGTTAACTCACCAAAATTGGACGTTTAAACTCGGTTTAAGCAAAAAGAAAACACATAATGTGATAATTTAAGTCAATTCAACTTAAACGAATGCTACAATATCTAGTTAAACCGAGTTTTAACGTCCCTTTTTGGTGAATTAATCTCGGTTTTATTTGACTAGAGTTTAAACCGAGGTTAACTCACCAAAATTGGACGTTTAAACTCGGTTTAGGCAAAAAAGAAACACATAATATGATAATTTAAGTCAATTTAACTTCAACGAATGCTAAAATATCTAGTTCAACCGAGTTTAAACGTTCAATTTTGCTGCGTTAACCTCGGTTTAACTTGACTAGAGTTTAAACTCGCACTGAAAAACTGGCCCTAAGAATATTGAAATCCGAAATAATTTTAATTAAAGACTTGCATAGCGTACACGTCACAAGCACATTATCAAGGGCGCATTCAGTTTTTGAAGGTGCATGTTTGTAGGGCGCCCTTGTCTTCAGCATGCAACGTGTACATATTTGTTTATTTATAAAATTAACTGATTTATTTACAGTTTTTATTTCTATGAATTTATTTAGTATACATATATAGTAATACATACTATTCGCAGAATATATTTGCACTATTCGCAGATTTTTGGTTTTTTATAGATGCTGACAAAAACTATTTCTGTCACGTCACGTATCCCTTTCTGTTGCCTAGGGATAATCTTATCCCCATCGACTTCATTTTGACTTAAAAAACTTTGTGTTTTATTTTTTTTTTTTTTTTTTTTTTTTTTTTTTTTATTTAAGACGTACGACTATACATGGGTAGCCATGGAAAAACCCATATGCATGGCAAATTAATCAGTTGTCTTAAGTTGCGTTCCTTTAACGTAGGCTCAGAATTTTGCGAGTTTACGAAATGGGAAATTTTAATCGTAACTATAAATAACTATTTTACTCCAAGCTATACTAATTTTTTTGGAGCAAACAGTACTTGGTACAAACAGTACAAATATATAGTGATTTATCGTAGAAGTAAGAATATATTGATTCTTAATAATATAAATTTTGTTATTATCCTGGCTCCCTGCCCAAACCTGTTAAAAATCTATATTAATACATGATAGTTTATATATTTTAAAAAAATTTGCGGCCCTTTTTTTTGCAACAGCCAAATGCGGCGCTTAGTGAATGTTTCTGTATTTGTGTGAACCAACAGGGGCTCAAAGAACTAAGAGATAAGGAAGCGGTGAAGTTGAACAGAAATGAAGTATTTTACAAATACAATAAAAATAATGCAAATACATTAACATTCAAACAGGGCCGCATTAGGTTATATCGTAAATAAAGGCGAAAACTTTTTGGAGTTCAGACGTATTTTTATTATTTAATTTTATTTTATTTGAAATCATAGGTATTTTACAAAAAATGCCATAAATAAAAAAATTTTTCCCGACAGGACACTTAAAAAAATCTTGCAAAATACGGCACGTCCCGTGAAATACGGCACATATGGTACGACTAGTCGTTCGGCTCATTAGCATATTTTCGGGTGCAAAAATTGTGTACCGGGTAAGCTAGTATTTAATATAGGATATCACTGTCATATATAAATTTTTGACCGAAAAAATAAGTCATATATTAACTTCTATTTTTAACCGAAAAATAAACATATTTTAACTGGTATTTTTGACCGAATAAATAAAAGTAAATAATAAAAAAAAAAAACAAAAAAAATCGGTAAAAAGAACCATTATTTATTGACTTTTTTGAAGAAATTTATAACAGTTACGGTCCCTGATTAAAACTTATCTTCAATCAAAAAAAAATTAGGGCCCTAATGTTTGCCACCCTAAGGAATAAATGCGCTCATGAAGCTGAACTTTTGTTTTGACAGAAGCTCTTGCACATGACTCATGCACACAAATGGCGGGAAACCAACAAGCTATAAAGCAAGATTACCTGTGAAACTAAACCTCCTTATTATGTGTTTTTTGTGAACTTTCACAACTTTTCACGGCACAACGCATGCTTATTTGATTTTTTATTTTATTTATGTTCGTTTTAAAACAATTTATAGCGATGACAATCGCTAATTATTTAATATTTTAATGTTTTTTCACCACTCATTTTCTTTGTTTTGATGTGCAAGAGCTTATGTCAAAAAATCATGCTCTATCTTGCTTGAAAAATTCTTCAACACACGCATAGAATGTGTAAGTAGAACACCACTTCCTTATATTTTATTTCTATGCAGGGGCTAGTATACATTTTGAACATCCGCAAAATAATTTTTCACACAAACATAAATAGAAAAAAAAAAACTTGTGAGTTGTAAACAGTGTTGCCAGAAAACTGTGATTCAAAATCGTCATTATCAGATTTAAAATACGTCATTTCAATAAAAAAAAACGTCAGTTAAATGTTGAAGCTGAAAATAGCGCTCCATTTTTTTTTATTTGGCTGAATACATTAAAAAATATCACGCCGCTAACAGACACTTGCGATGACAATAAAGTCGATAACATTATCACTTACAGGCCGCCTCCAAGAGGCATAGCACGTGCCATCATAAACATCAAGGCATCGAAAAATCTAGTGGAGGCCGCATACGCCATGGCATATCTTATGCCCTGCGATAAATACCATGATTTATTTCATGGCATATGCTGTACTGCATACCAGAATTTCAATGGAATTGAAGCATTTTCAATTTTACGCGCTTTTAACTAGAATTTAGATCACTTTTAATACAATTAAAAATGGATTATAAAATGCATTCGAATGATGTAATTAAGTTAATAAATAATTTCAACTAATATGCCATGGCATGAAATCTTCACCAAGCAAATACTGTTACACATTGGCTGCATTCCCGTGGCACTGGATCAGATCAAATCTCAATGGAACAACTTTAGTTCAACTTTATAACAATTTGGCACCACTGTCTTGAAATAGCTGTTTGAACAACAATAACAATACAAAACAGCACAGTTTAGATTTGCCAACTATGTTCGTTTTTAACAAAAAATGCTTTAAACCTGGCAGCATTTTCAGATCAGAAATAGAGCCAGGAAAAGAGCTGGTTCTAATTTTTGTTTTTGCTTTGTGAATAAAGTAGAGCCGCGCTCTAGATCAACGACCACGGGAATGCAGCTATTTTGACAACTGGCGCTCAAGCCTTGATATATGTGATGGCAGGGGTTATGTCTCGTGGAGACGGCCTGTTATGTAGGCAATGTTGCCTGTTATGTAGGCAATGTTGCATGTATACTATGCAAGGAGTGTTCCTTATCATATATCAATGTTCACATTCTACCTTTAAAACTTTTTGCTATAATGAAAACTATTGTGTCTATTAAATACGTCAAACAAGGCTCAAAATACGTCAATCGTCATTGGAGCTTAAAATACGTCAAAATTACGTATTTAACGTCACAATGGCAACGCTGGTTGTAAAGAAGTTAAAAATATTGTGCTTCCGACAGCATGGCAACCAGAAGTGGAAAATATTTTCGTAAAATACTGTTAATTTTCAGTATAAATTAACAATTTTGCAAACTAAATTAAATTCTTGAGCTAATACACTACCGAAATTTAACACGTCAAAATTTCTAGTTGTTAAAATTTCATCGTCTTTTTGGCACAGCAAAAATCTCAATTATATTTCAACAGACAGAAATTGAATTGATCTCAGTAAATTCTTCTCTACCACGAGTGAAAAGTTTCTAATGTCAAATTTATTACTATTTAAATCAACGCCAAAAATATTCTCGTTTTATGCATTAAAAAAAAAAATAACTGGCCATTTCAGCCCTTGAAAGGTATTTGACCTAGCTTCTTATGATCAATTGTGTTGTGCGTGTTATTAAGTAAGTACACAATTGACCGAGATCCGGACCTACATATTTAACGCCGACTCCGAACGGCGATGAACGGAATGTTCTTGTTCTCAAGAAGTTTTACGTGGCATTTTTGATTACTCTCTGAGGTTTGCCATTGTCTGCAGAGAGGTGGCGGCAGTACAGAGAAATTATTTTAGTTCAAATAATTTCCTGTCGCTGCTGGGGTTCGAACCTGGGTCTCCAGATTCGTTGACATAGCGGCCACACACTTTAACTAACTACGCCACGGACGTCACATTTTTTGCATTAAAGGGTAAAGAATCGTATTGTGTTCAGTGTACGAGTAGAAGTATTTCAATGTTTTTAACCCTCTGCAGCTGACGTCGTAGTCTGACAAACACCGAAAATCAAAACTTCGTGCGTACAAACGTAAAATTTTAAGATAAAAAATTCGTTTTTATCCTTAAAAAAAACGTATTTTATTTCAAATTATATTCTTATGTTAACCTAATAATTATTTGCTGGACTATGGAACCATGGTATAATTAATCAGGTAGGTGTGACAGTTTAACAGAACATGAATTGTCAAAACTCATACAAAACAAAGCAAGCAAACAAAAAAAAACAAACCAATTCGTTTGGAGAGACGACAAAGCCACAACTTTGCACCCACCGTTGACGTTTTGCATCGCACTTGGGCACACTATAAAATTTAACATCGCTTACCAGAAAGCGATTGCCACAAATTATACACAATTTAGACTCGTTACGTTTGCCCATATTTATGCTTTTATTTATATTTTGCACGAATTGTATTTTTTCTGTTTACACTTTTTGGTGACTTTGTTTTTGTTTTATTTTATTTTTTTTTTTTTTTTTTGTTTTTGTTGACAGCTGATTTTGACAATCCATGAACGATCTCGTGAGAAAATAGCCTGTTGTCAAAACTACCTGTATAATTGTATAATTTTTTTTTTTTTTTTTTAGCTTTGAACCAAGGATTTCAGATGGAATACCTATTCAGTCAAGTCTGCCTTGGTTCGAAATAATGGGGTGATAGATTAGTGGGAAGGAATGGGCAATCAAGTGAAACACGTGTAAGATGTTCTAAGCGTGGTGGAAAGCCAAAGAAACATGTGAATTTGAATCAGAGGCAAGTGTTATGCCTTTACCTCAGTCAATTCAAGTTATAAGGCCATCTCATCCACAAACTTCTCTACCATCAACTGTACAACTTCAAGTCGTCATATTGATGAATTTTCAATTTCAGAGCCTGAACAGAATCAAAAATCGTTGCGGCCTCCGATCTTTGTTGTTGGAAAATACATGCAAAATGTAGAAAAAAACGCAGCTCTTTTTCCGCAACGATAAATCGCACAATTAGAATCTATTCTATTTCTTCTCTTGCGACCGACGATTCTCTCTCTGAGTGCCATTTGTGTTGCCATATTTTTGCTAAGAATTGGCTGTGTTTCATGAAATTTGCTTAGTTTTGTTTTATCTTCTGACATTTCTTGTTTGTGTGTGTTGTATTCACACAATTGAAGAGACCAATATATTGAAATGAAATAAAAAAATAAATAAAAAAATACTAAATAAACGCAACTTTGAATCGTTAATCGCAATCGCATCATTCTGGACACATTCTCTGCGTTCGACGACCAGAGAGGGTCGTTGGTCGCAACGATTTTTGATTCTGTTCAGGCTCTCAGTCCGATTTCAGTTCATCATAAGCAGCTATGGGCAGAGAGCACTCTGGGAGCGTAGAGAGTAAGAATTGCGAGAAAAGGCTTATGTAGCAACACAACACGCAACAACAAATCAAAGACAAAAGACAAACACAGAATTAATACAGAAGCTTTAAATGTAGTGGTGCCCTTATGCCGTGGTTATGCTTACCAAACATGTTTGGTGTTCATTTTCGTCAATTTTTTCTCTTCTCTGAAATGTTTGTTGGGTGGTTATGCTATGTTTGTTGAACAGTTGCATTACATGTAATAATGTGTCAAAACACAAAGTTTTGTAGTTTTATACATAATACCTATTTATTATAAAATGAAAAACGAAATGAAGAATTAATTCATAATGGAATTATTTATGCAAGGGGCATAATATTTTGAAAAAACCCAACGTCGAATTATTTTGCAACATACAATTCAAAATAATATGTATTCTTGTCATACATACAAAAAAAAACAAGAAGTTGCTAAAGCTATGTGGCAGTCGAAAAAATATAGGACGAGCACATGTATTGTAAAGGAATGGAGGAAAATGAGATCAGAAAGTGTTTAAAATTAGGAAGAAATAAAATTTAAATTTATTGCACACAAATTTTTCCGTCTTGCTTGCACTTTGTGGTAAGGGTTGCTTAAGCACACAATTAATTACACTTTTTAATACTTTTTACTACTTTTTTGATGCTATTATACAAAATGACTGCAGGCAACACCGGTAGTTCGGCATGTTTGGCGTTTCGATCAGCAATCAAAAATGTTCGGTCTGAGAGCGAGAGAATGAATTTGAGAAAAAGTTCATTTCTCAGTTTATACGTGAAACAATAACAACAAAAAATGTTCGGCAATCATGTTTGGTAAGCATAACCACGGCATTACCCGATCATAAGAAATCAGTTTAAAAGTGAGGTCTACTAGACCACACGTCAGGTATATTGTTAAATTTGGAACACGTCAATTGCAGTGTTAACACTGAAATTTGATGAATAGAAAAACTCACGAGTTGGCATCTCTATTCGCACTGCATCAAGTTGGGAAGGCATAGCTGAGAAAACGTCAGCTGTCAAAAATATTCATTGCTTTTTACGAAGATTTGTATATGGCACGAATTACTGAAATTATTTTAAAAACAATTTTACAAAAATAGTGAGAGTCAAAAAGCCACTTAAAAACATGGCAAGTAATAACAAAAGATAAATACACAAGATTAAAAAATTATTTATTTCTTGCAGCTAAGAGCCAAACAACGCCGACTACGATTGAATCCAACGCATCGGTGGACCCTAAACGAAACGAAGTCTTTGTTGACAACAATATTAGATGAGGTGAAGGATAAGCCAGACTCATTTGAGGTAAAATTTAAGTGATTGAATTTAGTTCATTAATTAAGCTTATTTGTTTCTTTTCTAGCAACCCACAGCACATGAATTCTACAAGAGGATATCTGCGAAATCAAAAGAACTCCAAGGAATAGATTTACGCGTTTATAGAAGTAAAATGCGAAACTTGAAAACAAACTATATTAAAGCATCATGGATAAAACGCGACAGAGCTCAAGATACTACAGTTGATGGTATGCATATGGAATGTGCATGAAATACAAATATCAACATTTTTACTTACAGAGAATATCAAAAATATTTGTCCCTTTTGGGATTTATTGGACAAGCTTTTTACGCAAACGAAAAGAGAGAAGACACAGCAAAAAGAACTTTCTTTACCTCAGCCTGCTGAAGTAGCAGTACCCGATTTTCCTGATAATGTTTCAGACCTCAACAATATCTTCATAGAAACATCAAATAAAGTCGGTATACCAATTAAAATACTGGGCAGACCAAGAAATTCCAGTAGGAACATTGCAGCCTTGTCTCGCCTGATTGAAATGCATGATAACAAGCTTCAATTTGAGGCTTTCAAGTGGCAAAAAAAGCAAAAATACAATGATCAACAGTTGGAATTAGAGCAGGGAAAATTTGAATTGCGGCTGATGGAGTTGGATGAAGAGTTTGAAAAGAAAAAGGAAGAAATGATACATAATGAAAGTGAAGCTCTAAGAAAACTAAAATTAAATGTGGCAGTGCTGGAACGAATAAAAATTCACGAACTGGCATTAAAACAACATTAAGAAAACAGTATAATAAAAAAGGCTTATGTTACACGATAAGACCTTTATTTAAGAGTTTTATTTATTACCAACATTTTTAGATTTCTTAAAAAAAAAAATCAAGTTCATATTTTTTTTATGGAGTTTAAAAAATAAAAAACGACAATTCTTCGAAATTTTAGTTCATCTTTATTTTTAACTTTAATTTCATTACTGAGCCTGGATTTCCTTTCTGCCTTAGCTATATTTTAACTCTCAGTCATTCAACACTCCAATTAAGCCCATCAACTTTTGACGTTTGATCTCGCCCGCACAAGCTTCGTCGGTATTTTCAGGAATTGGCTCCTCTAGTTTGGCTGGGTCTTCTTTTTGTTGTGACAACACAATATTGTGCAAAATCGCACAAACTGTAATCCAACGACGCACTTGTTCGATGGCTTCATCTTTTCTTATTTGTATTTTCAATTCTTTCAAACTGCTAAAACGCTGCTTAAGTAAACTTAAACATTTCTCGATTCTTATACGATATTTATTGAGCGTTCTATTGAATCCACTGAGCTGGTCAGAAATACATTCATCTGTCTGATGTGGTGTTATCACCGTGGCAGTTAAATTGTATCGGCTATCTCCAGCCAACCATTGAGAACCCTCAAAGTATTCGGAAGCATTTATGGCCAATGCACATTCATTATATATCGCACTGTCGTCTGCACTGCCAGGGTACCCGGTTACAAGGTGACGTATGCGTAAACGATGATCGCAAACCGCCTGCAGTTTTATAGCGTAGATCTGCTCCTCTTCTACATAATAGTTGAGTTTTGTCTTAAAAGGCGGTTCTGCCAATTTTATATTTGTACAATGCACATAGCCTACGCAGTCGGGCAGCTCATACAACGTTTCTTGCACCAATTGGCGTCGCTCATTAACGTCTGGCCAGTAAAGATATTTCTTTTCGAGATTTAGAATCGCTGTAAAAATGCGGCCTGTTATGCCTGAAATGGTGCCACCATCTCCGATTTCGAAGAAGCTGGCAATTTTGTTAATTGATCCGGCATCACCACTAACTCCTAAGCGATAGAGCACTATCATAAGCTGCATGGCAACCGGAAATTGTTTTGAGTTATGCCTTCTTATAAAAACATTATCATCTTTAATAAGATCTAGTATAAATTTAAATTCACTCCAGCTGACGCGCATCAAATTTCTAAATTGATTTTCATCAAGGTTTGGTAAAATATTTGTCAGAAAATTATGTCCACTCGGAACTGTTCTCGATACAAATGGAACTGCATATCGAAAATGTTCAGCAGTAGTTAAGGAGAAAATTAGATCGTCTATAATTTCAGTCTCTTTTGCCAGCTGCTGCTCATAATCTGCAAGAATTATAAAAGAAAATAAAAGTTTAAGTGTAATAATTGGCAATAAAGCGACATACCAGAAGAGGTTAGCTCCAATTTGATGAGTTCATCGATAGCTGTTTGTTTTAGGTTATCAATTAATTTATGTTTTTCACTTACTCGCGGCATATTTTACACTTTTCCAAATTAATCCTTTGTTTATGTTGATGGAAAAATACGCAATGTCCCGAAGTGCATTCACGTTAAAGTAACGAGTAAAATGTTCAGAAAAAACATTCGCTATTTATGTCAGTGTTGGCAACCGTAATATACATTTATTTATATACATTTAAATGCGATTTCCTTTATATGCTTAGAGCAGAGCGATAACTGACAAGGAACTTTTGTGCATTTTATTTTGTTCCGAGCGTTAGGAGTAG
The DNA here is from genome assembly GCA_943735915.1 of Pherbina coryleti. NCBI lineage: Eukaryota > Metazoa > Arthropoda > Insecta > Diptera > Sciomyzidae > Pherbina > Pherbina coryleti. The sequence continues at coordinate 3,520,307 of OX030951.1, forward strand.
AAAGATCGAGTTTTTGTTTATGATAGCGCAATGAGAAGATTTTCAAAGCCACACTACATGCTCTGTCTCAACTGTCTAAGCAATAATCTTAAAGAAATATTCCTTCATGATGGCTAAGTCAATTGCTGCTGTTTGTTTTTAAAGCGAAGCTATTTACTCCTCGTTCTGTTATTTCCTGGTTCTTTTTTATTTATTTGTAGCGCTTTGACGATACTCTGAGCCATGATACAAAAATAACAAGGTAAGTTCAGTTTGACACATACATGCCACTAACCGAAATATTGACAAAGCATAAAAATATGATTTTGCTGTTTTTATTAAATTTTTCCATATTGAGGAACAGTGGTAGCCGTGGCGCAGTGGATAGAGTGCGTGACATATACGCCAGAGAACCCAGGTTCAATTCTATTTACACGGGAAGTTTTTCAATTGAATTAATTTTTCTGTTCGGCCGTCACCTCTCTGAAGACAATGGCAAACCACAGAGAGTAAAATAATGCCATGTAAAGCTTTAGAACATTCACATTAGCCGTTCGGAGTCGGCATAAAACTAGTAGGTCCAGTTCTCGATCAATTGTATCCAAACATTTAATAACCCGCACAATACAATTTAATCATAATAAGTTCGGTGAAAGTCCTTTCAAGGGCTGAATTGGCCAGTTTATTGTTATTTTATATTTATATTGAGAAACAAACAATAAAATGTTACCAAAAACTTTTGGGACTGAACCGCAAAAGGCTTAACTGTTTTCATTTTTCACATACATTTCGCATGTATTGAAATGAATTTGCACATCATTGGAGATGCTGCTAAAATTTTGCAAATTTTTGCACAAAGCCTTTGAATTTCTGCAATTTCTCATCAGACAACTCATTTTTGGCCGAAATTTCACGAACGCAAAATTTTGATTTTTGTTTTTTAATTTTTAAAAAATTAGAGATAATTTATTCTTTATTCTCTACACAAATTGTTTTTAAATTTAAAATTTTTATTTCGTTATCCCTTAATTAACATTTTTTTTCTATGAAACTTCAAAATTCCGACTAGTGTCAAAAAAGTAAATGGCGCCTCAAAAGAGAGAGTAATCGTTAATAAACTTTGGGGTACTGCTAGTAAGTCAAATATTAATATCCTACAACAATATCAATCCAAGACTTTAAGGATGATTTTAAACGCCCCTTGGTTTGTAAGAAATGACTTAATACATAAGGACTTAAACATTCTAACAGTTCAAGATGAGATCCGAAAACTCTGTGAAAGATACCTCAAACGGCTTAGCAACCATACCAACACATTAGCAATCTGCCTTCTGGATGAAACCAACGAAACAAGGCGACTCCAGCGATTTCATGTTTTAGATCTTCCATTTAGATTATTATAAGTATAGAGAAACACCTGTTTGTAAACTATGTTGTCTGTTAATTAAGTATTTGAAATAATTCTTTGAATGTCTTAAACAATGTTTGATTATCTTTTGTAGTGATTGTATTCAATGGAATGCAATACTCTCTGTTATGTTATACATCATTTCGCAAATTTGTTCATTATCATTTTGATAGATTACAAATAAAAACTATAAAAAAAAAAAAAAAAAAAAAAAAAAAAAATTCGTGAGTTAAGTGAATATTAATAGCAAATATAATTAATAAGACAAAAGGACGTTCTATCAAATCAATTATGTTTTAATACTAATATCTCAATCAGTCAGACGTGCATTACTTCAGTCAAATGTTTTGCTATTCAAATTTCAAATTTCAACTGTTGAATGTTTTTTTTTCTTCTAATTATTTTCTCTTATATATTATTATATATATTAGATAGATTTAGATTATATATTAGATTAATATTTTAAAAATAAGAATTTATTAATCAATGGATAATTGTATTTAACTTTAAGAATTCTATCATTACTTACTGTAATATTGTATTTTGGCCAACAAGGCTTATTATATTACAAATTAATAAATGAAATTAAATGAAATGAATAACAAAGAGAATTTAGTTCCTTACTGATTTTAAATTATATTAATTTCGAATTTAGTTTAAAATAGCAGAATGCTCGACCCATTGAAGAACTACTATTGGAGAACTTTTGGCAGTGTTGACATTTATTGGAAACTTTTAACTGATTATGTTTTTGAGTAGTTTTTACTTCTAGATGTTGAGTTCGAATCAATGAAAATTAATATTGAAATGGATGAAAACCACTCACAACATTTCTACTAATCCACGTATTCATACTGAATACTCTTTGAATACTGATTACTGTTTGATATTTTTCATTAGAAAATAAACTTTTCCATGAGTCTTGTTTAAAAACCTGTGAGCTGTTTATTGAAACTCATTCAGTTATAGAATTAAAAAACCAGAATTGAATTTTCAACGATAGAAAAGTTCCTCAAACCGCCTTAAGTCGAAAGCAATAAGATTATAACTAAATATTCTTTTACGATATTTGTTGATGCTCCAAAACAAATTTCCAACAGGTTCAAACAAAACAGGTTCAGATCTACGTGGGTTGCTATTTATATTTTTTATTTTGGCAACAATAAGTGCCTACACTTACTATCTGATGTTTCCAATGGAGCTGGGCATTCTTTAACATACATTTCTTCAAAATATTTTGCCACTCTAGTGCGATTTGTGTGTTTAAAGTAACTTGAAAAATTCATCTAGGGGAAAAAATGGAATTAGCTCGTGAACATTTTCGTGAGATTATTTTTCATTTTTTCGATGTGGATTATCAAAACAAGAATGCATCGATGAACTTTCAAAACGAGCTAAATCCAACAAAAATTAGATGGTTGCCTGTTTCTTCGGTATTACAAGTCATGTGGTGACTGTGTCGTTAGAGAAACAAAAGGGTACATTCCTCATTACGAAAGAGGAATTCCTCATTACGCTTTCTTTCTGTTTTGACAGTGATGGTTGACAACAAAATAGAACAAGCAGCCCTGCATATATTCCATTATACAATTACAAGGTAATCTCATTTTAAGATGGCTGCTCAATTGAGAAATTTTGCATCAAAGCTGTAGGAGCTACAAACGTCAAACGACAAAAGTAACAACAATCAAAAACTAAAAATTACCAGCTGATTTTGACAAGTAGCGCACCTTTCTCTCCAATATAAGCATACCTTGTAATTGTATCATGGTTTATTCTAAAATGTATGCAAAGAAACGCTTTCGAGTAACTTCAATTACTTGAAGTGAGTACGGAATCAGACCTATTGTATTCTTTTGAAAATACAACAAAAAAGACATAATACGTAATGCGATTTGGTGACGCTTTATGAGATACAATTGTGCAGTCTTCTATAGCAAATCATTTTCATACTTTGGAAACAATTACTTATGAACTTGACATGATTTTTTTTTTAATTAGCTCGAGTTACCAACACTGAGTAACGTTAAAGCTGAAATACATAATTACTATTAAGTGGGATTTTTTACCAAATTCTGATTACTTATGAGGTTTAAATTTTTTTAATCAAGCAGTGCATATAATTTCCTCTTACCTTTTAAATTAAATAATCCCCAAAACATAGCATTCGATCAGGCGCTATAAATTCAAAAGATGTGTGTTACGTCTTTCCGTTACGTTGACGTGTACTTAATGTTTTTTTTTCAGTGGTTTCTACCTCAATACCTAGAAAATTTTTCGTTTTTCATATTTTATCATTTTGAGTTTAACCAATGAGTTTTCATTAGTAAATATGGAGCATCCGCAAATCATGCATCAGTGATGAGAATTTTACGAACGCATGAAGTTGGCATTCGCTTTTGACGACGCGTTGAATCGTTCATGACACTGGAATGTTTCATTTTTTTTTTTCGTTTGGTTTTTTGCAATATTTTATTTTGGCCAATTTATTGTCGTATCAAGATAGCGGCTGCTAGCCACTTGCAAAAATGTTTGCACTCACTCACTCTCCTATTCGTTCAAATTCGTCCAAAATGGAAATGAATATCCATCCAAAATTGTTGACACTCGGTTCCACGGTCTGAATTTTAGCCGCTGCATAGATGATTATTTATAATCCTTTTTCACTGTAAGGTTAGGTTAAAGTTTTTGTAAATTGATCACAAATTAGTTAAAACTTAATTAAATCACTGGTCAAAGCAATTCGATCCAATTTGCGAATAAGCAGTTAGAAGAAACGTGAAAAAATTACGAATAGCACATCGAAAACGAAGATGAAACGACCAGCTGTCAATACTCAATCAGCGTAAGAATAGCAACATTGCTTTAACGTCTGTTTGGAAAATGAGATATGTAGCAATGGTGCCAACTTTTAGCAAACTACGAAACTAGCTCACAGTCATAATAAGGGTATTCATGCAAATGGGCAAAGCCCTTATAAATGGTATAAACAAGATAACTTTATCCATGGTTGAATAAATAAGGTTGTCGCATGGGTGGGAGCGAGTTCCCATAAATGTAAAATCGAAGTTGACAACTCATACAAAATCTGAATGCGGAAATTGATAACATGCAAAGGCGATGAAGTTGTTGTTAAAGCTTTTCATTGATTTTGACAATTATGGGTACTGAGAAGAGAGTACGATCAGCCACGAGACAACCTTATTTATTCAACCATGACTTTATCCCCCTTATAGATGAACTGTCAAAATTTGTACAGAGAACTTTTGCACAAACCAGATATATTTGCTCTTCGATTTAGGTGAGCAAACGAGGTGGCAAACTTATAACAGAAATCAGCTGTTTATATTTTTCAAAGTTTAGTTTTTTCCGCCAAATAAAAGCTTAGCTACAATTATAAAACAAAAGAAAGAATTGTTTCTAGATATAAATACATAACTAAAACGAAATGGCTATTAACCATGGTATAATAATACAAGGTAGCATTGACAACTGCTCATTTTCTCTTCTGCAAGAAAACATCTCCTGTCAAAAACAGCTTTTTGTGGAAATACATCAGCAGTTGCTGTAGTTGTTGTTTTTTTTCACTTCAACGTTTTCAACTTTGCTTGTGTTTGCAATGGCGTATTGTGAGCGCTCTCTTTTTGAGTATATTTTTTGACAGGAGATGTTTTCCCAAGCAACTGTCAATGCTACCTTGTATTATTATACCATGGCTATTAATTACTTGTGAATAACAAGTTAATAGCTGACATATCTCTGAAAATGCACAATCGCTTTTAGGGGACGTTCACACAATCTACCTGATAAAAATAGCTAATTGCCCAAAATATAACCTTGCCGCTTTGCATGAATACCATTAATATAATTACAAGGCATGGTATAATAATACAAGGTAACATTGACAGTTGCTTGGGAAAACATCTCCTGTCAAAAGAAACGCTCACAATCCGCCATTGAAAACACAAGCAATGTTGAAAACGTTGAAGTGAAAAAACAGATGCGTTTGCACAAACAGTTGTTTTTGACAGGAGATGTTTTCTTGTAGAAGAGAAAATAAGCAGTTGTCAATACTACCTTGTATTATTATACCATGATTACAAGGTAAGTCGGATAGGAGAGACTTTGACAAGCACGCCTAGTTTTTTGTATTTTCTGTGATACAATAACAATCTATATGTAATGCTATTTATAAAGCTTGTGATATGAAATAATTATTTGAAAATAAGTTGTTTTCTTTTTTTCCCTTCAAATTTTTTTCATTTAATTGAAATATTTATGAAAGGAGGCCAAATAAAGAGTTTTATTGACATTTACAACAATTAATTTTTAACATGATAGTTAAAGTGTTGCATAAATTAATGCAACAATTTCATTTGGCAGTTATTTGTAAGTAACATTTTTTTGTCAGTTATTGAATTTGCAACAATTGTTGTGTTGTGTTGAAAGTAAAATAAATGTATGTAACTGGTTAGCAAATTATTTAAAATAAAGTTAAATTGAACAATATGGACGCAATAGAAGTATTGATATTTTAGATATACTGCTACCAGATGCTTCCAGCTCTTCTTGGAGAACAATTCACTTCTTTGAATTATTATTTTTTTTTTTTTATAAACCAACCCGCCAATATAAAGTATTTCCAGACTCATTAATTCAGCCAAAAATTTCATCTTTGAAATTTGAAAATTAAAAAATTAAAAAGAAATTTACACGTCTTTATTGCGGTGAAATAATTTAAGTCTTCGAGTTATTCGCAGGTAATTCTTGTTGTAATATTGATAATGGTATGTTATCCTCTGAAGTGCATTTCTGAAGATGAATTTTTTCCTACAAGACTTTAAAGTAGAAGTCCCAAGATCGTTTAAGCAATTCACAAGCCTTCATACTGAATTGTTTCAAAAAGATGTCTGAATCGTCCGTTTGGGAATTTACCAATTCACACAAGGGGTATTTTTCGTTATACCGTTTAGTCAGTCGTATCGCGTTCTGAGCCATGGGTTAGATAATACTACTACAATTTGGAGGTAAACACATAAGGCGTATTCCCGATTCGGAGCTCTTTGTAGAGCTCTTATGCAAAAGAGTAAAATTCGTTTTAAAGAGCTGCAATCAATGCGGACTATAGAGTATGCAACGCGTCATATATTGAATTTGGGTTACTGGATAATTCGGATTACACACCGTTCGGACTAACGAGCTGGCACTGTATATAGAAAAAAACGAATTTATAAAAAACGGAATTTGTGGTTTCCTGGAGCCGAGGAGCTCCTTTTAAATGTGTGGACGGGAAAGTGGATTAATTGCGTGGTGTCCAGAAGAATGGATGACGACATTGCGATGAAAGTCTGGCTGCAAAGACCAGAAGCATCAACTGCTGTCTTCTTGAGTTGATGATATTTATTTGCAGGTTCTTGATTCTTTCTTTTAATAACCTGCGTTGTCTTTCGTGTACTTTCTGCTGCATATTTCCCTCAGCTTCATTATGAATCCCGTATTTTTTGATATATTATAAAGATACCAACAAACGATACATTGTTTTTTCTCTTGAATTACAAAAAAGTAAACAAACGTGAAACGAAATTACTACAGTGTTAGTTTGAACACCCACAATTTCGACCAAAATCATCTCACAAATTTAGGCAATTTCGGGCCATTGCGAATGTACTATTAGGTAAGCAATTTTTTGTATGAAAACTGTTGTTAAGCGCATAAAGCGATGCTAAAAAATTAACCTATTGATTAAAAATGCAATAGAAATATTTACGTAAAAATTGTCACTCTATGTATTATTTGCGAATAATTTTTTGTCAGGGTCCAAATTAAAAGATCAAACTTTATCAAAGAAGATGTCAAATTGACATTTTTTGTATGTTTATGTTGTGCGGCAGAAAATAAATTTATTAGCAGTGAAAAACAAATTACAGATAAATATAAATAAATAAACAACAAATTAATTTGAAAATAGATAATTGATTATTGGCGTTAATAAATTTAGCGCTGTTTACGTTTAATAGGCAATCAGCTGTTATTGTGCTTTATACCATGTTGGAATAATAGGTCTGTTTCCGTACGCACACTGTGTAACTTGTGGGACACTATTTTCTGTTTCCGTACTTTCTGTGCTTAAAATGGGAGAAGAAGAACAAGCATAAAATCGCTCTCTCGAGCACACAAAGTGCACAGAGAGTGCTAGAACTCGAGACTTCGAGTAAAGTAAGAACAAGCATCAAGAAGAATAAGCATAATAAGAAGAAGCAAATGTCAAATTACATTTCATAATTGTTTATGTTTTGCGATAAATAAATGCACAAATTGTGTGCCTAAAAAGAAATTTACGTACAATAAATAAATAATAATAAATAAAGTTTTGCATTGAAAATGGCTTTTAATAGTTTGAGTGAAAGTGTTTTAAATTTTGTGCTGCCGTCTGTAGTCAAAATCAGCTGTTTTGATTAAGTTTGTGCTTGAAACTTACTAGAAGCTGTTTCCGTACTTTTGCAACTATTCTCAAATTTCGTTTTTACTCTCTTGCACACATCTTACACAAATCTTACACAGTGTAAAGTACGGAAACAGACCTAATGATAAGGTGCTCTCATCCCATGACATTTTTCAATATATTTTTGACATGCTGCCTTATTTTGACAATCTGAAGGGTTTCATGTAAACGTTTTTGTATGAAAATGTCAAAATAAGGCAGTCTATTTTTTTCTGATATTTGGGATGAGAACACCTTATATTTATTCCACTTTAAACTAGCTAGAAGTCATTCCCGTACTTTTGACACTGTTCTCAAATTTCATTTTACTCTCTCAGCTTGAACTTAACTCGACATTATGTACGGAAACACACCTAATGTGTTAAACAGCTGGGTCCGCCGAATGCGCTGATAAGCACAACTTTGACATACAGAAATTATTGGAAAAACTAATTTAGTTGTGTGTTAATTAAATACGCAGAACTCTTTAAGGGCCTCTTTAAGTTTTTCGGCGACCAAAAATCAAAAAAATTTTTTTTAAATTTTTCGAATGTATAACATCTTAAAAATATTCTCAGAAAGTTTTAAGCCAATTGAATAAAAATTGTTGCAGTTATAAGCACAATTGTCCGGAGAGAAAACGATAAAAAATATATGTACTTGCCTTACTGATACCAGCTGCTACAAAAACTCTTCTCTTTAATATGTCTTTTATTTTTTCAGTGCACTCTTTTAAGTGTCTATTATTTTTTCACTCTTTATATAAAAATGCATAGCCATGGGCATCCACAGGGAGAGCAAAGAGGGGAAAGGTCCCCTGGTCCTCAGAAAAATGAAAAACCTTATATTATTGTAAAAAAACATAAAAATAACAGTAATAATAAGAACTTCTGCCCCTGGCATAAAATTTTGGGGACGCAATGTGGAAATTGGCATACATTTATAAAAAACGTTGATTCCACGCGTATTATTCTCGCAAACAAAAATGTACAGGAAGCTACGCGAGGGAAGAACCCTGAGAAAACAGAGGCAAGTTGAAATTTTTGACTCAACAATTGATGATGAGGGTATCTTATATGGTCCTGGAATAGATGATACTATATAAGCTGAAAAAATTAATATATACCTAAATAAAGTACTTTTAAAACTTTAAACGCGTTTTTCTCGAAAAGGCTGTTTAAAACCGGTGTACAGCATTACTCGAAAACTATGCTAAGGATAGCTACCAAATTTATTTCACTTGTTAAGTAAATATGACCGGTACTTTTGATAGTTCGATTTTTATTTTGGAAAAATGCTCTTATTTTATAACCTAAAATAAACTACTTCTTTAGTCAAAAATCAGTTTTTTACTTGCCATTTTGGTAAAATCAACATTTTTCTAAAATCTTCGATCAATAGCTCAGCTTCAGCAGAACCTTAATCATTTGTATTTTTTGTTTTTAGATAAACAAGCTCTGAAAAATCGTGTCCACCGCATATTTAAGGTTCTTTACAAAACTATGGATTCCTGCTATATGGTTGAATATTTGTTATCGAAAAATTCAAAACCTTTTCTTCAAAACATATGTAATTATAATGTAAAAAAAATATACCTAAAATAAACAGAAGCTTAAAAGTAAAACTTTTAATTCAAGGTTTTTTTTCGCTTAAAAAACTTTAGTAGGCCCTTAAGAGAAAACAAATGAAAAATGAATACTATGTTCACAATCATGATACAATTATGCAGGTAGCATTGACAAGTATAGATTTTCTCAGCAACAAGGCAACGACCATCTGTCAAAAACAGTTGTTCGTGCAACAAGAATTAAACGAATGTAAAAATAAATAAATTCCGCAAAATATGTGCGTTAAATACACAATTATAATAATGAAAGTTGTGAAAAATTATGTGTGATATGTGTTTAACGTTTTCCAGCCGTGGTGTTTTAATAATAATTGGAAACTTCTTTCATTTCGTCCATATGCATCTGCAGCTGCTGAGGTTGCTACATTTGAACGTTTTCAACATTTTTTCTTATGTTTGCACTTAATAACACAAAGTTCACAAGTTATCTTCGTTTTAGTAATAATAATTCACTATTGATTAAATAAAAAAGGCAATATTTTGTAAGAAAATGTTTGGTTATTTGCAAGCGCTGAAACATAAACAATGGCGAAAACATAAGAAATAATTGAACGCTCTCTTTCTAGACATTTTTTTTTGACAAATGGTCGTTGCCCAAGCAACTGTCAATACTACCTTATATTATTATACCATGGTTCACAATATAGCTGCTTTTCGGACAATAATAGCTTTTCAGCTGAAAAGCTACATGATATCAAGTTTTTCGCCATAGAAAAAAATGTCAAATGGAAAGCATCTTTTTGTATGCTTTTCAGCGAAAAACTATGAAAAGCTAAAAAAAAACCCTAATTTGAAGTCTGTTTTTGTAAGTATAGTCAAAATCTATTACTAAAATTCAGATTGTCACTGATATTTGACATTTCACCTGTCTGTTTTTTTTTTTTTTTGTGTATACTTGTAGCCAATAGGAGCATCTTATTTTCTGAGAAAAATTCAACAAAACGGAATAATAAGAAACATATGACTACTGTGTGTCAAATGCAAAGTTGCTTTTCACATGTGAACATCTTTTTTGAAAAGAGGCTTTTCAGCTGAAAAGTGGCTTTTCGCCCTCTGTGTGATCATGGTATTAATGTGCAAAATCCCCTTTTACAAATCTTAAGGTTTGATAGTCCAGTTTTTGGCACACACTTTTGAATTTACCGTCAGTATTTACATGTTTTAATAGTTGAAATCAATTTTTGGTTTATTTTAATTTTGTTCTTTCTTTGCGGGTTAAACTAAGCATATACTCTTGTAGAGGCATTCATGTTGCTGATATAGCAAAATAAAATGCTCAAACATATCCCTGATCCACTCAATCACCATTTTTGAATAAAATTTGCAGTAAATAAAGTAATTCTGTTCTAAAACAACGTCGACGTTGAGTAAATGGTTAGAAAATAAAGGGATACGGAAGAGAACAAAGCGAAAAACTTAAGCCGTGCAAAACGTATGTTTAAGTCGGTTTATTCCCGTTTCCAGAGGTGAAAGTAAAAGGGGTGAAAGTAAAAATGTGTCTTCCTGGAAAAATGCATGAAATTTTCTACTTTTTTGAAAGAATAATTTATTTTATTTTTTATTACTACCTGAACAAACGATTACTTATATTTGTTTTATCAGTGTATATGCGAGCCTTCTTCTTCTTCACGTTGCTGCAGTTCCTGTTCCATTATATATTGTGAAACATGCATTTTTGTTAAAACCTGCCGTCGTGCCGAAAAGGATTTTATAGTTTTCGCAAATCCGAGAAACAAATGTTCTATTGCGTCCATCGGCGAATGTGTAACAAAAGATGAGCTGCACGGCGCTTGCTCATATTGTGTAAAAGGCATAACTTCACCCGCCACTGTCAGACAAGCCGGTTCCACAACACGAAAGTGATTGGTTCTTGCTCGTCGATTATTGTGGAACGTACCCATTGGTATGTTTTCATGCGCCGCTACTGTTAGAGCAGGTGTTGATCAGAGATAAAGAGATTGGAAACTTCGGCAAAAAAGAGATAGCCGTATGCTAAAATGCAGTCAATACTAATGTAAATATTATAAATGTGTTAGTAAAATTTCATGACAAACTCACCCCTCGCGATGGATTCTCGATGAATTCACCCCTCAGGATGGACAACAACGCTGGTGAAAATCTCACTGTCATGAGCTAAACTTACCACTCCAATAAGAAAACGATTGAAAGCAGATAAGTTATTTTGTGCTAAACGTTTTATAAACAAATAGAATAGTTTTTATCAAAACTTAAGAAATATTGAAATTGACTTGAAGTAATTAACATTAACATAGTGAATTACAGTGAAACATGGATAGAAGAAAATGCATTCGTGGATGTTCAGAGGGTGGACCTTTTTTCAAATTTCCAGATGGAAATAATCCGGAGAGTTTCGAGAGGTAAGTGAATTTAGAATGTAAAGTGTTATTCTTATTGATATGCATTTAATGTAAGGACATTATTAATTTTTATTTGAAGTTGTGTTTGAGATTTTGCCGCTAATATGTGGCGCAACAACGTTTCATTTTTGTAACGGCTGCATATTGGCGGTAACTTACCACTGCATGCACTGAAAAAAAAATTATAAACTTTTTAAATTCAAATGAGGATAATCAAACAATATATCAATTTATTTTCGTTTCACTACATACTGATGTATATATCTGTATATATATATATATATAAAAGAAAGATATGTAATATCTATACATGTTAATATAAAGTTTGTAAAAAAACTTAAACAAAAAAGAAAAATAAATTTAAAACTATTATAAAACTACTTTATAAAGCTTTACAAACTAATTCAGTTAATCAAAATGGGGTAAATGTAAAAATTGTATTTTCTTTTTTACAGTTATTGATAAAATTTACGCCATTTCAAGAAAAATACAGTTTTTGAAGTTTTAAAGCTTTTTCGTTTCCTCTTAGTACTTAAGTTAGAAGAAGTTCTGACACATATGTAAATTCGGTTTGAACAAAACAAGGTTTCCGGGTTAAATAATATATAATTATTTAATTAGAAATACCACATCTTTGGCATTCGTTATTCCCTTTAATACATTTTTAAGATATTTTTTATTTATTCTTATATTTTTACGCACAAAAAGGAGCGTATTGGATATTTTGTTTTATTTTTTGATACGATTTCATTGTTTTTTTATAACATACAGCCACAAAGGTATTGCGTTTCGATGTTCGCTACAAAGGTGATGCTATAACAGGTCGTAGCAGAATTCATTGCCGTGTTATGAAAACAAAATTATAAAAGGGATGTTTTACAGTTACTAAAAACCAACTGGATGCACTGACGACATGATGTTCGACATGGAAGAATTGGTCATTATTGGTTTTATTTTGATAAATGGTGATTTATTTCAATACTGACTGCAGTATTTAAGATTTTTTTAGTTTTTAATATTAGTTAATATTTATTTATTATCCTGCTTACCTGATTTCGCAAGTAAAGTGATTTGTTATTCTTTAAAATACCAGAATGTCGTCTCTATATAGGTTTCTTAAAGAAACTATTTTTAATATAAAACTTTAATTTAATCAAATAATGTATGAATAATTTATTAGTGGTATATTTATGTATTTTTAAATATACATAAATATACCATAGTTATTTTAGTTTTTGTATTAATATTGCTTATCTGCAAATTAACATTATTCTTTAACAGTTGTTTTCTTTTATATGTTTTCATTATCTTATATTGCTTATTTTATGCATTATATATATGTATATATATATATATATTTATTTATCTAGCTTTAATAACAATATAAGGTTTCTCTTTTGTTTATGTTTCTTCTCTTTTTGTACTCATAGAAGAAAGGAATGGCTCAGGCTTCTAGGCGTGAATGAGCCCAGCGTGAATGATAAGCGAAAACGTTTGTTTGCCTGTCATAAGCATTTTTCCCAAAAAATGCGTGGATACAATCACCTTTACAGGAATGCTATCCCGGATGCTAATTTATTTTTAGAATTATCTTTAGCAGAAGGGGATTCGGGAGTAGAAATAAATGGTAGTCGTTTAAGTTTTCTTCCTCAGGTTACTTCTACAGTTGTTAAATCTATACCACCTTCGCATAGTAGTTCATCTACCCTGCGCAAACCTCTTTTTCCATTATTTTTAGACTCAGTTGAACCATTTTCAAATGTTAATGAAAATCCACCGGCAGTGCTGGCAGTGCCGGTGGAATATAACAATTCTTTAATGGCGGTTGTTGGCCGACAAGTTCAAACTGAGGAAAGTTTAAGCGCGATGACTCCAAGAAAAATTAAATTACTTGAAGAAATTAGAAATTTAAAACGAAAATTAGAATTTAAAGAAAATGAAATAAAAATTAAAGATAATGAATTAAATGTTAAAACAAGTAAACTTCAAGTAATTTATACCGAAAATGAAATCCAAAAAAACGCGATTAAAATTAAAGATGCGCAATTGAAAGTTAAAGATAGTGAAATTAAAAATTTAAAAATGGAAAAAGAGGGTTTGTTAGCAGAATTGAATCGTAATAAGAAAGTTGCCACTATCACGGAAAGTGATGTGCAGCAACGATTTGAAGAGCTTTGTGGAAATTTGCCCACCAAGTTGAGGATATGTGTGCTGAATAGTTTTAAGAACAATTGTCGACATCCAAATGGACGTAGATATGACGACCATCTTAAAACTGTAGCGTTAGGTGTATATTTTTTATCACCTTTAGCATACCGGTATTTAAAAAAATCTTTGAATTGGCCTGAAGAAAGAACTCTACACGAGTTTGTATCTTCTTGGCCAAAATCTCCAGGCTGCTCCTACAGTAGTCTCAAATCATTGGAGCTAAGAAGCCGAGGCTTCTCTGAAGAACAAAGATTTGTTTCAATATCATGTGATGAAATGTCCTTAAAAGTTCACCTACAGTATGATAGGCTTAAGGACATTATTGTAGGACTCGAAGACTATGGAAATGAGAACCGTACGTCTAGAATGTGCAATAGCGTAATGACGTTAATGGTCCAAGGCATTGGTGGATTGTCCTGGAAACAACCATTTGCGTATTTTCTTTTGCATGGGGCTTGCAAAGGCGATGTTACTAAAAAATATGTTTTCGAAGCTATAGCCCAACTTCAAAGCATAAGTTTACATCCTTGTCATTTCGTTTGTGATCAAGGGTCAAATTTTCAAAATTTTGCAAAAATTGTAGGAGTAACAGAGGAACAACCTTTTTTTACCGTTAATGATGAGAGAGTATTTTTTTTTCATGACCCTCCTCATTTATTGAAAAGTAGTCGTAATTGCTTGGAAAATTCTAAGAATACCATTACTTTTAATGATGTGCCAGTAAGGTGGAACGACATTGTGCACTTCTACAATGTTGATTCCAAATTGCCGATTAGATGTGCTCCCAAACTTACCCCAGCACACATTTCACCCAATAATTTCCAAAAAATGAATGTCCGTTTAGCTGCTCAAGTTTTGAGTAATACTGTTGCTTCTGGGATGAATGCTTTATACAGCTCAGGTGCCATAGATATTTCAAAAGCCCCAACTACGCCAAATACAGTGGAATATATCCTTTTTTTTGACAACTTATTTAATATTTTCAACAGCTGCAGCGCAGATGTTATTTTTCCATCAAAGAAGGTTTATTCCCAATCCCAGGAACAGTTAAACTTTCTTAAAAAAGCTAAACATCTTCTCAACTTAATGAAAATTCAGGACACATCTGGCACTGACATAAAAAATGGCTTTTCATTTATAAAAGGTTGGCTTTTAAATATAAGCAGTTTGAGGCAGCTATGGAATTTCCTGCACAGTAAAGGGTTTTCTAGCATAATGACCAGAAGACTGTGCCAAGATGAGCTGGAACATTTTTTCGGTCACATAAGAAGAGGTGGTGGAAATTGTTCAAGGGTGACACCTCATATGTTTACCTGCTTGTTCCAAAAACGCTGGGGTTTGCAATTTATTGATTTAGTCTCCAAAGGGAATTGCGAGCCTTCGACTGACTTAAATATTGTGCCAACGTTACCAATAAATGATGTTCTGCAAAGTGTTTGTAGCGACACGTTGATTTTAGATCAGTCTTGGCAAGATTTTCAAAGCTTACCAAGACCAGAACATTCATTTATTCAAAAAGTACATATTGATATTGATATTAATGAAACCGAATTCTTAAAGAAAAATGCGTTTGCCTACGTGTGTGGTTGGTTGTATCTAAAAATGTTTAAGCAACACAATTGCCTGAGTCCATTGCCATATTTCGGAGAAGAAATCATATCGGATGAATTTCTCTTTACAATTGAAAAGCAATGCGATAAATTTAAGCTTATTAAACCTCCGGAGGATTTCATTTTATATATATCAAATTTAGATGACAAATTTTGTCAATTATTTGATAGACATTGCCATAGGATTGGACTTAGCCAATTCTTGTTTTCACATATGCAAGATATACAGCCATACATCTGTTGTGACAATTGCGACAGAAATACTCTCTTAGCTTTTTTTATAAGGGTCAGAATTTACTTCGTTCTTAAGTTTTTTAACCGCGAAGCAACTGAGCCCAATTTTAAGAACAAAATTTTATGTGTCACACACCTTTAGATATTTCTTCAAAATATTTGGCAATGCATTTTATTATTTTAACGATGAATTTAAGAATTTGTTTACCTTTTTTACAAAATATCAATATCAGTGTCAATAATTCCAATATGAATTTTCATTGAAATAGCTTTTTTAGTAAGCTATTATATAGCCCATAAGGGCATCTTTTAAACCACTGCCAAAATATTTTCCAAATTTCATTTACTTATAAAATTTTACTAAAATGCAATAAGCGCAAATTTAAATTATCTCCTTCTGCTAAACTTTAATAATTGCTTATATTTTATTATTTTCTTTTCTTTTCAGGATAAGTTTCTTATATTTTTTATATTTATTATATTTTTTATGTCAAATATAAACTTATATACATATATACATACAGTCATGTAGTATATAGTATAATGGTGATATAGGCCTACAGGGGAACCGAACACCAAAAAAAATCGGTAACGCGCCAAAATGCATACCTCAGAGGTGGTGTGGAAATGCATTTCATCCATTCAATAAATGCATTATAAAAATTAATATCATTGCATTATAAAAATTAATTTTCCAATATCAGTTTTTTTTTCATTTATATTAGAAAATCATATTAGCAACCACATTTTTTTTTAATTTTTATTTATATGCAAGTAACAAAAGTATTTTTAATAGTACAAAGATAAAGTTGTTGAAGAAAATTATATTATGTTAATGTTTTTCTTTTAAATTAAATTTTTTCTATCAAAAATATTTTTGTCTATTATCAAAGCAACTAAAATTATATTGACAATACGCACATTTCTGGAATGACCAAATTTCTTTATCGACTTTTAATAAAAATATTCTTGTTCAGCTAAAAACAATTTTCTTTTAAATATGCAAGACTTTTTTGGGTGTAGTACCTATTTTTGACAACTATGAGGTGAACTCACATACACAATACGTGATTGCAAAAAAAATTGAAGAAGAAGCATTTTTAGCTGTCAAAATCAGCAGAATTCACAACAAAAACTTAGTTTCCTATCTCTTTATCTCTGGTGTTGATGCAACGGCACCAATATTGTCGTTTTCATTACTTGTTATCCACTCATTATCAACTTGCTCATATTTAACATCAACTTCAGGTATTAAATCGGTATCTGCGGATTCTTCAATTGTCGGTGATGGTTTTGGTAGCGTTGCCATGTATTCAGCACACTGTCGTGCCTTTTTCACCTTTCGCTCCAAAGTAGTCTTGGGTAGGGCGAACGTTCTTGATGCCAGAGTGTAGCCCATTTTACCAGACAACACGGAAGCAACAGCTTTTGCCATCACTTCTGTGGACCAACTTTTGTTGTTGGTCTTGCGTTTATAGATTCGGACCATTCTAGATAATATAAAAAGTCAATGCAATTCTAGTTATAAATATCCCATCTCGCCCCTCATAAATTAAAATGCGCTCAGTTTCTATTAAATAATATAAGAAAAGTTAATGCTTACTTTGTGTATAATTGTTTGTGATGTTCTGGCAAAAAAAATAAAAATATTTTGTTTATCTTTGGTTTTAGTGAAATGCACGTCGTTGACGTTGTAACGTCTTGAAAACCATTACGCGACTGACAGCAGCGAAGTAAAAAAATTTCTCTCATACTGATTTGAGCGCAAATTTTGTGGACTTCATTTGTAGCAACCCCGTCTTGCCCCATGATAAACGGAATTGAAGCAGTTGTTGTTTATTTCAAAGAATTTGCTCCTCACGAGAAATACGAATACATTTTTGACAAAAAAATTTATATAATTTGCATACAAAGTGCACAAACATTAAAAATGAAGTCAAGAGCAAGTCGAAGTTAAATGGTTTGTTTTTTTAATTAACGAATATTCCACCACCGTTGTTTACCTTTTTTTCTAAATTCTATCATATGTATATCCTCAATCGATCAAGGTTGCCTTTATGACACTTATGTAGCCCCTTCCGTAAAGATTCACTACAAACCATTAAACAGACCAGAAAACCAATTTTTTTAAAACTTTACAATAAATAGTTAACAGTAGATTTAAATATTTTTTGTATTAAGTTGGATTGAAATTGCAGTTGAAAGAAGCATTTATACATAAATAGTGAATTATATATATATATAGATTATGAAAAATAATTAATCGTATTAATTAATAAAAAAAAAAAACAAATAAGCAAGCAATTATGTCGGTGCTGCAATAATCCGTTTTATCCGTTAATAGGTAATTTCTCGACAAGTGCAACTTGGCACGTTTACTTCTCCTCACACCATTCGTTCTCCTTGCGCACCTGCTCCTCTTCAGCGGGTGTGAAGTCGTTTTTGATGTTGAAAGTTTTACGAATTTCCTCCGGCGTTTTGCCTTTGATCATGTTGGCAACCGTTTTGCAAGTAACATCAAGCAATCCCTTAATGTCCAAATAGTTGGCAGCTAAGATTAGCTCAAATAGTGTGCCCTGATCAACTTTTAAAAAGTCAGCATCCCATGATGAAATGTCATCGGTGCGTTTTTCCTTGTTCTCGTCATCCTCGGTAGGCTGTGGATCATCCTTGTGATAGTTGGCCCAGTGCAATACTTTACGCAAAATAGCAGAGTTGACATTGGGCAACGGCACAACTGCATTGTCACCGTCTTCCATACCGCAGTCCTCCAACATTGTCTTGATGGTGCCAGAGCACTTGGCGATTTGGACATCGGTATCGAAAATTTCATTGTCAGATGATTGTAATTTTATATTCGGCATCTTGTGAAATTCTGCAAATACCCAAAATACTCATGGTGAACAAGTTATATCAATTGAAAATCGAAGCTAAATATGGTATTCAGACTGACAGCTCTGCAAAGTGCGTCTGCAGCGCATGCATCATTTTTTGTCGCCATTATAGTTTTCCTGAAAATGGAGGCAAGACAATGATACTTACACTTTGTCTGTGCTCGACAAGCTGTCTTAGTTTTATGTGGCTATCAATTTGATAAAATTTTTAATAAACAGTTGAAAAATTTTGCTTCACGACAAATTTTTCTCAATAACCAACTATTTATTTTCTTCTTTTTATCTTTTTTCTTTTGGAAATCAATCCAAATAACTTAACTATGAACTTGGTTTTGCTTATTTTTGTACACTGCGTTGCCAATCTAAGTGCTTTTTGCCCAGGTACCAGTGGAAAGTGTTCAGAAGGTCTATATAAAAAATTAAATTAAATGCGTTCGAAATTTTAAGTAATATATAACCAACTTAAGGTATGTTCCCGTTCTCTAAACTTTTCCAATTTACCAGTTTCGCAGGCTTTAAGCGCTGATTATAAAAGACGAAACGGAACGTTGGCTTTGTCACTTTGACCCCTTTTACACTGGTCAAGACTTGAAATCAAGTCTGTGAGTTTGTTGATGAAAGACTCGGTTTGATCATAAGAAGCCCGGTTTCAAGGGCTGAAATGACCGATTTATTTTTATATATGTTTTTAATTTCAGGGTCGAAGGATGCATGTGTATCATTTTTGCAATTTATACAAAATTTTCTTGTAAATATTTCATGTGAAGTGTTATGTCCACATATTTCAGAAGTTGCTATGTGTGTACATCTGTTTTTAGTGTGCCCTAGTTTTTGACAGTTATTACAGCGTATTGGGTTGGAAATATATTGAAAAATATAATAATAATTAAATATTTAAATATTTCTAACTCTTTCTACCGAGTTTAACCTTAGACCCGTTTACATGTTTTACAACTTAATCCCGTTTTTATGGGTCATATTGACCCGTAGTGTGTTTTGTATGGAAATTTTTTATTTTTCAATGAGATAAAATTAAAAAGTGCTATTATATCATGAAATATTAATTTAAATAATGTTTTTTTTTTCTTATATATATGTTTGCACATTACATTTGCAATTTACATAAGATTTATAACCGATTGATAAATCCGATTCGATTGAGCTGCATTTGATGTGCTAGGCGTTGATGGATCTGCCCCATCATTATCACCGTTATCTTACAATATATCAGGTTCTTTGTATTTGTGAAGCTAACACAATTAACATGCACGAACATAATGCAAAGGTCAAAAAAGTTTTAAGCAATGGTCACACACAGCAGACGTTTTATTATCCTTTGTTTTGCTTTTACCCTTATATGCTTTGCATCTACGACGTGATTTCTTATCCTAGTAAAAACAGTGAATGAAACAAGAATTAACTAAAAATCATTTCAAATGGAAGTTTTTTATTTATTTTTTACCATAACTTGTGGCATTCGAAGCGATTTTGTAAGGCTTTTTGGCTTCATACCAATCAAACTCAAAGGAATTCTTAGGCAACCAGAAGTGGAAAATATTTGCATAAAATACTGTTAATTTTTAGTATATATTAACAATTTTGCAAATAAAATTAAAATCTTGCGCTACTACACTACTAAAATCTAAAACGTCACAATTTCTAGCTGTCAAAATTTGACAAAAATTTCCTTTTGGAACAGTTAAAATGACAATTATATTACGACAGAAATTGTATTCAAGTCAGTAACTTCTTTTCTACCACGAGTGAGAAGTTTCCAAATAGCACACTGCCTTATTGATTGTTTCGTTGGAGTATTGCATCGCTTTTCCAATTGATTTTTAGCATGATTTAATGTAAATATTAAAAGACAACAGAAAAGAGAACACTGTACATGCACAACAGATCCATATAAAAAGCATGTCTTCATACGTGTAAGTGTACATAAGTACGAAAAGTCCATACGCCAACTACAGAACAATGCTGTATCTCACTTCCAATGCACTCACAGTTTCAAAAAATTTAGAAAAGTTTGCACAATAGCAAAAATAAGTAAAAAAAGTACTACAAAAACTGATCCTTCATATAAATCGTATGGTAGAAAATGTAGGGTCATTTTGACCCAGATAAACGTATAGTGCACATGTCAGTTTTTTGTCTCTGCTATGCACATATGTCACATATGTACTATTTTTTTCATGCTGGTTGCAAAGATAAAAGTTCAACAAATAAAATGGTATTTTTTTTTTTGGAATTTTTGATTTTTAATATGTTTTTTTGCAAATGAAAAGTGTCTCGGGTCAATATGACCCGATAAACGGGTTTAAGGTTAAGGTAGTCAGGGAGATGGATGAGATGGAATGTTACTTTTACAGCACCAGTTGATATTTGATTGTCTTCTTCTTTGCATGTGATCTTAAGTACATTAATAACTTTTTGATTTGCTTAATAGCATGTTCACATTGAGCTAAAATTAAGTTAAATGATATAATTTAAATGGTAATTTCCAATTGGTTAATTTCGAAATTACCTCAAACAAGCAAAAGGTTGTGTTCAATACCTTTTTTGACACAATAAGTATCTTGTTATCAAAAAGATTGTTTTTAAATTTAATAAATTTTCAATATTAAATCTTGGCTTTTTTTTCATATGATTTATACCATTTATTTCAGAATCTATACATTTTGTAGCTGGATCTTTAAGCTCATTAAAATAAAATAGGACAACTCTTGAAATTTCCTCTGGATTCATGCTGCTGTATTGTGTTCAAAAATTATACATGATAATAATTAATTGTCAAGAAAAAAATTAAACGTCAAACAAAATTATCAAAACCCAGTGGGAACACTTTTCCACAATTTCGAAATTCTCACGAAATTACTTAATTTTAGCTCAATGTGAACATGCTATAAGAAGTTTTGAGTTCTTCTTCTTGTATATTTATTCATTTTTTTTGAGAATATTCTGCCTTTTAAATACTAAATTCAAATTTTTTACATTGTAATATTACAGGAATTGTGTCGATAAATCCTGCTTTTAGAAATTTCTTTTCCAATTTGAAGTTACATGTCTTAATTTCAAGGTCTCCATTGTGCATTTCCGTTGTACCAAGGTACTCTAGAAATAAAATTAACTCATTTCTCGATTCGAAATACATTTTAAGCTGCCAATGGTTTCGTTCGGTGTTTTTGTCTTGAGGCTTACTAGCAGCAAATAAATAGCTTGGAATATGTTCATCATTATTTGAATTCGTTAATAGTGTGAAGTCTTCAATAGAGGTATTCACGATCCAGTGTATTTTGCTGTGCAGAAATGCATAAATACAGAATTGCAATTTACAAAAATAAAATACACATAAGTCAAAAATCTAGATCTCTCAAATCGACTGTAGTATATTACTTGAGGACTTGAGCAGTTGTACTTGACAGATTTTTATAAGTGATGTTAAATTCGGTGTCTAATAACCAATTAGTTTGCAATATATTTACAGAATGTATTATTTTAGTTTAATCACTTGTGAAAGGCATTTTCATTTTTTAATTTCTGGCGGGGTGTTTAAAAGCAAAAATAGCTGATTCTGGCATTTAAGTTTCATTTCAACAAATTGTACAAACACGAATGGGGTGTGTTCACAGCCATTGATCTGGAACTCTGCAAATCTACAAAACTGCATTTCTGTACAACAACGTGCAGTGCAGATCGTGAATATCCCTAATGTATATTCTTTTTCTGGTTGATTGCTTATATTTTTCGTTGTATAGATCCAGATCCTTATAGCGATTGCGGTAAGGAGGTAACCCCCATTAATATTGATTGTTGTTATCCTTTCTACTGATATGGTTTTTTATTGGTGTTCAAGTTTTTAGTATTTGTTAAATTTATTTCTTCAATATATAAATTATTTAAAGAAACATTTTTAAATTTTTATGTTAAAAAAAAAAATTCAAAGCAACAAAATATTCGGTGTTTGCTTTTTAGAAATTCTTCAATTTTAACGTTCAAATTTTGATACTAAATTTTTTGCTTAGTACTATATTAGAATCCCTTAGTACTATGTTAGAATGATTTTTTTATTAACTTTCCTTTTTTCAAGTATTCATTTATTGATACAGAAAATTTTGGCTTGCAAGAATTTGAAAGGCCAGCTCTCAAAATAATCATCGTTACAACTTAAAATTACCATCGAGCTGCTTAGAGTTGCAATTAGGTATGTTGTAAATTTATGTATTTCCATTAATCTTCTTTTTCATTACAAATCTCAGTATTCCACATAACTACATTTGTTTTATTAATTTTCTCTTTTTTAATATCAAAGCACAGTATAAAATTATCATTAAAATATAGGGAGACTTCCAAGGGGCATGATTAATTAATGTGTAATTTCAGTACATAACCATGCATTCATCGTAAGTCCAGAAGAAAGTTGAAACACAGGCACCGTTGCCAAACGAACGCGCTCTGTTGTAGCGCCTAGCTGCCCATAGAGCGTAGGTGGCCAACAACAAGAAACACATGAAGAAGCCCAGAACGATCTGATAGAATTTCGTCATCTTTTTGTACCTATAAGAAAAAAACTAGAAATTGCGCAATTCAAAGATATACAAACATCTGAAACGCTCATCTCACCAACATAATTTAGCCTGCACATCTTTGATGCGTGATTGGTGACCACATTCACAGCAGCAAACGCTGTTTAATGTGCAGCACAAATCGGTTCTTTGTTTTTCTTTGTATTTGCAAAATATATCGCGTATTTCATCGGAAATTTCTTCAACTTCGGTCATTATCGAATCAGCCTTGTATGTTTTTAGTTTTTGAAAAAGTTTTAAAAAGCGTTAGAAAAACAGAAATTTTTTATTTTATATATTTTTGTTGACAGCCATAGTTGCCATCACTACTTTTCGATTCCTCAAAAATTCACAACTAGATGACGCTGTTGCGCATTTAGAGCAGTTCGGCTATATATTGTGCACGTTGTTGAAACTCTTCATATCTTCTTGTTCTTTTGCAAAAGTGATAAAATTGAAAAAAGTGAAAAAAGTGAACTGAAAATGGTGTATGTAGCATCGTAGGAAAGAAAAAATTTTCTTCAAAGACGGAAAAAACTTTTTCACTTTAAAAATTAGTTTTCGCATCTAGAGTTTAAATTTCGAATAGAAATATAAAATGTATGTGACGCGGAAGTCGTGATAAAAAACCAACAATTATATATAGAAAAAATTCCACAATCGAAGTGCAGAAGAAAAAATCTGGAAAAAATTACCTCGATCACATCGTTTCTTTGTGAAAAAGTTGTTGGTAATAAGCAGTCATGGAGCAATAAACGGGAGAATGAATTAAAAGCATTGAAAAGGAAACAAAAAAATCAGAAGCATTACAAAACGCAGCACCAGTCTGGATAAAAAAAAACGAAACAGCATTTAAGAATTTTGAGTGGTAAATACAAAAAAGAATAAATCATGGCTTTAACATGGTAGGCTCGAAAAAGTGTTTCCGTATAAGCGGCTTTACCTCGTCCTCAATTGATTTGTTAAGAGCAAATCGGTTGAGAAAAAATCATAGCCCAGACAGAAAAAAACGACGACTTTGCTGGACGAACGCCGCCATTTTTAGCTGCACTGCTCGAGTCTAATTTTTGTTCCTTATTCGCCGCGTAAGACAGAGATAGCGATAGGACGAGACAAGCATTGTTCGCATCGATTAGATTACCGAAAGTGAGACAGCAGCGTGATGTTATTTTGTTGATTTTTTCGATTTTCCTCTTTGGTGTAACTTTTGTCCATGTACACTTTTTGCCTTCATGCATTCGGCGAATATTACAACGGCGATTAATAAATTCGCCGCCGTCAAAAACAGCTGAGTTGGTTAAGTGAAGAAGAGACGAATGGAAAAGCACACGAAAACTGCTGCCAAAGTACAAGACGTGCGCTACAAGCTGCTAACAAGAAATAAAATTGTTAACTGGGCTTTAATTACATATGCTTCATAATTTTTATGCACGCGAGATATGTATTTATGAAGATATTTCGTAAAGTTTCGTTTTTTTTTTAACAATTTAAGAACTTGTTTGGTATGGTTGTTCGAACCTTGACTACCACAACAGTAGAGTTGTTGGGCTTATACAAATCTCAGCTGAAGCCGTATGCCCTGACTTGGTTGATTTCATTCTATGTTGGTTGTTTTGTGATCACAAAATTTAAAATTAAATTTTTGAATAATTATACTTTAGGGCCCATGCTTTTTTGTTTTCTAAATGTACATTTGTAGCTCCTCAATCTAATGCTGCAAAAAAAAAAAGCCGGTCTCAAATGGTTTAGAAGATAAATCTCGTAAAAGTTTGAAAAATTTACATATTTGGAATAACACCGTGGAACAAATTCAGGTTAGCAAAAGTTAGGTCGATTCTGAGAGTGAGGGGTCAAAATAGAGGCTAAATTAGAAGACCCGTATCGCGGCATTTGTTTATGTTAGTTTGAATTTTTTAATCGACCTTCGAACTTTGCAGTCAAATGCCGATTTTCAGCATATTGTTTATATGGTTTTTTGGCTATAACTCGTCGACTAATTGGTATTTTTTCAATCTGTAAAAGCCGCATTATTGCTGGAGATATTTATTTAGAAAATTTTTGTGGTGCTTATGAAGCAAAATGTTGGAAACATTCTTTTTTTTTCATGCTTTTTGAAAATATTTTCCACAACACTAATGGCATCATTTTATAAATCACCGTGATGAAACGCAACGCTAACGCGGCGCATCACTTGGATTAAAAATTTGCATTTTATTAATCACTACGTTATTGCGTTAGCTATGTTACGTTACCACGGTGAACTGTCTGTCAACAACAGTTTAGGGTTGTCACATGTAAAATAAAACTAGCATCATTACTGAAAATCTTTGAAATATTTAAGATTCACCAAATTCTGACTTGTTAGCAACCATATCAGCTGTTCTTTTCAGCCATCATTAAATTGAAATTGCAATATAAACGCCAAACACTGGCATACCATTTGCTGACTGCGGTAGTTTTTTTATTTCTTTTAGCAACATTTCGAACTGTTGGTTCGTTGTTGCTGTCTTTAACCTATATTCAAACGATATATGTAAACAATTAAAAATATATGAGTGAAACAAACAGTTATTACCCTTTCAATGCCAACTTATTCGTTCTAACGGCAGCTCAAGAGCAAGTAATAAAAGTGACAGTTCAAGTGAACGAATTTCAAGTGCAGTGTTTTATAAAATGCGAACTTTGTACTGTTTTCACTACGCTATTGCGTTACTCAACGCTGAAGATAACGGCGTGAAGCGTTGCGTTTTATTAATTGCGAATTTCAACAACGCAGCGTGAAGTGATGTGCAGGGATTTATAAAATGATGCTATAAGTCTTTTTGCTTTCTGTTTGATCTATAATATGCTTCTGTTTCTTCAATAAATTTCATTTGAAAATAAAATGGTCTTAGTCGATAATATGCGTTAAAAATCCCAAAACCATTAAAAATTCAGGAAGGTCCCGACATACGGAAACTAATGAGTCGTCCAGATTTTGACCAAGTTCTGACAGACCGAGAATTAATATAAATAAATTTTGTCATAATTCAACTTCAACCTGAGTTTAACAAGCAGTGCCATGCCATGTGTGTCGGCGAGCTCACTGATTTTTTTTAATATTGTCGGTGAGTTCTATAATCCGATTAGAGCCAATATTTTACAAAAATAAAGTATTTCTTCATAAAACGAAACTATGCTGCATTACTTATTTTAACATTACGGTCTCCTAAACCATTCGAGAACGATCTTTTTTTTTGCACCAAAATGCTTAGGAGACCCATATACATACATATTAAAAAAATATTTAAGCATGAGCCCTAAACTCTACAATTATGCCCTATACCATGACTAGGGTCAGAACCGTGATAAAATTACAACGTATTCGCATATTGGAGAAAAATTGAGTTAGATGTCAAAATCAGCTGTTGATTTGGAATTTTCTTAATTGTTGTTGTTGCTTTTGTCGTTTACGTTTGTGAAACTTACAGCTTTGTTGTTTAATTTCAGATTTGAGCAACCCTTTTAAAATCAGCCTATTTTGTTATTGTATCATGGTGAGAACAAGCATCAGTAAATGCAATTATGTATTTAAGAGCTTGTCTAAAGAGTAAAATTTCTGCAAGAGAGTTAAGTAAATCTTGTTAGATCGAATAAATTCAAATATATTTCTTTGATGTAAATATCCTTTTTTGAAAATATAAACAAATGTCTTCGTCGTTGTCTTAGAACACTTACTGTAGGTAACTTTCTTATTTTATTCATTGAGAGTGCTGCTCACTTGACTAGTATATAACGAGAGAGCATATCTTATCAGTGCTTATGAGATTTCTTCGATTTTATTTTATTTTTTCATACACATTTAAAGTTCATTCCATATATCTTTTTTCAATTCTATTTGAATGTGCTTTCTTCTTATCCTTCTTGTTCTCATGTAGGCTGTATTTACTACTTGTCTCGTTTTATTATATTACTGGTTCCATCATCCAACCATCCTATCGATGGTATCTTTGTAAATGTCAGACGCTGTAGTCTTTGTCTTAGATCAACAGCACAAATGAATCGATAATTTAAATTTTATTATATGTTCTAACTGCGAAGTTTACTGAGTTAATTGTTTTGATTTTTTTTTTAATTTTTTATTTTTGTTTATTTATTTTTGTTTATAAAATATATGAAGTGAGTAAAAAAAAAACAGTGACAATTAATATAATGCTTGACAACACTGAGTTAGTTTTTTGTTACTTGGTAATTTAAAATATGTTATTCTAAAACATGCTTATGTGGCTGCGTAGTAATTGTTGTGGTTATGCATTATCGAGAATTCCATACATTTGATGTGTTTCATATAAGGCCATTCTTCAATGAAGCCATGCAAGTCTTTTTGAAAACAAACAAATATTCAAGGTTAATTCTGTTGATTTCTTAATGAGCAAACATAAGCTTTTTAAAAAGTTTCGATCATGTGTTTTCACAATCAATTTCAGCCGAATTGTTCTTACCAACATTTGTATTCTCGTTTTCCCTTTTATCTTCAAATTTTGGCAGGGTTGCACTTAAGTTTTTATTACTTGAATATGTAGGATACTACATAAATTTCGGGAATAAATATAAAGACCGAATTTTTTCTTTATTCTTTTTCGAAATATTTTCCTATGTTTAATACATTTTTGAATGCGTTCAAACCATATGTCATAACAATTATCCCATTCCACTTGAGACACCTCCAAAATAAAATTTGTGAACGTATCTGTCATCGAAAATCGTTGTCCACGTAGTTTGTCCTTGATGTACGGGAACAAAATGAAGTCATTGTGAGGCAAATCGGAACATTACGGCGGTATTTTAATCAGTATGTACTGACGACTGAGTAATAATTTCTTTTTAAAAACAAACCAACATTAGCTAAGAGCAGTGTAGACGCTATGAAGAATTTTCTACAATAGTTGATTTTTAGAGCTTCTGTCTGTATATTTAAGACTTCTGTCTGTATATTTAAGACTTCTGTCTGTATATTTAAGACTTCTGTCTTGAGGATGTGAGTTCGGCTACGAAAAAAATCCTTTACCGACACACATATTTTAAAATCTTAAAAACTAAAATTTGTTTTTTTAATTTTCAGTTACTGTTAAGAGAAATGGTTGTTGGTTCGAATAACAATCGACGCGTTGAAACTATCAGCAGATACACCAACTCCTCCACATCCACCACAGCGCCGCCTAAAACGCACTCGATGTCATCGACTGGTGGTGGTGGATGCAATGGATATAACAATAGCAGCAACAACAATCACCACGCAACGAATGGATATCATTTCGGTGGCGGCAGTGGTTCCAATGGTACATCCAGCACCATTGTGGGTCGCCTGTCGCAATCGACGGGCATGACTCCAAAGGAACTTTCCGAAAATGATGACCTGGCTACCTCATTGATACTGGATCCCCACTTAGGGTTTCAAACGCATAAAATGAACATTCGTTACCGTCCACTCAAAGTCGATAGTGCTCAGTTGAATTCGATAGTTGATGAGTTTGTAAAAACCCAAAACTATGATGTTGCTGTTAAAGGGATCTTCAGTGGACCGTGGATACCTCGAAGTTTCAAAAGCAAAAACAAAATTTCCATCAAACGTTTGCATGATCATGTATGTAGATGTTTTCTGTTGTTATCTCTTAGATTTGTGTAAATAAAGAATTTATTAATCTTGACTTTGGCGTATACATTTTGCAATAATTTCTTATTTATTTGCAGATAATTCGCTACTTGCGAGTGTTCGACAAGGACAGCGGTTTCGTCATTGAAGCCTGTTATCGCTATTCTCTCGAAGGGCAAAAAGGCGCTAAAATCAGCTCAACCAAGCGCTGGGCGAAGAATGACAAAATCGAATGTCTCGTGGGCTGCATTGCAGAACTTACTGAAGCGGAGGAAGCCGCTCTTCTGCATACTGGCAAAAACGATTTTTCTGTGATGTACAGTTGTCGCAAGAACTGCGCGCAGCTGTGGCTTGGACCGGCCGCCTATATCAATCACGACTGTCGAGCGAACTGCAAGTTTGTGGCCACAGGACGTGATACTGCCTGCGTAAAAGTTCTGCGTGATATTGAGGTGGGAGAGGAAATCACATGCTTTTACGGTGAGGATTTCTTTGGAGATGGCAACTGCTATTGCGAATGTGAGACTTGCGAACGTCGTGGCACTGGTGCCTTTGCGGGGAAAAATACCAATGGTCTGCCTAATACCGAAGCGGGACTGGTTATTGGCCTGGGCGCATGTGTTGTTGGCATTGACACCGCAGCGGGCACAGGTTATCGTTTAAGAGAGACTGATAATCGCATTAATCGGATTAAGAGTCGTGCCAACTCAACCAACTCTACGAATACAGATTCAAATAGTTGTCTCAATCTTGACAACCCAAATGGAGCACTTCTTAAATCAGATTCTGCATCCTCAGCGTCGTCTGTTGACGTAGTCGCCTCAATACCCACTACAAAGACACCAACTCCAGAAAACACAATGAACAAAGCAACTCCTGTTGTGGTGACGCCATTGACCATGAAGGAGCTGCGACAAAAAGGCATGACAAAATATGATGCTGAAATGGTAATGGCCAATACTTATCAACAAACCCAGCTCCATCAACATATGCCTGCTCAGCATTCGCATAGTTCCCCAGAAACATCGACGCAAACACAGAAACTCTTCGTAGACTCCAGCAAAAGTAGTTTCAATGTGAGCCGTGAGTCACTGCGAAAATCGGCACGAGTTAATAGCACAAGCAGCACTATTTCGTCGACATCGACAGAGGATTTTAGCTCTTCTCAAGGATTCCGGGTTAAGCCAGTAATGTCTGCAGATGATCTAACAAAACAGTCGGAAGGAGTTGTTACAGGCATTACAAGAAGACAGCTAAGACGCGGCACTGCTGCTCAAAAACAGCAAGACGATGTGCAAAAACTAACCACGCATTTAAAAGCAGGACGTCTCACCCGTTCCAATGCCGCAAGCAGTAACATTCAGCCTGAAGCCGAAGTCATTGTTCTGGAATCCGACCAAGACAATCACGAGAATGACGTAAAGCGAAGAAGTGTTTCTAATACGAGTTATATCGGGAGTGATGCGCATCCGTACAAAGGCTGTATCTTCAATGAGCGTCATGAAGGTACTACCGATATCACAATTACTGGTATAACAATTGCAAGGAACAACGAATCATGCGATGAAAACAGTTTAAAGGGTTTACACGGGCCACATCCACGTGTGGCACGAAATGGCATGATGCGAAATGGTACATCACATAGCTGCAACAACAGCGTAGCAAGCGGGCGTGTGCTGCGAAATCATACAAATTCGGTGGGCGTTAAGGATACTGAAAAATCGCATACAACAAATGCTGCCACAAATAATTGTAATAATAGTAATAGTTATAATATTAATACCCATGCGAAGAGCTGCATATCGCCTGGCAAGCGCAATCCCACAGCAGAAAATGTTGCAGCACAGCAACAAATTTTGACACCAAATTCCAAAACCGCTGCCAAGGCTGACGAAGGTAACAGCAGTCACGGCAGTAACCTTAGTACGTTAAGTAATTGTAGTAGCTCCCTTAGTAAAGGCTCCCCGTCTAACACTAGCAATAGTTGTCTTCATAATCCCAATATAAATAGTTACAGTAATAGTTTAGCGATAACAAGTTACAGAAAGAATTTAATTGAGTCTTTTGAAGAAGCAGCGAAAGCATCTACCCAAGACGCTGATGCTGCTGTGGCAGTGGAAGTAGATACTCCTCATGTTCAGCCATTACATCGCTTAAGACGTAATAACATACTTGTTTCTAACCTGCAGGAAGCAGCGTCCGAGCTGCCTCAAACGTCTACTGTGTCGGTCGTTAGTGACGTCGTTAACTTACGTAAACGTATGCAAACGAACACAAGCGACACCAACACCAAATTGAGTGCAACTCCAGTGGAACCCTTGTTGAAAACGCCGGAGCGACGTTTAAAACTAACACTGCGCATGAAGCGTTCACCAATACTTGATGAAGTCATCGAATCTGGTACTAGTTTGAGCGATGAAAGTAGTAGTTTTAATGGTTCGGCTAGCGTTGCTTCGTCCTGTTCGTACTCTGAACCTGTTGAATACGAAATACTTCGTATGGAAGGCATTTCAGAGCATGGTGTCGATGGCTTTGATGCTGTACCTCAAAAACGTAAAAAGCGACATAAATCAAAAGAACGACATCACCGTCGTCGGCATCACAAGAAACATCAGTTGGCGATAGCAGCAGCCGCGGTTGTGGTACCACCTAAATCTCCTGCAGTTTCTACTTCCAGTGTCATAGAAGCTGCTCCAACGCTCACTCCACAAAAGAAACGTCTACGTTTAATTTTTGGCAATGAAACACATACCATCGACATTCCATCAACTGCCTCTGTTATATCAGCAAACAGCTCTGTTCAAAGTGATTCCTTTTCATCGCACCACACATCCACAATCTCTATGAACTCGTCTAACTTATCGATAGACGCTGCGGCCTCCTCGCCACTTTCGAACTTATCATCGAGTTCTCCGTTTGCTTCAGCCTGCACCTCGACATCATTCGCCAGCATGGCACCCGCAGATGAAACAAAGCCACCAGTATGTGTACCACTCAATCTTTCATTCGCCTCCACTTCTGCCTCATCACAAATCGCAACAGTCGCATCTATATCGTCCCCATCTGCAGCAATACACACACCATTTATTCATGCCAATTCCCTTTCCCATCTTCGACATACAGCGGTTAAGTCTTCATGTGTCCCGTCTTCTATCAATGCTATTTCGGCGTCTGCCTCCGCCAGTACATTATTTCTTTCACAGTCCATACCAACGCATACATTCGGTTCCTGTGCCCTGTTAGCACCTTCATTTACCCGAAACATGCCTGTTGCTCCCAGCAGCACAACAGCTTTGGGCAACGCTCCAAATAGCGGTACAGCTTCCGCAACGTCTGCATTACGCCTTCATTTGACCACCTCGGCAACTGTTGCGTCAACGAGTGCAACAGCTGCCAAAAATGCGACTGATCTCCTAACGAATTGACTTTCGTTGTTAGTTTCTCCCTAATGTTGTTAAAAATGCATCCTTTACTTTGATAAAAAGTTGAAGGTCTCTTCAGATTAAATGTAACTGTATCAGATTTTGCACTCATCAATTACTTTGATTGTAATTACTTGATACACTCAATTATTAAAATTGTAAAATAAAACTGTACAATTAAACATGCTAGCGTTAGTTATAAATACATAGATACATATTTTTTTATTTTGGT
Source organism: Pherbina coryleti (assembly GCA_943735915.1). NCBI lineage: Eukaryota > Metazoa > Arthropoda > Insecta > Diptera > Sciomyzidae > Pherbina > Pherbina coryleti. The sequence continues at coordinate 3,552,977 of OX030951.1, forward strand.
TTTTTTTTTTTTTTGTTTTAGATTTGGTTTGAACTAGACAACAATTAATGAACTAAAAGGTATGAGTACAAAAGGCAGTAATGATTATTATTTTTAAGCATATAATTAGACTTTAAGCAGCATCAAAGGAAATCAAAGCGAATCTAAAATCTGCGGTAGCAAAAATACAAGCAGTACAAATCGTGATATGCTTATGTTAAAATTCGGTAAAGTTACGTGATTGACCAACCACGCTTAGTTGCCGTACAATTCTATTGACAAAAAAAAATCATCTTTTCTCCATTTACTTTAAAAAATTTATATATGTAAATATATACACATATTTATAGATTATTTATACTAATTAAATATAATATTTTAAATATCTAACGACTTTTATTTTTATATATACCCTCTTTCTTCATCTGTAGTTACTGTAAAAACATTGCTCGTCATATAAATTTACAGTGAACTTTTCTTTAAAATGTTGACTTGTTGTTTATCAGGTTCTTTTTGCTTCAAAAATATTCAATATTAATTTTTTAGATTTGGTTCAATTACATTTTTCAGCATTTCTTTTAACAGTTAAGTTTACTTTATTAAAACAAAATATATGTAAGTTAGTTTAATCGGATTCTGGATTAGAATTCACAAAGTTTTGACATAATAGGAGGGGTGAAGTATAGAGTCCGGATAAGTGTAATGTTCACGTACTGCTTAAATAATTGATTTTTTCCAAGAAGCAAAAATTATTTTTAAACTATTGGCTGATCCTTTTATGGCATTTAAAGAAAATGGTTGCATTGAGTAAAAAATTCTGTTTTTGCATTCTCCTTGAGTTTGAGAAATTGTACTTATAAGTTATGACGATTTTATTTAATTTAAAAAACCTTTCAAGTCTATAAAAATAGTTTGTTATTGTTTTATAAACAAATTTGAGAAATTTAGAAAATATTTTAAATTAAATAACTGTCCTCTCTTCACTTTATGTGCATTTCAGGTGAAAAATTAAAGACCTAAAAGTAAAATAAAAATTAAAATGATATATCATTAGTGTTGGATTGAAATACAAAATTCATGTAACAAAAGCATGGAACGTATAGTAGTTAAAAACCTAATGATTGGTGTGAATAGAATACAATTAATGTAAGGTTAAATGTGTGAACTATTGCATAAAATTACATATATACATATACATATATATATATATATTAAAATGTATTGAATAAAAGCCGAAAATATGCGTATTATAAAAGAATAGAATAACAAAGGATAATCTTACTCTAGTTTAAGGGCCTATTTATTGTAACGATTTTACCATGTTTTGTAAAATATAAATTTTGTTCTTTAGAGAATCATTAATTTTTTATTTAACTGCCGTATGTTTTCATTATAAATTATTTACTTGAAAAATAACATTTAATTAAATTTATTAATTTTAAGCCACTTGTAATAAAAAACTAGTGTTATACTTAAAACAAAAAACAATTCTGTGAAATAAATCTAATTAAATCAAAGTTTCACACTATTAAGTTTTCTTAACCGCCTTTTCAGTTTTGCTAGGAATATATTTATCTGTTGGAGATGGTTCTCTTTGTTCGAAATATCACGGAAAATTGATAGGAATATATTGTTTTCTCATAAAAAGAATTGTTTAATAGCCGCTTTCTGTATCCTGAAGCGAGCACTTACGTTAAAGAAAAGACCAATACTTTTTATATGAATAAAATTTTATAAAAATTAAGCAGATCTTCAAAATTACATAGAATGCGAGTCTACAATTGGAGAAAAACATTCTATATAATTGTGAACGTATTTGAAATGAACGCGGACCTAGTGTCATACAGAAGTCTTTGGCAGCTCTCAACCTTACGCAATTCATTGTTCGCTGCATAATTTTTATTGAAAGTAAAGTTTGGCTTTAAAAATAATTCCTCCATTGAACTGATTGTTTAAATTTGCTAAAATATTCTCTTCAAACTGAACACAGTAGGAACCAAAAGCACAATACAACAAATTTAAATTCTAAGACGGTTTAATGATCGGTTCATCAAGTTGATCTGCCCATGCAAACTATGAAATCTTAAGATTTGAGAAATTTTTTATTTGTTGGAATTATAAATTATGGTATGAAAAAAAAAAACAAATGAATTTATTAGTGTCTAGTGTAGACTCGGCGCAACCGCCTGAGATATCGTCCATGTATAAATAATCTCATGTACGCACCGGCTCATACAAAATAACACAGCACAGTAATACAAACTAGTGGCCGTATTTTTGAAAATCCCATTCCCTGTTGTCAAGCGGACAAACTTGCCGTGTCTTCAACCAACGTGAAATGCAGTGGAAGTGGAAAGCATGATTGCACACACCCCAGGCGACTGTGCATTCCTCACTTGTAGCAGAGGCCTGATTAGCTTGACATTCAATACACAAATCCATGATGTGATTGCGACAAATCGCGCAGTTGTCAACAACAATGTCTACAAGGAGAAGATACATAATAATATACTAGGAATAATATTAGATTTCAATCAAAATCCATTAGAATAGCTATGCCGTTTTTTTAGGTTATGTAAACTCTAATCCAACATTATGTAGTTTGGATAGAAATTTCCAGAGAATACTCACCCCAAGCCCAGAGCGCTACAGCATTCCACTAAATATATATTAAAAATGAAAATAATTTATCTAAAAATTTAATATGCAATTTTCTCCAACCTTCTTCACTTCAAATCGCTTCTTCTCGCCTTTACTGCTGGATGATGGCACCTCGAACTCTTCATCATCTACTTCCATTTCAGTGCTTGCAAGGTTATTATTATATTCTAATTAATGGGTGGATGATGTAAAATGAAAGAATTGTTGAAATATGAATGTTGGCAATATAATTAACGTACTGTAAGGAAAATATTTTTTCTCAAAATTTTACAGCAAATATAACGAAGCGAAAAATGACAGCGATGACTTTTCGTTGTTGAACGCGTAAATATAAAGAAATCACCAATTACAACAACAGCGATATTGGCAGCAGTTACAAAAAAGTTAAAGGCTCGCTTAGACCACGTGATGGAACCAAATTCATAGTCCCAGCTTACACGTCATTGGCTGAAGTCCCACTATACTTGTTTGTTCGGCGTGCAAATAGTTTTGTTGTTGTTTCCAATACCAACGTGTCAAAAATTAATGAGATTGTGAGCGGATGAACTTTTGACTTTATAGGTCTGTTTCCGTACGCACACTGTGTAACTTGTGGGACACTATTTTCTGTTTCCGTACTTTCTGTGCTTAAAATGGGAGAAGGAGAACAAGCATAAAATCGCTCTCTCGAGCACACAAAGTGCACAGAGAGTGCTAGAACTCGAGACTTCGAGTAAAGTAAGAACAAGCATCAGGAAGAATAAGCATCAATAAGAAGAAGCAAATGTCAAATCACATTTCATAATTGTTTATGTTTTGCGATAAATAAATTCACAAATTGTGTGCCTAAAAAGAAATTTACATACAATAAATAAAAATTCAGTAATTGTTCAGTTTTGCATTAAAAATGGCTTTTAATAATTTGAGTGAAAGTGTTTTAAATTTTGTGCTGCCGTCTACAGTCAAAATCAGCTGTTTTGTGCTTGAAACTTACTAGAAGCTGTTTCCGTACTTTTGCAACTATTCTCACATTTCGTTTTTACTCTCTTGCACACATTTTACACAAATCTTACACAGTGTAAAGTACGGAAACAGACCTAATGCAACCAAAAAGTCATTTTTTGAGTAAAAGTACTACTATTCCGCTACAGCGTAATGAAAAAAGAGTTGTATTGAACCATTTTTTTTTTGACAGTTCTGTTTACAAAATTTGGTTTAGTTGATTTACATTGATAGTAATTAAAAAACAGGTGGTGATGCAAATGTTACGTGTTTGTTAAATGTATTATAAAAAGTATTTAAAACCTATATATTATAATTATATTCATGAATTCTTAATTTTATCTTATTTTTTATAAATATTTTTTACATATAATAAGAAAAAATTAAAGTAAGACAAAAAATCATTTTAAATTAAAAACAATTTTATGGCAAAATTTGCTAGCCGAGCATTTTTCTGTCGTGTGACCTAACAACACACAAATTGAAAAAAAAATTGTTCATTGCACGCCTAGCAAACGAGCATCGTGTGAACTCAGCTATTCAAATTGATTGATCAATCTAAATTTGTTTTTGTTTTCGCAGCAAAAAAAGATGAACTTTCTGCGAGAGAGAAAATTAACTTTCAAAACTTGATCGCATCAAACAAAATGTTGACTGAGCTCAAGACCTGCATCAATCAGTCAGAGAGTTGCAAACTTTTACTTGTCTGCTGCTTAGTAGCAAATAATTCATAAGAAGGTAGTAAATTCACCTTAAAAGTAGTTTTATACATACAAAATGAAACAATTTCATAAAATAGTAGGTAGCAGAAAACTACTTTATCCTTGCATAGGCCATTCAATAAAAAAAATCACGTGTGAACACCTAATAATAATAATAATAATAAACTGGCCACTTCAGCCCTTGAAAGGACTTTGACCGAACTTTTAATGATCAAATTGTGTTCTGCGTGTTATTAAATGTTTGTATCCAATTGATCGAGAACTGCTACTAGTTTTATGCCGACTCCAAACGGCTAGTGTGCATGTTCTCAAAAATCTTTACATGGCATTATTAACTCTGTGAGGTTTGCCATGACCTGCAAAGAGGTGACGACCGAACAGAAAAATTAATTCAATTGAAAAACTTTCTGTGTCAGATGGAAACTGAACCAGGGTTCTCTGGCTTATTGTGGCGGCCGTGTGAACACTTTTTCAATCAAATATTTCAAAGAGAGTAGAAGAGAACAAAAAATGCTTCATATTCTTCATTAAATTTAAATAACGTTGTAGTTTGGTAAATGAACGGCATTTTCTTGATGAGCTTTCAGACATACTGCATGCTACACGATAAATGTAATCCCCCCTCCCGTTAACTCCAATATCTGAAAAATATATTATCTTCAGTAGTTTTCTCTCTGACTCTGGACTCTTTCAGTAAAGCGGAGTAACTCACTATATGGGTAGGCAACTTGACCTTGTTTTTTCATCAGATGTTGAAAACTGTGCAGTTTCCCAAAGTAACCATCTTTCAACACTTTCAACACTGGACCAGTACCATCCACCTCTTTCAATTACCTTTTCCTACAATAATACAACAGAAACACACATTCCGAGAACTTTTACAGTTTTAAGTTTCGAAAAACGAATTTTGAAAAACCAAAATCAATTCTCGGTAGAATTGACTTCCTTCATATTTTTTAAAGTGCTTATGAAGAGATCGATAATGTTGTCGTCCTTTTCTATGGCAAAATATTTAACTGCTTCACACAATCTGTTCCTATTACAAGGCAAAAGAGCTTTTCGTCTTCGCCACTCTGGTATAATAAATACAATTACCCGTTCATCGATCTTGAAATAATTGCAAATCTTTTCGCAAGTTTTTTTAGTCAGTCATTTTCCAGTCGTAATGATGAACTGGACTCTGAATACTCCTCTTCTTTAAGAAATTGTGCCTAAACGTCTTTATCTTCGCTTAATATTATACTTGCTAATGTAAAAGTTACAAAATTTAAAGGACGATTACTAACCCTGATGGGTTACCTGCTGTTGCTTTAAGAAATCTAGTAAATACTCTAGCTCATCCCCTTTTAGCTCCTTTTAGCTCTCTATCTCTCAATCAATTTCTCCTAAGTTCTGGAAGAATTCGTTCATTATATGTACCTCTGCACAAACTCATGAAAATGCTTATTTCCTAGTTTCTGATTTTTCAAAATTATATCATTGAAAAATGCACTGTTAATAATAACGGAATAATACAGAATACCGTCAAAATACAATTACATATATACAAAATAAAATATTTTCTTTAAAAACTAAAATTTGCAAAGATTTTTTATTTTTGGATCATGTAACTCAATTAAACTGAAACTGAATTAAACTGAAAGTTATTTAAGATTATGTTATGGATTTTTGTCATGCTGTAATAAATTTCCTTCTATTTATAGTTAGTAATGCCTTCATTCAACTAAATATATCCAAAGGACTAAAACCACACAGTCAAGAATTAAATGTTTTTAACGAATTCAAATTAAATGCTCCTTGTTCGCTTGCAAGTAATAAAATTATCCATTTAAATATCTATCAAGCCATAAAAGCCGACATTTTCGTCACTTTTACTTGGGGTTGTTTAAATTTTGGATGAGTTCCTGTAATTTTTGTTGTTGTTCTTCATGGCGTATAGTTGGCTGAGCTAGTTTCACAAACAAGTAAAAGTTATTTTGACGTAGTCACTAGCTAAAATAGTCTCTGAAAGTGTCCAACTGAATCTACATAATATTTGATCATTTTAGAGAACACCGCAAAGCAGCAATTGTTGTTTTTGTTGTACTAACTGTTTGGTGACACCATTAAAAATGAAGACAGAAACGACGACGTTCCGTTTCTAACTGGAGAATTGATGGCAGACACTGTCAGGTAATGTTCAACAAAACAAGACGTGATGAACTAGGAAACAAATATTTATATATAGCTTGCAAAAGTAGGATATTGTCTTGCTCTTGTTGTTTTAATTATTATTACTTATATTCATCACCTAATGATTTGATGAATTGTATCAATGGGATAGGAGTGAATTGAAGGAATTTAATACTACTTCTCCTTTTTATTAACAATATCAAACCTAGCTGATAAGGCTATAAGGCTATTGAAAAAGTTTCATTATACTTTTGTAGTGCGTGTAGAAAAAAGAAAAAGAAAATAATAATTTTGTATCTGAAATTGAACCCTTTACCCTTTAACAGACAGCTGAACTATGGGCGTATAAGGCTATAAGGAGCAGAGGCGTTCTTAGGGGGGCGGTCCGCCCCGGGTGACACCGTCCGGGTATTTTTTTTTTTTTTTTTGATTTCGATAGAAATGAAATCGTTGAAATAATTAAATTGTGTACTCAATTGGTGTTCAATGCATTTTAAATTCCACAAATGACTATACTTTCCTCTGCTTTCTTTTCATCTGGGCGGATGTCTAAAAAGAAACTGACGCAACACAAATTTACCTGCAAAAAAAGGATTGACTCTTGAAAAAGTTTTGATTTAAAGAAATGGTCTTGTCCAATTTCCGCAGGATGAACGAAGCAATATACACTAGACCCTCGAGTTGCGTCGTTTCAAGTTGCGTCGATATAATATTTTTAATGTACAGTACATTATATTTAACAAAAATGAAATTGTTTTTCTCGTATATAATATGAACCTTAGAATGTGTTTTTGCTTTTTTTATGAAATTTGAAGAATATTGAAGTTTGTTATATTTTATTAGCTTTACTTCATTTGTCTGTCCCGTAAAAATATTGGAATCCATTTTTAACCAACTTCCCGTTGAGCTATAGTTTTGAAATTTAAAATCTAACTCAGAACTGGATGACAACACAATATTAACTTTCATGTCTGTACATTTATTTGTTTGGCTAAAATGTGAATATATTTGATGCATACATATCAAAAATCAAACAAAATATTAAAAGATCATTGACATTTTAAAATTTCAAAATTTACAACTGAAGTGGTTATTACCTCATTTAGAAAATATTTTGGTGTGAGTTCTGTAGCGCAGAGCGTAAAGCGAGCCTCGACAATGTTGACGAATTTTTTGTTTTTTTATGAAATAAATTCAAATTTTGTGAAAAAAAAATTTGTAAAGAGTAGTTTGATTTATTGCTATTTATTTGATATCTTTAAATGGGTTCTGTAGTTCAGAGCACACGGCGATTGCTTTATAATCGTGAGGTTGAGATTTAGAGTCTCGATAATGTCAATGAATTTCTTCAGTTGTTTTTTAATATTTATTGATATTAATTCTAAAAACAAATTTTGTACTGATAAAAACATAAAACCTTCAAAATCTATTATCAAATTTTACACAAGACTAAAAACCATAAAATAATAATTTAATTAAAAAAATTTTTAATATACCACGTTTTTAAAACGAACTAAAAAGTATAAAATAATTTCTGCTAGAGTGGGGCTTTTAGATCTCATAAAAAGTGAGGGGCATGCTATATTAGGAGTTAAGAAACCCTTAGTTAAGAAAGCATTTGTCCACTAACATATAAAAATTTGTAATTGCTAACAAATAATTTCTCAATAATTCATCAAAGATAGGCATAGATAAAAACATTTTTAACAAAAAAACTCGTCAGCCTTGATAACTTCGATAACATTAAAATAGAAGAATTTTGAAACCCAAGTAGAACGTACTGGACTGAACGCAATAAGCTCTAACCAAAATAGACGAAACGAGACATTTGCAACTTGCCGAACGTTTGCATTCGTTACGTCTGTTTTGACATTTAACCCAAAATGAAACGAGTACCTCCAATATTCTGAAAAAAGAAGAAGACTACTCTGCACAGCTGTTGTTGACGAGTTGAGACGCTAAAAGTTCGGTTCTTAGACCCCTTTTACATTGGTCAAAACTTGAAATCAATTCTTTGCTATTTCCTTTTAAATTCACCCTCTCTCACGTTGATGCCCGCGTCTTTTATCATCAAACTCACAGACTTGATTTCAAGTCTTGACCAATGTAAAAGGGGTCTTACGGAACAAACCATCTCGTCACACCGTTTCGTTCAGTTCGTTGAGTTTACGTTTGCTTATTTTGGGTAACAACATTAAATTGCATTTAAGCGAACATTTTTGTCTTCACTCGTTACGTAGCGACTCGTCTATTTTGGTTAGGCCTATAGATGTCTGCAAACTTGAATCTGCCATCCATGCAAGGACTTTTATCCTGACAGTCAAGGGACCTGAGTTAAAAAAATCAATTATTCACTAACGTACTAGAATTGTTAATAACACTCCTTAATATTCTCTATAGCATGTGGGGGTTTTGTAGGGGTGACACCACTGGTTTCCGCCCCGGGTGTCACCAAGCCTAAGAACGCCACTGATAAGGAGGCACTTTTTATTGGCTTTTGACATATTTTCAAAATAGTTGTGTATCCAGGTACAGAATTTATATGTGATAAATTTCAATATTAGAGGAAAACAATAATAATTTTTAGGAGGATCTGGAATAACATATAACCGTTGATCCATCGCACTAATGAAGAATCTTATCGAAACAGAATGGAATATGTTTTTGAAACTGTGTCAGAAATTGTTCATAAAAGCACGCTTAAATTTATTTTGTTTTCGAATATTCGAAAATGATAGCTTTTAAAATAAACATTGTTTAATGTTGACGTGACAGCGCTATGTTTTTTACATTTTTCTAGCACGAACGAACGATCGCTCTGATCTGCCGACACTCGATCTTTTTGGGCGAATCCAGTGTTTATTTGTGCATAGAGTAGTAAATTTATTAAATGGTAGTTAATAACGTAGGAAAAACAAAAAAGAAAGAAAATATATTGAAAACTTTACGCAAAATAACTTTGTTTTACTTTGTTATTTTATTAGCACTTTATATAATCAAATTATTTATATAATATTCTTTATATAATAAATACTTTAAATAAATACTAACATATATAAATCTTTAATTAAAGGGGATTAAAGTGGAAACGCTCGGTAATAATAACAATAACAACACAAGCAGTTACTGAAAAATATTCGTAAACGATTCGCTACAACCCACGACAAGATGTTGCGTTCGTGACTTCGGCACGAACAAACACAACAACCATAACAATAATATAAGACCCCTTTTACATTGGTCAAGACTTGAAATCAATTCTTTGCTATTCCTTTTTAAACTTACCCTCTCTCACGTTGATGTCCGCGTCTTTCATCAACAAACTCAGACTTGATTTCAAGTCTTGACCAATCTAAAAGGGGTCTAAGTAAAGCCCTCACCAAAATAGACGAAACGAGACGATTGCAACTTGCCGAACGTTTGCAATCGTTACGTCTGTTTTAACATATAACCCAAAATGAAACGAGTTCCTCCAATAGTCTGAAAAAAGAAGAAGACTACTCTGCACAGCTGTTGACGATTTGATACGCTAAAAGTTCGGTTGTTACGGAACAGAACGTCTCGTCAAATCGTTTCGTTCAGTTTCGATAAGTTTACGTTTGCTCATTTTGGGTTACAACATTGAAATGCATTTAAGCGAACATTTTCGTCTTCACTCGTTACGGAGCAAATCGTCTATTTTGGTTAGGCCTTAACTACTGAAGCATTAATTTCGTACAAAAATGAGGGATTTTTCTTCTTACATTTCTTATTTCATCTTAAGAATTTTAAAATCGTGGCATTTATTTGAACAAATGCATTCTTTAATCACAAATAAAATGTGCGTTTTTTTATAAGATATTAAAATTGTATTTTCTAATGAGAGTTGTTTCCTTTATTTTTTTAAAAAAGGTTGTGTTTATTTGAGAGATTATTATTTGGCAGATTTTGGAAAAAAAAATTATTATAAAAAATTAGATTGTATTATTATTTATTATATATTTGTTGCTAAAGCTTAGATAAATTGGAGCAATGTCCCGGTTAACACTTGTCAAAAGTTGACGGTCAATTTGTTCGAATTCCCTTTTAAACTTGACGTTCACGTTTATACATATCAAGAGTTGACGATCAATTATATGTGTATCATAGACTGCCGTTTCATTTCATCTTATAGAAATGAAATGAAAAGACGCCGGCACAATTTGTAGTACAGAATCTAACAGAATTTTGGCATAACTTTTAATTGTATACCATGCTTGTATTTATCTAGTATTTAAAACAGGAGTAACTAGGAACTTCGAGTAAAAAACTAAATAGAATGAAAGTGAAAGGACACGAAATTTAAACTCTTAAAATTATGTTTTATTTTAAGTAATTTATAAAATAAATATATGTACATTGTACATACATATATTAAACTATTTCCGATTAACTTAGGGCCAGTTTTTCAGTGCGAGTTTAAACTCTAGTCAAGTTAAACCGAGGTTAACTCACCAAAATTGGACGTTTAAACTCGGTTGAACTAGATATTTTAGCATTCGTTGAAGTTAAATTGACTTAAATTATCATATAATGTCTTTCTTTTTTGCCTAAACCGAGTTTAAACGTCCAATTTTGGTGAGTTAACCTCGGTTTAACTTGACTAGAGATTAAACTCGCACTGAAAAACTGGCCCTTAGAGTCATTTTGTGTCACTAGCTCATACAAAACAATGCATTTATCTTACACACTTACTTGTAATTCAATTAATAAAAAGTCCTTTATAATATTGAAGCACCTGTCCACAATGCATGCATGATGTTCGTACCTTTATTTGTGGATATTTACAAAATATTTTCAGAATGCTGCAACAGACATTTAAGGAAAATGCCGCAGGACTTGCATCTTGTCCAAGTTTTTACGGATGGAACTACGAGTGCTCAGACTTATGTGAACAATGTTTGCTTATTATGCTCGCAATAGACAGGAAATTAAAAAAGTATGTTCAGGATATATTTTTGTTTTTTTTTTTGCGAAATAAGTGAATAATATTCGTGTCAATGCACATGTGGAATAATTGCCAATAAAGGTCAAAATGCTGCCTGCTTCTTTCTGTTGCCTCAAATAATGGTTGCCAGATTAAAAGTTTGATATTTCTTTTTTTTTTTTTGTATTGAGAATGTGCACAAACTCCATCGAAATGTGGTACTTATTTATTGCAGTTAGTTTTAAATTTAAAAAACACCGATTTTAGATTTGCTGACCTTGACAGCAGTTGCCTGGTGGCACTTAATTTAAATCTCCCCCAACTTTAAGGTTACTCTGTCATTCTATAGAAGATTAAAATATAATGGACATTTTTCTCTTTGTTTTTCGTTGTGGGCATTCATTCCGTTTGCCTTAGTGCTTCGTCTTTTGGGTGAATTTTTTTGGCAGTTGTCTATTACGTAAAACCTTATTAAATGACTTTGTATTATGCAACAAAAATAAAGAGACGGTGGCCGCTCGTTGTTGATACGCTTTATTTTATTTTGGTGCAATATAATTGTAATGGCGTAGTTTCGAAAGAATGCAGAGAATTTTTTGGAATTCCAATTATTAAATATGCTTAGTTGCTATATAATACGTTCGTTCAAGTTCTACTAAACTGAAGTTGCCTATGTATGTAATTGTTTGTATGTGTGTGGTTTGACATGATGCTTTATAGAGAAATAACCAATTTTTGTAGCGTATTATTTTGTTTAGATAAAACTCGTTAAAACCGTTGCGGTAATTCTGAAGAGTTGAATTGAAACAAGTCATAAATGAAAATTTTAGGAAATTAAACTGACTGGACTGTAGAAGCAAAATTGGCTGGAGTATCATAATATGTCGAAAGGTAAATATAGGTCAGTTTTGTGAGTTATTTCAGTGTTTATTATTTTTTAGTAGGATTAAAGTTTTATCATCCGAAAAATAAGTAAATTAAAAAAATGTACTTATAGCGTTGTATTGAATATTTTTTTTTTTTTTTTCGTTGGAATCATGATATGTTTTTGATACTGGTTATTTTCACAGTATTTGCATCACAAAACTAACAAGCAATTTAATAGTTTACTATTGGCAGCACAACAAAATCTTTTTAATGTTAAAAATTCTTTTCAACAACACTTTTTAACAACCTTGAATTGTGCAATTATGAAACCATTTTGTATTTATTGCTTATGTAGCCATCTTATACTCAAATATTAAAAGAAACGATTTCAATTATCCCTAAAAGATAAAACTTGTTTGAAACTAAATAAATGTCTATGCAGGAATATGTCCATGTTACGCTTTAGGCTTTGCTTACTTTATAGTTATTTATAAGTTGAGCTTGAAAGCCTGGTGGGTTTCGATGCTAAGGACCATAGATCAATTTGAAGTTACCAAGTAATATCTTCATCTCTTTGGAAGAAGCAAAGAACGACGTAGAATTTTGGTTGATTGTCCTTGTATAAATATGTAATAGACAATACATATAAATAAAATCAGAAGTAACCAATCGACTTTTATTTTAAACATGATGTAGGTGGTAACAACGAGTCGATTGTCTAACGTATGTATGTATGATAATTTTAATATGTGGTTGTTAGTTTGGTCACGTGCTAACGAATCGAATAATTGGCTAGCAAACATCATTAGTTTATAATGGGAAAACGATAATTCGAGAAGCACATAATCGACCATCAAATAGTGTAGTTAAAATAAAGTGTATATATGTATTTGGCAATCGTCAACAACAATACTTACATATGTTCCTATATAATTTGATAAATTTATTATTTGCCAAGAAAATTAATGTGAACAAAATGAAAGCCAAAAAAAAAAAATAAAAAATTTTTTCTCAATTTTTAAAGGGTAATAATATTGACCGACCCCTCTGCGTAACTTTCTCAAGTCCCACTTAAGAAAATTTATAAAAACCAAAAACACTGTTATTTTGGCCTATATTGCTTCGTTTTCGAGATATGGTGCGTTTTCAAATTTTTCAAGTTTAAATTATATTATCGATTGACCCTCTTTACATGTTACCCTCTTAGAAAACTGAAAACGATTGAACTAAAATGAATTTTTCGATGGTGATTACCAGTTGCTTTTACTTCATTGGCGTTCTATGATTTGATATTTTATTTCATATCGAAACTCATGTATTTTTCAACACTAACGAAAAGCTTTCAAAATATACAATGCTTGTTCTGTTTGGCTTCGCTTCATACAGAACATGTTTGTTCGATGTCAAGGCTACACTGAAATACACTGCACCAACATAGTGTACACTATTCAAGTACTGTGATGTATCAGTTAACTCAGTCGTTTAACAAGGTATTACTTGTTATTAAAATGATAGAAGTAAAATGGGAATAGTTTGCAAGATCCGTGGAATGCAATTTTTCAAAAAATATAAAAAAGAAGTCTTGTTCTTGAAATGGATAACACACTTTGACAGAAAACTTTCAAACGTGGAGTATTTGTTAAAGTATTATGAAGAGATGAATTTATGGGATACATTGTCTCAATTAACTTGAATTGATCCAATTAGGTAACCATGAACTTCTTCCTTTGTGAAAATTTTAATACACTACCTTCGAACAGTTGTTAAGTATTTTATTATTAATAATATTTATTTAGAATTTCAACTTAATAGTTGCGAAACTTACAAATAGAAACAAACAATGAAACAAACAATGAAACAAACTTCAGTTAACAACTGTTGTCAAAAGTTGTATAATAACAGCAACAAAATGTTTTGCTTGCGACATAAAAGGACCAACAAATTCAAAACAAAAATTTTAGAGCAAAATGATGAATCATTTCAGTTAAACTCGCGCATATTGGGACTTATTGTGTAATAAAAACTATCATGTTACAAGTTTGCCTAGATGTGATCAATAAACGTACATACAAATTTAAGTCTGCTTTTACTGTTAGTATAAGTTACAACTCTAATGTATGTATGTCGATAAGACTCGGAAAAGCCTGCAATACAAAAACGGTCAATTTAGAGTGTTGACACTATTATGCTTATGTTTCATCTATTAAATTTAGAAATAAATTCAATTGCATATGAAATTTTTTAGAAGTTATACAAATTCATAAAACTATTATTTATATTAAAAATCATACGTTTAACTCCTGTCCATATTTTCTGAGTCTTATTTCTTGTGAAAATTTTCTGATGATCAATCCCCAAACAAGCGCGGATCCACGGTGGGGCGATAAGGGCGATCGCCCCCTCTCCCAAAGCTTTGTGAATATACAAGTTCTCTAAGCTAGTCTCAAAACATATTCAGAATAAAGCATTTGTGCATGAGTATTTATTTTAGCGTAAGCAAACAGTTCTATTAAATAAAGCAAAACCAGTACAGTATAATTTAATAATAAAGTATAATACAAAACATTTTCAAGTCCAAAGAAAACATAAATAAACATTTCCCTCTTTTCTTCTTTAATAATATTTACAAGAAGCATCATTGTTTGAATGTTTTCTTTTCATTTTGACACTATTAACCCGTTTCGGAAGGTACAACATGTCGGACGAACCGACAGAGAATTCAAAAATATTTAATTTTTATTCGACATATCGGATCGCCCGTCGGATTTGCTCTCGAATGGTACAACTGAGAACTGTTCTTTGTGAGACGAATTTTTTAGTTGCAGTCGCTCGCCTCTCTGATGTGTTAAGTAACACACAAACCCTCAGCTGTTTCCTTCAGAAAAAGCAAATTGATGTTAAATCAGCGCTGAATTCGATTCAAGATACTTTAAATTTATTACAGAAGAAACGAGAATCCTGTAAGATAAAATTTGAAACTCTTTTTAAAGAAGTTGAAAACATTGCAAATAATATTGGAGTAGAAAATAAAATGCCACGTGTAGCAAGTTTTCAAAAGAACCGTGATTATTATCCAGTAAAAGATACCATAGCATATTTCAGACAAGCTGTTCTATGCTGGATAATGTGGTAATGAATTTAAAAAGTCGATTTTCAACAACTACCTACTTTGGATTTCTATTCATTTTTAGTAATGTTTCGTTATTCCATTACCTCGAAAAGCATTACATTGTCTATACAAGCTGTGAGAAAACTTTGTAAAATATATTACATTTTCTTCAAAGAATCTTCAGAGGTTTTAGAAAGATCTTTGATTAATGAGTTGAAGATGTGGCACTTGCAATTTGAAAGATAAAAGTATGATTCAAGTACTAATGCAATGCAACTATTACACTGCTGTGATGCTGAAGTATATCCTCTTATTCATACTCTTTTTAAAATTTTGCCTTCAAGTGGAGCAACTGGTAAAAGATCATTTTCTACATTGAATAGAATTAAAACCTATTTGAAATCTGGTGGCGTCCGTGGCGTAGTTGGTTAAAGTGCGTGGCCGCTATGTCAAAGAACCTGGGAGACCCAGGTTCGAACCCCAGCAGCGACAGAAAATTATTTGAATTAAAATAATTTTTCTGTACGGCCGCCACCTCTCTGCAGACAATGGCAAACCTCAGAGAGTAATAAAAATGCCATGTAAAGCTTCTTGAGAATAAGAACATTCCGTTCATCGCCGTTCGGAGTCGGCGTTAAGCCTGTAGGTCAGTGATGGGCAAACTAACACATAGACATGCATACTTGTGTGTGTGCCCGAGAGAGCGCAGCAGCTCTGCTTCAATTTACACTGTGAAGGAAAAAAAATCTTTGAAAACAATATGGTAACTGAACTGCAGATTCTTATGCTACCCAGCAAACACTTTGTGAGTCCTCATAAGATATGAGTAATTTTTATGCGTGTTTTATGATACTTCACAAAAAGGACTCATAAAACACTTAAAAAAGTATTCATTAAAGAGTAATTTTTATGCGTGTTTTATGATATCTAAAGCTGGGAACTTAAAAAAAATAATGGCAATCGTTCGTACGTTTCACGAAGTTGCTTATAGCGTAGGTGTGATAGCATTGCGTCGACAGCAAAAAGCAGCCTATTCAAACGTGAATAGGAAATTCGAAAATGCCCTTCACTGCTGTAGGTCCATTTCTCGGTCAATTGTGTACAAACTTAATAACACGCACAACACAATTGATCATAAGAAGCTAGGTCAAAGTGCTTTCAAGGGCTGAAATGGCCAGTTATTTATTTTTTTTTTTTTATTTGAAATCTACGACAACAGAAGAAAGATTAAACGGACTTGCTTTATTGAATATTCATTATGACATTAATGTGATTGTGGATCAAGTCATCGATAGATATGCCAAAACACGGAAGCATAGATAAGATTTCGTGTTGGGATTAGATTTTTCAAACCCGGAGATTATGTACTAAGTCATTTAATCCAAAAATGTACGCCAAAAATTTTATATTTCCCTTTTAATTTTTACATAAATTACGTAAAATGTTTTTTTAGTTCATGTACTCATAAAATCACTGAAAACTGGTTAACTCATTTTTATTTAACCCTGCATAAACAACCTTAGGGTGGAATCCACCCAGTCACTGTTGCTTTGCAAGATTTCTAATGAAATACTAATTCTTTATGTTTTGTTTTGAATGTAACAAATTAATTCTTTTAATAAAAAACATTTTAAAATGGTAAAAAATAATTTTGAATTTATTTTAAACCACACTTTTCTTAGGTTTAAGCAATTAAGTATATCCTTATAGCTGAGAGTTTATCATGTGGGTGGAAAACACCCAGAGGTTAATATATTCGAAAAACTAGTTTTTAAAATATCGCCATTTTCGGGTTATTCCACAAAACGATTTTTACATTTTATAGAATATTTTGTTGCTTTTGATTTGATTTGACGAACTACGATCGTCCCCTCCAAATGAGGCTTCTGGATCCGCCACTGTCCCCAAAGGAGTTTTTCTAGTTTTTAAGCTGCACCCTGCTTTAATAAAGACACATAGAATTATGTTACTACCTATTTTTTTTTTTTTTTAATATTTTTGTTTTCTTTATTAATATAAAACAAAAATCACTCATAAACTTTTTAATTGATGATGAATGGTTTTTTGCCTATGGCAGAAATAAAAAATTGAAATAAAATTTGTTAGTAAAGAGAACATTTTAACTCTCTTCATCAAATTTGCAAAGGCATTTTACAGATTCCATATTTTATATTCACCTCTCATCCAACATTTGGTAAGAATATGTAGATAGAATGATGCATAATTTTAAGCTGAGCATAATATTTTATGTCTTTTATTTAGGTTTTCGGATATAATTCGGGTTGATGTAGAAATTTTGTTACCAATGCCATAACTTTAAAGCCATAACCAACGAGTATAAATAAGAAAAGAGATTTCACGAATCGCAAGGTTCTTGTATTCGCTAAAAATGAGACATCATGCAAGAGGAATGAGCGAGTAGTAATGTGGCGAGTTCAAAACGTTCACCGTGAATGGTTTGTTCGTTGGTTCCTACCAAGCAAGAAGGAGACGACTGTGTCATGAGCCGGTTTCCGTCATCCATACCTATACAAAGTAGATAGAAAGAGCTAGGCAGCGTTTTGATCAACATCGATGTTTATATTTATTTAAATTTGATCAAGTATGAGACAATCGGGAAATGAAAAAGCTTAATATGGCTATTTCGTTTTCCCAAACTATAATAAGTAAGGAAGAAAAAGCAAGATATCGATATGTTCATTAAAGATGTAAACAAAAAACATATGTTCTAAGAAACAATTTATTGAAGTACATTTTAATTCAATGTATTCACTTTTTGAAAGCGTTCTTCAAAATTTAAATGCAATTAATATGTTAACAAATAAAATGACCAAATCCTAAACCTTAGTTTTTCACATGATATTCCAAAATGTTCGTTTAATAGAATTTCTTGAGCGAACAAGGCGAGCCAGCGCGAAGTGAAACACGTTGTGTTCCTCAGAAAACCAAAAAACGTCCTGCGTTCCTTACAAAAACAGCTTAGCGTCTCTTGACAAAGAACACACATGATGTGGACATTGTGGTTGTGTTTGTAATTGCTATTGTATCGGCAAAAATAGCGAAAAGTGGCAACAGCGCATTCGAGCTGGCAAACTCGCAATTCTTCATCATTTGTGCAAAATTTCAATTTTTGCACAATATAAAGATTAACTAATGTGTGCCAACTGCGAGGTCGTGGGTTCGAATCCTGCCTGAGGCATGTTTTTTTTTGGAACAATGAAGATAAATTATTTTCAATTATTTTTTTATTTTGTGTCTATATATTATAAAAAAATTTTTTATTTCAATAATAAATTTATCTCTGCTGTCAATAATTTGGTTGTTATGAATATAATTTATAATTTCGAATGTAAGCAATCGCTCATCTGCATTAAATACACTGTGTGACCGATTCGACCTTTAAAAAAGTTTCAGCCTAAATTCTTAAAAATTCCGAGAGAGGGACATCTTGTGATTATATCGCGACAAGTCCGACCTCTCAGTTCCATCACAATTTTTTTTTAAAAATTCTCAAAGTTAAAAAGTAGGAATTCTAGTATTTCGACTTTTAACAATTTTTTACATATGCTTAGGTTGTGAGAATTTAAAAACAAAATGCACTTTTATTCAATAGAATTAAACGTTAAATTTAACAGTGCCAAAAGATTTTTGAAAAAAATATATGAAGTGGGTTTATCGCAATGGAGAAGTAAATTTTTCAAAAATTTTGTACAAATGTTAGTCTTTCTTTATTTTTTTAAAAATGGTAACAAACAAAAATCCTTAGTTTTTTTATAGGAATTATTAAAACTACTAAGTCCCTGTAAAAAAAGTCTAAGATAACTGAAATCAGTTGAAATTTGGAAAAATGGCAGAAGTTTTAAGGTGTTTTTTAAATCGACAATCATCGATTTTTCTGATATACGTTCACAGCGTTCAAACTGCTGCCATTTAACCAAATGATAACGGATTTTGCTCATATATGGATTGTTAGAATGCACAAGCTAAATGCCACATTTTGCGATTCTAGTTTTTGTAGAAAATAAAAACGGCGATATCTTATGACTGCGAATAATAAAAGTTTTATTAATTTTTTGGGATAAAAGTTAAAATTTTGATTGAATGTATGTTTGTGCCTTTATTGTAAATTGTATTTATGTTGGTGCTCTTCACAACACCTCATCCAGTACCAAAAACAAACACAAATTAGCAATAAAAGATTGCAAATTTTTATTTTTGTACCGGTCCACCATTGTTTTTGTCGTTTGATGGAAGCGCTCGCCTTGTTCATCAGACTTGGTTGGAATTGGCTGTTCGAATACATCTATATGATGGTGCAGAAAGAGTACTTTAAGCGACATTCGAACATTGAGCTGGTTAAACGCTTCCATAAAATCAGTGACAAGACTTGGTGCTGCGTTTTCTTCTGGAACTGGATGTAGCATTAACAATTCCTCAGAATGTTATTTGGGAAGAAATACGAACATAGTGTCTTGATACACTTATGACTTCTGCATTTTTCGATTGAATGTCAATCGTTTTTTGTTGACACAACAGTAGCAGAACTTTTAGCATGACGATGAACAGATTTCCAATCACAGGTATTCCGAATGGCATTACTTTCTTGAAGCCTTGTTTGAAAGCCAACATAATGTATTGCAAGGAACATAAAAAATTGGGTGCCCAAGAAACATTTTTTTGCATATCAAGGACAAAATAACTTTTATAAGCGTTTTGAACTTCATCTAAAATCGCTTGACGATATGATTTTAGTGTATATCACACGTAACAAAGAGTGTTTATTTTATCGCACATGATGAATAAAAAAGTCTGAAAAGTATAACAGATGGTAAACCCATTGCATCAGTAAAAAGTCTGAACACACTTTTCACTTTTCTGATCTGCTCAAAGTACACAATATTTTACCTACCGCAGGATATAACAACAGCAAGGAGCTCTAATTAAATTTCTTTCGGAAATAATTTGGAAAATATGCAATGCACTTTTCACTATTCAAATTACACAATTCCAAATGAAGTAGCACAAATAAGAAGTTTTTCAATCGTAAAGACACTCAGATTATCTCACAACAATCTTGTGATATCTTGTTTGATACCGCCTTTTTTTTATTTTCTACAAAAACTAGAACCGCAAAATGTGACATTTGGCTTGTGCATTCTAACAAGCCATATATGAGCCAAATCCGTTATCATTTGGTTAAATGGCAGCAGTTTGAACGCTGTGAACGTATATCAGAAAAATCGATGATTGTCGATTTAAAAAACACCTTAAAACTTCTGCCATTTTTCCAAATTTCAACTGATTCCAGTTATCTTAGACTTTTTTTACAGGGACTTAGTAGTTTTAATAATTCCTATAAAAAAACTAAGGATTTTTGTTTGTTACCATTTTTAAAAAAATAAAGAAAGACTAACATTTGTACAAAATTTTTGAAAAATTTACTTCTCCATTGCGATAAACCCACTTCATATATTTTTTTCAAAAATCTTTTGGCACTGTTAAATTTAACGTTTAATTCTATTGAATAAAAGTGCATTTTGTTTTTAAATTCTCACAACCTAAGCATATGTAAAAAATTGTTAAAAGTCGAAATACTAGAATTCCTACTTTTTAACTTTGAGAATTTTTAAAAAAAAATTGTGATGGAACTGAGAGGTCGGACTTGTCGCGATATAATCACAAGATGTCCCTCTCTCGGAATTTTTAAGAATTTAGGCTGAAACTTTTTTAAAGGTCGAATCGGTCACACAGTGTATTTAATGCAGATGAGCGATTGCTTACATTCGAAATTATAAATTATATTCATAACAACCAAATTATTGACAGCAGAGATAAATTTATTATTGAAATAAAAAATTTTTTTATAATATATAGACACAAAATAAAAAAATAATTGAAAATAATTTATCTTCATTGTTCCAAAAAAAAACATGCCTCAGGCAGGATTCGAACCCACGACCTCGCAGTTGGCACACATTAGTTAATCTTTATATTGTGCAAAAATTGAAATTTTGCACAAATGATGAAGAATTGCGAGTTTGCCAGCTCGAATGCGCTGTTGCCACTTTTCGCTATTTTTGCCGATACAATAGCAATTACAAACACAACCACAATGTCCACATCATGTGTGTTCTTTGTCAAGAGACGCTAAGCTGTTTTTGTAAGGAACGCAGGACGTTTTTTGGTTTTCTGAGGAACACAACGTGTTTCACTTCGCGCTGGCTCGCCTTGTTCGCTCAAGAAATTCTATTAAACGAACATTTTGGAATATCATGTGAAAAACTAAGGTTTAGGATTTGGTCATTTTATTTGTTAACATATTAATTGCATTTAAATTTTGAAGAACGCTTTCAAAAAGTGAATACATTGAATTAAAATGTACTTCAATAAATTGTTTCTTAGAACATATGTTTTTTGTTTACATCTTTAATGAACATATCGATATCTTGCTTTTTCTTCCTTACTTATTATAGTTTGGGAAAACGAAATAGCCATATTAAGCTTTTTCATTTCCCGATTGTCTCATACTTGATCAAATTTAAATAAATATAAACATCGATGTTGATCAAAACGCTGCCTAGCTCTTTCTATCTACTTTGTATAGGTATGGATGACGGAAACCGGCTCATGACACAGTCGTCTCCTTCTTGCTTGGTAGGAACCAACGAACAAACCATTCACGGTGAACGTTTTGAACTCGCCACATTACTACTCGCTCATTCCTCTTGCATGATGTCTCATTTTTAGCGAATACAAGAACCTTGCGATTCGTGAAATCTCTTTTCTTATTTATACTCGTTGCGCTAAATCACTGGTTTGTGTTCTTGCTAACGTCAGAAAAGCTCTTTTTGCTTTTTAAACGCAGCCAAATCTGAAAAGAGCTTTTTAATGACTTCCATTTTCGCAACGCACTGATTTACGCATCGCAATACGAAGTAGGGCCCTTGATTTAAATGGTGTGATAGATAAGTAGCAAAGAAGAATAGCTGAATTACAATACTGCGTTAGGTCGGTCGGCCTTTGTCCGTACTTTGGTCTCCGTTGTAAAAACTTTACGATATAAGCTGTCAAAACGGACGACCTCAAACTTTGCAAAACTAAATGTTGCGTTGACAGATCGTGCGTCTGTCATTTTGGTGATGCCAATAAAAGCAGCTATACTAAAAATCCCACAAAACGTCCCTTTTTCCGAAATCATGCAATTATAATTGTAATCAATGAAAAATTAAAAGATAGTGTCATAATAGCGTTCAATAGCGTTAAAAATCTTTTTTAAATACTTTATAAATGAGATAATTTTAAAAATGGAGGAAACCTTCAATAAACCCTCGATAAAGCATTTTTAAATTTTATTTTGTTTTCATCTGAGCACAAATTATGTCAAAAATACATCAAATTGTTTCATAATATATAAAAAAAAAACAGAAAATGTAAAAAAAAAATTATTGAAAATGTTTGTTTATACATGAGAGGATTTTTAAAAATGGCTGAACATCCAATAAATCCAATAAACCCCTCATAAAGCATTTTTAAAATTATTTGCTCTCATTTGAGGACAAATATTGTGAAAAATACTTAAAAATACTTCAAAAATTTGGATAATATGTCAAAAAAATTCAAAATTATAAAAAAAATTCAAAAGAAAAACAAAATAAAAACAAGAAAATTGGTCAAAACATTTCAAAATATTTACAAAACAAGATAATAAAATGACGATGTTTTCAGTGCAGAGAGTAGCTTCGAAAAAACAACGATGTTTAAACACATGGTATAATAATATAAGGTAGTATTGACAGTTGCTTGGGCAACGACCATCTGTCAACAAAAATGTCTAGAAAGAGAGCGTTCAATTATTTCTTATGTTTTCGCCATTGTTTATGTTTCAGCGCTTGCAAATAACCAAACATTTTCTTACAAAATATTGCCTATTTTATTTAATCAATAGTGAATTATTATTACTACAACGAAGATAACTTGTGAACTTTGTGTTATTAAGTGCAAACATAAGAAAAAATGTTGAAAACGTTCAAATGTAGCAACCTCAGCAGCTGCAGATGCATATGGACGAAATTAAAGAAGTTTCCAATTATTATTAAAACACCACGGCTGGAAAACGTTAAACACATATCACACATAATTTTTTCACAACTTTCATTATTATAATTGTGTATTTAACGCACATATTTTGCGGAATTTTTTTATTTTTACATTCGTTTAATTCTTGTTGCACGAACAACTGTTTTTGACAGATGGTCGTTGCCTTGTTGCTGAGAAAATCTATACTTGTCAATGCTACCTGTATAATTATATCATGGTTTAAACATCAAAATGTTGACGAAATTGTGACAAATAAATTAAAAGTCATTGAATTTATCAAATACACAAACCATAATTACACTCTTCGCACTTCAAATCGAAAGTGTTCCTATTTTAACTACAAAGCAGCTACAACATTTTTATGAATAACAAAATTTTAAAAGACTTTTTAGCATTAAAAAGCTTTTTAAGTATTGAACGTTTTAAAGTTATTTGAAGATATTTGCATGTAAAAGTAATTTTATTTTTTACATAAAACCATTTTTTTCTTCAAAATTAACCTTTATTACTATGGATTAAAGACAATATATTATTAAAGCTTGGAAATTAATCTTTCATTTGGTGTATAAAATTTAAGATTTACTTGAACTTTTATCGTGTTTTTCTATGATATAATGATTGCCCTTGTACGAAATGCTCTAAAAAATAGGGTAGATAACGATTTCTGGAACGCCACGATTCGACAGTGCATTTCAGAAGTTCTCTTCATAAAAATAAGAATGGCTGAAGGTTTTCTAGTAGATGGACATTACCAAGTGGCAGCTCCATACCAAGTTTCATTATTATGTGACTTTAACTCCAAAGCTATTTGATACCATAAGTTTGACTTATATGGGCGGTGCCATGCCCCCTTGTCCAATGCTCACTCAATTTTTCCAGTCAAAGGACAAGACTAAATAATACATTCTTACCGAGTTTCATTGATGTGTGACTAATAGTTCGAAAGTTATACCCACAATTTGGGCAGCCGAAAAAGTGCCACACCCTTTTCCCAACGCCCATAAAATTTTGCCAGTGGAACGGCACATGTAAATCGAGGCCGAACACCTAATTCCAATGTTGTGCGACCTATAATTCCAAAGTTATTCAATATTGCAGATTCGAGCTGCCACGCCCCCTTGCACAATGCTCGCTGAATCACTTGTAATTAGTGAGTACTTGGGTACAACTTTACAAAAACAAAATGAACGGCATTTGCCAATCTACCTTACCACAACATTCCTTTGTGTGTTATATTATTCAAACAATGATATTAAGGGTATTCGTCCTCAACCAACCTCATTAAAATATCTAATTGACCAATATATAAGTTTGCCATGTTGCATGAATACCCTTATAATATTATTTATAATATACTAAAAAATGCATAAATTTTAATATGAAATACAATTGAATAATATTAATATCATGCTAAATTCATCAAAATCATTTTTATACTACTTAAGCAGCATGTTAATTTAAAAAATTTGATCAATTTAAAAAAAACTCGCATCAAAATATAAATTCCCACGATAATCCTATGAAAATCTGAGTTTTCCACCGGAATCCAAGAATACCCACATTTTAGCATTGCTCAACGAAAATGCAACCCAGCGTTAATATGGAATGTCAAAAGCACGACCTAGCTTGAGCATGTCGCTACTCATAGCGTTGATCGTACGTCACCCCCTCAAATTCATATTTACGGGATGAGGTCGACGCAATGCATGAGGTCATATTTTGTGTTGCTTCATAAGAACCCATTGTTTCTAGTCGAGCTGTCAAAGGCCGACCGACCTAACGCAGTATTGTAATTCAGCCAGAACACTGAAGTAAAACATTCATATAATATTCTAAACATGTCGTAGAGCCGTAAAATCATATAAATTTTAATCTGAATCAATCATTATGCATTTACCTCAGTCAGTTAAAGTTATTAAGCCATTCCATCTACAAAGTTGCCTAGTTGGTTTCAGTTGATTTCAAGTGAGTAAAACAATAAATAAAGGAAAGTGCGTAGGACCATCACCGCAAAAAAATGTGTTTTAAATAAATAAACAAATATATCTTTAAGAATTCCTATTAAATGGCATAAAAGTTTTAAGAACATTCTAAAGTAAGCATACACCTGATTGCTACATGTTGACTGCATGTATATGCAACATTTAGTTGTACCGGATATATAAATATAGGCCCCTATTAGGTACGACAACTCAACTTAAGTTGACGTGAGTTAAGACACCTCAACTGAACTTTTTTGCCATATTATACTACGTTCACACCTAAGCCAAATGAGCAAATTTGAATATCTCATTAAAAAGTGTTCACACTTATAAATCTCATTTTGTTTGACGGTTGTTTTTGTTGTATTTTCATATTTTGTTTTGATAAAATTTTTCTGTGTACAAATTTTTCTTACATTTTGCTTTGAAAGGTATGTTCACAAAGCAGTTTAATATGCTCAGAGCTGTGTTTAACGTGAAATTATCTCATTTGCTACTCATTTCGTTGAAATGAGTTGTAATGAGTTGGAATATTTCTATGGGAAATGAGCTCATTACGCATCTCATTTGTGTTTTTTGGCCGAAATGAGGAAATTAGCTTAGGTGTGAATGGGCTATTACGCATAACATACATTTTCAGTTGAGCTGTGGTGTAAAATTGCTGTTTCTATTGGAGCTTGATTACACCGAAATTTTGACACTTTCGTTGAAATGAATCAGCTGTTCGCATTAATTTCAATTTTTGTGTATATGTATTTTGTTCACAAGTAATAAAGCAAGGAAATAATAGTATAGAGCAGGAGTGTCCAAAACTTTCTTATGGAAGTGCAAACACTAATACATATAAAATCCTGCAACCTTTCGTAAACGAAAGCATACTATGTTAGACAACAACAAAATCTACGTAGAAGATCACTGTCACCAAAATGTACCAACAAAGCATACGAAAGTGTTGTTGCTTGCACTTCGGTATAAGCAACGAAAAAAGATCAAAAACAAAAAAGACAAATTTGTTTGTGTATTTTGTATTGCTTAGTGCGGAGTGCTGTGTGTGTATATTAGAATACACAGCCTATGCCTAAGTGCTTTTACAAAAACAAATGTGCACCAAGTGCATAGGGCTTGGGCACCTCTAAAGACGCTATACAACTAGCTCAAAGCAGATGTAAGTTTTTGACAGTTTTTACACTCGAGACATAGTTGCATTGTTAAACCTAATACCACAAAAAATACATACACATCTCTGAGATACATACTTGTCAGTCGATAGACACATATGTACCTCAAATGTGTAATAGACAATACAAATTTACAAATTACACACTCAACTTAAGTTGAGTTGTCGTACCTAATAGGGGCCATAGGCTCTCCGCAAAATCGCCCAAAAAAAAAATCGCCAAAAAAAAAAAAGGAAAAATCACCCAAATGAAAAATGACCCAAAAATTTATGAAAAATCGCCCAAAACGAAAACGAAATTTTACCCAAGAAAACGAAAAAAAGCTCAAAAATTTTTGGAAAAATTACCCAAAAACAAAAACGGAAATTCACCAAAAAAAATTAAAAATCGCCCAATATTTTACATTGTGTTCCCACACGATATACGAAATTCCCTTGTACGAAATGAGCATTTTCAAGGCCAGTATTTTTTTTTAAGTCTATTTTAATTCAATCATTTGACGATATAAATACTTTTTATGTGGATATTATATTATAATACTATTTATGTAGGAAGTGCGTTAAATTTAAAAATTTAATTCATTTTAATTTTATATAATCTCATACTTGAAAATCTATAAAAACATTTCGTACAAGGGAAAAATACTGATTCTTTTTCAAAACAACAAGTTTCTTTGGTTATCAAAAAATTTCAAAAAGAAAAAATGACGGCGGAGGTGGTGGGGGGGAGCAGGGCGGGGCGACGGGTGGCGCGTGCGATCCGCCGCGTCGCGATGCGTGGGCGCGGTACTAAATATTTCCTTTGACTTGACCAAGCAAACTCAAGCAAAGAAGAACCGCTGCTTTTACTTTAAATACCGTTATCTTTAAGAACTGATTAACGTTTCTTATTTAACCCTTAAATGCACCGTGTATCTTTGGCTTACGGCTATATTTTTGGTTTGCTTTTTTTCAAATCGGTTCTATATTATTTAGAATATTATAAGTTTTAAATAAAAATATAGTTTTTACTTCTAATTGTCATACTTTTTTAAAAAATTATGTACAAAGTCAAAAAAAAATTTTTTTTTAACTAAATAAACACTATTTTTAACAGTTTAACTTCTAGGAACAGATAAATAATTTTGATTAGGAAAAAATACTGACTGCTTTCAAAACATGTCCTTTAGTGATCGAAAAAATTTCGATCTAAAACTAAAAGAATTTCGATCTAAATAGAAAACTAAAAAAATTTTCAAAACAAAAAACGCAGTTTTTATTTTTACTCAATTTTACATAAAATATATTTTTTCGGTAAAAATCGGGGTCCTTGTGCATTTAAGGTTTAATATTGAAAACGAAAGATCACCCAAAGAAAACGAAAAATCACCCAAAAACGAAAAGTGAAATTTCGCCCAATATATTTGGGTGAAATTTCGCCCAAAAGCAAAAAACGAAATTGTACCCAACAAAAATGCAAAATCGCCCAATTTTTTTTGGGTGTTTTTTCATATGAAAAATCACCCAAATTCGTATGGAAAAAAATTGGGAGATTTTTCATTATTTTTTTGGGCGATTTTGCGGAGAGCCATAAATATATATATCAACTATTTTTTTATGTTAATTGATTAATTTTACAATTTATAAACCACTACCGTTACGTTTGCTTAGCTAGAGCAGCTGGGCATCATAAGCTATAACTTGAACTATCGTAACCATTAAATTATGATAAAAAAATAGTACTTTTTATGTTAAAGTAATGATACTAGTGGTGTCCGTGGCGTAGTTGGTTAAAGTGCGTGGCCGCTATGTCAAAGAACTTTGGAGACCCAGGTTCGAACCCCAGCAGCGACAGAAAATGATTTGAATTAAAATAATTTTTCTGTACGGCCGCCACCTCTCTGCAGACAATGGAAAACCTCAGAGAGTAATCAAATGCCATGTAAAGCTTCTTGAGAATAAGAACATTACGTTCATCGCCGTTCGGAGTCGGCGTTAAACATGTAGGTCCCTTTCTCGGTCAATTGTGTACAAACTTAATAACACGCACAACACAATTGATCATAAGAAGCTAGGTCAAAGTCCTTTCAAGGGCTGAAATGGCCAGTTATTTATTTTTATTTATAATGATACAGTAATTACGATACAGTACATAGTATTGTTATTTACACTTCTTTCAAATGACATACGCTGAAACGAAAAGCTAGTGTCAGTTTCTTATGGGGAATAAATTGGTTAAAGGAACAATTGACGAATGTCGAAATCTCTTTTAGAACGCTAATTAATTCCAACACCAAATGTAAAATTCTTGAATAATGTGCATCAATAACATATTTTTTTTAGATATTCTCTTTTATTCAGTTAATCGCAATTTTTTTTTATTTGTAAATTTATATTTAAATTTTTAGTACCAACTTCAAATTTTTCTACATTCGAGGCCAAATTTTCGAAAGAATATTAATATAATAAGTATAGTATTTATGAGTGATGGATGGAGTGGACTACATGATGTATAAACATCATATAATTGTTTAAATTTTACACTGCCAATCACTGGCTGTAGCTACTTTCTCAATATTGTTTATTTATCAGTTGTCACCCATGTAAAGGTAATTTTTTTTCACAAGTATTTTAATGGCTCATCTACACCTCTTGCTATGAACAAAATTTGTATATCAAGCGGGATGCGATAAGAAAAAGAAACGATATTTGACATTTCGTTTTCATCCTGGATGAAAATTGTAAACGTCAGAGAAAACAATTGATTTTTGTATTTTCATTTCAATTTTTGCCGAAATTTTAACTTTCTCGCACAAAACAAAGAAAATAATTTGTTTTTACTGCAATAGAATAAAGTGTTAAACTTAGTTTTTAGTAAGATAAAAAAATTTTCACACAACGATGTCTGATAAACCACCAACACTTCCACCCGCTTCGGAACCCTTCCCAGGCAATTACAAGATTCCTGTGTAGCCTCATTTGGTATTAACAATTTGTTTTTATATTTTGCCATTTATTTCAGGATCACGTACACCTGGATGGAATGACCCACCAACGTTGCAATACAATCCGCTTGCAGCGGTTACTGGAGGGTCCGGTCGTCCTAGGCTAAATCTTAACAAACGAGTTGCTTTTCCGCTGCAAGGCATGGGAGGACCACCTGGCGTAAAGCCCACAGCCATAGTGCAGCCAAACCAAAGTGGCATGCCGCCGCCCCATTTAATGTCGTTGCCACCATCAACACCGGCTGCAAACAACAATCAGCCCATTGCTGTGGTGCATCCAATGCCTAACATGAATGCCACTACAATGGCTGCACCACGTGTGCCACCTACAAGTAGCACTATAGACAGTAATCGAATGGCAGCTGCTGCACTATCCAACGATGTGGAGGAAACTACATTTCGATGCTTACGCGAACAAGTTGGACATGTAACAGAGTCAATGAGTGTAAAGCGCGAAGAGATCGAACGACGATTAGGACTGATAGAACAGCTATGGCAGTCTGGAAATTTAAGTGCGGCAATACAGCAAAAAATGTATCAACTAGCACAAGGTAATGCGCTTATAATACTAGTCGATTCATATGAAAGTTGCATAAGTCGCATATGAATAAATTTTGGCAATTACGTTTTTTATTTTTAATCACATCATAAATTTGCTAGTCTACTTTCAATGTATCCATTGAATCTTTTGATAAGTGCTGCTTCCTTCCACCCAGTGTATTTTATAAAATAGTTGAAACAACTTGACAGGACACTTAGGCGACTTTGATATGCATCGACTCCTATGGAGTTATGTATTTAATTGAAGATTTTATATTTCCAGCCATTGCAAGCAAATCTTTTAAAGAAGCCATGGATACATACTCAGCTCTTGTGGTGAATCATTCAAATGACTGTGCTGCATGGGCAGTTGCTCTGCGTCACATCGTGCTATCTATGCAGCCTACCAATAACGTAGAGCCGGATTTAGCTACAACAACAACAGCAACAAATGAAAACAATGTACCGGCGATGTTTGTGCCCGCAATGCCACGTGCAACAAGTTCCAGTAATGAAACAGACGCTTCATCCCATACACATGCGGATGCTAGTGGTCACTCAGCAGTGCAGCATATTTGATCATGATGCGTTAATAATGCGTTAGATCAATGGATTGTTGCCGTTTTCAGTTCTTAAGGTCAAACAATTTCAAATAAAACTGATTCATAATTCAAAAGTTATAGCAACAATTCAAATGCATTTATGTTGACACAAAAAAAAAAAAAGGAAGAAAAAAAACTGTCTGCGATGAAACAATTGAATTTCACGAATATGCAATTAAATTGTATCTTATTCGTATTAAATAGAAAATGTTTCGTTGCTGTGTCTTTAGCAATATTTCAAGCATTAAAAAAAAACAATTTTACACAAGATATTTGTGTATTCTGCAAAAGCACTGTGTTGCGTTTTAAACTGTTTTCTTCTCCGGAAAACTTTCTTTTTGGAAAGAATTCTTGAAATAAATATAAATGCAAAATAAATTAATTCTTCGCGGATGCTCGATTAAAGCAAATGCTCAATATAGGACTGGAAAAAACACCACCCAATTATAATATCAAACAAAAAAAAATCAAGAAATGCATCAGATTTATTAAATTTTTATTTTTAGCCGGTAATTAAATAAAGGATTCCTTGAAGCATATATTTAACTACATTTGAATACTTCTCTTCATAAAATTACTAGAATCAAGAATTTTCTCCATAAACTATTAGTATCAATGATACAATAAGCTTTCAATTTGGTTTTTTTTTATAAAAAAAAAAAAAATCAAATCGATTTCTGTTACGTTTTCATATTTATTTACGTTTAAGCAAGTAAATAATAGTTATTAAGAAATTTTTGGCTTTTCAGTATTTCGAATTCTTATGCAAAAAAAAAAAATTAAAGTTTAATTTTTCTTTTCACAAGAGATTTTCACGCAATACAGTGTAATTTGTTTTTGTGCTTCTTCGCTTGTATAAGGAATTAAGTTCTTTACTTATAATTATATATAAATTGTGTAGAAATTAACTAATTAAAAATGTATTTTCATTTAAAGTGCTATAATAAATTTTCAGAATATAATATTTCACTTTATTTTTAACATTTTATAAAATTTTATAACTTAATTTGGCTACCAAGGTAGCTTCTTGCCATCATATTGAAAGAAGCCACCGTTGTGTGTTTCATTAAAGCCCAAAATAGTTTCGACTATTTTTACGGTGCTTGTTTCAACGTCGAGTGGAGCTTTTGGGCCACCCATATCTGTGCGAACCCACCCAGGATGCAAGCTAATACATAAGATACGGTTTGGGTATAAATCAATGCTCAGTGACTTTGTAGCAGCATTTAAACCAGCCTAAAATTTAAGATTTTTAAAAATTGTTATGTACTCAAAAAGTACCAGTTATTAGTACATATTCTGAACATACCTTTGATGTTCGGTAAGCATAAAGTCCACCATCCGTGTTGGCCTCAATGGAACCCAATGTGGAACTCATATTTATAACAGCAGCACGTTGCAAACTCATGCCAAGATTCTCGTTAACCTTCGATGCTTTTTTGAGGAGTGGCAGGCAAGCCTAGTTAAAATAAAATCAAAGATCCTAGTTAGAATAAAAGCTATGAACGTTTCTAAAAGGGGACACCTTGGTGAACATTATGGGCACCACTGTATTGGTCTTCAGCGTATCCAAGAGCTCTTGTTCTCGTACAATATTAATGCGGGTCGATTTTGGTGCTATGCCGGCATTATTGAAGAGTACATTTAGCCCTTCGTCCTTGACGATTTCGTCGATTTGGGCTACTACTTGTTCATAGCACTCAAAGTTGCATAAATCTAATACAAAACGATATAAAAAAAATAGTCTTATTCAAAATACATGGATACAGACCAGCTTCTAGGATGTGTATGTTGCTATGTTTAGCTGCCAAAGAAGTTAATTCCTATAGAAAAATAAATTAATTATTAATGAATAATAAAGATATGTAAAAGTGTGAATAAAAACATTATCGACTTACACTAATTTTTCATATAAAAGTTTATAAAAAAATTCGTGAAAAACGCCAATAATTCAATATATATATTTTCCTACTTGATCAGATTGGGAGAGTAATTATAATTATTTAAGAAAAATTGTTTTTTTTTTAACTTTGTACCAAGGACTTCAGGTGATTAGTAAAACGTGTGTATGATGTTGTTAGCGTGGCGTAAAAAGTTAGAATTTGAGGAATTAAAGCGTACGACGATTCAAAAATGGGACCCCTGAGGTGGCAGTCAATTACGCTTCCACTCGATATCCAGGCCGCATGAAAAACAATGCGTACACCTATACCGAGTTAGTATAGCATTATTTTACAACACTAAAATGATATGTTCAATTCACTATACTTCCAATTCTTATTCTGCGTTTTTCCTGCTATTAGAAGAAGAGCTGTTAATTCATATATTATACATATTTTTTTATATATTATAATAGTGAAAATTAAGTTAATACCGTTTTTAAATTTGTTATCCATTATTTACTATGCAACTCATGGTATAATTATAGCGGTAAACTTGCTACTTGATGAGAGCATTCTGCCGCGAATGTCAAAACGAAGTTGACAGCTCATATAAAATCTCAAAACTATGAAAAAGATGTGGGAAAGCAAGAACAGTTGAAGCTGTCTTGTTGTTTTAATTAAAAATTGCAAAAACAGTTATATTTCGTGTTTTTATTGATATTAATAAATAAATAAAAAAATAAATAACTAGCCATTTCAGCCCTTGAAAGAACTTTGACCTAGCTTCTTATGATCAATTGTGTTGTGCGTGTTATTAAGTATGTACACAAATGACCAAGAACCAGATCTTCAGGTTTAACGCCGACTCCGAACGGCGATGAACGGAATGATCTTGATCTCAAGAAGCTTTACATAGCATTTTGATTACTCTCTGAGGTTTACCATTGTCTGCAGAGAGGTGGCGGCCATACAGAAAAATTATTTTAATTCAAATAATTTTTTCTGTCGCTGCGGGGGTTCGAACCCGGGTCTCCAGGTTCGTTGACATAGCGCCCACGCACTTTAACCAACTACGCCACGGACGCCATATTTTATTGATATTAAGTAATTTTAAATTGCTTCAATCCAGACATCATTGTTCAGTTAAACATCATCAGTTAAATAAAAAACTATTAACTGCCACACAGCTGATTTTGATATTATCGGCAGTAATGAAGAAGAGAGCACAATCAGCGCTGCATCTACCTCTGTTATTATACTATGATACAACTCAAGTTGTGCTATTTTTAATCATTTGTACACCAGAGAGCAAAGAGCGAAAGCAACATGCAGATTGTGTAAGAGGAAAATACATATGATTATTAAATTTTATATGATAAGAGGAAAATTATGTTCTATGTAAATTTTCCCAGAATGGTAAATTGGCAACTCTATTTCAGTTTGACAGATAGGTAGCTCTATTTCGTAATTTTGTTTCCACCTTTATACAACATCGGCAAAGTTTTCACCATATTCTTCGCACAATCTTTGTTGGAAAGAATTGGAAGTAATTGGAAGAGCTGGAAATTGCAAATGTATAAAAATAAAAGCAAATCCGCAGACGAATTTTCTTCATTCAAAGTTTATGGGTATAATCATCTGTGTTACTTGCTGAACCAGCTAAGTGCAACTTAATTCTGTGTGAATAAATAAACTCACTTTTTAACAAATTATTTAACGTTCGTCGAATAATAATTTGGTTTTTCATATTTTTTCTTACAATACATATCGATAAAGTGCAGAAAATGGCTCCTATCAACAGTAAGTTTAAAACACATT
Organism: Pherbina coryleti; assembly: GCA_943735915.1. Classification (NCBI taxonomy): domain Eukaryota; kingdom Metazoa; phylum Arthropoda; class Insecta; order Diptera; family Sciomyzidae; genus Pherbina; species Pherbina coryleti. Next base: position 3,587,496 of record OX030951.1, read on the forward strand.
ATTGCAAATGTTTTTTATGTGAATTTCTTAGTAAAAAATTAAAATCACTAAAAAAAAACGGTAAAATACACTCACCTCGGCTTGTGCTTTATTACGGCATGTTGCGAAAAGATGTTTAGGCGGCTTTGGTAATTTCAACAGGGATTTGACAAGGCCTAATCCAAGTCCACGATTGCAGCCCGTTATTAAAATGGAGTTCATATCGAATTTTCAAGCAATTTTGCGTATAACAATTCCACGTTTTGATTCTGCTAGAGTAAACACCACAGGTTCTGGCAAAACATGAAGTGCTTGTAATCGCGAAAAGATGAAAGCTGTAAATATAAGTTGGAGAATATCTGAAGTGTTGCTTGGTGCGGTTGAATTGTAAATTAATCATTAGTGGTCGTTTCTAGAATTATTCTCCAATGACAAACTGTTTTTTTTTTGCTGCAGTTCGCAATAAACTTGGTTACTTATTCTTGAAGTTGCATATTGAAAAGGAGTGGGACTGGCCGGTTTTTTGTTATTGAACAAAAAAGTGTTAAGGTGTGGATATAGAAATATGTGGTCACCTCAGTGAAAGACTTAACTCGAAAAAAATCGAAATCTTATTAAACACATAAGAAGAAAGGTAATGTGGTTTACATTTTTGTGGAGAAGTGGCCCGATTTGAAGTTTTAAGTTTGGCAGCCGAAGAGCAGATCTCTGTGTCTTGTATTTCTCATTTCGCAGATATCTCCTCACAAGTTTATTTTCCCAAAATTTAACATTTTTGAGTTATGCAGTTTATGCACAGGTGACGATGTGTTCTGTTTTAACAAATAAAGCATAACTTTTAACAAGTGGGAAACACAAATTTTCCCTTAAAATATAGGCTAATTATCTCACTTTTTCATACAATTTTGCCTTAAAATGACCTCATAAAAAAGTTGTTGTTATAAAGATATTTGTCAATATTAAAAATAATAAAGACAAGAAGTTTTGTTCGAATTTGCTTACATTAATTTATAAAAAGTTGAGTCTAAATTTTATAAAAACATGTCTACGTTCAATTAACTAATTATAATTGTTCAGTTGATTAGGAAGTACAGGTAGACCTCGCTTAACACGTGCTTCTTATAACACGGCCTCGCTCTAACACGGTTTACGTTTTGTGATCATTTTTCGTTTAACACGCTAAATGGCCTCGTTCTAACACGGTTCCGGAAATTTTTTTTTTTTTAAGTCAAAAAATATTTGCACTTGTTGTGTGTGCATTAAAGTACATGTATTAAAAAAAAAAAACGTCATATTTTAACTGATATTTTTTAGTTCTAAGTCGAAATTTGAACGCCATCTACTGCTAAATGGTATAACATATTTTGCTGGAGTAGAAGCAGACCTCTTTTACCGACAAACATTATGAATTCATATAAGACTCGTAGGTCATAATATGAAATGTTGTGAGAGAGAGCGAGAAGAAATGAGTTACATAATTGTTGAATTGTTCAATGCAGATTTTTATACATCGTTTGTGTTTGAATATGCAATGATATCAGGAATTCCCCGAATTAAGTCTAGCAACGCGATGTTACAAACACATTTGGCAGGTTTGCTCAGTATGTAAGTTATTTTTTTTTAACTATACAAACAAGTAAACTTTTGATTGAAAATCAATTTTTGTTTATTTTTTAAGTTATAACTACAATTAAAATTAATAAAGAGTAAAAAAAAAACGGCTTTTGATGTATTTTTTGATATCCTGGAACGGAACCCTACTTTTTGTACTGGTTTCTTGTTTCACTTAACACGGTTTCGTTTAACACGGTATTATACGGGAACGTAACCCCCGTGTTAAGTGAGGTCTACCTGTACTTCGCCGAAATAAATTTTTCTATGTGCGCAACTTAATCTTTATGAGCACACTTCTGCCTGCTTCTTTCCGCAAGTTCCTTTCCTGCTATTTTCCAACACTTCATTCGTAGCTTCGTAATTTTCTTCGTCGTGTTCCTCGTTTTGCACTCTTCGCTGTCAGATTGACATTTGTCGACTGTGCTTCGTTGTTGCTGCGACGTGACGTGCGATTTCTGTCGACTGCCAACTGCGGCAAATTGAACAAAAATTTGTCAAAATAAAAAAACAATTCTACAATAGGAATTCAATAAAATGTCAATTTTAACATTATGGAATTCAAGAGCAGCAATCACAGTTGTGCGATTTAGTCAAGCAAATCCAACAGTTTTAAATAATGTGCGCAGATTAATGAGTGTCAAAAAAGTGTGTCGTAAGTAAACGAAAAAGAAAATCGAACTAAAAACTAATAAAGTGAACCCTTATTTTATTATAATCGTTGTTTTTTTTTGTCGTGTTTTTATTATTTCAAGAACACGAATTGTGTCAAAGACTTCCAGTTACACCGCCGTCGACTATCTAGTTATAAAAAATTAATGATTTCATTACAACGAGCAGAATCAAGGCATATAAATGTTTTCCCAATTATATAATTATGTTAAATTTATTAGATAAAAGTAGATAATAAGCTGAACATTGATGAAATAGCAATGTTGTCGGCACTTTTATGATTATAATACGCGCAAGTGTTTCAAATTTTATACAATAACTTGTATTTAATCTTTGCTTTGCTTATTAGCTGTCCATATCAGGAAACTATGTGTGTATATCTGTACATTGTTTTATTAAAAGTCGAAAGGTTATATTTCCTTAACTCGTTTCCATTTCTTGTATTATTTTTATTCTTTTTTTAACCTCACTTTCACGTTTCGATTTGTTGTTCTGGAATACTGCGCCGACCATAACACGAACGTCAACGAGTAGAATGCCGATACTTGACGTTTTTATTTTTGCAGTTCTCTTTTGGTTGGAAATTTGTATTGGAAATCATTCTAGATTGATAAGTTTCCACGATTTTTCCCAATAGTTTCTAGTGTTGTTAAATATATCCAACGAGTGGATTAGATTTAAATTCAATAAGGTTCAGTGATAAAAAAGGGATATTTGACTATAGAGATAACGTTAAAAATTTTGGAACAGTTCGATCGAATAAAAGATAAGTTTCCGGAAAATTCAATATAAATTAAACAATGCTGCATAAAATCGATGAAGTCTACTTGTATTTCTTATCTAAACATCAGTAATTAAAGAGATCTTCAGCATTTTTTGTGTTAGAAAAGAGGGAAAAGAAATGATTCCATATCATGGCCAAAGCGAAGAGGATTCAGCACACAGTGCCATATACGCATTAGATAAAGCTGGAAATATCTACACTCCTAGTCAATTAATTCCCATCATCAAATTGGCTAGAAGAAAGAATAATAAAGTAGTAGATTTTTCGGATTTCCTAAATTTTAAAAATTTGTCTAAAGACACAAAAATTTTGACTATCAGGAAAGATGATACAGGTAAGAAGTATAAACAGGACCGAGATGGTAAAATTTTCTCTCAAAAAGAATGAGCCAAACAAACTTTTTTCAAGACCAACCATACTCAATGCGCTTACCGTTCAATTTCGTTGAAGCGAGCAGTTGCAACATTTCTGCATGGACAAATTTCAAAACTTAGTACAACACCAATAAAACTATCTGTTGATAAATATAACGACTTGATTTGATATCTCTTACAACTGGCAACACCCCAGTTATATAACAATCCGAACACATTAATTTTTATAAACCGCTGCTGCATTAAATTAGCTTTTTTTTGTAATATAAATTGCCGTGAGTTAATACTTTGCTTCAAAATAAATTAATCAAGTTTGTTGTTTGTTATATCTAAATTCAAAATTTTCTTATGAAATAACATTTTATCCAATTGCGAAAAATTTTTAGATATTGTGTTTTTCCTGTTGTCACTTTCATATCTTTATATCTATTTGTTTCCATATTTAAGTATATATTAAAAGCAGTATTAAAAAAAAGAAAAAATATTGTTGCTTTAATTAATTAAAGTTAGCTTTAAAACAAAAATTGTGGGTTACGACCCCTAAAACTTCTTAAAAAGTAAAAAGAAAAAATTTTACAAATCGACGTATGCGTTTAATTAGTTGCTACAGTTGATAGGAAAACTTGGTTAAATTTTTTTTCACACAATTCAAGACACTATGGGCCCAATCGCGATACTGTCGGATTTTCCGCTCGTCGGGAAGCTTTCCGCCCGACGTGAATAAAATTTCAATCGAGATTTCCGTCGGGAAGGGATAAAGTATAATAACACGACAACATTGTTCCTCTCAATTTCGATGTTCGTTCTCATATTTTCGAAGTGAGTGAAAAGTATTCACAATGAAGTGTTCTAAGAAATAGGACATATGGGACTTTTTGAAGAAATAAATGTATAAGTTATGCTTTCATAAGTGAATATTGAAACGCAAATTAGCTGTGTAACATTAAAAAAAACATATTTGTGGTAAAACTATCTGATTATATTTGCAATAATCGAAGAAAACTTATTTATTTTTGTGATGATATCAGAATCCCATGAAAATAAAAAAAACCCGTGGTAGTTTATTTTTCAAAACAAAACACAGCTGATTGTCAGAACAAATAAAAAAAGCAACAACAACAACAACAACAACAACAACAACAACAACAACAACAACAACAACAACAACAACACCAGAAAAGGACTATGACATGAATGAGGATATGGATTAGTACAAAAATTAAGACACACATAAAACACACCTTTCCAAACTAGGAAAGGGATTAAAAAAAGAGGGGAAGAAGTTTTGGAAATGGAGGAAGTGGCTCCACAACACCTTCAACATCTGCGCACCTCGCTGTTTCAAACGAGGAGAATGCTGAAAGTGATGGTAAGATGTTTCAAAGCATTGTAAGATTTTGTATCAAGATTCCTAATTTTTAAAGACGAAAATACAGTTGCTCCAAGTGAGCCTCTTGCTAGGAAACGAAAGAGGATGTCCACGAATGAATTGCTTGAAGACCAACTGAATTGCATTGAATCTTATACGCGACGTATAGCCGAAGCACTAGAGGAAAACTTGAGAAACAAGAAAACAAGAAAAAAATGCACAATAGTTTTATTGAAAAACTTAGTTTGAAGAAGTTTGCACTGGAAAAAGAATTAATTGAAGCACAACACGCCCAAATCAAACAAAAAAAATAAATTTATTTTCCGTGCTGCTCTTATATGCTTATTGTTTTTATTTTTTTGTTAAAAAATTTTCATTTTTTATTTTTTTACAATCTCACATTCAAAATTTAAGTGAGTGAATTTGACAGAAAAATCTTTTCCGTCGTAAAAAGTGATTGTATTTTTTTCGACGGAAAATTTCGAATTTCCGACGGAAACCTCGATTGTATTTTTAGTGAGATCCAGAAAAATGTCTCCCGACGGGCTCCCGTCGGCGATCGTGATTGGGCCCTATAATAAGGTGCCCAAAATATTAACTGAGTTTGATTTTAAAGTGGTCACGTGCCCAAAAGAAGCGATGAAACAGAAAAAACGTTCTGGAAAAATTTTAAAAATGTGGGTAACGACAGTTTGTCACGCAAGCGACGATATTACCTACGGACAACACCTCTAGCCCGAGCAAATCGGATTCCTAATATACACATATAAATATTTTTAAAATTTAAGAGAGGCCACAAGAGATTTCGATATATGTAAAATATTCAATATTTCTGGTAGTAAAGTGGAATAAAGAGGTTTATAGAGCCAGTTTTATATTTGCAAACACTTTATGAAACTCTTTTTAGAACTTGACCTGACCAGTCATGTGCAATATCAAGAGAATATTTGCAATCATTTGTATATATACTCGTATACAGCACCTAATTTATCTTTAAATGTTAAAATAATTAATTTTAATTAATACGACTGTTTGTCAGTATCATTCATATACTTCTTAAGTTATATTTGTATTTATAATTATTTATTCCTGATTCGATTATTCAACTCAAATATTTGTTTGTGTGTTAATGTCAAGAATCTTCAATTCGATTCTAGAGGGTGCAACATGGTTAATAAAAAAAGTCCATATTAGCTGTTATTAATAAGGTTCTTATTGTTAATATTATTATTATTAATGTTAATAATAAGGTTGTTAATAATTAAGGTCGCTTATACATTTTGTAAACTTGAACAGTTATTGAACAAACTTGCACAAAAAATTATATGACTTACTGACTATATACTTACATCGATAGATGACAATCTTTTATGATAAATTCAGCTCATTAAAACATTCATTAAAACATCTTAACAAGTTGTGAAAATGCAAACATTCACAAAAATAAAGCCCTAAAAAGTAGAGAATTGGTAGAATTTTTGTCTAAGCTGATTTCTCTTTATTGAATTGTTTGCATTCATATTGTGTGTTGGCTGGTTTCTATGGCAAAACAACGATGTCAACACTTTGCACACTGCGGTGAAAAATATTGTGCTATTTGGTGGAGCCGAGTAACCGTCTCAATCCAGAAGTTTTCTTTGATGAACTATTGAAATCAACGATACGATTTTGACACGTTTTTATTTTATCATTCTTATCAAATATCAAATTGAATTGCCAGTAAGTGAGTTCGCCTTGATAAGGTTTACTTGTTTATTATTAACGTGCCGATAAATTCGTTCAAATCTCATCCACATACATACAAAAGAAACAACATGGGTTGTTGATAAAACTAAACATTTTTAATGCAACAAATGTTGTTGCTGCTGCTATAATTAGCAGCAGTTGTTTTATGTTCATAATCAAAAGCCAATCAATAAATTGCATTTGTAAATCACTACAAGCAACGTCATATTAGTTTTGCCTTTTTCAAAAAATTCCTCCTTTCTGTTGTTTATTGTACAGTGTACACAAAACAAGCAGCTGCTTTTAATATTGATTGATTCTTGCATATAAGAGGAAGTTTTTCTAGTACTCTGAGTGTACTTCAACTGTTTAAACTGCAGAAGTTGGTCACAACAATCGATGCAGTTGTTGGAATTTGTTCCTGCATCAAAAGCGATAAGTGAACACAATCAACGTAGATCCATCTATCAATCTGTTTATATTGAAATTCGTCTTAAGATGCAACCGGAATATGGAGGTGAGCATTTGTATCGATGGGTTAATGATGAAATTGCATTTTTTGCATAATCACGTTGAATTGAATACAACTTTTAAATTATCTCAATTAATGCAATTTAATCTTGTCATCGTTCTGATATCTCTTTCACTCCTGTGTTGTGTTTAAACAGCGATAACAGATAGTTTTTGTAATGATGATTTTAATACATTTGTTGTAATGACGTCAGTGCCAAATGACTCATCAATTCTTTTATTTCTGGGTTTTTCTCTTGTTTTCAAATTGAATTAATTTTAGCGCGATGGAATTGCAAACAAAAAATATTTTTTTCTATTCGATCCTACTAGCGAAAGATGAGGTCATTAGTTTTGTAGTAAATACATACTCTCTAGAAGGTGGTCAAACTTATACCACTTATATGAAGCAAACTTTGGTTTTGAATATGAGTTGAATATAAGCTTGGAGTTATATAACCTTTGTTATGCTAACTAGATCATCTTAACTAATTATTGTTTATAATTGTGTTACACAATGTAAAAATGACCATATTATTTGGTAAAAAATTAAAAAATTAAAATTGCTTAAAATATTTTAAAGGTATCAAATTTGAACATCATTGTACTATACTGTTAAAAAAATTAAAACTTTCATCCGCTGATACAAAGACGTGTTTTAGCTTGACTCGCTTTCCACTTATTTGTACGTATCGTCTGTTTATTTAGTTTCCTCCTCTTTACAAAAGTACGTTTTTTTTTCATTCAGGAACTCGTACCTCCGCCATATTTGTCAAAAAACAAAATATTGAAGTTGTTTTAAAAAACATACTCCCAAATAAAATTTTTCAGTTTAATATCGTTTTTCATATAAATTCAAAAAAATTGCAATGACCGTGAAAACTGTGTGCACTTGCCCGCCAGTTGTGCAAAAAATTTATATAGGTATTTAATGAGCTTTAAATGTATATTAATTTCTCATCAATGTGTCTTCTAGATGAATACGATTACGACTTAATTGTTATCGGCGGTGGTTCCGGTGGTCTTGCTTGTGCCAAAGAAGCTGTTGCTAATGGCGCCAAAGTAGCATGCTTAGATTATGTGAAACCTTCGCCAATAGGTTCTAAATGGGGCATCGGTGGCACTTGTGTTAATGTTGGTTGCATACCCAAAAAGCTTATGCATCAAGCCGCATTGCTAGGAGAATCTGTGCATGTAATAAGAATTCAAAACATAAAAGAACATGTTGCTTAAATTTATATTTGTTTTTACAGGAAGCCGCTACTTATGGCTGGAATATCCCAGACATCGAGAAAGTGAAACCAGACTGGAATAAATTAGTTCAATCTGTGCAGAATCATATCAAGTCTGTCAACTGGGTAACCAGAGTGGATCTGAGAGACAAGTTTGTATTTTGTCAAAATAGTTTAGTAAACCATTGGTTTGAACACTATTTTTAATTCAAACACAGAAAAGTTGAGTACATAAATGGATTAGGTAGCTTCAAAGATTCGCACACCATTGTGGCCAAAATGAAGAATGGCACTGAACGGAGCATCACCGGTCAGAATATTGTGATAGCAGTTGGCGGTCGTCCACGTTATCCTGATATTCCTGGCGCTGAGCTGGGTATAACAAGTGATGATATCTTCAGCTTAGAACGCGCACCTTGCAAAACGCTTGTTGTTGGCGCTGGCTGTAAGTAGCTAAATAAGTATATTTACATTATTTTTTTAAACTTTCTTCAACCTGTAGACATCGGTCTCGAGGTTGCTGGTTTCCTAAAGGGTCTTGGTTATGAGTCAACCGTTATGGTACGCTCAATTGTGTTGCGCGGTTTCGATCAGCAGATGGCTAATATTGTTGCAGCCGCTATGGCTGAACGTGGTATTCCTTTCCTGCACAAAACGATACCGAAATCCGTCGAGAAAACAGAAGATGGACGTTTACTGGTGAAGTATATCAACACAGAAACAAATCAGGAGGGTAGTGATGTTTATGACACCGTACTGTGGGCTATCGGTCGCAAGGGCTTAGTCAGCGACTTGAACGTTGAAGCCGTTGGCATCGAACTGAAAGCCGATAAAGTGCGTGTAAATGATGCAGAACAAACTAATGTGCAGAATATCTTCGCTGTTGGTGATATTATTGAGGGTAGACCAGAATTGACACCAGTTGCAATTCATGCTGGTCGTTTACTAGCACGTCGTTTGTTCGCTGGATCAACGCAGATAATGGACTATGCTGATGTTGCTACTACGGTTTTCTCGCCGCTTGAATATGCTTGTGTTGGCATGAGCGAAGAGGATGCCATAAAAAAGTATGGCGAGGATAATTTGGAAGTATTCCATGGATACTACAAGCCAACAGAGTTCTTTATTCCACAGAAGAGCGTGCGTTATTGTTACGTTAAAGCCGTAGCTGAACGCAGTGGTGATCAAAAGGTTTTGGGCTTGCACTACGTTGGCCCAGTAGCTGGTGAAGTTATACAAGGATTTGCTGCAGCTGTCAAGTGAGTAAAATATCTGATTTGACAAATATATACAAAATATATCAATTGATTTGAATTTATGTCTTCGTAGGTCTGGCTTAACTATGAAGATCCTATTGAACACTGTTGGTATTCATCCAACCACAGCCGAAGAGTTCACGCGGCTTTCCATAACGAAACGTTCCGGCTTGGATCCCACTCCAGCTACCTGTTGCAGTTAAATAGTTTTGTAGCTTTTCCCGCCGAAACTCAAATGCAACGTGTCACCACAACTACTTTAACAAATGCTGAGATGAATCTATAAGAATATCCTGTTTAAAAACTCACCATAAGCCTATAAATTTAATTTTCAATTAAGTGTTTCTCCCCTCCGAGTTAAACTGATTTAACATGGAACAAGCAAAATAAAATAAAAAAAAAAAAAACAAAAGAGGAATTAAATTTCCTAAACGCATAAATCGTATTTACAAGAAACATCGCGCAGGTTTAAACATTGTGATGTTAACTTCAGTAAGTTTCATAAAATGTATCCGAAATTATTGAACTGTTGTAAAAGATAAACACACAGCGCGCGTATACGCCCAGTATTTAAGATTTGGTATTTCTTTATTGATTCTGTTTTTTTTTTTTAAAATGATTATCTAATGTTATGGAAAGAGAAAATGTTGCATGTATGAAAATTTAAAAAAATTTATTAGAATAGAATAAATGTTTTGATAAATTTATTTTATAACTTTAATTTTTGTTTAAGGAGTCATATTTGAGTGGATATTGTTACGCTGGGTCCAATTTTCGTAAAAGCAAATTTAAAATTTTTTTTTTTTACACTCTATTTTAGCATTTGAAAAAAGTAAGTAAGAGTGTTGTATTATAGTGTATAATTCTATAGTGTAGAATTATAGTTAAGAAAGTTAATTGAATTTATCAGCGCGAACAAAGTGTTGGTAAAAACAAAAAACCCCAGCAAAATTCCTCAAGAAGGATCATGTGAAATATGTTTGCTTTGTCATAAGGACTTAAAATCATATATTAAAAGAAAAGTCAGGACAAAAGGTTGCCAATAAGTGAATATTGCTACAACTTCCCATTTGTGGCTTCCGTCCAATCATGAAACATCATTTCGGGAAATAAGCCAACGGTATTCTATTGTATCCTATTAATTTTTGTGATGAAGGAAAAACTTTAAATGGATAAAATATTGTGAAGTTATCCTTTTTCAAATGTCCCGCGAGTGCCTTTCTTGAATCATTGGTTGTTGGGACGACGACTTTGAAATAACTTGTAAAAATCTATGTTGTATTTTCTATTCAATGGATTAAAATGCCATTTAAAAATTAACATCGAACTGTTCCTTAAAGATTTTCCAAGAAACACAAAAACCCACCATTTTTATGGATGGAGATGATTTCCATTAAGGGGTTAACCCCACTTGCAGCGCAAAAAATTGTTAATTTTCATGAATATTTTTAACGAAAACTACTAAACTTTTTCAAACGACCAAAATATCATCTTGGATTTCATAAATTGAACAAATTTCAGTAATTTTTTATTAAAAAATATTGTATAGTTTTGTAACAAATGCCTATAAAAATGTGCTTTTATTTTGCGGTGAACAGCATTGTGGCGAACTGGATCTGAAGTAAAAAACGTCAATGGATTTATTTAAATAATAATATAATCTAATGTTTGATCGATGGATTTAAAAAAATATGAATTTTGAAATTCATGAAATTCAGTTCATATGAAAATATGAACACTCAAAGTGAATGGTTCGATTTTCACTAAAAAAAACGATCGTTTCCAAATAGTAACTCCATTTGGAGTTTCAACGTAAGTATTACCAAAGTTATTCGATCTTAAAAATTTTGATTGTATGGGCGGAGTCACACCCCCCTGTTTAATGCTCGAATCAGTTTTCTAGTAGAAGGACATCACCAAATAGTAATTCCATCCTGAGTTTGAATGTAAGTACTGTAGCTTTTACTACCATAGCTATTCGATATCAAGACTTTGGCATGTACGGGCGGAGTCACACCCACTTGACTAATGCCTGTCCCAGTTTTCTAGTAGAAAGACGTCACCATAGTACTCCATTCTGAGTTTAAAACTTCTGTTACTTTTACTTCTACTACTTTACTTCACACCCCCTTATACAATGCCCATCCCAGTTTTCTAGTAGATGGACATTACCAAGTGGCTACTCCATGAGCCACTGAGTTTCTTTGTTATGCGACATTTGATTCCAAAGCTATTCTATGGCATAAATTTGAAATGTTTGGGCGGTGCCACGCCCCTTGCTCAATGCTCACTCAATTTTGCCAGTCAACGGACACTTAAATGTAAATAGTTCGAAAGTTAATCGAATATTAAAAAAAAATCTCATGGGCGAAATGGGATCCACTATTTTTGCAATATCTCGTGAACCGCTCATCCGATGTTGTACAAATAAGTTTAAAATCCGTACCATGACTGGCCGAACATACCCTAAAAATTTGAACAACACCATTGGAAGGGTTCAGAAGTGATGGAGTAACATACGGACACTATTAGATTTTTTAAATTTTCTTTACTTTACTTTGTTTTAATACTTTTTACAAAATCTTCTGTAAGAAAAATTGTTCAGAGACTAAACTGAAGATAAATAAATAAACGATTTTGTGAGACCGTTGAGTAAAGTCACTTTAAAACCGGAAATAAAAGGTTTCCATTTCTAGCTAGCTCTGGGCATGTGCAGAGATGTCCTTCTCTGCAACTTTTGCAGGAGTCACTGTGGAGGATGATTTTGATTTACGAGCGTGATTTATGATTAGTCAGTATTCTGTTAGACACCTATCATAGTATTGATTTTGTCTCTTCTAAACGAACGAATCACTTTCTTTGAGCATTCAAAATTTAGTATCAGCTACACCTAACGCGCCGTACAGCATGTGCTTTACGTTGATCACATATTTTTGGTTCTTTTAGGGGATAACTCAATGCAAGTAGCTTGCATGTAGCAGGAGGTGTAACAGCTATTTTTCTATCAATATTTGTTTGATCGTGGCGGACGTGGAGCAGTGGGTAGAGTGCGTGACCATTGCGCTAAAGAACCCTGGTTCAATTTCCATCTGACACAGAAAGTTTTTTCAATTGAATTAATATTTCTGTTCGGCCGTCATCTCTTTGCAGACAATGGCAAACCTCAGAGTAAATAATGCCATGTAAAGCTTCTTGAGGACATGCACATTAGCTAGTACGTTCAGTTCTCGGTCAATTGTGTACAAACATTTAATAACACGCAGAACAAAATTTGATCATAAAAAGTTCGGTCAAAGTTCTTTCAAGGTCTTAAATGGCCAGTTGTTTATATATATTATATATTATATATAATTGTTTGATCGTACTGGTGTGAGCGAGTTCATCTGCTTTGCTATTTCCCAGAAAGTCTTGTGGCTTTTAAGAACTATTTTGGGTATTTCTACAGATCTACGGCATCTTGACTGTCATATAGCATGTAAATATCCGCAGATGATATCCCGTTCATTTGAAACTTGGAAGGGTTTGCAGTGGTCGGAGGGCTTGCAGGCAAGGTGAATGTCTAGTGTGTCCCTGAACTTTGCCATTTTATTTTAATCCATCAGTATAGATTCATAGACATTAGTAATAAGTGGAAAACTTTGTCACCAAAAAATAGAAATCATTATTTAATTTTTATGCTTTTATTTCTTTCTTTTACACATTTATATAATATATAGTTTTATTTTTTCATCATATTTAATTAATTATAATATATATATATATATATATATATATATATATATATATATTTATGCATATATGTATATATATATAATTAAAATTAATTACAACTTAAATTAAGAGCTAATATTTGTTATTTGTTTGTTTCGTGATTTTTAATGTTTGTAATTTTTTTTTTAATAATTTTCATTTTGCATTATTCCCCATTTTGCTGCATTATTTATTTGCAGATATCTGCAAAGTATTTGTTGCGACTTAAATATTAAAACAACAAACAGTGATTAAAATATTTTGCTGCATTTTGATTTTTTTTTATTTTCTTTTTTTTCAATATTTAAAACATAAATAAAATTAGATTTTATTAATTAATTAATTATGCTACATAATTTAACAATAAGAGTGTTATTAAGAAAGAATTATGCGCTGTTAAAAAATTTTCTTTGATTAATTAATAAATTTAAAAATTAAAGAGTGATAATAAAACAAAATTACTTTTAGATAGAATTAGGTGCAGAGTTAAAAAGTAGGCGGTAATGAGTTAAGATTTAGGAAAGCGTTATGTGCGCAACCTGAAATTAAGATAATTAACAAAAAAAAAAACAAAAACTATTAAACAATCAATTAAAAAGAATCAACAAAATAAGCATAGATTAAAAGTTAAAAAACAATTTTCCACTCTGCATTTAATACATTTTTTTCGCTTTGTTTCATTTTGGTTTGAAGTGTGTGTTTGTGTGTTAAGCTTAATTTTAAAAATTTAAAGTTTATCAACTAAGAATTACAGCAACAAATTCTATAAAATTTACAAGTGCGTCTAGTAACTAAAAAATAAATTTGACTTTTTGCTTAAATTTCTTAAATGATTTTTGTTTTGTTGTCTTGTGTTCATTATTTAGTTTTTAATTTTGTTTTTTGGGTTTTTGCATTTTGCAGGCAACATTTTGTCGCTTTATAAAAAATTCCACTCCAACATTAAAACGTTTTCTGTTTTCTTTGCTCACAATGAATTATTTACAATTTATTGTATAGTATCTATGTATGTATATATATATATTTATATGTATGTATGTACTTTTGTTTATAATTTTAGTTTTTTTTTTTATTTTATTTTTTATTTTTTTTTTCATTTTGTATTTGTTTCATTTCAAAATTCGAACGAAATTTCAGTAATACTTAAAACTGTTCCAAAAATAAACAACAAAAACGTCATATCCTGCTCGCCATTTTTTTGAAGTTTCTAAAGATTGTTTTCTTTCATGTCCACCGTTACTGAAATTACCTTTTCTAAGTGGCATGGTTGTAGGAAAGGAGTGAAAACCCCCTTTTTATTTATTTATAGATTTAATTGCAATTACTTTGAAATTGAAATGAAATGTTGCGACATTTAAAAAAAGGTAAATTTATCTGTATTATGATACAATGCTCTCTTTGTTTGGTTTGATTTTTGACAATTCATGTTCGATTGAGAACTGTCACACCTACCTGATTAATTACATCATGATGTGTATAAAAAGTATTCTCTTTTCGAATTTAATTTCGACTTGATGATATATTGGATTAACTATCAAACAAGCACAAAATGAGACGTTAGGTTGTGATCCTGCCAATATATAGTTAATTTTAATAATTCTTTGCTCCCGGTTCGATTTCGAATATTTAGTTCGCTTTAAATAACCGGTTGGTATAGGTGTAGTTACCAGCAGCTTTTGTTAAAATGAGTTGCTTTCACATAAAAGGACAGCCGTGGTATACTTTGAAAAACGTGGGTAAACATACAAATGTGTTGTCCCAATTTAAATGGAACGGTGTATTTGAGTTTTATACAATTTTGCCATATTCGTGTGGTGTTGAACGCAATTTCATCAAGCATTTCATATTATTTTCAATATGTAATTGCAATAAAAAGAATAACAGTTTATATTTGCATATAAATATGTTATTGATTTCTGTTTTGTTTTTTTGCTAAAAATCTTGTTTGTTTTACTTTTTACTTTGATACTTTGTTACACATGGATTTACATTTTTTCTTTATTTTAAAACATTTTACTATATAACTTAATTTATTTTTTGCGGGTTTTTGCTTTCTTGCTCTGTATGTTGTTAATTTATGTTTATGATTTTGTTGTTGTTGTTGTTGTTGTGGTTGTTTTGTAGTTATATTTTCTGTTGTAGTTGTATTCATTTTTAGTAATAGTAATAGTAATAATAATAATAATAATAATAATAATAATAATAATAATAATTAGTAATTTTTAGTTGTTGTAGTTATAAAATTTTATAAAGCGTTGCCATTGGTGGTTCCTGTTACAACAGCGTTTGAAGTCGTCACTAATGTCGCTGATGATATAGATGCTGATGATGAAGATGTTGTTGTTGCAGGTGAGGTCGTTGCAAACGACGTTGTTGTTATGGGCGGAGCTGTTGTCAATGTTGCAGTTGCAACTGTTGGTGATGTTCTTGTCGTTGATAGTGATAACAAAGTTGATGATGATGAGGATGATGTTGTTGCTGCTACAACTGCTGCTGCTAGTGTTGTTGTGTGTGTTAAGGTGGGAAAGTTATTAGTTGTTGTTTGTTGGTGTTGTTGCTTAGCAGCTGTTGATGTTGTTGTGGTTGGCGTTAATGTTGCAGCAACAGCAGTTACACTTACAACCATTGGCTTCATTGATCCGAGGTACTGAGTGCCGATTAATGGTAGAGTCTGTCCACCGCCAAGGCTGCCAAGCCCAAGCTGGGGGCAGAGCAAGGGAAATTGTTAAAAGTGTTCGACTAACAATCAATTCGTGCTCACTTTGCCGTTGAGTCGTTCCATTGGCGCAGTTTGATTTCCCGCTGCTGTTGCCGCTGCTAACAGCTGTGCAAAGTTTTCATTACCGGTGGCAAATTGTGTGGGCGCACCATTCGCATGCGATACAGCTGCAGTAGCGACAAACATAGGCGCCAAGCCGCCAAGTTGTAGTGATGCTGCTGTTGCTGGCGTCAACTGAAGTATGTTGCCATTGCTTAGCGAGAATGCAGGATGATGTTGTTGCTGCTGTTCAGCTGCTGGAAAATATTACAAAAGGCATTAGCCAAGGTTTCATAGCTTTAAGATAATTAATATGCACCTTTTAGTAGAATACCGTTGCTTCCACAACCACCGGTAGCGGTGACGCTGCCACCATTCAGTAGCGTAAGCTTGCCGTTGGCATGAAAAAATGCTGCTGCTGCTGAAGTGCCATTTATGACTGGATCACTGCCATTCATTTGAGTGATAGTTGGTAAGATATTCAATTCAGCGCCGCCTGGAAGACGACCCAACTCGCTGGTGGTAACGCCGCCGCTGCCGTTGATTAGTAGTTTCTGCAGCTGTGGCGGTTGAGATCGAGTAGCAGCTGTTGTTGCTGTTGTGGTTGCTAGATAAGGACTGACAGCTAAACTGCCAGCGCTTATAACTTGTGATAGTTGCATGTGGCCAACTTCGCCGTTGGGTGGCGATGTTAACGTTATGTTGTTGTTGTTGCTAGAGTGGTTGTTAAATACTTTTATTACTTTGGCGGGCTGTTCGCCATCTTGCAGCGAAACGGCCGAAGCGGTTTGATCGCTGTTTTTTTTTTCGTTGGCTAACGCCTTGGCGTCGCCAGCAATGGACAAACTTGTTTTGCGTCCGTGTGCGTAGCGTTGCCCTTGTAGGGCGTTGATGGTTGTTGTAGTATTGGCGGCGGCGGTGGTTGTTGCTGAGGAGATAGAACGAAATGCAGTTGTTGTTGAAATTGATCAAGTAGTGGGTGTGGCAACTGATGGCGTTCTTGATGATAGTTGTGGTTGGTGTTGGCGGATGATGTTGAGGTGGTGCAGTAGGACTTAGATAAGGATTTGGAGGCGAAAAGAGGAGAGGGAGTTGTTTTTTTTTGTTATTGTAGTAGTTGTAGAAGAATAGAAGTATTGACAGTTGTAGTAGTTGTTGTTGTAGTTGATGTTGTAGATGAAATGTGTACATTTATATAAATATAACATATATAGTTTATAGTTTATATTTATGTGTAGACATGTTGGTGGCGCATTCAACGGCTGGTGGACGATGACATTTCCGTTTTTATTTTAATTTTGTTGCAGTTATTTTGGTTTGTTTCATTTTCATGTGTTCCTCTTTATCCAGTGCATAAGTTCAGTCCTTGACATCGCTCCATTCTCGGGTGGCTTCCTTGGCTTCTTGGATTCATTCAAACTAGGTGGCAGCCCCGAAATGCTTGTAGCATTATAGCTATTCGACGAAAGCGAAGCGAAGCCATCATTATTAATTTTGAGCAATTTCAACGAATTTTTTTTAAAATTAAAAACTAATGATTTAAAGCCAGTTACTAATGATTGATAATTGAGATTGAGATTGATATTGAGGTTAAGATTGAGAGTGAGAGTGAGAGAGAGGAACAGTTTGGATTTGGAATGCAAGTTCTATGAGTTTTTGTTGCGACTGACTCTACAGGTGGTACGAGTAGCTAATATTTAGTGTATGCTCTTAATTACCGTTATTATTGCTGTTTACTGCTGTTGCTGTACCAGTTGGTCCAATGATAGTCGCTGCTGCTCCATTGCTCAATGTTGCGTTGACAGCATTGCCGCCGGCTGTCGCTTGAAATTTCAAACCATTCGGAATGTTAACCGTTACACTGCGTCCATTGATCACACCGTTCATCGGTGGTGACGACGAAATAATCGAAGACGACGATGACACGCCACTTGAAGAGGACGGCGATGGTGACGGAGTCGATGGGGTGGGCGAGCCGCGTGTCAATGAAGTGGCCGATATATTTTTGGCCGTCAGGGAGAGCGGCATGCTGACATTAACAATGCCTCCATCAATGGTCGTTGGGCTACTGGCTGGACTGCCGTGTGAGGCACCACCAAGTGGTGAACTAGCCACCGAATTGGTGGCCGATGTAGAAGCGGATTTGATCTGTTGCAGTAACATATTGGGCGAAATGGGCGATGTTGCCGACATTGGTGCTGTTGTAGTGACGACGCAGGAGGAGCTAACGGTTGTGTTTGTGGTCATTTTTTGCGATATCACAGGTGACAGAGCTGTAGGCATGGCCGTTTGCAACTGTGGCAGAGAAGAAAGAAAGATATCGTGATGAGAAATACTGTGATGTGGCATGGAAGCGGTGGCTATTTTGCACCCTTGTTGTAGCAAGGGTCACGCCTGGATGACGATTTTACTTACACCAGCGCCGACTGGTGAGGACACTGTGTTGTTGTTGCTGCTGCCGCCACTGGAGAGCGAACTTGAGGAGCTATACAGCAAACTACCACGGCCAGACGAGGAGAGGGAACCTGAATCGTTGAGGTTTTCTGAAATGAAACAAGACAAATAATGAGACTTGCACAAATGTTTTATCAGTTGTGTGGAATAAAATGGACTAAAGAAAAAATTTAAATACTCAACTCATTCATAAATTAACGTTGTATAATTCAGTGCATCCCATTTTTTTGTTTAAATTTTAAAAAATTAAAAAAAGTATATTTTGTGATCTTTTGATTTTTGTGAAGTGGTGGTTATCTGAGCTCGATTGTTTAATTTTTGAAATTCTGAAAATAACTAAGGGCGAAACAAACTTTACTTAAAAAAGCATCACGTCATAAAAATCATTACATTGCAATAATTAGTTTTTTCTACTGCGGCACATGATAGCACACAACGGACACATCGTAACTAACATTGATACACATTGAGTTGCAAATTTGACAATATCCAATGAAAACTCCGCATTCTTTTCATACACAATGACGTCATCAAAATAGCAAAACCTTCATAAGTTTCACCAAAAATTTCTTGACTGACTTGAAACGTTTGAATTGTTTGAAATTTAGAAAATTGGATGAAAACCACGCCTATCTCCATACAAACTTACGTCATCGAAATAGTAAAACATTCATTCCTTCGAATATGCTAAGAAACGGTTACGGGGATATTTTAACTTCGGCTAAGCCCAAGGCTTAATATTTTTTTTTAATTTAAAAAAAAATGGCTTAACTTTATGTGTATGTGTGTAACTTAATCACATACAGCAAACATTAAATTTAAATTTAATTATTAACGATGTCAGAAGCGGTTTCTATAGAATGTGAGCAACTCCTCCTTCCTTGCATTAAAAAGGGCATTTTTTAATGGTCGATGGCATGTTGCGTGAATTTTTCATTTTAAGAATATCAATCAAAATGCAATAAAAACTTTTCAGATTCAATCAAAATTAATGAGAAAAATAATAAAAAATGTCACCGATTACGCTGACGATGTCAATGGAAGCAGGATGCAATGGAGCAATATTTTTGCAGCCTTGGAATAAACATTTATGTATATCTCTTCAATTTATGTACGAATATATTAAACAAACAACAAAACGTAATAAAATAAGTGCGATTGAAATTTTGTTTTTAAGAACGTGAGTCAAATGTGGGGATTAATTAAAATTTTGGAGATTACTAAGAAAGGTGGCTGGAGCCAAGTTTTCAAAAAATTTTTTGCTTATGCTAAATTAAAAAACTACGTTCATTGAAAGCCAGTCAAAGTTATTTAAGCGTATAAACTTTGAAGGAATTTCTGAACAGTTTCTTAAAAGCAACGGTTTTGAAAAGCAGTCGCGATAATATTCTAGCACTACAGTGGCTAAATGCAAATAATTTATTTGTCTGTGCATTTTAAAAATTTCTCGTTGCTTTTATTTTTTTTATTCGTTGTCCCTCACTAGTCTTGGATCAATTTACATTTTTAAAAATGCAACCGCACATTTATTTTTATCACAAAAGCTGCTACCCAATTGCGTCGAAATTATTAAAATGTCTTGCATTTATAAATAATTTATTTGAATATTATTTTTAAGTGGACAATAAGATGAGGGGAGAAAAAAATAGATACTAAATGAAGCATGTGAAAAAAGAAGGCGTTTTTCACCCAAGAGGAGGAGGAAGTTGATGTTTTTGATATTTAATCGATTTCAAAATAAACGTTTTCGAATGAAAGCCTTGTCTACCGACTGCGTTTTGCATCTGTTTGGCACGTACATATTTATTGCATATTTAAGGGCGTTTAAGTGCCGCAAATTATATTCAATACTTGAACCACTTTTTCTGTAAGTTGGACACTTTTTGAATGCATTACTAAAATGTGGAATATTTGATGGTTTTACACTGCGAATTAGTCGTTTTCGAAATGCTATGATATTTGTTCAATGCTGAATGCCGGTGATTATGCAAGCAGCTGTTTGAGTGCTTTGTTTGTAAATTTTTCTTGAATTCTTATTTTGTCGAAAATTTATCGATATTTTCATATTTATGGAGTTAAATGTGTTCCATAGTTACTAAGCAACTACCATCTATACAGCAACTATAAACACTGATTTTATGTAACAATTATTTGAGTAACAACAGTTCTGATCAAAAAACCAAGTTTTGGGTAAAATGTGCGCTTTTTACAGAAACATGAAAATTCATCTGAATGAAAAAAGATGAAAAAGTATCTGAAAAAATACTATTACAAAAAGCTATTACGACCACGAAATAAATTTATTTGGTTATTTCAACAATCCTTTTAGTGAGTGCAGATATTGGATAAGTCATTGGACGAACCTAAATTATCGATTTTTGAAACTATTGTCGAAAATCGCCTTATCGTTAGGACCTTTTCTATTTAATTTTTGAATTTTCTCCTAATTTTTTTCAAAGAATGAAGAAATTTTTATAAAAAACATATATGTAATAAAGTAGTAAAAATTGGCATTAAAATTTCAATGTTATAGCATATAAGTCACTTTACATTACAATGAAAATGAATGCTATAGCATTTATGACTGCGGACGTGCTAAACAATAAACTGTTATTGCACTGTGTGATTAATGCTTTAACGCTTTTAATGCTTTGTAGAAATAGTTCGCTTCAAACATCGAAGACCCAAGCAAGTTAACTGATAAAAAAAATGTCGTCAGAAAAAATTTAATTTTTGATATTATGATATAAAGGATACACTTATAGGTATCCATGGATATCTGGTTTGGTGTTAAAAAAGAAAAACAATGAAGAATAAATGCATCACAAAAGAGATCCCGAAGTGCCTCTAACGCAAAATGAAAGAGGACAAATAGACTAACAAAACCCTGGTTACCTGTTTATTATGAATGCTATGGAGGACATATCTGACTTTGCACAAACCAAAATCATAGGCAATACAGCTCAATTGACGCAATCAAACAGCGATTATGACAGACTTAAATTATCTAGTTTCATCTTGGCTTCCAACCTAAGGAAAGTTAATTCCAACTCGGTTTTATTTAATGTCCATTTTAAAAGAGAAAGCTGATCAATTGATTTCATTTGACACTTTAAAGATTTCTAAAAATGTTCCTGGCAAACACATTACACATGCGAGTTGTCATATTTTTGTACAAGCAAGAAAAACTCACGAGAGTGCAAACACTTACTGGAGAGTTTCTTACATCTTTTGCTCTCGTGTAAAGTTTAATACTTAATAAATTTATTATAATTTATTTTTTATTTGTCTTCAGAAAAAGCCGTTCTCAAGAAATCACATAATTAAAAGTGGTGACATAATAATGAAACGAACCATAAATCGCTAAAACCTGTTTTTTTTATCACATCTTATAAACTTAATCGGATAAATCAAACAATTTTATATTGTTTTTGAAAAAAGTATTTTTCTTGAGCAATGGTGTGTATTTTAGAAACTAGCCGGACATTTATTAATATATAGAATTGAATAGAATTGAATAGAATCTTGAATTGCACGCTGTCGTGATAGAAATTAGAGTATATATGGGGTATAATTTTTTCATGTTCTTTTCCATTTTGTTCCATAACATATGAAAATCTTTCAACTCCAAAACACTTACCACGCTCAACTGGAATGCTTCCCACCAGTTCGTCGGGCACGATGCTGGTGAAGTATTGTTCAAATTTTGGACCTAGCTCACGTTTTAAGCTCACAATCTTTTTCTGCGCATTGATCTTCTCTTTGGCCAGTTCTTCTACTTGTGCCTCCAATTCTTGATCTTTTCTTTTAAGAGCCTGAAAAAAAGAAGAAAACAAAAAACGAAATAAGTTGTTTATCAAATAAAACATAAAAATAATGCCACAAACTTACGATAACATGTTTGTAGGCTTCACCCAGTATGGCCAGATTAGATGTCTTTTTGCGATCCTCGTCACGTAACTGCAGCTGATTCTTGAGCTGCTCGTAGCATTCTTTCAGGTGGGCGCGTCGATTTTTTTCCAATTTGTTGTGCACTTCGCGGGTGCCGGCCCTAGAAGCATATTCAAAGAGAGAGATTGAGTTATTAGCTACTATCAAGGAGTATTCAATAGTGGGGTGATTCAACTTACCCATTGCTGTTAGAACTGATGGTTCGTCTTCGTCCGCTACCGCCAATCAATGGCGTGCCTTGTGTACCTTGAGATCCTGCACCGCTAGACGACATCATCTGGATGTAATGACTGCCCGAACCGTTGAGATGGCGTGGTGGCGATGCACCGCTGCTACCACCCGAGACATAGCTCATATGCGAGTCCTCGGACGAGTGTTGCAGCAGCTGTTGGTGTGTTGACCCGCCATTGGCATTGGCTGCGGCGGCTGCTGCTGCGGCTGTAAATTTATTTGAAGAGAGTGAGAAGCTGCGGATGCGCGTATTCGTCTCAACAAATTTTCTACTCGGCATTGGCGGTGGGGTGAGTGGATTGCATTTTTTGTGACGCTGCATGGTCAGCGCATGCGAGGATGTGCTGTTAGGCGTCGTGTACAGGGGAAAAGATGCTGACGACAATTGCTGTTGATGCTGTTGGTGCTGCTGCTGTGCATTCGGAGAAAATGAAATGACTTTGGCAGCAACAATTGATGAAGTGCTGCTGCTTAATGTGCCAATTGTTGCTGCCGGCGATGCAATGCGCACGCCACCATTTAGCAGCATTTGTTTACTAGCAGCAGCAGAGCCAACAGCAGCAGTTATTTTGCCGTCAACAAGTGCAAATGTGGAAGCAGGTTTTGTTTTATTGCTGCTGAAGTGATGTTGTTGTTGTGGCTTTTGTGTTGCTGTTGCAAATGTTGTTGCAGGATGTTTTAGTTGCTCAGTTTTTGTTGTCAGCACAAATGAGCTGCTGTTGCTATTAAGGGAAGTTGTGGTGGTGTTGGTGCTGTTGGTGGATGAAATGTTGGTGTTCGTGTTAACAACAACATTTGAGGAAAATTGATCCTCTGCAAAAAAATAAAAAAAAACAACAACTAAACAAAATGTTGTGAAAAACCAAAGAAAAATAAAAACTATCTAGAAATGAAATAGAATGTATATAGATGGCCAAAGATGAAGACAAGACCCATAGGCATGAGCAACACAAACAAAACAAATGTTAGCAACACAAGGAATTAGCTCACAAGCGATGACAATAAAGCAAGCAACAATAGACTATAGAAAATATTAAAAATTGTGAATGTGAGGAAGATAGATACTTTTAGATTATTTTTTAGCTTAGAAAATAATTTTTTAAAAAGAAGAAGAAAACAAAAATATTAACAAAACGTTTACTACCTTATAAATGTTAAGGCGAATAAATCGTTTATAAAGAAATTCATAAAACTTATTTTTAAATGTTGGTGGGGTTAGAGAGAAGAAAGTCAGCGATAATGAAATAAAAACTGGCGGTTTTTATCATCACGTACTAAGATAGGATTATGAAGAGTACGTTTTTAGATGCGTGAAAGGGTTAAACATTCGTCATAATTCTTTTAAACTTAATAAGCTAGCGATTTTTCTTTTGAACTACACATTAAATGCATGTTTCACTTTAAATCTTTCCCGCTTCCTAAAATATATCATCAAATTTCTGATAGTATAATTCCTGGATTCATTGGTTCAAAGTAAAAAAAAAAACAAAGTTAAGACAGCACCTAAACTTATAGAATCTATTCCATACATGAATATATTGGATTTCACTTGGCTTTAACCCGTTTCGGCCCAAAGTGGCATAGATTTTCACATATTTTCATCAATGTGTTTGGCATTGTAAACCTTGCTCTTTCCGATTTCATGACAATTTTCGTAATTCAGTTGCACCATTTTCCAAAATGGCGTCTTTATTAGCAAAAAATAATTTTTTAATACATACTATTGAGAGTAAGAAAAAACTATTTATTCGATGGCATACAGATAGGTTCTTGAAGATCTTGTAGCAAAAATTTCAGAATTCAACATTCATCAGCGACTCTAAAAGCCGCCGTGAAAACATTCACCTACTAACAAAGGATTTGATTTCAGGTGTTAAACCTATTCAGTCAAGTCTGCCTTGGTTCGAAATAGGGTGATCAATTCGTAGGAAGCAGGAGATAAACTCAAAGCAGGTATTAAGTAAAACATGTGTAGGATGTTCTAATAGTGACGGAAAGCCGTAGAACATTTGAATTTGCGATCCTTTCCACAACTTTTCTTTACCCCCAAATTCAACTTTTGAGTCCTACGTATTGATAAATTTTTAATTTTAGTTGTTTTGAAATGAAGAAGAAATGAAGAAATGAAGAATGGTTAAAGCGTAAGACCATGACCTGACTGGGATTTGAACGCGGTATCTCTGGGTCGGCAGTCAAGCGCTCGATTACCGGGACCACATACATTTAAAAATTAAATTCTTGATTTCCCTATTTATTGAAAAAAAGTACTCACAATATGCGTGAGCTTCTCCTCTTTTAATTACATAATTGGTCATATATTAATAATGTAAAAAATATTTTTTTAAAATCTTCATTTCCAAATCTATCTCTTATTGTTTTCCTAACGAATGCGTATTTAACCAGATCTTGACACAATCTATCTATCTGCGTTCTAACCCTTTTTCTTTAAACTTTTCGTGCTTAAACTTTTCTAGTATGATTACTTCTAATCATACTTTTCGGGTCAACATTATAAAACATCGATCACCAATCACCTCAATTTGGCACCGTGCTCAAAAACTCGACCTCTCCACGTCCACACTTCACCACTCCATTGATGAAAGATTTGGCTCTGCATGCAGAAGGTTTGCTCAAGGTTCAATCAACGCAAGAACTACTGCCGGCAACAGCACCGTACGTTCTCTGATTGAATCTTGGAAAACATGAACGGTTACATTGATTTTTTTTCAAAAAAGTTGCGTTTGTTTCCTAGACTGATTTCAATATTTTCGATATCTCAGAATTTTCGATTTTTTCTGAGATTTGAATTTTGTTTCATTTTATAGAATCTACCTCATTCATTCAATTAACAATTCAATTTCTCCGGATTTGAAAGATAATATTTATGTTAAATTTAAACTTTCGAATATTTATTTTAATTAAAGGGCAAAATCTCAGCTCGTGAATGTAACATGTGCATTTAATGAAAACTAGTGAATTTTTTTTAAATTTATAATTATAAATTATTGGCTTATCGAAAATGTTTGATTAAAACTTGTGTCAGCTGAGTGAGAAATTCGATTAATCATCATTCGTATTGATTCGAAATACTGCGAAATTCACTCCAACCTCAAAAATATAGATGAATAAAAAAACAAAAAAAAAAAAAAAAACTGACAAAGCAAATGTTTAAAGGTGATAAGAAGGTTGCAATTTTAAGAAAAAAAAAATAATCTAGTACCTAAAATGCATTTTTTATAACACATGCTTTAGTAGACAAAGCAAATTCAAAAACAAATATTTATTAGATTAAATAAAACTTCTGCTTACACGTAAATGCATGTAATCAGAATATTAATCATGACAACTTTTGTAAACATGTTTTTCCTCTAGTTGAAAACGAATCAGCGAAAGGAAAAATCGAAATGAAATTTTCCATAACCTACCTCAACAAAAAATTAAACACAACGGGCTAACGATAATAAATAAACTTAAACTATTGCAACTATGCATGTAAGTGTGTCAGACAACGAATGTGAATATGCATGACAATATTTTATGACACCTGAGAAGAAGGTGAGTGTGTATCTGTGTGTATGAATGAGCGTGTTTGGAACGGCTGTTTGGAACTCTGTTTCGAAATTGATTACGAAACATCGAGTAGGGCTGGCCGAACAAATGGTTGAGTGTAATAAAAAAACACTTATAAAAGGTTGAAATGTTGAAAATAAAAAAAAAAAATAAATAAAAAATAAGAAAACAATGACATTAATAACAGCACTAATGACAAAAGTTCTAACTGAATTATCGGACATTGCTACCGAAGCAACGTTAAGGAGAGATAAGCACGATGCAAAGAGCTGTACTGAGCAGCAACAGTAGGTATGTATGTAGAATTTAATGTGGATAAAATACTGAACATTGAGTAAACAAAATAATAAAACCAGCAAAAGAGGCAGAGCGATAAACGATAACGATAACGATAATAACTAAAGCTGCGATGATGTTCTATCACAAGATGCATGTACCTTGCAAGGAGTAGGATAATGAAAATATTTAACATAAATATTTAGCATTGCTATAGACTCCTTACTATAGAGGCAATAAGTTTTAAGCGAAAAACAGAAGGCGATCTAGCTGTAATGATTCCATGTAGCGCGTCAAAAGTTAAAATTAGTTCAACTTGCGCTACAACTAAAGCTACGGGCGACAGACGTACTATGTATTCTGGGCGGTTCAGTGCATTTAGTACATTTAACTTTTGTCAGATCATACTACGTACTACAAGCTACACCATTCTGGTGTCCACTTTATAAACTATATTTTTATAAATTTCAAAAAGAGAGCGTATAACTCACAAGGGATGCAAAATATTTTCGGCCCACTTAAAGTTAATATTTTATCAGAGATTTTGATTTATTTTTTTTCGGAACATTTAACTTAAAAATTCTCATGAGAACATGTTTGTATTGTATACGATTACTTAAATTTAGCCCAGAACAGACACGCCTACACTTGTGACAAAAAAAAAAAAAAATAGTTGCGGAAATAAAAATATCGAATATATGCAGAGAATGCAAAAATTAATTTCCAACAATCAAAATTTATTATAATTAGTATTTTTGTGAAATTATTTAGCCAAACATACAATTCAACTTATTTTCAAAGCTTGTAGAGTTTATTTAGGTTTTATTATTTTACTTAAGTTTTATTAATATTTAGCAATTTTATGTGGAGAACGGTGTAATTCTTTTATGAGTTACAAAATTGTGGCATTTTTATACGTTTACTTAATTTTTATAATTCTTAAAAAACATATTTTTTAAGAATTTATTAAGAGCTTTATGCCAAATAATTCATGAAGCAACAGGCTACAACAACAAGTTCTTTGCAGAACAAACCAAGCTGACTAGACCTTAATAAAAATAAAGTTTTTGAAAAGAATTTTGCATAGAAACTTGCATCTTGAAAGATTTTTGAAAATAAAAATTTGTAAAAAATTAAGAGGTTATCATTTACTTGTGGTGTAGACATGATTGTTAGGCAGAAAAAAAAGATAACTTTTGCAGAAGCTACGAAAATTAGCGTTCTCTCTATAAATTCATTGCTTCATCAGTAGGGCCTCGCATGACTTCCAAAAAAAACAAGAGTTCGAAAAAATAAATGACAAGTGCGTATTCAGTAGAAAATCTCTTTCGCTTCAGTCTTCGATCGTTTAGCGATCCTTAATCGGCGAAGACAATTTCAATAGAAATATGAAATGTTCTATCACCACGAACGGTCATAGAAGTTTGCTAATGGGAACGCTACCCCAGAGCGAAGGTTGTAAAGTTTTTTAACTAAGAAACGTTCATATATTTTATAAAGAGGAAAGGTATTTTTATTATTCATAAATCCTGGTGCGATTAAAAAGGGGACTAAAGTGGTGAACCTTCTCTGCAGCAATGAAGCAAAGATAAATTTGTTTAGATGTAATGCTGAGGTGCATTTTTGTTTTTTACTGAAAGGCAAAGATATATCGGCAAGATTGAAAAAACAAAACATCTATAAAATGGATAATCTATCTCAATTTTGTCTTTGCGATGAGCTAAATTCAAAGAACGCATGCAAAAAACAACAACACAAACCTCACTCGTTCAGTGTTCAGCACATTTTCCAGCGAACTTTGCAAAAACAAATGCATGCAAAGCCAAAATAAAAAACGCAAACTCGATGATGTCGATGCTGAAGCTAATTGTCCTGTTACGTGTGTATCGAATAATTTTTCATGCAAGCATTGTTATTGTAATAGAAATTAAGACTGGCAGTGTACTTCATGATATGTAATTTTATTGCATTGTAATTGGTTTTGTTTTGTTTTGTTTGATTTTTTATCAAAAGCAACGATGAGCAACATTTTGTGTTTGTTTTGTTTGTTTTGTTTTTTTAAGCATTGGCCCGCGCTTAAAATTTCTTGGGCCCCACTGGTTTAAGGGGGGAAACGCACCCAAGCCTTTTTTTTGTTTTTAAAAAATTTTTGCAAGTCTCAAGAATATGTGGTGAAAATTTCAAATCGATATCTCAAAAAATAACAAAGTCGGGAGTGCTGCCCCTTATTTTCAAACGCGTTTTTTTCGAAACCATGTTTTCAAAGTCGGTGACCAAGATCTCGAATTTTTCTGATTCTCGAAGCTCAGTGAACCGATCGTTTTGATTTTTTTGCAGGCTTATTTTATTCATAATAATCTCGTACTTGTCATGGGATTTTTTTTGTAGTTTCGTTCATTTTTTATAGGCAAAATTATGACGAATTTTTGGTCGAAAATCTTTTTTTTACGTTCGAAAGTCCGCCATTTTGTGAAAAACCAATATTTTAAAAAACGGCTATGACAAGTACGAGTTTTAAGTATCTAGTTTAATAATATATTTAATTTTTTTGTTTCTGAGGAAATTAGGAGGAGCAATCTTGGTCACCGCATTTCACCTTTTTTTCAGAGCGCTCTACAAAAAATGCTGTATCGACCTTAATATTATTTTTTTTTTAATAAAAAAGCACTAAGAATACTCTTGAATGTGTATATTTTAGGTATAAAAACCCTAATTTAAAAATATCCCATAGGTTTCCTTAAAAAAATTCACAAACATGACCTTTTTTTCGGCCTCTGGCTATATTTCCCCTCTTAATACATTGCTTTGAAAGCACATACTTCGATACCCTGTCAATAAAAAATGTTTGATTCACCCAAGCCAAGTATATAACATTTTAACCAATAGCGTAGGTAAACCACCGAAAACTTGGACACTTCATCAAAATGGTATGAGCAAAATTAATCGCTGAATGCTCCCGGTTTGTTATAGTTCTCGTTTAGTTTTTGTAATAAAATTTATATAGCCTAGATGTTTAGCCAAGGTGCAATGCTTGGGGAGTGCATTTTTTGGCATTAAATTAGATAAGCGATCTAAATGCATAATTTTTTTACTTTGTTAATCTATTTTGTAACTTTGTAAATATATGTCTATTTGCATTAAATAAAACAGGTTTCCTTAATAAAAATTAAAATTTTTGGTCAATTTTATTTAGAAGTTTCATCTATCTAAGTGCTTGGGTAATTTTGTACAAGAGCAATATACAAAGTTTTACCTAAGTATATGTACATTTCATACTTGTGTTTGGAAATTGTTTACAAAAACAATATACAATATACAACAAAACAACAATTTACCTAAGTAGATGTATATTTTATACTTCTCCCTGTATATTTATTTATCTATTCAACTTTGATAGTTCAACAAAGTTTTTTGTTGATAACTTGAACACAATGTTCGGCAAAATAAGCAAGCACACTAATATAAATTGTCGAAGCTAATGTATAAATTACAAAATACTTCGCTAATTTATCATCCAAATCAATATCAGTAAGTTAACATGTAAAACTTAGGTGTTTTGACCAAAAACGTAGGAGGCTGAAAACTGCCAAAGCCATCGTATGAATTTTACTTGGTTTTTTATTAATTTTGCATACATTTTTTTCTCGGTGTAGATGGTTGTCTCGAGAAAATGATCACAAGGTTTTTGAGTTGGAAAGAGAATCAAATAATCTCAATTCTATTGCATAACACTTCAAAATTACTGCAGACAATTTTTTTTAATACTAAGTACTTCATATGCATAAATACTAAAGACAATTCGTATCCAGTCATTCCAACAAAGAACAAAAACCAAGTATTTTACGAAATTAAAAAAAGCACACCTATTTTTCTGTACACATGTGTATATGTGTGAAGCTTTGTTAAAAATACAAGAAATATATGCATAAAAAAAATACACCGCATTTAAAAAAAATATATAAAATTATATAAAAAATTATTTGCATTTCTGCTGCTGATTATAAACGAGCATTTGCTTTTGTTGTTGTAGTTGTTGCTGTTGCTGCTACTCACCCCATTGCAGCCACGTGAATCGGCATCACGTTGCACTCCGAGCAACGCTGGCCGCTCATAACACCGGCTCCACCCATACTTCCGAGCGACTAACTCAATGACGAGTGACTTGACAATCATATTAATTTTAATAACGCAAAAAAAATGCGAATAATACGAGTTCGAGTATGCATGATTATTCGTGATGATTATAATTCGTTCCCAAACGAATTATATTTATTAATTGTATTCGTTTGGGAGTACGTGACTTTGTGTCTGCATTTTTAGAGTGAGGTCATTATATAAAAAATTTTTATATGGCTGATGTAGAGCGAAGTGGCGCAGACTGTTGTATACGTAACATAAACAAAAAACATTACTACCTCATGCATTACATTGGTAAGGCTATAGGTATTGTGAGAAAAGAGCACTGATGTAGAAAAATCATCGATTACTTTCTTCATTTCAAGGTAATGACTCAAATATTAGGCTTTGTTTGTCAGTTTGTTATTTAGGGTGTATCAACAAAAGGTGTGGGATTTGATTTTTTAATAAAACGAACAATTCTTTAAATATCTTTTCAATTTCTAATGGATTATAAAGCAAACACATGGAGATTATGTCGTCGCTCATATTACTAACTGACGTATCTAAATTTTCTTAATTGTTCAGGAGAGCACTTTTTTACTTTGTAATATGGGAGATACGAGTAACTGTTGTTTATAATTATAATATTTTCTGATAATATGCTGTGTGGATATAATTTTTTTTACATCTTTAACTCTATTTTGTAAAAAATATTAATTACGTCAGTTAGTTATACGAACGACGATGTATGGAACACATTAGGTCTGTTCCTGTACTCGTTTCAAGTAAAGTTCGAGTAATAGAGAGTAATTTGATTACCTGTCAAAATGAGAAAATTTGTCAAAACGTACGAAAACGACTTCAAGTAAAGTTTAAGCACAACAGCTGTTCTTTGACAGTTGAAATGAAATATTAATTGATTTTGCTGGTTGGTTTATTTAAAAGAATGGAAAATTCAAAGAAGTTGCAAGTAAATTGGTCTCCACGACCCTTAAACTTCTATTTGCGTTCCAATTTCATAATTTTTTTTTTTTTATAATTTAATTTAGACATTTTGACACTTTGACAGTTAGCTGTTCGAAGCTCGAGATTTATGCTTGAAGAAATTTTTCAAGTAAAGTTCAAGTACAATTCGAGTAATAGAGAGTGACATTTTGCTTGTTCTTTTTCTCTTTCGTGGTAAAAAAATGTGTACGAAAACGCTTTAAAGTAACTTGAAACGAGTTCAGAAACAGACCCAATATCATTCAAAACTGCCAAGTGACCAGCTGTTACGTCTTTGCAACCCTACAACTCTTGTTGATACACCCCCCTTTGGAATAATTTCATTTCAAGCGATTAAAATAAACAATTACTTGTTCGTTTGCAATGCAATCACTTCAATGTACGTAAGAGCTGTTCTCCACATATCACAAAAAATTATAGGAATAAAAAAAAACGAAGCGAACTTTCTTAATCTTCTATTCGAAACAACAAAAACATATGTGAAAGAAAAAGATAAATTATTCAGTGCGGATATATGGCAAATTAAAAATAGATTTAAGGAAAAAAAAATCAACGCTTAACAGTACAGCAGAATTTTTAGATATTATTAACGCTTATTAAGGGGTTATACGGAGTCAGGAGGGAAATAGTTTTCACAATGTAGGGTATATTTTCAAATAAATTTAAATGTCTTCTCAGGAAAAATTCTTGAAAAACTATTTTTTTTTGTTGGCCTCCTAGCTCCGTATAACTTTCCAAATTAAATTAAAAAGTCTAAATTCGAAAAAGGAACTAGTTTACTTCTAATGTAATTAGAGCTTGTTTTGAACTAGTACATAAGACATTAAAAAAAGTACAAAACGCGGAAAAGTTTGACATACATTTCTTTGTTTATATGTTTCCTTCGTATGGACAGTATATTTTGTGAGTAGTTCAAAAATTTATTTGAATAATTTTTTCGATTTATCATCTTTTATAAAGAGTGTTTGAAGATTAACAGATAAATTAGCTGTATCGCGTGTTTAGTGAGTTATGATCAACAAGTTGAAGTAGAATTATTTTAGAAGCACTTCATGTTACATTCGGCAGCGAATGCATTGACTATAAATACGGAAGTGAAAATATTTGTAACCATATTACACCATATTAACCAACATTACATTATTAATTATATAACACGTACAATTAGCTGAACTTACAGAATCTGTCATTAGACTTTTTTAAGAAATATGGAGGAAAGTACTCCAAAAGTTTTGCATTTCCATTTGAGTTCATGCTCTTGAATCGAAATCATATAGGGTTATTTCCTAGGTTAACTAAATATATCGCACTCGTAGATCTTGAAATTTTATATGAAAGGAGTTCAAAATTTTACTTCATTACATCCAAAAATAGCGGCTCAAGGGTTGGGAGAGAGTCCGGCACCGTTTTCAGAATTTCTATCACCCAGAACGATGATAATTTCAAGAATTTTCTTCGTTACAAACAGGAATATTATCTTATTAATATTTACATTTTCGAGACACCTTTCAAGATTTTTTAAAAAAATTGTTGAAATCGAAAAAATAAAAAACACTGCATCGTGGCGGCTGTGGCCGATTGCGTTAAGAAGTGCGTGGACCATTCGATGCCACTACAGCTGAAACAAAAAATTGTCCGCTGGTCGGAGTCGCTTAATAGGTCCACCAAACTAGTATGTCCAGTTTTTTTTCATTTGTGTAGAAAACATTTGATAACAAGCACAACATTAATTGTTTTTTTTTCTAACAGACCTCGGAAGTTAAGCAGGTCCTACGCTTTACACTTTCTTAACATTAGAGGTATTCACGGGTTAATGCGTAACACAGTTGCGACGATGCGAAAATGCAAGATTGCGAATTTACGCAACATTCCAACAACCATATTGAACGCAATTTTGCAACTCTTCTTGAATTGCGCACTGCTCAAACCTATTGCGAAAACGCACAAGCAGTGATGTGAATCAGCTGATTCATGTTTTGGTTGTTTTTAAGCATAGTTCTCATCTGGGTAAAACTTTAAAAAGGTTCACTAAATCACTTTTTGTGTTTTTGAAGAAAAGGGGCAATATATTTATTTCAATTCTCCTATTAATAGAGTTCCAACACTAAAGTTGCAATATTAATGTTCAAGAGTTAGTGCGAAAAATATCTTGTATTTTTCCATTCTTGCAATTCGCATCAACCCGTGAATACCCCTTCCCCATTTCTAATCAACTCAAATTGAAAATTCTTCATATTTTGAGGTAGAGAGGCACATTAACATTCCCGAACCGAACTTTTTTTTCAAATTATTTTGCATAATTTGCAAGCATTGCAAATATAATAATAGAGTTGCCAGATCTACCCACCGTATGACAGTTTAAAACTTATCGAAAAATAGAGCTTCAAAAAGTAATTTAATTTACGTTTTTCCTATTAAAACAAACGAAAATATCAAAATGCTTTTGCAAAATTTTATGATTGAAACAAAATGTACTTTTCGATTCGAACCTTGATATTTTGGGTTAATTTTTTTTTTTTTTTTTATGAAAAAAATTGTTAAAAAAACGTTTGCAAAACAATTATATACAGCCCTCGTTTCTTGTTAAATTGACGAGATTGACTTGCGGATCGGTCTGCAATTTGTGGTCTTATTCTTTTCATCATCCTCTCACACTTTTATTCGATTTTTATTATAACTTTTGTTGGTTGCAACGTGAAAGT
Source organism: Pherbina coryleti (assembly GCA_943735915.1). Taxonomy (NCBI): domain Eukaryota; kingdom Metazoa; phylum Arthropoda; class Insecta; order Diptera; family Sciomyzidae; genus Pherbina; species Pherbina coryleti. The sequence continues at coordinate 3,621,824 of OX030951.1, forward strand.
CAAACATTTTTCGTAGTTTTTTTAAATTGAAGAACTATATTTTCTATATCATGCAACAACAGTTTTTTTTTTAAATTTGTATTTTTTTATAAATAAAGAATGTAATCATCGGATGATAAAATGTAGGAATTTCAGTCGATATTGTGAATTTTCTAATTTGGGTTTGTGGCATTTCGGGTAATTTTAAGAAATTTTTCTAGTTTTCCCCCGTAGGCTCCAAAAATTCCTATAAACTGTGACTATGAACTGAATATTGATCAACTGAGTTCAAATATTTTGTGCATCTTTGCAAAACAGACATAGACACAATTTATAAAATTTTTAAAAATTAATGTATTTTGATTGGTTGTAAATGAAAATAAGATCAATAGCTTGTGGAATTAACTAATTATGTATAGTCTCCAAATTCCCTTTTTTTTTATCCTTTTCAAATTTTTATGTTCAATACTAAAACTCTCTCACTCAGTGAAAAATTTGAAATGTTCAAACAGGTTGAATTTTTTTAAAAACGTCTATATATTTCAATTTAAAATACCCACTTCAACTTTGTACTGACCAGACAAAAAACTATTTCAAATGCAAAAACAATTTTAGAGATGATTTTGGAGAGAAAAATAAAAATATACCCGTCAAATAATGCCGTATCCATTTCTTCTTTGGTGGCGGCAATATAGCGCTACTCTTGTCAATGCTCCTGCTTATGCTGTCCACACTGCGCTCTTCCATCTCCTTCTCCTGTCTTTCCACAAGCTGGCTGTGGTCCAGACATTCTTCAATGTTGGCACGTTTTCTTGGTCTATGCTTGAGATCGAGTGGTTCTTGGTGAACATTATTAAGTGAGGTCCTTGGTATATGCTCAAAATTGTTTGAATGTTGCTTGTTGGCTATATCAAAGCCGCATAGTGTGGAATAGGGTGGCGGAGGGTAAAACAGTGTCGTTGGATTATTAAATTGTGCAGCATTGACCGGTGCGTTGTCCTGAAAGGATGAGGTTAGGGCAGATGCTGATAATGTAGTTGTTTTTTTCATTGGTGGTGGTGGTGGTAGTGCTGGTGTTGTTCGCCGTGATGTTGGTGAAGTGGATGAATGGTTGCTTCTTTTGTTAATTGTACTACTTTTACTCAGGCGCAAAAGCATGTCGGCGAAAAAATCGATGGGCAACGTTTCAACACCGCATGGTGTGAAATGCGCGGTCCTTGTTGCTGTTGTTTTTGTTGCTACTGGCAGCTGTGAGGAAAGCAACAAAAGATTGTTTTTGTTGTTCCTCACATTGTTGCTAATATTCAAAGAATGCGAAACGGAATGAGCGCCAACAGCTGCTGCAGATGCTATAGATATTGTTGCTGGCAGCAATGTTGCGGAATGCAGCAACGACATTTGTTGGCAACATTGAGGCAACGCGGGCGGCTCACTTTTGGCGCTTGCCATGAACTCAGCAGCTCTGTTTTTGTTGTTGTTGTTGGTGGTGTTGTTGGTGGTGTTGTTGGCGGTGCTGTTGGTGGTGTTGTTGTTGTGGTTCGTATGGAAGTTTATGGCTTGCATATAATTTGCACAATTCGCGAAACCAGCGGAATGCATGCCGCTGTTTAAGTTTGTTGTTGTTTTTATTGCGGTTTCATTGTTGTTGCAGCAACTTGCCGCCGCGCATGTCGACATTGTTAACCACATATCGTGTAGTTGTTGCAATGCGACAGTATTTTTAACAACAAACCTGTTCAAGAAAACAAAAACTTAATGACTCAAGCGTAGAAAAAAAGAAAAAACCATTTCAAGGATAACTTGTGCGCATGCGCAACATCAATTGCGACAACTACATGTTATGTTTGAACAAGAAAAAAAAAACAGCTATTAAAAAATGACCGGAAACCTTTTTTAAGCAGTTAAAAAAAACTTCTAAAGGTACCGCGTTTTTTTTTCGTTTAAAGTTCAAATAATTTCAACACAAACTTAAGCGAGTAAACTTTTCGTAGGCGCGCTCACATAAACACGAAACTTTTTGAAAATTTAATTTGTTGATATTTGTACCGTTCAAATTAAAGGCAATTACAGTTGTTGCTGGTGTGACCGTGTGCGTTCGTGTATGTGTGGCTGTTCGTTGCTATTGCTGCTGTCATCAAGTTGATAGATCGTCTCGGTTTGTCAAAGTCATCAAACCTCGCGCACGAACGACTTTTCAGTGAATGAGCGCCGCCTTTGAGCGCCAACTTGAACAATGCTGTTGATTTAATAGAACATGAACGCCATAGAAGCAGTGGCAGCAACAGTAGCTGGAGCAGCAACATCAACAACAACAACAATTGGTTGACGGTCTTAGCGACTTCATTGACTGTTAACGTAATGCGCTTGCATAAGAATTGCAATAAGACAGTTAAATCAACGCCCTATCATAGTGAATGGTGAAGGTGGCTTGTATTGTTTTGTGGTGTGGGGCAAGGAGGTATTGTTGACTCGAGGCGAGGGTTGATGAAAGGATGCAGTAATAGAAGCAGCAACAGCGCTAGCAGCAATAAAGTTCTCTTATCGCAGCAAAGTCAGACAGACAGATATGCAGGCGATATTTTCGACACACGTGCACAAATCAGGGTACATACTAGAGCGCTGCACAAGCATAAGAAAAATGACTTGCAAGCCATTTATAGGGTGTTTTTTTTAAGAGCTTGAAAACTTTAAATAATAATACAAGACAAATATTGCTGGAATCAATTTTTTATTATTATAATCTGGTAGATAATTTCATGGCATTTATTTTTTAAATATGATTTCCGGCATATGTCCGCCGCGGCTACGAGTTACAAAGTTCATTCGATCAATCCAATTTTTCACTACTTTTTCCAATAAATCTGGCCGTATGGCGTCAATGGTGGCTTGAATATTGGCTTCAATGCTTCAAGAGTTGCTGATTTGTCGGCATAAACCAATGACTCAACATAACTCCATAAAAAGGATTCGAGAGGCGTTAAGTCGCACGAACGAGGGGGCCAGTTAACAGGACCACTTCTGGAAATAAACTTGTCATCAAATTGATTTTGCAATAAATCGATGTTCAAGCGCGCCTTCTTGTTGGAACGAAATGTCGTCGATGTTTAACTGATTAATTTTTGGAAGCAAAAAATCAGTCAGCATAGCTCGATAGCGCTCGCCATTCACCGTAACTGCAGCTCATTTCAAAAGAAATAAGGACCGATGATGCCGCCAGCGTGTAAACTGCACCAAACAGTCCATTTTAATGGATGTGATGGTGATTCGTTAATGACTTGAGGATTGTCTTCGCTTCATATATGGCAATTTTGCTTATTGACGAAGCCATTTAAACAGAAATGAGCTTCATCACTAAACACAATTCTTCGGTAAAAATGCTCATCTTTAAATTCAGCAAAAATGGGACGTAAACGATGGTCATTTGTCTTTAATTCTTACACGAGCTGTATTTTATAGGCATGTAAGCCAAGATCCTTACGTAAAATTTTCCACGTAGTCGAAGGACGAAGGACAAAGGCCAACAAGTTGAGAACGGCGACGAATCGACATTTGAGCGTCTTCTTCAACACTTCGAGCTACAGCAGCAATATTCTCTTCTGTATGCACATTTCTTTGTCTTGTTGATGGTTTTGAATCGATAAGAGTAAAATTAGTGCTAAAACGATCAATAACTGCACAAATTGTTTGCTCACTAGGCCAATTATGTTGACCGTAAAATGGACGAAGTGCTCTATGAACTTCGCGAACAGATTTATTTTTTCAAAGTAAATTTCCACAATTTGGAACCGTTGTTCTGGCGTTAAACGATTCATGATGAATTGTCAAACCTTACTGAACAGAAATGTCAACACAGTTTAACATTCTCAACTGTCAAACCATAGACAAAAACCATCGAAACTTCTCATGCAGCTAAAAAAACACCCTGTATAATAGAAAATATACTAAAATCGAATTCAAAGTTTTTGATCCTATTGAAATTGATACGTAAATTGTACGTACTACACCGTTTAGGTATGTTCATGATACAATTACAAGGTAGGCTAATTTTAAAATGGCTACTCAAATGTGAAATTTTGCAACAACAAAGCTGTAGGAGCTACAAACGTCAAACGAAAGAAGCAAGAACGGCAATTAGAAAAACTCAAAACTACCATCTGATTTAGGCAACTAGCGCACCCTGCTCTCTAATATGAGCCCATGGTATAATAATACAAGGTAGCATTGACAGTTGCTTGGGAAATCATATACTGTCAAAAAATATACTCAAAAAGAGAGCGCTCACAATCCGCCATTGAAAACACAAGCAATGTTGAAAACCTTGAAGTGAAAAAAAAACAACAACCACAGCAGCTGCTGATGTATTTGCACAACAAGCTGTGTTTGACAATTTATGTTTTCCTGTTGAAGAGAAAATAAGCAGTTGTCAATGCTACCATGTATTATTATACCATGATATGAGCCTATCTTCTAATTGTATCATGGGTATGTTATTTTAAATAAATGTTTAATAAAAACTTATTTGTCTTCTGTATTGATTTTATTGTATTGTATTGAACTTATTGCACTGCCGAGCGTACAAAGAGACATAACGGTAAAAAGTAACGGGACTTTTAATGAGGTGTACACGTAAAATTTAAATATATAACGAATACAGGGTTAAGCGTGGGGGTATAAATAAAAACCTTTCATATCAGCAGGTCATACATTCTACACTGAGAAAATTGAACGCCTTAAAATCAAAGTAAAAAAGTTCTTGTAAAACTGTAAGCAAAATATCTTTGCTACAAGGAAAATATCGTTGCACTAATTCAGGAAGTTAGTATAATTATAACTTTTCATACATCCAGTGGCATAGACGTATCCAACAAAATTTAAGTATGCATTTTTTCAAAGCTAAATTAAGAAAAATGTCAGTTGGAGCATTTTTGAAAATGGTATTTAACTTTATGCCATCAAGAACAAATCTTAGCTTGAACTTTTTCGAACACGATTTTATCGATTGGCGGCCTCGGTAGTCGAGTAGGTAGCACGCTTGACTGCCACCCTAAGGGTTCCTGGTTCGAGTCCGGATTTATTTTTTTTTACTTTTCTAAATAAATGTAATAAAAAGTATTTGATAAATGGAATGTAATATCCCAGCAATTCTTAGTGGGGGATAGTTCTAGCAAACGAACCAATTTTAGCCCAATGTGGATTGTTTATTTTTGGCCAAAATTGTGTGAGCTGGATAAAGAGAGACAATGTTGTCATATTCTTTGTTTTAGCATCAGTCGCATTTTTATCAATAATGCAAATAAGGGCCAAAAGGCTGACTGGCCCAAAAGTAAAATAAAATTATTTTACCAAACGCAATAGTTATGCAGGCAAACTTAATTAAGAGGAAAAAAGGGGGCAAAGGCCGAACAAATAAACGAAAAAAAAGAACTCATGGTTTTGGTTGACATTTGCGATAATCGCCGTCATTCAAAACTGTTATCGAACATCAATTAGAAGCAGATGTTGATGACATTTGTAAGCGGTGGTAAAATGGATTAGAATTTATGAGATATTTTATGAGGGTAGCAAACGCAAGAATCAAGTGAACAAGTAAACCAAGAAACTACGATGGAACAATGACAAATGTAGCGCGAGGGTGGCAATGAGTGTGGCACACATTTCCAATATTTTAGGCAACTGTTTAACCCAAATAAACTTGAAAAAAAACATAAGTATGTAAAACGGAAAATAAACAACAAGCACTGCACAGGTTATAAAGAGCAAAAACAAAAATACGAGTGTTATAAGAAAAAAAAAAAAATGTAAGCATTGAATAAAAAACTATCAAGTTAAAAATAGAGATAACTGTTTTTTTTTTTTTGTGACCTAAAAAGTTGTAACAAAATTTACAAAAACAATAGATAAGTTCAACTTTTCTTTATCATGTCATACAAATGTCTGTTGCTTATTTAAGGCTTAAGTTGTTGCTATTTTTTGGTTGTGTCAAAGACAACAACAACCAAATAATTTAATTGTCACGTCATCGTAGTCGCACATGTGCTGCTGTTGCCGCGTGCTTCAGCAACAACAAAGTGGCAGCAAATGCCACGCGACAAATGTCTCAAGAATTGGCGAAGGTGGTAGCAGCGGCACCTCGTTACGAAGACGGCATTCAACTAGCTGCAGATAAAACAACTTTGTGCGTGTGGCGTTACAACATCTTACAGCTATAATTTTTCCAAAATTTATTTGTGTTAGTGGCAGAATGAAAAACAAAATAATCGCCGATACCTATAAAAATATCGTAGAAACAATAAAAAGAAAAATTGAGTCACCTTGTGCGTTTCATATGCTCAGTTTTACGCACGTCTTACAACAACAACAACCTACATACGTGCCCCAAAAACGCTCAATTCGGAGACAACCTGTATTTCAACCGATCGATTCAACGCGAATAACACACATACTGAAGGTCCGTCGACTGAGCGACTGTCTGGCGGCGGCAGGCCGCGACCAGCTGCCAAAAAAAAACAAGTGTTGGATATAGAAACGCACAAAAACAACGCACAGCAACTACATACAACAACTACAGCAAAAGCAGCAGCGGCGAAAACTACTTCAACAGCAACAATAACAACCAAAATTCGAACAAAGTTCATTGACTTCATTTACACTTCGTTTTGCCCTCCCAAATTTTTTCTTTTTTGTTTTTTTTCTTCCAACTTTATCAACACAACTTCTTCATTTCTGTTACCGACTTTCTTTGCATTGCTCACAAAAATAAATAAACCAAATATGCCGACGAGCAAAACAGCGAACAAAGAATAAAAAAGAAAATGTGACTGCACTCTCTTTTGCTGCTGTTTGGGTCCGTTTCTCTTAATTCTAGTCTGCTTGCTCTTAATTGGAGCTAGAATGAACAGCTCTTTACAATGCTTTCTACTAATGTGGGATAAGTTTTGGGGGGAAAGAGCGAGGAATGACTAATATATTTACACAATTAGCAACAACTTGTTTTTCTAATCAATACTTAGAACGAGCAGAGCAAAGAAGAGCGTTAAAAAAGTAACGAAAATTATAGAGCCAAGTCTGTATGTATGCAAGTTTTTCTTGTCAGTTTTTGGGGTCTTTAACGGGTTGGGGGGATGGCTATAAACTTGAAAAACATTCGATAACCGGGCGCAGTTTACGAACACGTGGCCAATTCTAATATTTTTTTTTCTATAAGCAAGAGCCGTCGAAAGAGAGAATGAGAAAGAGTTAAGTTTTTGCACAAGTCACGCACTAATCGCACGCACTACACAAAATTAAGCTCAGCCAGGGGTTCAAAAATAAACTAGGGCTGATTTATATTACCTTTTTTTCAAAAGGGAATTGTTCAGTAGTTTTTTTTTCTACAATGTTTTTTTTCTACAAAACTGAAGCAGATTTTTTATGCATTGGAAACTTATTTACAAATTGAATAGTACATACATCGAAAATAAAACGAAAATAGTCGAGAACCATAATCAGAATATGGTGATAAGGTTTAACCCATCCGGTCTTTCTAGATACATCGCGTGGCTTGCAATTATTTTCAACTGTATTTACATTTTAAGTGACCAAATATATTTAATCAGCAAGTTATCTTTAATTTTTTTTTAGGTTCTGACTGGTTAAATTTTTTCACAATACTATATAAAATATAGGAACTGGAAATCTTATCCTGCACCGCTTCAGATGGGAAATTCAATGAACCAAAAAAGTATTTCTAGCAAACTCACTTTCACAAGCATCAATATTTGATAGGCTAATTAGGCTTTTTAGTAAAAATTAGTAACAACCTCAGCCGTTCTTTTATTTTTGTGATTTCCTTTTTTAATCATGCGGTGCATTTAAAAATGTTTCTTAAAAATAGCCAGGTCTTCATTAACACTTTTTAAAATTCAACCTTTTATTAAAAGATTATGGCAACAAGATTTATGAATTATGGCAACAAGTTCAAAATAACGAAAAAAAAAAATATATAAGTAATACATATTTATGAGTAAATATATGGATATAGATAAAGATATGTATGCAAGTATGCAAAAAGTACATATCTGCATAATTCAATGGAAACACCTCCGAATGATATCTGTATTATAAAGCGGAACGTGTTGAACGGAAAAAACAAAATCTAAAAATAAAAACAAATAAACATTTAAAAGGAATATGAAAAACAACAGAAAACAAAGTACAAAAATAACTTTAAATAACACGACTCGCCTTAAATGATGTTCTATGCAAAAAGGAAAATAAGTGATGAAAAAGAGATGAGAATAAAAATGGGATGGAATCATTCGTGCGGGAGAAACTGAATTAGAGATAAGAAATAATATTACAAAAAAAAAAAAAAAAAAAAAAAACAACATAATAACGGAGATACTGAAATCACGATATTATTATGAAAAACTTGAAGATTATAAAAATAAAAAAAAAAATTTAATCAGATACTTTGTATACCGAAGAACCCCAATTTTAAATTTGGAACAACAATGTTGCAAATGGTTGACTTAATTGCTGCTTTTCCGGTAGGGAATATAATAAGGCAATTTAATGAGATGGTGAAATTTTGATTGAAAAGTAAACAAAAGATACGTAAGAGAATAGATAGAGACAGAACTAGGGATAGTTCTATAAATTATTTTGAATTAGAAGTTTATTAGATATATATTTAAGAAAGGGTTTTTATTAGGACAAAACGATAATTCTGAAAAAAATATCAAGAATGTTTTCATTATTCGAATAAAAAATGTGTTTATATACGTTGTGCTTTCCTAATTTGAGTTCTTTTTTACTTTTTTGTTTGGTTATTTGCTGCAAACCCATAAATTCTACACAAACCTATTTAGGAAAATACAACCACATTTCAAAAAATCCAACTGAAACGCATTTAGGCTGTGAGTAAATTTTTCTAGAAGTTTGTAAGCGTCTTGATTTTTATTTTTCTCTTAAAAATGCTGAATAATTTACAATCAGTTAAAAGTAATTGCGAGTTTTAATTAAATGAATAAGTTTTTATGTAGAAAAAACAAATGACATATCAAAAAAGTTTTCAGTGAGTATGAATAATTCTTAGAAAAACCCACATATATTTTTTTTTTAACACTGTTTCTTTCCAGAATCTTAAGAAACATTCGCATAACAGCTGACGAAACTTAACATAACATTATTAATAATATCTTTCTTAACTCTTATTGATTTTTATTTCTCCACTTTCCCGTGAAAATTGTACGAAACATATTCAATTATGATCTTATAACAGTTCTACGAAAAATTCTCCCTATAATTGGTTCTTTACTGAAACTGACTTTGAGCAACTAGAGTATAGCAGGTATTGAAATACCCATGCCATGAAATCATCTCACGAAAAAATGACTCAGAAAGTTAAAAATATTATAAAAGATTTTTAAGAAAAATTCACTTTCCTTTTTAACGAAGGCGCTTATTATAGATGAACTTCCAACCTATCAATTGAATGTCTTGTAATAAACAAAATATAATAATTAACTTAAGATCTCCATAAGGCGTCAGGGCAAACAATATTGATATAGTTCCGGACCAATATTAATTTTTGGAATTTTTATCTTCGACCATTAATCTCAATTTGAAAAATCAATCGCTTTCGAATACGTTAAAGAAATTTTTGATACGATAATGTATAAAGATTAAAAATTTTACCTTAACTGAACCTTTTTTAACGCTTTTGACCTAAATATTTAATAACAGCTAACCAAGCATATTTTTGGGAATAAATAGGTCTCTTTACTTTCTACCGATGAAATAAAACTTAAATAGCTGGGTCCTGGCGCATTTACTTTCTTTCCACTTGAAGATGTGACAAAAATTTAATTTTTTTCAAAAGGTATGTGTCTGTGAAGTTAAATAGTAATAATAAAGTACTTTGCCTTTTCCTTTTTTCAAATTATTTCACTTGTACATCTTTTCAATGATATATTGTCTCTTTAGACTCTATGCGAGGAATAATGTATTTATGTGTCAAGTCGCAATATGGTTAAGAAATACTAAAAGGACCAAATGAATTTAATATTTCTAGATATTTTTTCCCAAAAAGCTTAGAAACCCTGTAAATTAAATTCTTTCACTCATTGTAGTATAACATCTCGCTGGTAAAAATTTTACAGTGATCCAATGTAATGCAGAAATTTCTTTATGTAACTTCACCGTGTCAACAAGAAGTTCTAAAGTGATGTTTTTGTGATTTGTTTTTATGCTTGAAAAATTTAAAATATATAAGAATTAAAAGGTTTTTCAAACATAAACTCTGATACACTAGAGGAAAAATAAAGAATATTAATTCATTAAATCGTAGAAATTGTTGCGAAAATCGTTTCAGGAGTCATTGAATTTCGTTCGTTTTTTTTCGGGTCGGTCGTTTTCGTTTCCGTTTTCATTTTATTTTTTTTTTGTTTTAAACAGATTTTGTTGTGAAAAAAATTGTGAATTTTTTACAGAATTTAATGAACTCGTCTTTCTTATGAGTCATAAGCAACATAGCTATGACTCATATACTTGTCCTATACTTATCCAATACTTGTATAATGTGTAGGATAGAAGTTACCAGTGCTTTAGCGGACATATTCAAATAAATTAAGCAATTCACAAGATGTTCTAAAGTTGTATGTTGTAAGCCAAAGTCGTATAAAAATACAACCCTTGTAAACACAAACTTGGAGTTGTATGTCATATCTGCTTCCATCTTCTGCGGCCTTAGCTTTATTAACTCCGCATGCTTTTCCATTATATCTGAAACAACTGTCCTCGAATAAATGCCTTTGCCTCATTTTTAAATGGAATTCTTGATTTTAGCCGCACAAATATAAAAATAGGAGGAATAAAAATATAAACAAAATCAGCTGATCGAATAGCACACTCTTTAAACATACATCGCAGTGTTGTATGTGTTTTATCTCAATTGTGCATGGGAAACAACAACAGTGTTGACACGACAGTTGCAAAAAAATACAACAATAGGACGATACGACATCTTGTGAATTACCTTAATGTAATATATAATTATAACAGGCGCTGGAGGCCTCGCAGCTACATTTAATAAATAGTTGGTAACATCATGTGTCCATTTACCACTGGGATGGCAGACTAGTATTGGAGAACACTGAGGTAAATGTTAAAGTCAGCTGTCCTGATTTGTGGGTTTCTTACTTTTTTTTTTTTCCTGCTCTTATCGTTTAACTTTTATAATACGAACCTACCTTCCCAGTGGTAAATGGCAGCATGAGAGGACCGGTTATTTGTAAAATAAAATTAAGCTTGTAATGCCTTGAACGCCTATAAGCATTTATTTATTACTTTTGTTCAGATATGACCGCTCAAACAAAAATCACATGTTCCTTATGCCATGCCTACACAGAGAGTTTAGCTTGAGTTCAACCATAGCTACCGTACCTCAATTCCAGTTGAGGACAAGGTTGCAGCCATCTCTGCGTACGTATGCGAGTTCTTCCTTGCGTTGCGCAAATCGAAATTTTTATCGGCCCATACTGATATGAAGACCAGTATCTTCTACACTTGCCCAAGTTCTGATTTTAGCTTTTTTGTTCATTTTTTTTTGCAAATAGTAAATTGCATAATTTGAGAACAGCTGTTTTTCACATTTCTCACCACAAAATTATTCAAAGTACCTTGTCATCTTAAAAATTGCATCTGAACGTAACTTTTCATATGAACATTAGCAAACTTCTCGGCATTTTTCAAATTGAGTTTACTAAGCACAAAAAGAAAGTTGAGTTCAGTTGAGTTTAATCATGCAAAATTGTATTGGGGAATTCAAGAGTTCAATGGCAAAAGTCAATTCTGTACTGGAAACTCAACTGGAAACTAAACTCTCTGTGTAGACATTGCATTACACAGTAAGCGGGCACTGGAGTAGGTTTGCTGTATACAATGCACGAGAAGAAAGGGAAGACATGAAATTGAACGAATCTATCTTTATTTCAAAATACTCTCTTTTTCAAATAAAATAAACAGAGAACTTTTGAACAAACTTGCAAAAGCAAATGACACCGCAAATTATTTACGAAATATTTTAAAAAATTAACAAATGCTCTGTTTTTTAACCAGCTTTCCAAAATAAACACTTGATCACTAATTAAAAAAAAATTACAAAAAAAAAAACTCGTCAAATCCCGCTAACAGATCTACATTAAAATATCACATAAGACATATTTTTACCAGTGGGTTGCTATTGTACCATGCTCTCACTAAAGAGCAGCTGTAATTGGAGAGCGTGTGCTAGACCGTTGCTCTCTATGCAATTGTGTGTTTTTATATAGATATCTATGTACATATTTGTGCTTGTCGGTTTTATTATTGTTGTGGCAACATGTGCGCATGTAGTAAACAAGGTCAAAACGAGTTTTTTTTTCTGCTATTGCTGTTGCTGCTGTTAATGCTGTTGCTGCTGTTAATGCTGTTGGCATGCAGCATGCTCTTTGTTGCTACTGCTGTTGCATTGCTACACAAACATGCACATTTCTGGTTATTTTATTTTATTTTGTTTAACTTTGAAAGAGAGAAACCAAGAATTAAGTGTTGGCATGTTTTAATTGAGGCTATGGCAAGGTGGTAGTAGTTAAAGTTGGGTGGGGAGACAATTTTTTGGTGTTGTTGTTGCGGGGTAGTTTATTGATGGCTGGTTGTTGTAATTGTTTTATTAGTTTAAGCTGTTGATTTGATGGTATTGTAAGGGTTAAATCGAGACGCAATACATGCTTGTTGCATTTGTATCTTTTATCTTTTTTATCGCGCGTTTACTCACTCCACGAGCGCATTTTGTTAACTCTCACGCCGTAATACATACACGAAGACATGCACCCAATGAAAAATTAATTCGTAGAAGTCTATTTAATTTGGTTTTACTATTAAAATTTCCTCAGAATTTGAGTACGTGCAGATGACGTTAGGCTATTTATAAAAGGTTCCTGCATGTGCACACTAATTTTTTTTTTTATAATACGGTGCAGTTGTACTGAAAATTTTAATATTGTTGACGAAATTATGAAAACTTTTCTAAAGAGAGGAGGGTACGCTTAAGAATTTAAAAGTCAATGTTTTCTCAACCTATTTTTTTAGCTTAAACCAAGGATTTCGGGCGTAAGATCTATTTAGTCAAGGATGGCTTGATTCGAAATGGGGTGTAAGAGAAGTGGGAAGAAAGGGGCAATTAAGAAACATGTGTAGCATAAAGGCGTGGTGGAAAATCGTACAAGCACGTGAATTTGAATCTGACTCAAGGGTTATGCCTTTACCTCAGTCAGAAATCTCCTCCACAAACTACGCTAATACCAACTACAACTTCAAGTCGTAAATATTGATGAATTTTAAATTTCAGTTAATTAGAAATTAGGATAAAAAAATGCAGAAAGGTTAAATCGTAGGACCTAGGCCTGGCCGGTAGTGAAACACGCCACCTACTCGACTACAGAGGCCACCGTAAACGTTAACGACAAAAAACGCTTTTAAATGCCATATAAATTAAAGAAGTTTAAAAATGATTCAATATAAGCATTCCATAAGCCTTATCAAGGGCTTATTTGCTTATTTACAGCTATATTTCTGTACAATTTACAGATTTTTTAGAAGAATTTTTGTCAAAAATATTTAAAAAATAAACACAATCTCAAAAATGTATGAAATGAGGTTCGCAAAGCCTTTTATAAAATCTTAAAAAATTATAGATTTAAAAAAAAGAATGAAACTGTACTTTTTACAGAGCAGTTTGAAAAGTTCTTACTAATCTCATTTTTAAAAAATAATTAAAGTTATTCAAATAATCGTATTTATACCGGGAGTCCCCTGAGCGTTGGTTTAATCTAAAAAATAAAACACCATATGTAAAACCCTTTCAAAATATTAAAAAAAAAAAAAATAAAACAAAAAATGTCAAATTTTTCAAAATACTTACAAAAAAGATAATACAATGACTATTTCTTTAGTGCAGAGAAATAGCTTCATAAAACTTTTAAGTGTATGAATCATGATGGAATAATTATAAGGTGATCTCATCCCGTGACATTTTTCAATATATTTTTTGACACGCTGCCTCATTTTGACAATATGAAGGGTTTCATATAAACGTTTTTGTATGAAAATGTCAAAATAAGGCAGTCTATTTTTTTCTGATATTCCGGATGAGAACACCTTATATTTATTCCACCATGGTTTGAATACAAAAATCTTGAAGAAATTGTGACAAAATAACAAAAATTGAATTCATAAAATTCACAAACCACTTAGTCACATTTTTCTCCACTTCAAATAGAAAAATAGAGGAACAAATAGAAATAGAAATAGAAAATAGAGAAACTCCGCACAACTAACCGGAATAAAATAATGTCGGTACTGAACCTAAAAGATAGATAGCTATTTCAGTTCTAAAAACAATTATACTTTGTTTACAAGCAATCGTAAGTACACCATCCCGAGAATGTGATAGCGATTTTATAAAAATAAACAAAGAATTTTAAACAAATAAAAACAAAGCTATATTAAAAAAAATTTTTTATAAAATCAAAATCAGGATAGCTTTATCTCAAGAAGCTCTTTAATCGCTGTGAAATTTGAAAATCGTTTATGGAAGAAGTTTTTGAAAATCTATCAAAAATTAATTGACGAGGCAAGTTAAGTGTATATTTACGAATTTCGAAACGATTTTTCTGAGTTTCATCAAAAAATTATATCCCGCTTTTGCGAATTCATTAAAATAACAACCTTTTCAACTAACAACACCTAATCTTCAGTCCCCTAATCGAAATTGATCTGAACTGATATAAAATCTAACGTAATGGTGTTATTACTATACGCAAAATTTATCGAAATGGGAAAGCTTTTGATAACTGCTTAACGTCTGAGGCAAAAATATTGACACATCTGCGATTTACTAATTTTATTTTAGATCTTAATATTCAATCTCAGTTTTAAGAATTTTTTAATTGTAATTCCCTCAAATTAGAGGGTGGCCGCTTAACTGCTACCCCGGGTTCCCGAGTTCGAATCCCGGCCAGGTCATGGTGGAACATGTTAACCTTTCTGCATTTCCTTACTTATTTCTATTCAACTGAATTTGAAATTTCATCAAATGATACGACTTCCTTACTTAAAACGAAGAAAAAAATTGAATTTCTCTTTAAGAAAAAAGCTCTTAAAGGGATTATGGTAAAAAGAACAAGAAATTTCTAAAAAAATTCTGGATTAATTAAAGCAATTAATACTTTTAACTTTATTTTAAGCCGGAACTTCTTGTGGTTATATGAATAAACAAATAATTTTGAAAATAATATCAATGACTTATTTACATTAATGTGCATTTGATCGTAAATATGTATGTGTATGTAATAGCTGGAAAAGATTTGAACCGGCCAATGCTCGAGTAGAGGTTATTTGAATTATATTAGTTGTTACTGTAGTAGAATTATAATAATTATTATGTAGGTATTAATGATAATGAACAAAATCTATATTAAATGAAGTAAATGCCAAAGGTCAGCAACTACACTCAAAACAATTTATGCCATTGAACGCAAAATATTGTGCATCAAAATAAAATTATGAGTTAAAATAACTTTAAAAGATTTTTCTTTGGGTGTAGGAGAGAGATTTTACTTGATTTAATGTAAACAGCAAATCAATCAACAATGAATTAATTTGTTACAACGCCAGACAAAAGTAACCATTATTAAAGGCGTTATGGTAAAAGACTGACTTACCGTTGATGCGACCTTCGCTGGACCTGCCATTGGCTTGCTGCTGTGTTGTTGCTACGCCAGCAACAAGATTTCCATGGCTGAATTCATAATCGTTGTTGTGATTTGCCGCTGCTGCTGCTCCTAATAATTGACTGTTGTTGCTGCTGCTGCTGCTAGTTATGGTTAAACCGTTTGCATGATGAAACGTTGCCCCAGCTGCGGGCGCCGACGATGACACAGAATTTATATGGCGCGTGCTTGAATTTCTACCGTTGCTATTAACGATGTTGTTGTTGTTGTTGTTGTTGCTGTTGTTGCTGCTATTGTTGCTGCTGTTGTGGTTGTTAAGGCCGACACCTGTTGCCGTTGTTACAACAACATTATCATAGTTGTTCGGACGTTGCACAATATAGCGTTGCTCATTAATGGTGATCGTGGGTGCCGCTGGCTGTGGTGACAACTTAAGTTTCTCCTGCTGCTCAAGAAAGTGAGCAGCTTCTAGAAGTGCTTCTAACCCCAAAGACATATCAAATTAATCAAGTTTTCGAATTAATTGTTGTTGTGCGTCTTAATTTCAGGTGGTTTAGTTTTTAGTTTTATTTTGAATTTTTTTTCAAAGTTTTGAATTTTGAAGTTGTGGGTTGTATTGGTTACTTAGGATTGTCTACAGATTTGCTGTTGCTGCTGCTGCTGTACGCTATGGAGTGGAACTGAAAAGAAAAAAAAAGAAAAAATTTTAAATGTTGTGGAATTTAGTGGATATATGGTGGGATTAGCAGGTAGATGGGAGGACAACAACTTTTAAAATAGTTTTTTAGGCGCCATCTTGTTTGGGCCAAATTATTGGAACTTTAAAATTTAAGCCATAAATTTTTCAGGCTTTTCGATACCGGCTTTGGTGGAATTAAGGATTCAGAACAAAGATCTGCATGAGACCATTCTTCATTTTTTGCCACTCGAATAACATTCGTCGTCAGCCCCAACCGCACACAAAAATTAATGCATGCATACCACTCGAGTTAAGAAGCTAGGTCAAAGTCCTTTCAAGGGCTGAAATGGCCAGTTATTTATTATTTATTATTATACCACTCGAGTTCGTAAACGATTTGTGCCAAGCACAGTTTGCCACGATTGCGAATAGATACAAATACATTCGGATGATTCGCTTAAAACTCGAGCGTCTGCTGCTGCATTAATTTTTTCATAAAATCATAAAACTTGTATGAGAGCCCCCTAAGGAGTGGTCGGAGGGGAAAGGTCCACAGGGGAAAAATGTTACTTTTCAAAAGTAATGGTGGTCGGCTATGTATATTAACCCTCTCCGGCCCTCCCCTGTAGTACGAAAACCTACTATGACTTCATATTCGGTTACAGCGACTTCGAAAATATTAAACGAAGTCGTCAAACCCCACGAGTTTTTTGTTTGGACAATTGTTGAGTGTATTTAACATTCTATTCTTGGTGCGAATGGGCATAACAGCATGAATTTTCATTATTTTTGGCGAATGTTGCTCATGTCTTGCTTCGTTTCAAGTCGTAGACATTCGAGATCGCAAGCGCTCGTACTCTATGCCATTCGATCCATAGCGATTGGTGCATGTATTCGCGCATTAATTTTAATGCAGAAGACGCATTCGTAGCTCGTGTTTTGACGAGACACTCAAAACGATATTTGCATACACTCAAGTTATTCTCTGATTCCGAATACCCGATACACTGTCATTGATTGAACACTGACACACTTAAAAAAAGATTAGGAACTGTCTTTTGTGGGATTGTACCATTTGATTTAAAGTATTCTTTAATTCTTTTTAGTTACCAGGAACACATTTTTTCGCAGTCTAGATGGAAGGTAATCATCTATGTGACCCATTGGAGGTGTGAGATTCGAACTTCTTGAACATATAATTCAAATTGAAATAATATCAATTTCGCAGTTATGAGTCCCTCTCCACTGCGTTTACCTTATTTATTCCACCATGTTTCAGATAAACTTTTTGCTCAACTTATTTCAACATTCGCAGAACACAACTTGTGACTTGTTTACAAAGCTATCACGCACAACCTGCCAACAAATGGCATTTAAACAGATATTTGAGAATCAAGTGACAGATGTAAAAATAATATTTTGACAATATATCAAGCGCGGTTTGTTTGAATGGGAAATTGTGGGTATTTTTTGATCAGAAGTTATACCGGAAAAAATTACAAATGACAACTATAGGGCTGTTCCCTATAAATAATAAAAGTTCCCATCAAGCATTTCGACGAATAAAATATACATATTTCGAATTTGACGATGTGAACACTCTTCAAACTGTTTGTCAAATAGGTGAACAGAATAAAATCTTTTTGAATTTTTGTTGTTTTATGGTGGAATAAGAAGATAGGTTCATATCGGAGAAAAAGTCATCTAAATGTCAAAAATTAGCTATTCAATTAGCCTGTATTCAAACTGTATGATGACTTGTTTAATTTTATAATTCTTAAAAAACACTTTTTTTTCAAGAATTATATTTTGAGCTTTATGCCAAATAATTCATGAAGTAACAGGTTGCTACAGCAACAAAAGTTCTTTGCAGAACAAACCGAGCAGACTAGACCATGGTTTCGTCGGACGCTACTCCGACTCATCAGTAGTCTCTGTGGTTTTAGCAGTCCACTAAATTTGAAAAGCTAATAAGCGAAACAGCAATAAAACCAAAGTGGAATTATAGAAGCGCTATTCACTTCATCAAAGCAGTGTTTTTCTACTCTTTTGCTAGTCGCAAAATTTAAAAAAATTGACTGCATTGATTCTGCAAAGAACTTGTTCGATGAAAAATTCGTAAGTGTCAACAGCCCTTATGACAACACATACAAAAGAAAACCCATCAAATTTTATTGTGTAAAAATATGTTTAAGGAAAAAAAAAAAACCAACACCAAGTGATTTCGATCAATGTGCGCGCAGTTTCGACATAAAAAAAAAACGCAATGAAGTAAGGATCAAATTTTTGACACTAGTCAGCAAACCAAAAACATTCTTGGTAAACAAATTCAAAACGAACCCTCTTGAGACGTTAGTCAAGCGAGTATCAATCAAGCTTACATATGTATATACAAAAATATATTAAATATCTACATACTCTAGACGCCTTGAATGCTGCTGCAACGACGCATGAATTTAAATACCATGTGTAGGGGAAGAAAACTCATCTGTGTGAAGCCAACTGAGAAATGCGCACAAAGTCCATACAACAAAGCAATCAAGTGCTTACTTAGTAATGCATGAACTCAAGCAACTGCTGCAAATTATTGCCTGCATTTTTTGTTGTTGCTGTTATTGTGTGTTTTTGGGACAAGTTTGAAGTAGCTAGCTAGGTAAAAGTCAGAAGTTGGCTATGTTTCACATTTTCTGTTAATGTGATCGCTCCGTTGTTGTTGTTTTCGTTGTTATTTTGTTCTTAATACACCTCATAATTATGACACCATGTCATAGTTTCAAAATTTATTTTTTATTCGTATTTTTCTTTTGTTCCTATCTTTGGCTTGAAACAGAAACTAGTAGCTCGTTGTTTCGAATTCAGACTTCAGACCCAGACCCAGGTATTGCACGCATTATTGTTGTGCGTATGTTAAATACGCTGAGTTGTCATAATTTCGGTTGGTTGCTGGCTTGGTTTGTGGTTGTGTTGATGATGGTTTTGCTCTAAATATTTTTTACTCAAATTGCTTTGATCGGATGATAAGACATGTTTGCTGTCTGAATACTAATAAGCGTATTTTAAGAATTAATTTTGTTAAATTGAATGTTTTAAGTAGAGGAAAAATGCATTAATAGGATGGGTATGTCTGCGAGAACATTAATTAGGCTTGAGTTGATTAGGTGGTATACCACATTTTTTGTTAATTATAATAATCTACTTCCTGTGATAGAAATGACGGACGTGTTTTCCAAGGTTATCCACTAATTTTTAATTTAATTTTTTTCCACTTTTTTTTAATTACATTTTTTGAAATGCCCTTTCATAAATTGCTTTAAAACTTGGCTAATTTCGCTATTTTTGTCAAGATATCACTAATGAAGAGATTATGGAATCGAGCTCTTGAGACCGTTCGTGGCTCGTTATGAAATTAAAAACCAAAAATAAAGAGGGGACATAGCATAGCTCCCAGATGAGTAATAGGAACTTTCATAGGTTCAACGAACTCCCTTCATAAATACCTGATTGTATGACGAACTCGAACTAGAGTTATATGGTTCACGCTGGACTAACATCGATGATTATTTGATGAATTGATTCCTCCTGACCTAGATAATTACAGTATGTTACAAAACTGATCACATATTTTATTAAAAAGAGAAAGACGGTTTCTTTTATATCGTTCTCGTTTGAATACTTATATTTTTATTTGTATGAAAAATATTTTACAAGACCATTGAAAAGTAAAAAATTAAAAAAACCAAAACAAAGAATAGTCTACAAAAAAATATTGACCAAGAAAGTTAAAAAGGCTTTAGATCGATTATGATACAAGTTCTTTTCCAGGTCCATTTTTCTATATTTAGTATTTTGTGTAGCCGCCTTTTGCTTTTATAACGGCATTAATTCTCTGCGGCATACTTTTGACCAGATCTTTGCTTTGTTGCACTGTAATGGATTGGCAAGCCGGTTCACAGCGAGAAAAGAGCTTGTGTAGGTTTTTTGGTGGTTCCAATTCGTACACCCGTACACCCGTATTTTTAGGAAAAACCACAAATTCTCAATCGGATTGAGATCTGGGCTTTGAGGGGGCCACTCTATCACATTAAATTTTTTGTTTGTTATAAATAATCCATTGGTTTTTTGTCTTATGCTTTGGGTCATTGTCCTGCATCAGTATAGAATTCCTGGCATTAAGATTGAATTTCAACAGGGAAAGACGATAGCTAGATTTAAGCTATCGATTGTTCTCAGCTTCCGGTTTACGGTCATGCGGAAAACTTCTTTGTTATGGATATTTTTGAGTTCCTTCTGAATGTCAGTTCCCGATTTCGCTGTACCAATAACCACCAAGCGCTTAATCACTGTGTTGTCACGGTCATTAAGTTTTCTTGGCCGTCCTCCACTATTCCTTGGCAATTTTTAGACAATTTTTGGACTGCCCCATAGGAAATACCAACAGATATTGCAATGGTGTGGATCGAAAGGCCTTCCTTTAGTTTTCCTTCCACAATACGTTTAATGGCATCCGATATATTTCTCATTTTCCTTTAAAAGTTCATATCACCTTCATGTTTTTTGGTAAGTTGAGTTCTTATTTAAAGGACTCACCAAAAGGTACTCGCTCAAGGACAAAAGTGATGACATTTTAAATAGGGTACGCGCCCACGAGCACGTACAATTACTTGGGAACCTTTTCGAATCGTACGCTCACAAAGAGTCGCGACCGGACATTTCCGCACTCTGAAAAATATGCGATATCTGTCAGTTTTTCGTATTCAGTTAAACTTATGAAAAAGAATAAATCTGGGTAATGAAGTTATTCAATTCTCAAGAAAAAAAAGAAAAAAAAAAATTAAATAAATGTGCCCCATGCTGACAATAAACTTTGCCATTTTACTGAACGTTTTCTCTTAACTGTTGAGCATTCATCAACATTAAAGAAAGAGAATTCTCAAAATACGTTTTAAATTTTTTATAAACAAAAATACAGGCGTAAAATATCAAGTCAAATGACACGAAATGCAAGGAAAATGCTTTCGGAATTCGTATCCTTGGGAACAATATTCGAGATATTAACTAAAGAAGATAACCAAACAACGAGGTTAAGCCAAAAATAAAAGCAACACCAAAAGGGAGTATATAAGAGAGAAAAAGAGTGCAGATTTTGCCCATGCTAACCAAACAACATCAAATTCTTGTACGTGAGAGATATATAAGAATATTTATTGCTCTCTCAGGAGTTTAAGGAAAGCAATATAAAAACGATAAAAAAGTTGTCGGGATTGTCTTGATAGAAAAAAGATTACGACATTTATTATAAAATATATAATGAAAAAAAATATTGAAAAGTATAATTCTTATAAGGTTTAGGAAATTTAAAAACAAGCAGATTTTACAGAAAAAAAAATTAATAAAAATCAAACTGACTTAACCGCGCAGTTATTGGCGAACAGAGATTCAAACGAAGCTCTGTTATTCACACAAACACTGGAGTCTGCGTTAAAAATATAATTAAATAGATAATTATAAGATACCTGAATTGGCAAAGTTCTTTGAATTGGAGCTAATAATTTGGTTACAATCTCTTCCTTCTCTGCTTTTCTATTCTTATTCCATAATTCGGCGAAAGTTAACCACCAAGCCAGAAATTTTGAGCAAGAGCATCTAAATTTCTGATTAATACTACCTACACGGGTGTGTGTTAGTTAATAAATTATTACAATTATAAGTAGGGGTGTGTGGGTGTGGGATAGGTGTAGGCAGGCCTCAAGTATAATGAATTAATTTAGCAACACTGCCGGCGTAAAGTTTTCATTCATTTATTAGAATCAAGGAATACACTTCAAAGTCTTTCTCTCTCTCTCTACCTTTATTTACAATAATAATTTCTTTCATACTCTCTCTCACTCTTGTTTCACTCTCACTACTGCTGCGTATTGCATAAAAGCTATCTTAATCCAACTTTTAAGCACACGTTTTCAAGTATTACTCCCACCCAAAGCAAAAAAGCAAAAATAACGGTGTTGGTGGTGGTTGTAATAGCAAAACGGATGCGGCGGAAATGAGTGCAAAAGCATCAAAGAAAACAACCTCGTGACATGTCATTGAGCTGAGAGCAAAATACCCGGGAGAAGGTTGTCAATGAGTCACTAATGAAGGATGAATGAACAAAAACAATAACAGCAACAACAACCACAACAACAACAACAACAACAACTCACATTATTTTCCGACCATGTGGAGCAGCTGAAGGAAAAACCCATTTGTTGGGAGCTAGAAAATTACGTCTAAAAAGAAAAACGCGACGAAAAGTGAGGAAAACAATCCCCTTAAAACGCACGTTGCCCTTGGGTTTTTCTTCCACACAAATCGGGGTATTATTAGAGTTAATGGCATAGAATTCAAAAGTTGGCCATAAATTGTTTGATATACGAGAGTATAAAAAGTAACGAGTGAAAAAGTAGATAAGGGATAACCCGTGAAACAGGGATAACGGGTTCGACTACCTATTCCCATGAGGTATATTGCCTTGAAGCAAGAAAAAAACAAGTAACAAATTTCATGAAGAAAGTTGTAAGACATAGAGACATAAATAAAAAAATAAAAACAGCAAAAAAAAAAAACAATAAATGACAGCAACGAGCTTCTACTGTCCTTGAGAAAATTCAGCTCAAAACTAAAAATATGTTAAGGAAATTAAAAAAAAAAAAATTCCAACAGCTATACAACAATCACTTCAAAAAAAGCTAGAATAATAACTGTAAAACATAGAATGGTTAAAATAATAAAGTAAATAAAGAAACATAAGCAGTGAATTAAAATGATATTTCATCCTTTTTCAATTATTCCATAGAAAGGATGTTGCCAGCAAATAAGCGGGTGGGTGGGTTTGCTTGAATTTCGTGGCAAATGCAAACAGAAGAGTAGCAAAAAATTGAGGGAAAAAACAAAATGCCATTGGAATTTTATTGTCAATTATTTTGTCTTATTTCTTTGCGTTTCTTTTGTTTTTATTTCTCTAATTTTTCTGTATATTTACATAAATTTCTATACGTTTATTTTTCCATTTAATTAAGCAAATGCAAAAATTCTGTTGGATTTTCTGAGGGGGAATGAAATAACCGGGCATTTGTTGCTGCTATTCTATGAGTGTTGCTCATTTTTCTTTGTACGTTTATTTCTTTTATTTTGTTGGATTTTTGAAAAAGTCACGTTCTTTTACGATTGGCAGGAATGACAGCAAAGAAAGAAATTAATAAAAAAAAAATTAATTGAAATGTGCTGGGGGATTAAAATGTGGCGACTAAAGAGAAAAATATACATTTTTTTGCCAGTAATTCTTAGTGGAAAATATACACTGAGTTGGGGGAGTTCGTATTTCAAATCGAACTTGAAATTCGATGAAAAAATACATCCATAGCCGTTGGGATATAAGTCAAGGGGGTGGAAGATAAATATAGGTTGCGAGGGTTGCTGTTAAAAACAAAAAGAGATGAATTTACAGCTTTGGTTGGAGCTAATGGCTTCAGTTAGTAGCTAATGACTATCGAGTGAATCGGTTATTTTTGCGTTCTTTCAGCCTGCATGTTTAATTTCCGAATAATTGAAATATGTGGGCTGATTTTGAAAGTCAGAATTAGAACAATTGAATCTCCGTTGAGTTGTTGAAGGGTGATTGGAGATGGGCCTGACAAAGAAAAGAATTTCGTAACGTACGAGTTGTCGAATTCTTTGCACTAGTGATTCAGAAATCTGAATCCTGAGCTGGCTCTGATCGTTTTGGCTTCGATGTATGTAACAATATGGAAAGGAACACTTTGTCCAACATAAAAATGTTGCAAATATTTTACGAATCCTCATAGAAATATACAAGTACGCTTCATAGTGCTTTACATGCCAGAGCAAAAGCCAATAGCCAGAACCAAGTTTAAACCTAAAAATAAATATATATTCGAATATTCCAGCAGAATTCCGCAACTTTTTATGTTAAAAAAAAAAAAAAAAAAACTTGCAATAAACCGCTTTCAAAAGTCCGAGTATTAAGCTGGAAGACTTCCAATTTCGGGGGACCAACTAATACTCAGTATCATCGAATTTTTTTGCGCCTTAGATCTTTGTGAATAAATGACTTGGTACTCGGGAGAGTTCTAAAAAATGGTCTAATTCTCGGACCAGCCCTAATACTCTATGAAGAAACCAGCAGATAAAGTACTTCAATCAAGTTCAATTTAAGTTGATGGTGGATGGAAAAAAACACAATAAATGTGGAACAATCTTATATAATACAACCGAATATTTTTGTTTTTACCTTGAAACTGCTAATAAAAATTGAATTTTGTGAATGAAAATCTCTTTTGCTACTTTACATTTACTTTAAAATTTCCAAAGAGGGTATTTAAGTGTTTACTATGTATCTCAACAAATACAAATTTTTTGGATCGTATAACTCAATTTTATCATCGTTTTGCAATGCTCTACCAAATTTTTATTAATTTCCACTTAGTTTAATTTTCATAGAACCCCGAAAAGTTGGTTTTTGTAAAAACATGTGCCGAGTTGAGGAACTTACATGTATTATTTTTATAAAATTAAAACTTCTTTACATAAAGTATCAAAGAAGAAGAATTGAAATTTTTGTTTAAATTATGTAGAGGCTTAGGCAACTAAACCTCTTTTAGAATCTCGATTTCAATAGATACAAGCTAGGTTGACTGAACGCTATACATGCGTCGTTTCATTAACAAACAATCAGAGCAATTAAATTTAACCCTAGAGAGGTAATCGTATATTCAATATGTATTGAATCGACGTAGATTACCTCTCTAGGGTTAAACAGCTGCATTGATGCAATGGTTAATATGGCTTACTTGGAATCGCAAGGAGGTGAGTTGGGATTTCGGATTGGCCAATTTACTGAGTAAGTATTATTAATTATTGATTCTGATGAATGATTCTATATAAATAAACAATTTACGAATAGTCGCAGTTCTTTGAATAGCGCTTTTTGATTAAAAGAAAATTTCCCACCATTAAAATTATTTCTTTTTAACCTTCATGCGAAGATAATTATACAAGTAACATATCTGAATCTATTAATACCTAAATCGCTAATTTAACATTTACATAAAATGCGAAGGATCAAGGAACCATATAGTCTTGCACAAGAGACAGGCTGACAGGCTGAAAACTGTCGAAGCCAGTGAATAGGTTAGCAAAAGTTTAGTAACTTATTCATCTTAAGTACTCGCATTTTTCTCGGTGTAGCCTGTTTTCATCGCTTTAAAAGATTTACTAAAAATAAACTTTACTAATCCGTCAATGGTTGTCAGAGTACGAAGCTTAGTATTAAATTAGATTGTTTTCAATTTCCAGAGTTTTACAAAATCAGCTTCAATCTTACCTATACTGTCGAGATGTAAGATCATCACTGTTAGCCGAAATCGTGAAGCGGTCAACCTCATGACTTGATCCTTCATTTCGTAAAAAGAAGAGTATATTAGATGATATTCGAAATTTCCAAAAATCTAGTTATTTAAAATTTGTAGAGATATTTTGATAAAATCTTTGGAGGGTTTTTTTTTCGGTAACTGCTTTGCCGCTTATTTAACGAATATAAGTTTGACTGACCCTAGCTTTCCTTCAGTCATGAAAACTTTTATATATGTATTTGTGGCATCATTACAACTCACAACGAATAGAGTTTTTACCTACAGTGGCTTACAGATTATTTTATGCAGAGGATACTTTCAAATGTAAGGCTCTATATTCGTTTTATTTCTATAATGCTTTTTGCTAGCTTTTTAGTCTGATTTTGTTAGTTAAAGTGTCTACGCCTTTGATTTTTTAAAATGGGACCTCACACAACGCAAGAGCAACGTGAATTGGTTATACACCATTTTAAAAATGGCCACTCGCAGCGAAAAATTGCTGAAATGGTGAATATCAATGCTTCTACAGTGCAAAAGATTATCGAGCGCTTCGTCCATGAGAATCGGTTGCGCAATAAGGGCAGAGAAGCATCAAACAAAATGTTCAATACAACCGACGAGCGACATATTGTACGGAAGATAAAAGCTCCGAGACTCTCAGCTCCGAAATTGGCTTCTGAAGTTCAAGCTGGCCTGGACAAACAGTGTAGTGTGCACAATATTCGCTTTGTCATGCGCAACCAAAATTTTCATGGCAGAGCAGAACGATACAAGCCATTTGTCCGTCCCAAAACAGGCTATGTAGAGCTCTAGAGAATATGTTTCCAAGGCCCCCAGAGTATTGGAATTCAGTTATTTTCGCGGATGAATCGAAATTCAAAATATTCGGTTCAGATGGTGTGGCGAAAGCCAAATACGGAGTTCAACAAAGAAAACTTGAAAGCAACAGTGAAACATGGAGGTTGCTGCGTCATGGTTTGGGCCTGCAGGTCGGTTGCTGTTACTGGATATTTGTTGTTTTTTGAAACAAGTTGTTTTTTGAAACAAGTTGTTTTTTGAAACAAGTTGTTTTTTGAAACAACAATGGATGCATTTGAGAAAATTCAAATCTTCAAGAATAATTTGTTGCAGAGTGTCGATGCTCTGGGTATACAATCGGATTTTCGATTTTAACAGGATAACGACCCACAACACAAAACGGGTATTGTGCAAACTTGGCTATTATACAACGTATTATACAGGGTGTTTTTTTTAGAGGTATAGAACTTCGAATTGAAATAAAACACAAGAAAATTGTTTTAATGTCCATCAATTTGGCTTTATTGGAAGGATAATTTTATGCCATTAATGTTTAAATATGATTTCGGGCATGTGGCCGCCGCGGCTGGCTCAAATAAAGCCAATTCTACAGGTCCAATTTTCAACCACTTTTTCGAGCATATGGTGCCGTATGTCGGCAATAACGCCACGAATGTTGGCCTCCAAGTCCCCTTACGTTTCTGGTTTGTTGGCGTAGCCGAGCGACTTCACATATCCCCAAAGAAAATAATCCAATGGTGTCAAATCACACGATCTTGGTGGCCAATTGACAGGTCCATTCCGCGAAATTATGCGCTCATCGAATGTTTCCTTCAATAAATCGATTGTGACGTGCGCTGTGTGGCATGTAGCGCCGTCTTGTTGGAACCACAACTCATCCACATTCATGCCATCCAATTCGGGAACAAAATAGTCGATTATCATGGCTCTATACCGGTCTCCATTAACGGTAACTGACTCTCCAGCATTATTTCGGAAGAAGTATGGCCCAATGACTCCACCAGCCCATAGAGCACACCAAACAGTCAGTTTTTGTGGATGTAATGGCGTCTCAATGATCTCATGTGGATTCTCTTCACTCCAAATGCGGCAATTTTGCTTGTTGACGTAGCCATTCAACCAAAAATGAGCCTCATCACTGAACAAAATTTTGCGATGAAAATCAGCATCGAGATCTATCTCATTTTCGGCCCATATACCAAAATCACGACGCATTGCATGGTCTCGCGGCTTTAATTCTTGCACAAGCTGGATCTTGTAAGGTCGCAAGCCAAGATCTTTGCGCAAAATCCTCCATAAAGTTGATGGACAAAGCTCCAATTGCTGTGCACGGTGGCGAATCGATTCATTCGGGTCCTCTTCAAGATTTTGCTCTACAGCGGCAATTGTTTCTTCGGTGCGCACTGTTCGACGTCTCTGCGGATGCGTATTATGTATCACATAGAGTAAACGTAGTGCGAAAACGACCCATGGTTAACCGAATTAATTGCTCTGATGGACGATTATGTCGACCATAAAATGGGCGGAGCTTGCGGTAAACTTCGCGAACTGAACCATTATTTTCGAAATAAATTTGCACGATTTGCAAGCGTTGTTCTTTTGTCAACCTGTTCATGATGAAATGGCAAACCAAACTGAACATAAATGACATTAGAGTTGCCAGATTTGACCACAAAATGCCAGTTTTATCTTTATTCGAAAAACAAACCCCTAAAAAAAACACCCATTACAAAAATAACATCCGGACACATACTATTTCAATTAAAAACGTCCAGAAAGTACACTGAAAACAGAGCGGGAGAATATTTCGCCTACTATTGCAATAAAACTGGTCGCACCAATGCCAAACCGCCTTAGATCTGTTGTAGATAACAAGGGATATCATACTAAATATTAAAACTATTAAATATCATTATTAATATAAAAGTTTAAAAATCACAAATGACTGCATAAAATAAGCTGTGAGATGAAGTTTAGCAGTATTTTTTTATTACCTATTTTTAAGTTATTTAAATGTACATTTTCACAAGAAATTAAGTTTCTTTCTTAAACTAGAGTTTTTCCTCTTTTAAATGATACCACATTCTTTTTAAAATTCCTGTTAGTTTCGTTGTTATAGAGCCTTAAAGTTGCAAGTGTGCACTGCAAAAAATAAGCTGTGAGCCACTGTACATCAAAAAGTCGTTGTAAGTACCTTGTAAATTTAAGCGGAGTAGCGACGATTGTTTGTCGTACAAAATTTGCGTTTCCGAAAAAATGTCACACAACTTTAACTTTTAGAATAACCATTCGAAAAAAAATAATTATTAGTTTTTAACTCCCGAAAAATAATTCTCAGAGGGCATACAGGACAGAGTTCACATAAATGTATGGCGTCTCACATACATACATTGCACTCCCAATGTATGAAGATACTAGGCAACTGTTATTTTTACTAGGCAAAAAAAATCTTAAACTAAGTATATTTATTTAAACAAGCAAAAGATGTACCTTTTCATCAGATGTCTCGCCAGTTTTTTTACTATTTAATGCATTTTAACAAGTTTTGTTTCTTTGACTTTATTATTTATTTATTTTTTATTTTTTTGCTAAAACATTTTGTCAGTTTTTCAGGCTAAAACACTTTGCACTTGAAACGATGACTGACAATTTTGGCCAACACATACCAAACGGAAGAGGAGGATTCATGCAGAAATATCAAAATAACACTGACGCAAGAATCAGCAGAAAAGCGACCGACACCCGCAAACAAACATGACACGATGTTCACATTCACAGTATTCCACCGTGCACATTGACAGTAGAAAGAGGAAGCAGCAGCAGCATACAGCGCGTTGGTATGCAATGGCGAAGACGTGCAGGCGTGCGGCTGGGTGGCAAACAGAGGGACGAGCAGATGGTTGCGTTAGTGTACAATGGACAAAATAATACAGCTTCTGCGCTGTTAACAACTTATACACCAAACGCAAAATAATCGCAAAGAGCGATGACAACGACAACAACGACGACGATGACGGTGACGAACGCACTTGGACGAGCACTACGTATTATACACACCGACACACACACGTACACGCATGGAAAAGCTTCAAGTATGGAAGTAGCTGGGTAACATGAAAGCCAGCCGTAAACGTAAGCGTAGCAGCGCAAAAAAATTAAACGTAAATAAATCGCAGTGTGTCGGTCGAAAGAAACGGCGGTGTGACCGGGGCTTTAATTTGTGTGGTAACGAAAGAGCGTGTGGAAACAAGCGCCGCAAAAACTGACGGAATACGGATATACAAGCTAGCCCAGACACGAGATATTAGCTCCGCAATGGCACAAACACAACTGATGGCATTGGCTTGCATGTGCGTTACAGCAACCCTCGGTCGATCAGCAGCGGCAGGGCAGCGGCGGTAATAACCAGCAGAATGCCAACAAGAAAAGAGGAGACATAAGAAAAAAATCGACCATAAAAGCAGGCTGATTCTGGTTTTGTTCCATTTCCAGTTCCAAGTCCATACCGCGCAATACTCTTCAACCATCGTGGCAATGGTGTGTTTGTGCGTATGAAGGCTAAGTCAGAACAGCTACGGCAGACTGGTGGCAGCTTCTATATCTGTCTGTCTGTCTGTCCGTATGTCTATCCATCTATCTATCTTTCTATCTATCCGGTATTCTGAAATGTGTGTTATGTATATGTGTGTGTGTGTTTATGTGACGGTCAACAGAACCTTGGATGTGGGGAGCTGTTGTTGCTGTTGCGTTAAACTCCGGATGAAACTATTTGTCAATATATACCGGGAATACAAGAACAAGATGACTGGAACGCAATGAGATAGAGAAACAAAATTTTGCAGACGACAATAATCATGAAATTGCTTGATTGGGTTTTGCTTTGACAATATAGCCGATAAGCAAGAACGTTGATATCGAGCCAAAAAGAAACAAAAAAACAAAATATATGTCCCAAAATGTTTTGAGAAGCGTACGAAAAAAAGGGTTCCAAGAAAACTGCAACAAAGAAAAACAAGCCTGTTTCAATCTCCAAGAAATCCATTAACGATGAAGCAATAACCAACTCCACCAGAGGGTTCGAACGGATCAAAATGTCAGAGAACACGCAGAAACTGAAATGCGCAGAAAATGGTTTTGTTTTGATAAAATTGCAAGGCAAATATGTTATGTATCGTAAAAGCATGCTGATAGCTAAGGGAACTTAATGGAATTGGCATCGGGCAAGAGCAAAGCAATGACATTTGAACTGAATAAAGAAAACGCAATACCGACAAAATCAACACAACCAAAGTTTGAAGGGTATAAAAATTATTTCGCAGAATGGTTTTATTCGAACGAAGGAAGTAAGGTCATGGGGCATAACAATATAAAGATGAATGTTGACAATAGCGGGAAGAGTTCTGGGTAGTTGAGCAAATTTCGTTTGAAAGTGAAGTTTGCCTCAAAACTTATTGTATAGCTTTCGCTGTAATCGCTCAATTAAAACTATAACTGAGAAATTTCTCTTCTATAACCCAATTAATATTAGTCACTTTACTGAAAAGTTCTTTGTTGAAAAACTCTACACGTCGTCAAATTTAACATAAGCCTCAACAGAACATTAAAGGTGTTATTCGATACCAAACCATATTGGAACATATGGTGTTCCAATTCAGTTGTGGGTAAGATTTTTAATAATTTTGCAAGGTTGGAAGCATAGAAAGATCTTAAAATAACACAATCGACGGTAAAATAATTGAAGCCGAAATAAAATCAGAAACCACAAACAAACAATTCGAACCTTACACAATAAGTGAAGGTTCGGGAACTAAAAACGTTCCAGAAACTTCTCAAATTACTGGATAAAATTAACAGTTTCAAACATAAGTAAACTCAAAGAGCATTTGGAACCCACTTCATAACCTAAAATTGGAAAAAAGAAGATCCGATCAAGTCTTGCTTCGTTTGAAATAACGAAAAAGAAAGGGAAATCAATGATATTACCCCAGCCAAATTAATCTCCATAAGATCAGCTCCGCTAACGTTCCTGCTTAACCAACGTGTTATGGAATACGAATCAAGGCTCTAATCTACAGTCAGGGAATAAAGTTAATACACCTCTCGAAAGTTCCTTTCAAAAATAATGAAGGTTTTTAACTTAAATGTAAGTATTGGGTTCAAGTTCGGTAGTTGGGGACTACAAAGTTGACGGGGAGTATAATACAGCAACAAATCTTTCACCAAACGCGTACTATGCCTGGAGTCATTATCTGTTTGACATATTCAAGATCTTCCTAAACCAAGATCTTTCACATAACACGTGCCTGTTCATTATACCATTCATTATACAAAGGCTAAATGCCCCCATTTCAGCTACTACAATTTCTTAGCACACCATCATACTACCGGTACCATGCTTAATGTCTGGTATTAAGTTTTTGGTTTTAAGTGCTGCACCGGACTGGCGCAAATTTCATGGGTGATCATCGCTTTCAAAAATATTAAATTTACCTTCATCTGTAAACAGCACTCTTCTCCGATAGCCATCAACCATATCCTTGTACTTGTTTGCGAAATCGGGACGAAACTGTCTATTTTTTCAGATATTAAAGATTTCTTACGTGAATTTCTACTTGGATAACCCTTGTCCCGTATAACTCTTTGTACAGTTTTTGGGTGAACATGTTTGCCTGATATTGCAGCAATACTACTAGTTAACTTGGCGCATTTTTTTTTTTTTTTGGAATTTTTGTTTTCCACTGCTTTGTAAGTTTTATATTTTCTCATAATACATTGCACACTTGCAAATGACAAATACAAAATCTTGCCTATATCTCGGTAGGGTTTGCCTTCCCTGGAATGTTTTATACTCAAATCTTTTAAACTACACTCAATTTGTTTTCCCTTGCCCGTTCTTTTGTTTTTAAGCTTATCGAAAACGATCAATTCACGACTAATACTGAATAATAAAGCGTTAGTGAAAAAATTAACTTTTTTCCGAGGAAACTGCAAAAGCACGTGCAACAGAAATTCTTTTTTAGTTGTATTTAAACTTTTGTCCAACGTATATTTTCGTTTCTGGCATATTAACAGTTATCTATGCGACAAATCAAAGCTTTATGGTTATTGTTGTAACTTACTGAAAAAAAACGTCAGCATGTAAAAGTAGGTTTCGTAGGGAGTATTTAAACTTTAGTCCCTGACTGTATACCAGCTGGGTAAGCTACCACTTTACCACTGAGACTGCCAAACGAATAAGGCATTCTTGTGATGACAGTGTAATGGATACCATATTTCAAATAATTTCCAGATAAATTTGAAATTATACCTATGAAAAAAACCAAGAATTCTGTCAATTTCTTCACTAGGTATCCAGGTAGTGAAGTGAAAGACTTAGTTAACTCGCCGGTATATTTATCGACATTTCTTTTCGTTTGAATTTTCAGGAAATATTCCAATGGGACACATTTAAGTATACATATTTCACCAGAGTTTTTTCACAGTGAGCAGTGACTTGTTTGGCAGTGACTTGTTTACATGTTTCATTACCAAGTGTTCCTAAGCACTATATTGCCATGCTTGCCAAGCTTTTAGTACATGTACGTCTTGTAATTCTCAAGAAAACTTCGGCGCATAAGAAAAAAATCAAAATTCAGGGAAAAACGAGACGAAAAACACACAAATACTACCAACACACAGAAATGCAGAAAATCCAAACACAAGCGCAGCAAGAAATTTCGGTGTTGGAGCGAAATAAACAAATTAAGGCAGAAATAAAATAAAACAACTTGACTTGTTTTCGTGGGTACAAACGCTTGGGTGTGTAAAATAGTATCAGAGGGTGATAGAAGAGAGAGCGAGGAGGGAGAAAGAAACCCCCTTGCCGCGAGTGATGTCGGGGACTTTAATGAAGTCGTTTAAAACAAACATCCTTGTTTGACAATCCTCAGCATTTAAGAAATTTCAAGTTGATTAATAGTTATTCTAGTTCATAAATGCAACTCTTTCGTGGTACAACCAAAATTTGAAAGAAGTAATTTTTGCCGGGTCTCACATGCGCGCTCTATCTCGCTCCCTCTCGCTTTTCTCTCAATAATTCGTCATGCGCTACTCCCCTTGCTACACTTACGTAGTCTGAACGCCCACTTGAACATTGGCAAGCACACGTTTACACGCTGCAATCCATAGTCAAGGACTTATTTTTTCGAAACAAAACTTTATTTGCCGGGGTATACATCAACCATGAGCTGGCAAATTGACGAAACCATTGCACAGTACCGAAGGGAAATAAATACAGGAAACTGCCTGAAGAATGTCTGCACTTAATGGGTATTTTTTGCTTCTTTGATTCTTAAAGGTGCACATACAACAACAACAATAACAACAACACTAACAAATAAGAACAGCGAAAGAAAAAAAAAAAAAGGAATTGCACTTAAAAGCAAGGACTTTTTCATGGCATAGCATTTCATCATCATCATCAACCCTCTAACTGAGGAAAAAAAATACTTTTAAAAGACGACGTAAAACGGTGGTATCGTAGAAGCGGATAATAATAAAAGGAAAGCCCATAAAAACAGAACAATTAAAATACTATCCATAGAATTTGAAACGTAGCGAAAAGCAGGAATTGTTGCAACAGCAATTGAACAGAACAACTGAAAAAGAATGAGTATGATATGAACTGGGAACAAACTTGACAAAATGTAAAGAACGAGAAAAAATAATGAGGGTGACATTTGAGTAAATCGGGTTCAAAGAGTTTGCAGCAAATATATTCATACATAGTGTCAAAAGTTGCATGATATCCTTGTTTTTTCATAGAGGGAGATAATAACTTGTCCGTCGTAGTGTGTATGCGCTCAGCAGTTTTGATTTTCAGTTTCGTTCTAATATAATTTGATCAAAAGTCTACGGAATAGCTTGGAAGTAAGTCGCACCTGGCTCAAAGTTGCTTTAGGGTGGCATCGAGGTAGGACTCCGGAAAAAAAAGTGCGTACATTCGGATAATGCCTATAGCCTTGCATAGACCCTTTAACTTCTCACAGAACTAAGAAACCAGACGTTTGAGTTCTCTGGAGTACTGGATAAATAACTCTATCTTACCTTCCCGGAGGAACGAAAAAACTCTTGCGAAGAAGAGGAAAGTACAAATTTGAGCTGTTTGAAAAGAGCACAGGAGAATACTACGAGAGGTACAGGTAGAGGTTTCAAGAAACGGAGAGATTCATCTGATTAAAGCTTTCTCTTCTATAAAGTTTTATGGTCACCCACAGCGGGAATAAAAATATAAAAACCTGTTCACGGCTTAGAAAGCCCGACATTCTTTAAATTTGGTTTAAAGATCACAGAACTAAACGGATTTTGTTTTATCCTCCCAGTCTGAATATTAAGAGTCCTTAGTTCAATTTCCCATTAAGAGTCCTTAGTTCTTGAGAGCTAAGAATTAACTTTTAAAATTAGGATAGGTAGGATAAAAGGGAATAGTGCCTTGAGGTTGTAGAAATGGGTACCTTTGCGTCTATTGTGATTTTCAATGTGTGCTTGCCTATCGGAAGAAAATAGGAAAAATACGACTAATCATTTGGAACACGGTTAGTTGAACCAGCCGGTGCTCCGTATGAAAAAGTCTATTAACGGGATATCTTCTAGTCGCCGCAGTTTTCCTTAAAGTCTGCTTTCCGTATAGTAAAGATGACGTTATTTAAAATGGGTATGGCATTCACATAGTACATTTCTTATAAGGGCATTTCCATTTCTTAATCTCTACAGCTTCTGGAGAAGTCTGTATAAGGTATCCATAAGGCCATTGTGCCTAATTAGGACCGCTATATTTGCTCAGTGATATTTAGTCCTTTTCCTTTTAGTCCTTTTAGTGTTTATCTAACCTTACCTTATCTTTACTCTGACCTTATCGTTATTACTTCTTTTGACTATCCTTAAAGGAATTAACAACTTCTTAAGCCGGCATTTGAACCAACAAAAATTCTAATTTGTAAGTTTCAGGTAAAAATATTGCATATAAAGCTGTCTTATGCCCGAAAATAACAATTATATCATTGGATTAAACTGTCAAGATTGGTCAATCATCATTTGCTCCCTAGATTCTTGAGAAGTAACAGGTATTTATACATACTCCTAGTACAAGAGTATTTGTTCCTATATGTATGTATATCTTTGGGAGAAAGCTTCTCCGAGACAAGAGTTTATAATTATATCCAATAGTTTCCATTCCAATCCATTGATGATGAATTTTTCTAAGGTCGTGACCAGAGAGTAAAGGTATTCTTAAAATCCGAGGTATGACTTTGAGGTACTGACCCCTGAATAATCGGCCTATTCGAATGGACTGACCTCTGTGGTATAGAGTCATGTGGAAGAGATAAAAAATGACGAATGAGAAAAATATTCTTTGAAATAAACCCCCCCAAATTGTAGATAAGATCAAAATAGGCTAGATAGATGGAACGTCTAAATTCAGCTTCTCATCGCGACCGAGGAAGAAGTGCCAACAAACTTTTTTGAACTCCTCAAATTTTAATTTCC
Organism: Pherbina coryleti; assembly: GCA_943735915.1. NCBI lineage: Eukaryota > Metazoa > Arthropoda > Insecta > Diptera > Sciomyzidae > Pherbina > Pherbina coryleti. The sequence goes on from OX030951.1 coordinate 3,657,985, forward strand.
TACTTTGTGAAAATTCGATATTAAAAGATGAAAACATGGGTAGCAAGCCTGGTGGTGGTAACGTTAGCTGCCGGCAAACAATCTGATTAGACAACTTCATCAGGAATAACAGGGTGTGCGAGTGTGAATCAGAGACAAAGCCCTGCGGAGTAGCATGAAGTGGCAATGAAACTGAAATTGAAAACATTTTTGGTGAAAAATAAAGTGAAGAAAAGAGAAGAATGGAGATAAAGTAATATACTGAAGAGCACTACATATATAAACCGATTTTATTTTAAGAAATTAATTTGAAAAATTTCACATCATCCAACATTGTAAGCCAGCAAATTGGGCAACACATAGCAACAATTTTATTTTCGCTAGCACACAGCAAAACAAACATCAAAAGCAACAAAAACAACGAAAACAACAACAAAAGTGTAAGATTCCATAAACGTGGCCATAACAAAAACAAACACTTTGCACTCTCCAGCTGGAGAAAAAACAACAAGCAAAATAAATAAGTGGGCATAAAGAGAAGAGATAAGAAAATAATAATAACAAAATGTGCAAGACACGCGGTATAGAAAAACAGAGCGCAGGCGCATCCCCGCACCGCTAACTCGCTTACTTGGAGCAACTCATGAAAGACCCGGACGCACCACACATCAATGACGATGATGTGCAGGAAAAATATGAGGAATACAAAACCCGATTTCCAAAACAGAGGAACAGAGCAAACACGCGACTTTTGAGCAGGAGGCGAAAAAGGAAAAGAATACGTGGAAATAGCAGAGCGCATGACAGAATATTGCAGGTTGTGGTGGTACTGAATGTGGACAAACGAGTGCTTGAATGGCCGGTTCTTGCATGGATTTTGTTTTTTGCTTGGTCGGCTAAAACAAATCATGATGATGACGATGATGATAATGATGATGATGCTAACGATGATGTTGTGATTTTCTTTTTAACGTGTTGTTATTTTTATAAAAACCTGGAGCTGGTTCGTCCAGTTTACAAACACGTTAGGGGAACAGAGTGGAACAAAACAAGAAACCAGCGGAATCAACACCAACAACAATTACAGCAGGATATAAAATATGGTCGTCGACAGGGTCTGAGAGTGTGGCGGGTGTGTGCACAGGTTGATGGAACTGCTCGGCTCTCAGTGTAGCACAACTAGGCTGCGTGTGGTTAAGAAGCATGAAATCAGCAGAAACAAGAAACCATTGAGGGAAAAACAAACTAATAAGAAATAATAAAAAAAAACTAAGTAATAAGAAATTAAGGAGCTGAAAGCAGCTGAAATTTAAGCTGATAACAAAACGCTGATATGATGAATGTGCAATGCCTGGCACTGAAGTGTTTAAATTATAATTAAATCGAATTAAATTGAGATCCCGACGCGACAACTACAACAACAATAACAACAAGAAATGCAACAATGAAAACTGGAAAAACGAGATTTAATAGTGGTGGCATTCCAAGTGGGAGAAGAAATAAACAAATTACAGCAACAAAAAAAAAAAAAAAATTACAACAGCAACCAAAACAACAATAACAACAACGAGGCATTGCATAGATAAAAATAGCAACGCAGAACAGCAACAGAATGGAATTGAAACAGAAGCAGGAATAAAACAAGCTGCGGAAAAGTGTAGCAAAAGCAAAAACAAATACAAAGTAGTACCAACTCATGCGGAACAGCAACAACAAACGGCAATAGTGTAGCTACACAAAACAAAAAAAAAAACACCAGCAATAACAACATAAAGTTGCCAAGAATGAAAAAAAAAGAGAGTTCAATTGGAATTTTGCATCGTTGTAAATGTCACTGCATGCATACACCAATAGCACCAACAACAACAGAATTAAGTCTTATTTAAACAAACCATTTCACTCTCAGATCGACAAAATAAACTTCAACAACAACAACAACAACAACATTTTGCTGCTTATTCTTGACGAATTAAATATAAGTATTTCACCCATTGAAAATACTTACTACTCGGTACCAAATACATTCAAACAGCAAAACTTACAAATATACGCGTTCTGTACGTAGCAAACGTTGTAAAAACTACACAACAGATAAAACCAAATCGAAGAGAAAGAGCGACAGCGATTGAGCGTGCGAAGCAGAGAGTACAACCAGTTAGTGATTGTTCGGCGCAATCTAGGCCCGAGTAAATGTCATTCGAACGAACACCCACACTTTTCGGCTCATTTCCGGTTTTTGTATGCATTTTTATACATATATTACTTCTCCAGACCAGACTTCAACATGTCAAAACATAGTAGAACTGAATTGGAAAAAAAAAAATAGTGCAGCAGGATGCTGGGAAAAAGCTACATAACTGAGCTACTTTCATGAAATAGTGGATCAAGTGTTACCTTGAAGAGTCGGGAACAACTCAAATAACTCGAGATGTTATGGCGAAAAATAATGGTTAAGCTGGAGGTCTTAAAACGGTGTCGGTCGGGGAAACATTTGGAGGGAGATTAGTCCAGAGCTCTATTGGGTGACCAAAGAATATTTGTAATGCGAGGTGTAATTTGGAACCAAGGCAATTGGCACTCCTGAAATAACCTCAAAAATATTCGAAATGGAGCCCTGAAAAAAATAGAAATGAAAGATGAAGCGCATTTACATTTAAGTGCTTATGTTAATAAGCAAAATTTTAGAATCTGGGGCACTGAAAACCCAACCGTGATTCAACAGCGTCCGTTGCATCCATTTAGAGCCACAATTTAGTGCGGAATATCAGCAGACAAGATTTACGGCACGTACTTCTTTCAAGACGAAGATGGCAATGCATTGACTGTTAATGGTGAGCGTTACAGGGCTATGTTAGAAAATTTTTTGTTTCTTGAACTTGGTGATGTTCAAGAAATGTGGTTTCAACAAGACGGAGCTACATCCTATACTGCAAGGAAAACAATGAATTTGAATTTGTTGTGAACGGCTGTTCTCACGTACGATGGACGTCACATAAAGGACGATGGTCGCAGGCAAAGGGTTCATCCTATCCTGTGTAAATGTAGAAGAAAATACCCAGATCTTGGAGTTGACGGCCCAATCTGGGTAGTAGGTGGACCGTTGACTTGATCAACGGTAGCGTATGTCTACGAAGGAATAGCAATTATCCTTAAAATTTGTTAGCACGGGGATAGTAACCTGGATAGTCTTATAAAGGCTGGTAGTATCGATGTTTTAGCTGATGGTTAAGGAGGAGTCAGAGTTGGGTACTCCGAGGTGAAAAGTTTTATCTTAGTAATCTCGAAGTAGCAGACTTGAAAAGCTGCTAATAGTGGTGAGCTATGTGTCATACACGGTCAGGTGCGATATGAGTTACGCTGTAACATGTCTACTAGTGGTAATTCTGTCATCGCTGCCAAGAACGATTTGTGATAATGTGTCGATGTGTGTAAGTGAGTGTCGAGGTAAATCCATTAGCCCAGGAGACTATCGCAGGGCTCGCCCTTCGGGGAGTATCGTACTGGCTGTGGTAGTTCAATGTCGCGAACAGGTTTGTGTGATCGGAGTGGAGTTGCGTTAATATAACCGGGTCGCAATGCTCATAAATTGTCAGAGATGTTAGATGGGTCTCGATTTCCACAAATAAATGTGGACATAAATACTCAACCATAAATTGGTACTGTTGGTTGCTATCAATATCCATATAGGATATTTATTTATTAAACATATTATACAATTATAAACCATGGTAAACCATACGGTTTGCCACCGGTGTTGAAACTACTATGACAGGGCATTGGTTGCGTCTGGAGTCACGGACGTGACGCCCAAGAGATGATTGGATGGACGTTAGTGTATTGTATTAGCATGCTATTAGCGCCCTGAAGATCTATCTCTTGTGCATTAATTCCATGAACTCTCAAAAACAAAAGGTTCGTCTACCTATAAAACATCGAGACGAAAATAAAATGCAGCTTTCCGACGAAAAACTGAACACACACAACAGTTAAGAAGTAATTAAAAATCTTCAAAAACCTTGAAAACAAAAATTGAGGCAAGATCCAAAGTGATTATAAAAGCTGATTATAATAGCTTAATTCCTAGACTTAACCCTTAAGAAGGCTAATCTGCATAGCTGAAGCGACGGTTGATAAGCAAACCCCAAAGGAAAGATGCTTCCCTTTGGTCTACATTCGACCCTAATAAGTAACTTTCCAAACATGACCTAATACAAGAATAGAACAAAGGGTCTTTAGCAAAGATGCTTGTCAAATTTTTGGGAGCGAAAACAAAGGCTATGTTTGCTTTCTATATATACCGACATTTGTTGAATGGCGTGCCCAGAAGAATTACAACGTATTGAAAGGAAAACAAAGGATATAAAAGACGAGGCAACGATATTTCTTTCAGAATTTACAAATCAAGATATAGTGCATCGTTCTAATCTTGATGCAAACTCTTTCCTATCTGACACTTGAAGTAATACAGAGAGAAGAAACTATTTACTAAGTAGAGAACTGATTCTTCAATCTTGTCATCTTTTAAGCTCATCTTTTTAACTCTTTAAAGAAACAGAGTTATGTTTCGTAATTTTTATGACATGTATGTCTATGGAGATGACATCTCTACATGAAGAGCCCTGTTTGTGTATTTTCACTTTTCAGTCCTATCAGTCAGAGTGGAATGTTCAGTATCCCATCGCAAAAATTTTCATTTTTCCATATTTTGACCTTCATTTTGCAACTCGGGTGTATTTGCGGTCATTGACCACGAATTTTAAGTCATAATTTGAAAATAAATTCAAGAGGGCTGATGTCAAATTGAATAAACTATCAAAATTCGACGATTTTGGTCGAAACGTGACATTTGGGAGTTTTTGTGATCGCTGATCATGAATTTAAAATTAGAATGTATATACTCTGAAAGAGCGTAGCACAATATTGCATAATAAATTAGTAGGCCACTCTTCCGTACCCATTGAGCACATGCTTTAAATAAGTTTGATTTTATTTTCAGCTTTCGATACTGATTTCGATACTGAGACCACTTTTCGTACTTCTTTGAAGACTATGTGACATTAGACATTTAGTTAGTTTCTGACAGATAATGCTGACATAACCTTACTTTCTCAAGACCGATAAGTACGAAAAGCAGTATTTTTATTCCTAACTTTCCCAAGAAATCAAACTCAAGCAATTCATTTATTATTGCATTAATTATGTTATTTAAGAACATCAAAGAACCTAGATGTTTGAGCTAGTTAAGTGCTTTTAACGTTTCACTTTACGTAATTGTGTAACTACTGTTATGACTCAACGACGTGTAAGTAACGCAAAGTGGTCGCTTGCTATAAATACTATGACTAATGCAAAAATTGTTCGTTAACAACTTACAGCTGGTTTTTTCTACAAAATTAAAACCATTTGTGACAGCTAAAAAGAAAATAACAGAATAGATACTAAATAGCGATTTAGCGAAAAAAAACAAATAAATTACGTAAAAGAATAAAACAACAAAATACTAAAAGTGCAATAAATGCACCAGGCTCAACAGCGGGTAATTGTTGTTGATTAAATGCATTTTATATGAAAAATAAATCTTAAAAAAAAAAACTTAAAGTAAGTCAATCCAAAAACCACCGGTGTAGACAGAGAAAAAGAGCGAGAGAGGGAGAGAGAGGCTCTCAAGCTGTAATAATAGACATGAAAAGAACATAAACGTGAATATTAAAAAAAGGCATATTTATGCATATACGCGTGAGTAAATAAAATTGTTGCAACGTGTTAAAAAATTATGGAACAATAAAGTAGGAAGTGGCACGAAGGTTAATTTTATCTTTTTCCTAAATTAATCTGTCCATAACATGCACAAAATATTTCTAATTCTTTACTTCTGACAGCTTTGGTTTAAGTTTATTTTTGCCCATAACTGAGAAGACAACAACGAATAAGTGTTCAGACGTTTCAATAATTGCTTTGACGTGTGAATTGGATCTAACCTTGAAAATGTTAAAAAAACATACGTAAACTTAATCATTTAACTTCATTGACCTTACAACAAAACATACAATACATACGTAAGATCAGAGTGTAATTTTAAGGTAATCATCACATACAAATAATAAAGAAAAACTACTGCAGCTGAAGTAAGACGGGCTTATCAAGTAGTTAGAAAATGTATCATCTTCTCTAGAACTAAGAGTTAAAGTGTCGAACCGTGTAGAACCTTCGCAAGTGTTCAAGGGAGATACATGACCTGACAACATCAGCTCGCGTGCTTCACCCGTCTTCCGAATGAACACAATGCTTGTGCATTTATTGGGGGCATCCCTTGAGAGTTGGCTAAGTCTAAAAAAATCATTACCTCTCTTTATAATAATAAAAACAATAAATTACTTCTGCAGCTTAACAGTTTTTGAGCAACCATTGTTTTTCAGCAACCAACGAAATAAAATCCGGAGAACTTTTACAGAAAATTTTCTCGAGAAAAAAAAAAACGTTTATTGCCAGTTTGCCGCAAACCAGTGGCGTTCCTAGGGGGGGGCGGGGGGGCGGTCCGCCCCGGGTACCACCATTTTAGGGGTGACACCATTTCGATATTTGTTTTTATTTCTCAAACAGAAAGAAAAAGGTACAAATACATACATTACGTTAAAAAATGTGTATCAGTAGCTTCATGCGAAAGGAGTTTTTCCAAGCTAAAATTAATTAAGACTTATTTAAGGTCTTCCATGGGGCAGGCAAGTCTTTCCGATCTTGCTATTTTATCCATTGAAAACGAGCTTGCAAGTAATATTGATTTCGATGAGGTTATTTCAAATTTTGCAGCTCTTAAAGTAAGAAAAGTTAGTTTTTAAGATTTAATAAGATTTCTTTGTTTAACCTTATACCTACATATACAAATATGTATCTGAAAATGTAATGTTTTTGTTCCAACAGTTTTTAAGACTGCGGGCATTTGTATTTCTTATTATAATTAAACCCTCCAGGGGCACACATTTTTGGCTTTTGATATTTTTTATATATAAAAAACTATGATTTCGGTTGAAAAGCCGCAATAAGACTGCTTGTAGGTATTAGCTTATTGCGCGCCCGCCGCAGGTTAAAATACTATTTTTTTAATTTATTGTAAATTTTTGTAAGTACATAATAGGGGTATTCTCTATGCCTAGGATATGCCGCTGCACGGTGCAAGAATAGGAAATGTACAATCCGCCATTGTTGTTTCTCAATTGCAGATATTATACATTTCCTATTCTTGCATAGATATATGCCTATATTGGCATAGAGAATACCCCTAATGTGAATTTAATGACATGTAATAATATTTTTAGCATAATAAAAATGTATTTATTTATTGTTCATTTTAATACGTAAATTGCACTAATTTAATGAAAAAGTGGGAAAAGGCTGCGGGAGAAATTTCGAGTGTTCCAAAAAAAGCAAAATATTTATAAAAAGCAGAGAAAAGATTTTTTTTTTAATTTGTGCAAATATGGTCTAATATGAACATTTTTTCGAAACTTTCGGGCTCGATTGGCACGGGTAAACGTTGTCGAAAAAAAAAATTTGTTTTGGTTTTGTTCTTAGAATTTAAAAACGCATAAAAAAAACCTTTCAGCCCCTTGACATTTCCCAAAATCGCAAAATAAGAGACACTCTAATGGCGGTAGGCGATTGCAATTTCTTATAGTAGAGAAGCACTGTTTATGCTCAAGTCATTTTATAATTGATACTTACTCACTTACTTACTATTAATTTTTTTAGTCTTCCAAAAAATCAACATTTTTTAAGGCATGTTCCTACTTGGCGCGCTCGGTATTCGAGTTAAAATTTAAAATTTTTTTACAGGAAAACGGTTAGTGATAATGGATATTTTTTGGGGTGAATTAATACAGTCAAACAAATTCTAACAAACATATTTTTTTCAATTTTTAACATTTTTTATGTATGAAACTTTAATGTGAACATTTTCATACCAGTTTACCATCGTTACACAAAATTGTCTTGTCCGATTGTTTCCAAATTTTAACAGCATACTCTCCACATGTGCAGTTTCCGTGTGAACTAAAATATTGCAAAAATTTTTATTTTTTTGCCAAACTTAAAATCATTGCCAAAATCAAAATCATCAGTTCATACGTAACCATATTATTCTCATATTAACTCATATTATTTATGAACAATTTTTATTTATTTTCCAGGTGCTGCCAAACTTTAGTTATTATGGTAACCATCAGCTCTTTCCGATATCGACACGTCAACTTCAAATTAAAGTTTCATACATAAGAAATATTAATTAATCAAAAAAAGTTTTTGTAAAGAATTTTTTAGTGTATTTATTCACCCCAAAAAATTTTTTCATTATCTTTTACCGCTTTCCTTCAAAAAAATTGTAAATTTTCACTCAAATACCGAGCGAGCCAAGTAGCAACATGCCTTAAATTTCTCTTTACTGTTGGCTTTACTTGATTCTTACAAAGAACAAAGATAAACAAATGTTATGAAGCATTACAGTCTGCATTACGTTAAACAAAAAGTAATAGCATTTTGGGCCTTAGGAATTATGTAATGAATTAAATAAGCGAATATAAGTTAAAAGGCATTACAAAATTTGAAAAATGTTTTGCTGGGTTTTTACAAATTCTTATTGTTTGTCATATGTTGTTTGTTTTTTTTCGGTAAACATAAAGATAATAATAAAAATACTTAATCTCATCGAATTGGTTTCTTTTTGCATTTAGAAATTTTTTATAGGGGTGACACCATGAGTATCCGCCCCGGGTGTCACCAAGGCTAGGAACGCCACTGCCGCAAACGAACTTCGTTTGTCGTTCTTGGAATCGTTATTCCAAACGTTTCAACAGTTGTCATAATAATAGTTCAGTTGCGAGAAACGCGTCATTTAGTTGCAGGAAATTAATTTCGTTTGTCATATACGCGAATGATTTTTAAATTGCAGCAATTGAAAAATTGTTTTTTCCAACTGAAAACTTTCTTTTTTTTCCCTTCTTTATATACACACGCTTATAATTCAGAGTTGCTTTATGGACAAACCGTTCTATATAAGCAAATTGGCAATTTGTTTAATACGCGGACGGAGTAAGCAACAGAGGTGCGATGAGTACAATCCATAAGAAGACCGACGGACATACGGGGAAAGACAATTAGTATAATAAATAATAATGACCGAAATAGCTTGCGGTATATATATATATATATATATATATATATAAGTTATATTTTTAAGTTGACAACTGAATATTCGTTTGTGGCAAATAAAACTCGCAAACGAATTGTAGTTGGCTAATTTTTCAGTTGCGGTGAACGAAAAATTTCTGTGCGTGTAGATTTCAAAGAACTTTACTTACGAAGGCAAGTTGAAAAGTCTGCAATCGTAAATTCCATGTGACAGTTATGAAGTATCATCTTTACTAGATAGCATGGACATTTTTGGACTGATATGCGGTTCGGTTCGGTATTGACCCGTATCAAAAGCAAGGAACGCTGAAGGTTTCTATAAACATGGAAGAAAAGTAAATTTCGCTCGTGGATCAAACATTATTTCTTGCGTGGAAAACCAATATATATGCAAACCAAAGCATCGCTTCTAATTATGGGGACTCCTCACCATCGATTGGCGATGTCCAAGTGCAATAAGAAGTAGTGCAATGACCGCTTCGTAACAGTGGATGCAACAAGGTTCCATCAAAACCCACGATAGACTAAAGAACAGTCGAAGCAGTGAAATTGGCCTGGTGAATTGAAGTCGAAAAAGGCCAAAGTGGGCTGGTGAAAAGTGGGTTTATTGACCAACAAAGTCATGGCGACAATTTTTGGGAAGTTCACGGTAATGTCCTTACCTGGAAAAGAGCCGGATCTAGCGGAAACATATATACACAGCTGGTGGATGGATTCCAATTTGAAGCGAAAGCGGCTGCAATCAGAATACAAAAAGCTGCTCTGCTGCAAGAAAATTGCGTGAATTTCTCAACGAATTGGTCCGTCATCCACCATATTTTCCAGATTTGACCTCCAGCGACTTTATTCAAAAGGATAAATTCCAATATATAATCCAATCGAACGATTAAACGCCAAAGAACTTTTTACTAAAACTTAAATTTTCAGATGAACCAGTCTCCAGATATCTTGCTCACCGGAAATTTATGATCTTTCGCTGCAAAGCCGCGACCTTATCGACGAATATATTCTGACCAAAATGGCAGGGATAAATTTTATCTTGAAGTTATATTTTAATAATAAGTTAATACAACTACAAAAAAAAAAAAAAAAAAATGTAAAAAAGTGTCTTATTTTTCGAAAAACTCCCGGAGGTCCTTAATAATTTTAAGAGATTTTCTTCCTTAAGCCACAAATTAAGCACTTATTAAAATCTCAAAAAAGAAATGCAACGCACACTGCCGTCACATAACTACACACATTCATAACCAACAAACATCTCCTTCCTCCTAAACAACACTCCCCATTCCACATCGTTCACATGAAAGGACATCATATTGCAAACATTATCCTTACACAGAAGTTCAAACCTCATTAAACGACCCCCGATGAACGTGTACAGTGCTTGTGGTTGTGGGGGGTGCTGGTGTTGTTTAGTTGGTGTTGCTACACGTACATGTGTTTTAATTTACGTGTTTTTTTGGAGTTTGCAACTTTTAGTTTATCCCCATCCTCTCGCCAAGACATAACTTACAAAACTACCCGATTCCTACATTAGGCCGCTTTGCAGACAACTTCTTCTGGCTATAACTTATTGCAACTGCCTGGAATGGGGCCACTATTTAACCAGCGCAAAGTGAGGCAAGGAAGCCATTTTGATTACCTGGTAGCTCCAGACAGGTTTTAACAGAACTCTGTCTCTGGCTTTTATGCTCCATGCTAAGCGGAAATTGAAGGCATTCTAGTTCTATGCCACAAATGATTACCACGCTACAACAAAGTGTACTGAATGGTCGTTGGTCGACCTACGAATGAACGAATTGAACAACCAACTTACCAACCATCTGACCGAACGAACCCAGCGACCAATGCAGCTCTACACCCACAAGTTATTCTCTCTTGCACTCCACTTTGCAGTTTGTATCATTCACACACACGATAGTTGCGTGGAATAGAAATTGGAATGGGGCAATGCGGGATGGAATAGGATCAGGTTAATATGCACTTTACAACATTGTTGCTGGCATTAAGCTGCTAGCTACTAGCTGCAGTAATGCATTTGGGGAACAACAACAACATGACTTACAATGTTGGAGTAGAGGTTTATATATTGATCTCCATAAACTGGCTGCATTTGTGGGATATAAACATTTAAGTCAGTGCGTTTGTGTAAAGCGTTAATGTGTGTTTGAGGCCATGTTTGCTTGCATGTGTCTTACACACTAGGTTGCAGTGTTTGAACCTTTGTTGGATACCAATATTTTGGCATTTCCTTTCGTGTTGCTTCGGAGGCAAGTAAACGTCAATAAGTTGGCACCGTCAATTGTGCAACATTGACGTTTACCAACTCGTTTTTATTTTGTGGATATGTAGTAGTTGTGTTATTTAAGAAATCCATTACAAGGACTAAATCCTTAGAGTAGTTTATGGTGTTATGTGTTGAGGTAAATTTAGACGCCAAGAATATTGACAGATGAATAAAATTAAAATTCCAACGTGAGAATTGGATGGATTTTTTTCAGTAACTTCTTTGCAGTAAATGAAACTAGTGCTGAACTAACGATTACCAGAACTAGTTCAACTTTCATCTATTGTCTTCACATTTGATTGGCGAACTTTTCGTGGGCATTTAATAGGAAGGGTCTATTGCTTTCTTTTCATTACCATCACCCAGCCAACTTTTATAGAATTATGAAGGCTATAGAACCGACTTCTTATGTACCATGTTTTCCCAAAATTGTTACAACGAATTATATGAGTAAGTGCCATTAGAGGAAAACATTCTATTGAGTATTTGCGCTTGTTATGTATGTATTAAGGGAAAAATAGGCTAAGACGACTTGAAAAATTAATTTTTTTTTAATTGTTAGTAAAACGATTCAAAAATATATTCCCAATGTTTTAAATAAAAATTTCCATTCGTTCTAATGTTACGAATGATTAAACGAGCGTCTATCGTTAAGTACCGAGCGCAAGGTATGCAAAAGAGAGCGGGAAAATGTATTTGAAAAGAAGGTGGACGTTGACAGATGTTCTTTTATTTACGAGGGTAGTCCCAGAAGTACCCGATCTGACGGTAGTCTGATGGCGGTTGTTGTTGAAAAATGATGGTAGAAAGTAAAAACTTTATAAAGCTCAAGTTTGAAGTTTGACGACGCTACGTTGTTCCCATAGAGATCTTCAATGAAAAAAAAAAGTCATGGTTTGGAATGGATCCCTATACTTTTTCGACTCGAAAAATAAAATCCAAGAAAAAAATTAAATTTTTTCAGTATGTATGTATATTGACACTAAAATACTTTTTTGTGATGGAAATACAATTTTGACCCATGAATTCCAATTTTCTCCATACAAAGTCATAAAACAGCAACCACAAGAAAAAAATTAAAAGAAGGACCCTTCAATAATATGTTGTTTTTATTCATAACAACAGGAATTAATAAAATAAATTAATGACAAGCCATGACTGTGAAGAAAATATTAGCACAAGCAGACTAACAGACAAAAAGACAAAAGCACTAAATTTAAATGTGTGTGTGAGTGTGTGTGTGTGTATAAAATGTAAAATGAATTAAATTGTTGTCTATCTATGGAAATGACTACAACATGTAATCGCATAAAAGTGCAGATATGTCGTGATGTGTGGCGGCTGTTGTTGTTGCGTTACTTTAGTTGCTGGTGGTGTAACATTGTTGCTTTGTAACATTGAAAACGTACGTTGACATAAATACATTCAACAGATACATGCTACCAAAAGATAGATAGACCGCTGTTTTTGTTGTTGTTTAAATGTACACTGCAGAAAAAAAACATGCACTGCAAGAATCTAAAAAAAAATCATGAAATTAATTTATATGCAGCAATTCCGCTGTGTGTCCGTCTGTATGTCTGTCCATTTCAAGCATGAATGTATGACAAATGCTCTGCTCGTTATCATTTAATGTGCTGCAATCAACGCATTATTGAAGAGAAGTGAAGGTGGGTGGAAGCAACAAAAAAAGAAAAAAAAAATAATAAATCGTCAGACACACACACACACGACTGCTGCTTGTTGCAAACAAAGCGATACAGTTTGAAAGATATTAAAAATAAAGTCACTCTGACATTTTGTGTGAATTTTTCAATCACATGACACAGAGTTGTTAATTAAATAAAAATTTAAATAAATTAAAAATTAACGCTCGCTGGCTGCTGCTTAGCTTTTTTATTAAATTATTTTTATTTTAAAGATTTTTATTCATGAGTTTTGTAAAAACTTTCGTTTCAAATTTTTAGAAAATCGATTTTGTTCTACATGAACCTAACTTGAAAGTATCACATTCAAGGCTAGAAGAGGGGTATATTCAAAATTAAGACCTCCATAGCTTTCTCAGAGAATACAACGAGTATTCAAACAAATTATGATTTTGACACTTTGATTAAGTTCTAAAACCAAGAGCTCAAGTGTCTTAAAATTTACCATAAAAATTGAGTTTGTGAAGTAAAATTTACGTTTTTAGATAAAAATAAAATAAAATAAAATACAAGATAAAATTTGATAAAAGATAGTTACATTCTCGAAGCTAAAACTTTGCTCTGAAAAGTCTTTATGATTAAATTAAATTATATTATAAGACACGAATATATACGAATAGTTACGAATAATGTGGCGGCCGTGGCGCAGTGGGTAGAGAGCGTGACCGATACGCCAGAGAACCTTGGTTCAATTCCATCTGACACAGAAAGTTTTTTCAATAGAAATCATTTTTCTGTACGGCCGTCACCTCTCTTCAGACAATGGCAAACCTCAGAGAGTAAATAATACCATGTAAAGCTTCTTGGGCCACGCAAATTAGCCGTTCGGAGTTGGCATACAACTAGTAGGTCCAGTTCTCGATCAATTGTGTTAAAAAATATAATAACACGCACAACACAATTTGATCATAAGAAGTTCGGTCAAAGTCCTTTCAAGGGCTGAAATGGCAAGTTTATTTTTATTTTTTTTTAGATACGAATAATAAAAAAATCTGATCGAAAATTTAAAAAAAATAGAAAAAAAAATTAAGGAAGGGCAACATTGAAATTAATTTAATAGGGATTTTCTTTAAGAATTTAAAAAAAAAATAAAATTTTTTATGCAAATGTGCCTCTTTAAATAAAAGACACTAATTTTTTGACATCGTTAGTATCACAGAAACATTCAACATAAAACCGTTTAAGAAACTCGACGATATAAAAAGTCGAAGATATATTTGTGGTTATGGTTATGGTTATAGTTCCATTATGGTTATGGTTATGGTTATGATTATGATAATGGTTATGATTATTGCCATGGGTTATGGTTATGGTTATGGTTATGATTATGGTAGTGGTTACGGTTATGGTTATGGTTATGGTTATGGTTATGGTTATAGCTATGGTTTTGGTTGTGATTATGGTTATGGTTGTGGTTACGGTTATGGTTATGGTTATGGTTATGGTCATGATAGTGGCTGTGGTTAGAATTATGACTATTATTATGATCATGATCATGGTATGGTAAACTTGTTTCGAACATTGCTAAGTTTCCTGAATTCGTAAGGCAGATATCTCAAGTTCTACTTGAACGATTCAAAAATATTGAAAAACCATTATAAGTTAAAAAAAAAAAAAAATTAGAAGATGCGGATTGTTCTGTACTATATATTAATATATATACATAATAAACTGGCCACTTCAGCCCTTGAAAGGACTTTGACCGAACTTCTTATGATCAAATCGTGCTATGCGTGTTATTAATGTTTGTACACAATTGATTGAATTTGCAACTGGACCTACAAGTTTTATTCTCCCAAAGGCTAATGTGAATGTTCTCAGGAAGCTTAACATGGCAATATTTACTCTCTGAGGTTTGCCATTGTCTGCAGAGAGGTGACGGCCGAACAGAAGAATTAATTCAATTGAAAAAACTTTCTGTGTACGATGGAATTGAACCAGGGTTTTCTGGCGCCTATGGGTCCGCACTTAACCCACTGCATTCGCAATGTTTTCAATCGTTTCAATCGCAATCGTTTTCGCAATGTTGTGAATAAAACGATTTTGGATAAAAAATTGTAGAATTTTTTTTTTAGTCCCTTTTGAGATGCGGAACTTTTAATGACATTTTCTTAAAACTAGGTTTTTGAAGTCGGTGAGTAGGATTTCTCAGAAACGTCAGATCCCATCAGTCTCAAATTTTAATTTTATTTAATTTAATCTTAGATTGAATGATTTATTTTCTCAACGATAAATATTTTCCATTTTATAAACAATTCGACGCCAAAATTGTGATTTAAGGTAATTAGATAATACTAATGGCATGGTATAAGGAAATAAGATAATTAGATAGTTTTAGATAATATCTCATGTTAACGAAATTTTTTTCATTTCAGACGATCCAGCCCAAAGATATCGTGGTCACCGCAAGACACCTTTTTTTGTTCTATATCTTCATATAAAAAAGATTTTTTCAAATAATTGATCGATTTTAATTCAATATTTTGAATATTCTGAAATCTTTCGAAGTAATAACATGTAAATAAGATTTAGACAAACAATCAGATATCTATTTTATCTGTACAAATTTGCAATTTCATGTTTATCGCAACTTTTGATCACTTATCGCTGCTAGTCACAAAATTGTATTTAATTAAAACGCTAAATTTAATGTAAATCGGAGTAAATCAAATTGTCCTGTCTTGCCACATGATTTAATGCAGTCAATTTATGTAATGCTTGCGCCAGCGAAAGATACCGATACAGTTGTTGAACTCACAGATAGATAGATAGATAGATAGATACATAGACATACATGCTTTGTTACTCAGATATCTACGTGCTGAAACGTGAAAATGTTAGTATGTTGTTGATGTTATTGTTGTTCTTGTTGTTGTTGTTGTTGTTGTTGTTGTCAGTTGTTTTTGTGCTTTGCGTGGTAGTTACCGTTGTTCTGTTGCTGTGACTAAATTTAGCAGTAGCAACATAAGCAAAAACAATCCACTCTGTCCCACAACAACCAACAAAAAAAAAAAGCAACAACACCTTAACAACAACAATCTACGGTATACAATAAACGAATTGTTGTTCTACACGAAAGCTTAATTAATTCCTGAAAACTACTGCAAATGATTTGAAATTATTTTGTTTTTGTTTTGGCTTTGGCTTTGCTTTTGTTGTTTTTGTATTAATTGGATTGGTAGATAGATGTTGGATGTTGGAAACAATTAAAAAATTAATGTGACGAAGATAGTTCAGAACATTTCTGGAAGAAGTTTAATCTTAGAACTGAAAATAAAATTAGAATTTTTTTTTTTATATGCTCACAACAAAGGATAACTATAAGATGACCTCTCGCAACGAAGCTGAAGCATTTAGGAAATTGAAAAACCTAATGGGACAATTTTTAAACTTCCCTTTCTTTGGAAATTTTTCGCTCGCTCACAAAAATATCGTGAGTACATTTCTTTCATTCATCAAGTAAATGAACCTTCTAAAGTATCCTGAGCCATTTTCTTTCTCTAAAAGCGAATGTCCATTCATTATTCAATTGCAAATAATTTCGTTAGATTAGAGGTATTCACAATGAGTATTGTGTATATGTGGTGAATTTAATATTTATTTAATTTAATATTTAGTTAATTATTTACATTCACAAAAACAAAATGCATTGAGTTTTATACACAAAACTTTAGCAAATATGCCTATTCTACTCCTATTGTATTCACAGTAAATTTAGTTGCATATGATATTTTTGTTGCCGTGATACCTCTATTGATTTTTAAAATTTTAAAATATTTTAAGAAATAAATTTATATTGTAAAGAACGGCCAAAGTTATTAAACGATATTTTTAAGTTTATTTAAGAAGGTTTGAAAATTGTAAAATACAGAAAAAATGAAGTAATATATAAGTATGAGCACAGCACGACCGCTTCTCGACACAGTTACTTTTCGACTGCCTTGTTAACTTCAGGGTTGTCGTTTTCAATCGGCCAATTCTGACTCATCGATGCGCCCTCGCGTCGTTCCGCCTAAAGAATCTTCATTGCTCTCGTCGTCTGAATCGCCTTCGTCAAAAGGAGGCAAAGTGCACCAAGGTTTGAATTTGTCGGATACATGTACTGACTTATAGTGTCGCTTTTTTCGTTATGAGCCTGGCAAATCTTCGATGACATAACGATCTTTTTCTAGCTTTTTCGTGATGATGAAGGGACCCTTATATCGCGGTTCTAACTTACGTGACGATCCCGTACTCATAGGTTCATTTTCAACAAGGACTAAATCTCCTTCATTGTAGACTTTCGGCTTTGCATGCCCTTCGTCGTAGCGTTGCTTTGCTTTTTCTCGTTGTGCGTCGATTCTTTCCGCTGCAGTTTCGCGTTCATATTGGAGGTCATATTCGGTTGCTGTGTTGTCATTTTGAAGTGTCAACAATATTTTGTTTTGCAAAATGTCTCGAGGCTCGAAACCGTAGAGTAATTCGTTTGGCGTACGGTCAGTAGTTTTGTTGCGCATTGTGTTCATGGACCACTGAATGTTTCGGAGATGCTCATCCCAGTGTCTGTCCCTTGTTGTTGTTGGTAGAAGCATTGAAAGAAGCGTTCGATTCGCGCGCTCTGCATGCCCATTGGCGCGTGGAGTGCGCACAGCGTTTTGTATATGCTTTATGTCGTTGTCTTTGCAATAGTTTTGAAATGATTTAGACGTGAACGCCGTTCCACGATCGGTTATAATACGAGTAGGTAAGCCAAAAAAACCACTTACCTCATCTAAAACTCTGATGACATGATTTGTTGAAGTGTTTTTTACTGCTCTTATTATCGTATATTTTGTGAATGAATCAATGATTAAGAGTATATGCTCGTTTCTTTTGGAACTTTTAGGAAATGGTCCCAAATGGTCGATGTGGATAGTTTTAAACGGTATTGGTTCGATGAGGTCGTAGTGATACTCTCCTTCTTTTTTACCTCCTTGATGTTTATTGTATGCACATTCTATGCAAGATTTAATGTATCCTTTTGTAACGTTTCGCATCCTGGGAAACCAAAATGACTGCTTCAATCTTTCAATAGTTTTCTCTACTCCGAGATGTCCTGCCTTATCATGAGCGTCGTGCAATATTTTCCACCGCAGAGCCTTAGGAACCACCCATGCCTGCTTACCTTCAATTTTACGATATAAACGTCCGTTGTTAATAGTATATTCTTCGTTCATGACTTTGTCTTTTGCGTTAATTTTATCAATGATGTTTTTGATATTGTCGTCCTGCAGCTGCATGCTGAAGAGCCAGTCGCCGTGTTCCAAACTCGTTTTGGCAACGCGCATGGAAGCTGTATCTGTATCACGCGGCTCCTCACTAGGTGATCTGCTTAAGGCGTCGACATGCTCCATCCGTCTACCTGGTCGATGCTCAATATTGACGCTGTAATCCTGCACACGCAACCACCAACGAGCTATACGAGGAATAAGCTCTCTTTTCTCCATCGTTGTTTTAATAGCACTGCAGTCTGTCACCACAGTCACTTCTTTGCCGTATATGTAGTACCTGAAGCGCTCAAGAGTTTCAACGACAGCAAGAGTCTCCAACTCGTAGCTGTGGTATTTTTTTTCAGCATCACTCGTAGACCTACTATAAAACATAACTGGCTTCCAATCGTCTTTTTCCTTTTGCAGAAGAACACCAGCCAACCCAAATGAACTTGCGTCCGTGTGAACTTCATGTGCTGCATCAACGCGATAAGCTGTCATCACTGGCTGCGATACTAACAAAGACTTCAATTTTTCAAACGATTTCTCCTGTGCATCGCCCCAAACAAATTGTTGGTTTTTACGTAAAAGTTGTCTCAATGGCTCCGATATAAGAGCGTAACCAGGAACAAATTTGCGGAAATATCCACTTAATCCAAGAAACTGTCGAACTTCGGTTATGTTTCTGGGCGGTCTAAATTCTTGAATCGCCATAGTTTTCCTAGAACCAGGACTTATTCCTTCGGGCGACAGTTGATGTCCAAGAAATTCAATTTTATTTGTTAAAAACTTACATTTTTTTATGTTCAGTGTCAGCTTTGATTCTCGAAGTGCTATGAAAATCCTACGCAACTTTCCAAACATTTCTGTCATCGTGTTGCTGCCAACCAAGATGTCATCCATGTAATGCTGCATGTCGTCTTGTCGTGTTTTCTCCTTCAATTTAGCCATTAAGCGTAGGAACACCGCCGGCGCGTTTTTTAGTCCAAACGGCATCCGTTTGAATTCATAGAGGCCCTCCGTGGTTACAAATGCTGTCAACTTACGACTGCTCTGCTCAATAGGGACCTGGTAGTACCCACTATTTAAGTCTAGCACAGAAAAGTATTTGAAACGTTTTGCATCCTGTAAACACTCTTCGATGTTTGGCATCGGGAATATTTCCTTCGCTGTATGTTGATTGAGTCGCCTATAATCAATACATAATCGATCGCTGCCATCTTGCTTTTTGACCATCGTTATAGGACTAGCGAATTCAGATGAAGATTTTGTAACGATGTCGTTTTGAATCAACTCATCAATCATTTTGGCTACAATTGCTTTCTTCGGTTCGGGCATGCGGTATGGTTGTTGCACTACTGGCTGTTTACAGTCAATCTCAATTTTCATTTCTATTAAATCCGTTTTACCGATTTCACTTAAGTCACTGGCAAACACGTCTCGATATTCATTTAATAAATTAATCAATTCATCACGAATTTTATTTTCAGTTGATTCACATATGACGTCGGTTTCAGTTATTATTTTTTTCGAGGCACTTTTGCTTGTTAACTTTTGTTGACGATTTTTAAATATAATTTCGTTTTTTGTAATAGAAGCACAAATATTATTGTTTTCAAAAATTTCTTGCCCGACTAAAATATCTGTCGTTAAAAACTCGTCATCAACAATATAAAATTCAAGTTTAACGTTAACACAATCGTCAAGTTCCATGTTCATTATAAGTTTTTCATTTGAAAATCGCGTACCGCCACAGATGCCCTTTATTTTCATTGCGCACGGCTGGCGCTCGCCATTTAACGCACACGCAGTTGACCGCCGCACCATACTACACTGACTACCCGTGTCAAAAAATGCGGTTACAATGTTGTCGCCTAAACGCACACGTTTCCCGAATAAGTTATTGGTTATGTCACTCTTTTCGATTTTTCGCACAACCGCATTTGTCTTGCCGCAATTTTCCGGTTCACCTTTTGCGTGCACTTTATTGCAATCAATGCAGCGTCGTCGCCGCTGTGGCTTGGGACACTTGCTAGCTATGTGCCCTTCTTCAGAACAATTATAACATATTAATGGTTTACTTCTATAATATTCAGTTTTCGATTTTGGTATTTCTTTTGACTCACTTTTTATTTTGTTATCATCAGTTTTCCCGTATCGATTAGTTGCCGGTAAGTTTTTAAGATAATCGTCAAGCGTTTCACGCATTTGCTTCATCGAATCAAAACGCAATGGCGCGATAGCCAGCTGAAGATCGCGATGTTTTAAGCCTTCACGCGTATATTTGATAATCGCAGACTCACTTAGGTTAAACCGCTTACCTAGCGCGCTCATTCTAAAACAAAAATCAACAATACGCTCGCCTGGCTTTCGAACAGCACTTCTCATTGCAAAATTTACGTCGGCTTCATCGAAAACACTGCCAAACTCATCTTTCAAACTTTTAGAAAAATCACGCCAGTTCGAATGTAAAACTTGCGATGCATCATGCCAAAGTCGCGCAGCACCTTTTAATTTGCTATATACCGCCAAAAGCAAACACTTCTCTTCCCACTCGTAAGCAAGCATTGAACTATTCACCCTTTCAATAAACTGTTCAACCGACAGAGACGCTTGGTTCGTTGGATCAAAATCTGGCAAAGTCTCCGCGATCTCCTTAACAGAGTATTTATTACGCGAGCTTGGAATATTCGACTCAGAACGTACCGACGTTGCACCATTATTTCCAGGAGTAATATTCGCGCACTGAACTACACCACCAGTAGGTGGCAGCGAAATATTCTGAATCGCGGCGGCAATATTAGCCATCATTTGTCGCAAGTCATTTATTTGCTCTTGAATCGGAACACTCGCGTCCTCTTCCATAGCAATTTCTTCACCACCGAAAACTTCAATTAAGCGTTGCACTAGCTCATTCTTAGAGCCTGTCGTTGACAGGTTATTTTCACGACACAAATCTTTGAGTTTTTCTACTTTAAGCGAAATCAATTTTATCATTTTTACCGTTTAATTTTCTTTCAAATTTTTCTTTATTTCAATCAACGCGCACTGTTTCAAAAGTTGTTTAGCTTTGATAACTTTCCTGTTTTTTTTTCTAATTTTTTTTTTTTTTTTTTTCGTTGCCGTTTGCCTTCTTTGTCACTTTGTTTTATTTTATGCCACTGACGTTTGTGAATTACTCACTCGTTACTCCTTTCTTACTCGCTGATTTTCTTCTTGGTTCTCTTTGCCCGTTTCGTTATATTCGTTATTTGTTTTTCTTTCCGATTTACTTTCTAATGCACGCCATTGTTTCAATGTAGGTTCGTTAAGTTTATTCTTGTTTTTCCGTCGCCGTTATTCGAATATGTCCGCTGAGCGTTCTAGAACTTTCTTCGCGACGATCGTCGTGCTGTCTCACTTTAACACACATGGAGCATTCTTATTTGAGCCGAAAACACTTATTAAGCGCGAATAAATTAAAGAAATTTAATTAAATATCCCACTTCTGAACTGTAAAGAACGGCCAAAGTTATTAAACGATATTTTTAAGTTTATTTAAGAAGGTTTGAAAATTGTAAAATACAGAAAAAATGAAGTAATATATAAGTATGAGCACAGCACGACCGCTTCTCGACACAGTTACTTTTCGACTGCCTTGTTAACTTCAGGGTTGTCGTTTTCAATATGATGAAAAACCACAAATACTAAACAAAAAAAAAAAAATAAATAAATCAACTTCAATCTTATGAAAATTAATATCGGTTGGACTCAATTTTTGCATATTAATTTTTGCACAGTGGGAAGAAAAATCAAAAAATCTTAAACCAGTGTGCTGTATCAGCGTTCGAAAAAAATATTGTAATAATCATCGATTGATAATAAAAATAAACATTTTTGGCGATATCAACTTTAAGCCAAAAAAAGGAATTAAATTCAAATGGTTAAAAATACAACTGGGGGTTAGTCCTCTTTTGTGTATCCTGTATTCAAATACACAAACATGAGTACCTCAAAGTAGTTGAAAAATTCAAAGTAGTTGAAAATTTGAAAATTTTCTTATTCCAAGAACTATTTTGAATGTTAAAATAAATAATCGTTTTAGGAAGAAAAAAGTTGAAAAATTTTAAAAACGATTTTCGAAAAAGTTCATTTTCGAAATTTTACTCAAGGTAAAACATGAAAAAATTTGCTTGTTTAAATGGAAAATATATCAAAAAATACTCTATACCTCTCAATGGAGTTTTAGAAAAACGAAAGACCTTTTTTTTTAAAATTAAAGGAAAAAAGTGGTTATAAATGAAAAGAAATAACACTACACTAAGGGAAAAAAATATTAAATTTATCCAAAAACTTTTTTAATTTATTAAAAAAGCGAGTAATTTTTGCACCAATAACGCATTTGCATAAATCCACTACGTAAATATTTAAAATTTATTAAAATATTTTCTTAATTAAATAAAATATTTAAATATTTAAACAGAATTAATAAAAAATATATTTAAATTGTGCACGAATTTTTTTAAAATATCTTTCAATTATTTAAATTATTGAAAATAAAACTATCGCATTTAAAGAAAATTTATATAAAAATACTGAATTTAAAGAACAACATATTAAAATTCAATAAGAATTAAAATGTATAAGAAGAAAAATATGCAGGTAAATGACAACCAGAAAATATCAAGTTGTCACTCAACCCTATATCAATCCATAAAACGACCACCCATCGCATTCACAAATCATCTTTGCCAAATATCCACCCTATATTGCCCTTGCAACATTAACTAAATGAGAACTATAAGAAACCTGCAAGAAATAAACTGCAGGAACAGAGTGCGATTCTGTTGCTGCTTGTCGGAATATGCGTGTACGTGTGCGATGCTGTTGCTGCTTGCTTGTATGTAATATGTGTGTACGTGTGTGGTATAAATAAAATTTAAATACGGGAAAAACGAGTTGTAAGGAAAATATTTGATTTATCCACATAAATATATAAATAAAATTTATACTCAGGCGTGCATAATGTTAATATGCGTTATTTCCCTTAGTGTAGGTGTTGTTTCTTATAGGATTCGACACTCTGAACACGAACTAGTAGGAAATGATCTTGGACTGGGCCGAAGTGCCCTTAAATGCACCGTGTATCTTTAAAGATACAACCATTCAAGAAATTTCTAAGGCTATATTTTTGGTTTGATTTTTTTCAAATCGGTTCTATATTATTTAGAATATTATAAGTCTTAAATAAAAAAATAGTTTTTACTTCTATTTGTCATACTTTTTAAAAAAATTATATACAAAGTCAAAAAAAAAATTTTTTTTTAAATTAAATAAACACTATTTTTAACAGTTTAACTTCTAGGAACAGATAAATAATTTTGATTAGGAAAAAATACCGACTGCTTTCAAAACATGTCCTTTAGTGATTTTAAGTGGTTCGAAAAAATTTCGATCATTTAAAAAAAAAAATTTTCAAAACTAAAAACGCAGTTTTTATTTTTACTCAATTTTACATAAAATATATTTTTTCGGTCAAAATCGGGAGCCTTGTGCATTTAAGGGTTAAAATACCCCCACGGCCGAACCAAAGTATATTCAAAGTCTTAAGCAATCAATAAAATGTTTATCTGTAAAAACGTTTTCGTTATATTTTTAACAGAAAATATTCGGTTTTGTTTTTTTGATAAAGTTGCTTTGTATGGAGGTGGGCGTTGTTTTCACTCAATTTGGTTGAATTCCATACACAAAGTACACGTTATATATCAAAGTTCATATGCAAAATTTCAAGTCCATACATTAATTTTTGTGGATTTTAGAGAAATTTTACCTTTTTGATAAAGTCACTTTGTATGGGAGGTAAGCGTGGTTTTCATCCGATTTGGTTGAATTTCATACTTAGAGTGTATTATGAACATCAAAACTCATATGCAAAATTGCAAGTCCATATATTAATTTTTGTTGAATTCTAAGAGATTTTACCGTTTTGATAAAGTCACTTTGTATGGGAGGTAGGCGTGGTTTTCTTCCGATTTGGCTCATTTACGAACTTGACCTTAATTTTTTAGATAAAAGCTTAAATATTGAATTTCGTGATGATAGCTTTAAAATTACGGCTGTAATCGTGATCACAGACAGATGGACAGACGGACATGGCTAAATCAACTCAGGTGGTGATGCTGATCAAGAATATATATACTTTTCTATACCTTCCATGCCTCCTTATGGGCGTTACAAACGGAGTGACAAAATTAATATACCCCCATTTACGTTTTTTAAACGTGGGTGAAGAATAATTCTTCAGCGCTTGGGTGTTTTTCTTATTTCCTAAAATATTGCTTATTTTTCTACGTGTCTCAAGTGGTACCGTGGTAAAAATTAAAAAAGAGTTTGTCGTTTCCAGTCTGAATTTGGCCCCCCATTACTTCTTTTTGTTCCCGCACATCAAGAATTAACTTGACTGGACAACGATTTTTAACGCCAGAAAATATCGTTGATGTGTTTAGAAACTCTGTTTTGGAGATGTTTCAAGTGGAATGGCATAAATGTTATAACAAATAGTTCGAATGCATGCAAAAATTAATGTATCATAAAGGAGATTATTTCGGAAAAACAAAGAAAAAAAATCGGTCTTAACATTTATTCCCGAAATATGTAACCTATGCATAGAACCAAAGATAATTAAACTTCTAACAAATTTATATCAAAAATGTTTCAATCAATTAAAAAATGTCCATACAATCATAACAAATACGGCGAAAAAGTAATGTTTTGCTTTCGAAATTAAATGTGAGAATCCTTTAAATGGATTTTTGGCTGAAATTTACTAAAAATTAAATTTTTGCCTTGTAAAATCTATCAACGGAAATGTTATTATATTGCTTTCAGCGAAAATAAATTGAAAATTCAAAAACGAAATGAAAAATTTAGGCGGCCTCGGTAGTCGAGTTAGTGGCGTGCTCCCAGAGGTCCCGGGTTCGATTCCCCGTCAGGCCATGTCCTTCGCTTTAAATCTTTCTAAACTTTCTATCCTCATTTCTAATCAACTGAAATTAAAAATTCATAAATTTTTACGACTTGAAGTTGTAATTGATGTTAGAGAATTTTGTGGATGAGATTGTCTTATAGCTTGAATTCACTGAGGTAAAGGCATAACACTTGTCTCTGATTCCAATTCACATGTTTCTTTGGCTTTCCACCACGCTTAGAGCATCCTACACGTGTTTCACTTGATTGCCCTTTCTTTCCCACTAATCCATCAGCCCATGTCGAACCAATGCTGACTTGACTGAATAGGTATTCCACCTGAAATCATTGGTTCTAAGCTAAAAAAAGAAAGAAAAAACTATTTGTACTAAATGCTCCACTGTCCGTTGACACCTTTGAGTGTAAGTGCTTATATGTGTTATATGTTATATAGAAGATTCTGATTACGTTGCGCTCATTCTCTTGTTATGTTGTCAACTTGACAGGCAATTGTGGTGTAGTGTTTTATTTGCGATATCGTATTACTTGTTAAACTTGATTTTAGTTGCAGACAAAAAAAAACAAACAACAAAATTTGCAAAATTCAAGAATTCAAGAAGAATTTCTTTTTCGTTTTCCTTTTCATTTTCCTTTTCGATTTTTCAAGAAATTTCTTAGCAAATTAATTATATTGTAATTGTATGTATTGTAATTTGTAATTTGTAATTTTTAATTTGTAGTTTGTAATTTGTAATTTGTAATTTGTAATTTGTAATTTGTAATTTGTAATTTTTAATATTTAATTTTTCATTTTTAATTTTTAATTTGTAATTTGTAATTTATGATTTGTAATTTGTAATTTGTAATTTGTAATTTATATTTTGTAATTAGTAATTTTTATTTAATAATTTATAATTTGTGATTTGTATTTTATAATTTGGTAATAAGTAATTTGTAATTTGTAATTTTTAATTTGTAGTTTGTAGTTTGTAGTTTGTAATTTGTAATTTGTAATTTGTAATTTGTAATTTGTAATTTGTAATTTGTAATTTGTAATTTGTAATTATTAATTTGTTTTTTGTAATTTATTATTTGTAATTTGTAATTTGTAATTTGTAATTTGTAATTTGTAATTTGTAATTTGTAATATATATTTTGTAATTAGTAATTTTTATTTTATAATTTATAATTTGTGATTTGTGTTTTATAATTTGGTAATAAGTAATTTGTAATTTGTAATTTGTAATTTTTAATTTGTAGTTTGTAGTTTGTAGTTTGTAATTTGTAATTTGTAATTTGTAATTTGTAATTTGTAATTTGTAATTTGTAATTTGTAATTTGTAATTTGTAATTTGTAATTTGTAATTTGTAATTTGTAATTTCTAATTTGTAATTATTAATTTGTTTTTTGTAATTTATGATTTGTAATTTGTAATTTGTAATTTGTAATTTGTAATTTGTAATTTGTAATTTGTAATTTGTAATTTTTAATTTGTAGTTTGTAGTTTGTAATTTGTAATTTATAATTTGGTAATTAGTAATTTGTAATTTGTAATTAGTAGTTTGTAATTAGTAGTTTATAATTAGTAATTTATAATTTGTAATTTCTAATTTGTAATTTTTAATTTGTTTTTTGTAATTTATGATTTGTAATTTGTAATTTGTAATTTATGACTTGTAATTTGTAATTTGTAATTTCTAATTTGTAATTTGTAATTTGCAACTTGTAATTTATTTTTAATTTGCAAATTTATAATGTGTAGTTTGTAATTTGTATTTAAATTATGTAATTTGCAAATTAAATAGGTTAGATTTTGAAGCAGAGTTATATTCAAAATAGTACAATAGAGATATTATTGTTTTTATAAACATAATTTTTCTTTTTATTTTCAAACTTTAATCGGAAAAATCTTATGTAGAATAGGCTTTTCCCTCCCATTCCGTTTCATATAAAGTTATAGCTTAAAATATTTAAATATGTGCCTCATAAGGATAACAATAGCACAAAATATGAAAAATAACAATACAATTTGAGGAAGGAATTTTCCTTGAGGAAGGAATTTTCAAACTTTTCTTTTAATTTAAAAAAATTCAGTCAATCTAAGTCAAATCGAAATTTTACAGTCCAATCTTCAATCATATTTTTTGTATTTATAGACTAAGTTTTTAATGGTAAAAACTCGGGCTGAATCGCCTTTAAGAAGAGAAGAATTGAAATGAAAATATTTGTTGCATTTTTTTTAAATGTTTTCCAAAAATAGGACGGTAAAAGCGACACAGTTGAAGTCTTAAGTAAAAAATTTTGATCTCATTAATATTTGTAACGGTATTTTCAAGAAGTTTTCAAGATGTTCGTTTAGATAATCGTCCGAATCAACTTCCAACGAAAAAAAAAAAAAAAAAAAATAAAAACAATTCTAATTAGCAAAAACTGCCAACTACATCTATTAATTAAGCTACCACATGAAGCTGCTTCAAGACTCGACTCGAAATAGCCCAAGACACAAGATAATTCTCAGAATTTGCGGAAAGTGAGCGCGGGGTTTGTTACAAAAACCTCTGTCTACCTTCAAGTTGCTTGATACAGAGGAAACAAAAACAAACAAGAAATATATATGTATATATAAATGCTATATATATATATATATATAAATTAACACTCTTCATTAAACATGCCCAGACATCATGCATAGACATCAAGTCTAAAAAACCGTTAAAACAAAAAATGTCAAAATAAAACAGAAACAAAGACTGAAAAGAATCTAGAAAGCTGAAAAACACGCCATCTATGGTCTATGGAAAGAATACAAAAAATAAAAAAGCAGACCACTTTTGTAAATTTTATGCTTAAAATTATCATGTTTACAACTCTGTACACCCAAACCAGCACCTTCCAGCAACCCACCAACAACCAACCAACCATCCAACGAAACAGTCAACACACAGATATGCGCTATAAGTGTCAGTCATTGGCATGTGCGAGTGTGTGAGACAGAATGTTTGTGGCTGATAACCCTTCAACTTTAGACGTCGAGCGATTTCGTCAACAAAAGCAGCTACATAGAAATCATACACACTGGCCCCTTACCACCCGAAGGTGGCAGAAGAAAATAACCCTGTTTACTTACATACGCTCTCCAACCGCCTCACACCTATAGCTGGGCTATTTCCCATATTTCACCACCTGAGAGTGTAGCGCATCATGACTGATGTGAGTCAACCACCCACGTGTCATTAACGTCACGCTTTTGTTAACAAAGCCAGCAAAGAACGAGCATTAAGAACGACCGACCGACCCAGCGATAGAGGACGGTCTGTCAAACTAAACGACCGAGACTCACTGACGTTGAGACGTTGAAGAAGAAACAAAAAAAAGAAATACACAGGAATGAGGACGAAAAACGTGGCCAACAACAAAGGCGTAAAAGTTCACAAAAAAAAAAAAAATATATACATATAAAACCCAGTCATCAACAAAAATGGCGTAATATGTGAACATTTTGTCACATTCGATTGACGAAGCAACAACAAAAACTGTTAAGAATGCACACAGCAGCAAAAGAAGCAAAAAAAAAAAAAACAGAAAAGAACGTTGCATATTTTATGTTGTTTTGTCTTGTCAGTCATTTACTCTCCCTTTCAGTTCAGTTGCTTTCAGAGTCCTTATTTTGAACTTGCTTAAGGAGCAAACATCTGACTAGCAGGAGCAGAAAATTACGAGGACAAGAAGTAACTTTATATGTGAGGATATAAATTTATGCGGAATGTATGTGCGTAGTTGTGTGCGTAAAATTATGAGCGGTATATCGAAAAGTGACATAAGAAACATTTAGATCGCATTGACAAAAAAAAAAAAAAAAAATAAATAAAATCGATAAAGGAACACTTGGAGCACTTTCATTTAAGTTAGCCATTGTTGGCGACTTACGACTTTTATCAATTCGGAATTGTAGTCATGAAGAGGTCAAGCCTAAGGAGTTCAAGTTGGGCCCAATGGTTTAGCTTTTATAGAACATACAGTGCGCTTACCTTGCTGTTTACTGGATTGAAACTTATTTATTTTTTATTTGTTTTTTTTTTATTTCGGAATTTAACAGAACCAAGAACATACCTGAAAAGAAAAGAATCAAGAATTTAATAATTTGAAATAAATGTTTTCGTTAAAAAATAGAAAAAAAAAACAATCTGAGTTTCACCCAAAAAATCAAAAGGTGAGATACAGATTCGATGGTGACATTGCACCACCACATAAGAGCTGGAACAGAATCAAACCGATTGTCGACCGACGATTTTTTCGAGCAATACTAGTAGAATACATGACAACGTATGAAGACGTCCAGAATGAAATCGGTGAAATAGAAAGTACCGAGAATTGTGACCATGCCCCATCAGTAAAAACATGTGAGTACATGTTCCACACATGCTTCAAACAGCATTCGGTGTCCTTTAGCAGCAGATTTCTTTAAGTGTAAGCAAAAAAGTTCCCCCGAATTGCGTTTTGATGGCACAAAAGTCGACTTGATAAGAACACAAAAAAATTGTTTGACTTGCACTTTAAAAAATTGACACATATCGCACTCCATCTTCAGAACAGACACAGCTCAAATATTCAAAATTTTCAAGAGAAGCAAAATACCAGTTTGCTTTTCAAAGGAATCCATACAAAACAAAGAGACAAAACGATTTTTTTTTAATTAAAAAAGAGTAAAAAGATGAGTGCAAAATTTTGATAGTTAATGGAGGTTATCACTTCGAATAGTTTAACATTTAAAAGTAAAAATTTATAAATTTTCAGTTCTGCCTGTTTTGAAGATGGAGTGCGATATGATTTTTGAAGGTTTATGATGGTACTTTAACATGCATACAGTTAGCTAATTATCCGACAACCTTTAGTAGGGTGCATTGGGGTGAAGCGTTTCGCTTTTTTTTTTTGGAGGCTCAAAACTCCATCAAAAATCAGAATTTTTAATGGTTTTTGGCTTAAATCGCAAGAATGGACATTTTTCTTAATTTCTATGCGCTCAGGACTGAACATTTTCGATTTCGGCAAAAAATTATGGGGATACTTCACAAATGTTCGTTTTTCGATTTTTGAAAAATGGTGGGGTGAAGCGTTTCACCAAAAGAATCTTTCCGTTGTCATGTATAAACCTTAACATAAATCGGTTTAATGGCCTCGGGCAGGCTCCTAAGTCAGCAAGAAACTAAAATACTGAATGAAAGTCATCGAATCCAAATATATTATTTATCGCTGATATTGAGGTCAGAGCATTTCAAGTGATATGACCGGTCGCTTTTGTTGAAATGAATTAAAAAATGCCAAAAAACCAATAAAAACGTATTAAACATACACAAAAACACTAAATACGCATTAAAACGGAGTTTGTGGGGTGAAACGTTTCATTTTGAAAACACGAATGGAATCACACAACCACTCCATAGATATTTGACACACACTTCATATTTTTTAAGAATAACATTAACCCTCTCCGTGACAATTTAAATTGAAATTCATGTTATGACGCGCATGCAGTGTTAATCCACTAAATATATAGTGGAATATTTAAATCCACTAAAAGCCTTGAATTTGTGTTGAGTAGTTGGCATAAAACACGATCAATTCAAAAACTTTCGGAAAAAAATTTTACCACTGTGTTGGAAGAGCAAAAAAATGTACGTCTGAACACTTCGCTGTATCCTGAAAAACTGTGCAGCAATGAAAGCAACACGTGACGGTATGACACTTGGTTATATGTAAGCGCGCTGTCAAAATTTCACAGGTGAAACGCTTCACAGCAACCCACCCTACTAATTTCATTAGTACTCATTGCAGATCTCTACTAGACACGTAGTACCACATTCTGTTGAAAGTAGAAGTCGTTTGTGTCAATATACTCTCCGAACATAAGACATTGTTTATCATGTCTATGTAGCGCGCTACATCGACTATAACGGCTCTTCCGTCGTCATTTTAAAAAAAGTACAGCCCTATGACACCTCCGACCCACAGTCCGCCACTCGTTGTGAGTGTATTGACATATCCTGAATTACTTATGGGTAGCCACCAATGTGAAATGAGCTTCGTTGGAAAACACGACTTTTTTCGAAAAAGTCACCATTCATGTTCTCCAAGATTCAATCAGAGAACCTACAGCACTTCTGCTGACGGAAGTTCTTGAGTTGATTGGACCTTGTATGCATGCAGAGCTAAATCTTTAGTCAATATTCGCTGTAGTGTCCACGTGGAGAAGTCGAGTTCTTGAGCACGGTGACGAATTGAGATGTTTGGGTCCATGGTTGAATTAATAAAGTTGTCTCGGGACTGATCGTACTCTCTTCTCAGTACCCACAATTGTCAAAATCAATGAAAAGCAAAAACAACAACTGCATCGGCTTTTTATGTTATAAATTTTCGCTTTCAGACTTCGTATGAGCTGTCAACTTCGATTTGACGTTTATGGGCACTCGCTCTCACCCTTGCGACAACCTTATTTATTCCACCAGGCTTGGGTCGTTTTCAACACTTTCTTCGAAGTCGTTTCGGTGTCTTCACAGCTTGCACTGAGTCAGTTTTTTAAATTTTTTGATTATGTTGCGCACACACGTCTCAGAAGGCTCATGATTACGAGGAAAGTTTGCTCGTATTTCCCGAGTGTAACAACCACTGGGTGATTCGTGTCAAAAAATAATTAAATTTGTTAAGAGAATTAAGGAGCACTTCACAATTTGATGAATTTTGTAAAAAAATATCTTATTGCTATCGGCAATAAAAATTAAAAAAAAAAATTTATAGGGATAACTTAGTAACAGGTAACTTTCTGACTAGACCTTCTTTACTTACTTTTGAATAAGGCCTTTCATGGGTACCGCTCACCATTCTACATCCAATAAATTTACCTAGATTTCAAAATTATTGTAATATTTTCATGTTTAAATAAACTTAAAGGTCCTTTAACAAACACTTTTCTAGCTAAATTATTTTTGTTGGTCAAAACTTCTTTAATGTCTGAAATGAGTGAGTGAGTGAGTGAGTGAGTAAAATGAGGAAATATTTCCTTACCACAACAACAACTATTCTAATGGAACTGAAAAATTAAATCGATCAATTACAACGCACAGAAAAAAAAACACCTATTTTCGGAGAAGCTAAAAACATGGAAATGCAAGCTCAGACTCAAATCAATCAGTCAGTTAGTCAGTCAAAGTTTCTGCTGCCCATCTGTCAGCTGAAAAGTTCGAGTTCTTTCATACTTGAAACTGTTTTCCAAATATGTTGGTCCAGCTGCTACGCATGCATAAAAATACACTTGCATATCTATCACCCTCACACACATGTACACACATACATACATCGTATATACTATATAAAAACACTCATGCACTGAGATAACACACACACACACACCAGCACATGATGTGTTCCCCTGATAAACTCATCACTTATCAAGGTGTCAGAATGTCATCACTTTTGTGGATATTCAGCATTTAATAACCCTTTGGTCCCCCAAACACCCCTGCTCAAACACAGTGCCGTGTTTTTAATGAATCTGATGCGAAATTGAATTGGAAAATTTTTCATTTCTCACCTCATCGCTGGTGTTATATTGATATTTCGTTGATATGGAAAAGATTTCGGTGTCCTTGATGTGTGTTTTTTTTTAATGATATTGTGCTAATTTATTTTGGCTGATGTAAACGCTGCAATTGTGCTGCATTCATTACAACAGCAAGAAATACTCTTGCAATAAATTAAAAAAAAAAAACAGGAAAATAAACCTAGGGCTATCATTAGGTAGGTTCGCGGTAGGAGTTGATTGGATTTGGCTGCCGTTGCAGTTGTTGCTGTTGTTATTGGCTTTTGTTGATATCGTGTGGGCGGATGTAATAATGTCAGTTTAGATGTATGTGCATGTTTATGATGATATTGGAGTGGTCATTATTGTTGTGTGTTGCTGTTGCTGCTATCGTACTGATAACATTCTGTTAAAACGAAACATAACAGAATTCCATGTATAATATACGCCGCCGCACAGTGGCTCAGAAACGTTTTTTATCGGAAAAAAAAGTCGACAACTCTTGTTGTAGCGAATATTTTTGAGCTAGTAAAAACCAATGGTTGGTAACTAATCATATATTGAAGTGAGCTGATCTACTTATGCGAAGGATCGACTTATTAGATGTTTATTTTATGCCCAAAATTTACCTCCTTAATTTTCGTTTTCAGACTACACAATTCATATTTTTTCTCTAGCACTTGCAAATAAGTCGAATGGGTACAAACTGTCTAAACAAAGAAAGAGACATAAATCATCGTTCCAACTTCATTTATAATTTTTGTTTTTGGAATTAAAGTTAATGGGGCTTAAGAGCAAATGTGTTTAAAATTTTTGAAAAACTTGAAAAAAAGGCAAATTATGAACACATTTTTTTGAACACATTATGCTCAATTTTAAGCTAATGTTTTTTTTTAAAGTAGGAATTAAAAAAAAAATTTTATATAAAAGTAATTGAAGATATATTACAAAGGGTGCTTTTATAAGTCAGTACTAACATCAGACAGTTATATCTGTCAAATCAATTGTCAGACGGCAAACTGTTAGTAACATTTTTTATTTTTTCATCACCATAAAATTAATTATTTACTTGAAATCTATAGTGATAACGGTACCACATTTAAAAAATTTGGTCCCACAATTATGGTTCTGTGTTGTTGTTCTATCAAACTTTGTCAATTCGACGTCGTTTACAACAGATGTACTGCTATTAACTTTGCAAAGACTTTGATTAAAAGTCTTACAAAAATCCTAATATCCGAAATGCGAAGTGAAGAAAAGTAGTCAAGTGTGGGTTTATGGTACTAACTTTTAATGAAAAATATCCCAATTTCTGAAATTTTCGAATTTTTTAATTGAAAGTTAGTACCATGGACCCACAAAATCCACTACATTTCAAGAATTTCTGATGAAGGATTTCCAGAGTTTTCTCATAAAATAACTCATTTGAATTTCTATAAATTAAATAATATTGCTTTTAAATTGTTCACAAATTTTTCCACTTTTTGTGTTTCCAAGTTGATGTCAAGGTTATTTCCTTTCAAACGAGTTGAAATTCGTAGAGTCGTTAGTTAAATTCGTATCTAAAGTCAAATTTGTAATTTGCACCAAAACGAGATCCAAACGAAATCGTCGGTACGGACGATTGACTAGGCATGGAAAAGAAATATTGGTTTGTTGTACCGTTATTAAAAATATCTTCGGATTGACGAAAGTAACTTCACGCGGTTAAAAATTTCTATAGGAAGTGATGCTGAACAATCACGTCAAAACTTAATAAAAAAGTTGAAATAAAAAAAAAATTGTTCAGTCTAAACACTAAAAAGTCAGTTCAAGGTCATCATATGAAAATTTATTGAATAAGAAGATCCTGAATGTTAGTATTTTAGATCAATATTCGATTATTTTACAACCATTTGATTTGTCAGTATATCAAAATATTCACTTCATCAAAAAATACTCGTAGATATACTTTTCAACAATTAAAAATGTTCCTGTACCACTGTAGGCCTCCGTCCTACACTCCCTATTAATAAACACAAGTACCGTCGAGCATCCACACGCAAAATGAGAGCGACGAAGAGAACTAAAGTGCAAAAGAGAGAAAACTGCAAAATACACAAAAATTCTAGAGAAATTCTTGATTGACTAAACACTCTGAATGAGGTACACTCTAAAAAAAAACAAGGTTTTTCGTTAGAGTTTTATAAATGTTATAGTAAATGTTTCGAATTTATTTTTTAAATTTGTTTTTAAGCTAATTAAGATGTTGCATCCTAATAAAGACTCATAAAAAAAAAAAAATTTAATTAATGTTTGGGTCCCTCCTAATTACAAAATTTCAACTGTACTGCAAAAAAGTCGTCATTTTGGAAAAGCGTTTTTGATAAAGCGGTTATGATCCTTATCAATATTCAGTAAAAGAAAACCCTGAATTGATATATGGTCAATGTCAAAGTTTAAAAAAAAATTATTTTTTTTGTTACAGTTACTAATGTAAAAGAGTGTTTCCTGCCAAATAAACTCAAGACTACTGTTAAGTTGGCGTAGCGGCTAACGAAACAGTCTGTCTAGTCTGCTGTAGGATTAACTCTATATAGAGACGTTGTTGTTGTTGTTGCCTTCATTGTCTTCATCTTGTCTTGTTGTTGTTGCTGGTTGTTGCCTTCATTGTCTTCATCTTGTCTTGTTGTCAACATACTTGGCCTAAAGCTCAAAATTTGTTTCGATATTTAAAAATTCAAAATCTTATAAAATTAAATATACCTATAAAAATTAAAAATATTATAAAATTTAATATCTCATAAAATCTAAAAGTGTTTACAAGTTATTAACTCAATTTACTCAAAATTTCAGTATGAAAAAAATCTGTTTTTCTTAGTGATTCTAAAGTTTCATTAAAATATTTGTTGCATATTTTCGAATCTAAATAAATATATTTTTTTCGTATATTTAAAACCCAGGATCCCAAAAAGAAAATACTGGGATTCCATTGAGTTAAAATTGTCCAAAATTGTGGGATTGAATTTCCAACAGAAAACGTATTAATAATAGATCTATTTAACGGATACACCTACTTAATCAAATCGGAATTGATTTAAAATAGGGTGAAAGATTAGCAGGAAAGAGGGGCCGATCAAGTGAAACATGTTTAGTATGTTCAGAACATGGCGAGAAATCTGAGAAACATGTGAATTTTAATCAAAGGCAAGTGTTATAAGCTTTAACTTTAGTCAATTTAAGTTATTCGACCACCGCATCCACAAACTTCTCTACCATTGACTACAATTTTAAGTCGTGAATATTAATTAATTTTCAATTTCAGTTGATTAGATATGAAAGAAAAGAAGCATGGTTAAACCGTAGGACTATGGCCTGGTTGGGTGGCAGAGAAGGTGCGCTATCACTCGACTATCGAGGCCGCCAATCTTTCATGAAATCAAATTTTATTTACCTAGATTTCGTATAGGTTCAAATATGGTATATAAGGTAAGTTCTTAGGGAAGTTTGTTACAATTATATTACAATCTAGATGAAAAGTACGATGAACCTATTTTAAAATTTGTTCACCTAAAAATTCGGTGAAAGTAATAAAAATAGGACGCTTACTATATGATAAGAATAAATGTTAATATTTATCCGGAATTTTCCGTTCTCAATAATCCCGGGACTGCAAAAATCATTCGGCATTGACAGCCCTAATACGTTATCCATCAAAGCTACAGAAGCTTCAGAAGCTGTTCATGTTGTTGATTTTGATTGAATGCTATTTTTTTACGGTGTAGTTACTTTTGGTAGCAATAGTTGATATTGTTGTTGTTGTATTTTTTTTCTTGTCATAAACAAATGTGTACGTATGTGCCTGCATTTATGCATGCATATAAATACAGCATAATTTCTAGTTGTTGTTCTTGTTGTTGTTGTTGGTTCTGCTGATGATGTGCTTTGGCAGCACTGGCCTGTTCAAAAATTCATGCATTTCATGGACAAGTGCAGGCAAAGCAGCAGAAGCAGCATCGTTGTTGGTTGCCATGATGATGGAAGCAACTGCATGTATGTGTTTGCGTATGAGTATGTTTGTGTGAATGCATATTTATGTGAGTACGTTGCATTTTATGTGGATAGATTGTTGGTTAACAGTTTGGTTAGATGATGAATAGTAGCAGCTTGGATGATGTGTTAGCATTGGCAGCGTATCCAGATGCGGGTGAGTATCGAGTAAATTTTACGATTTGTTGTTTTTTTTATGATTTTGTTTACATAATCAAATTTGAAAATAGGTGGCAGATCTGAAATAAATCATATTTGTTGCGGACATTAAGAGTTTGAGCCAAGATTTATGTTGTTTACAATGGTGGGTTCTTAAGTATCTATGAGATACTTTGAGTTTTGACTCTCGTGATTGAAATGAGATAAAAACCGAACGAAACAAGTTTGAGAAAAATAGTTACAGTTGTGTTTGTGCATTTTTAAATCTGAGCAGTTCTCTTGACAGAGTTCAAAGAAAAGTATCTACAGATAAAAACCATGAAAAACACACAATATCTTTTTATTTTTTAGTACCTATGTGTTTGTAGGAAATAGCAGTATTTAATATGTACGTGCAGTTAGCAACGTAGTAAGTTGTAGATACAAATTGATTTTGCATTCTCGCTTTTATAACTCACGCAGCTGTTAATGTTAGATACAAAATGGTTATTTACAAAATTCTAGCTGCAAGTAAACATTAAATTTTTGCTTCTACAAGTATTCTTGCATCTATAGTATCTATGAAATGTATAAACAACAAAAAATAACACATTTATTTGTATCTACAACGTGCACTTGTTCTATTGCAATATTGTTGTTGCTTCTATCAATCTCATTGCTTTTATTGGATGTTTAGTTGAGTCGAAAATTGCACGTTTTGCAAAATTAATTTTCTGCGTTATATAAAATAAAACTAGTTTTTTTTTATTTTCTGCCACCATCATTTATAATCTTATAGGCACAAAATGTCAGGCAGTTGC
This sequence comes from Pherbina coryleti, assembly GCA_943735915.1. Lineage (NCBI taxonomy): Eukaryota > Metazoa > Arthropoda > Insecta > Diptera > Sciomyzidae > Pherbina > Pherbina coryleti. The sequence continues at coordinate 3,695,872 of OX030951.1, forward strand.
TACACGTTGCCACTATTTCAACACAACGATGCTGATGATGATGAATTATATCTGTACATGTGTATTAATCATCATGTATCTATGAGTTCGTTGAGCGCGTTGTTGCATTCTGCCATATGTTGTTTGGCTGGCTGCTCTCATAACTGCGCTTTTTTCATCTTTGTGATTAAATGAGTGAATGTTCGCATTAGTATTGCTGTTGTTGTTGTTGTCGTTGCTGTTGTTATAGTTGCTGCAGCTAGTTATGTACTACATACATTACAGTACCAGAAACGTACGAAGAAACAAACAAACAATCAAATGAGCGAGCACGTCTATCTACTAGATTTTATTATTTAGTAGAAACTGCATTTTGCGCCTTACACCCGACCCCCGCAACAGTCTACTTTACACTGGTGCAGAACTTTTCTGCTTTACTGTTTGTATGCATTGGCTAGGCAAGCAAACAACTAGTAAGAAGCCACAGTTTAAAAGGAAAGAAAGAAGAAAACAACAACAAAACTCAACAGCAACAACTTTAAATACAAGTGCGATAATCGGCGAAAATACTTGCGAGTACGTTGCCTTCATGTGTTGCCATCTATAGTGCTTTAAAAAATATACAGTCTGGCCCCGTTAAGTATAAAAAAGTGGAACATAGAAATTTTTCGTCCCGTAACAGAAGTTTTTTAAACAGTTTCTTAAACTGAAAAGATTTTTGGCTGGTATTATTTGTGGGATTTGAGAAATTATTCCTTGACGTTGTTTGACGGTTAACAAAAGTTCTGATGTGAATCCGCAACTTGAAATGCAGAATTTTTTACAAAATTTGAAATTTTAATAAAAAATTTTGTTTCTGAAAAAATTAATGAAAAGTTAAATTTATTTGGTTTTTGGTTTTTTTTGGGCATATTTGGTCTATTAGTCCTAGGGTAGACTGTGTACGGTTGAAACGTTTAAGAGTTTATCGTCCCGTGTATCGGAATTAGTTAAGCGAGCGATGACGGAAAAAATATTAAATAAAAGACCATAAATCTGTCTACTAATGGGCAATGCGATTTGAGATTACTGTATTGTATTTTGTTTGTAAAATCAAATTAAAAAAATAATTTGTTTCAACCGTCCCCATGCCAAGGTCGGTTGAAACAGTGTCTGGGTTCAATTGAAACAAATGCAAATTATATAAAATATTATAAATTAACATGTTTTATTCATCGTCTAATAATATTTTACCACTCGTAATGGCACAGTTGAACTTATAACGTCTTTCACGATACTTATAATCTAAAATTAGTTTAAATCACCATTCAGTTGGTGACGATAATTGTTTTTTTTTAGTGTTTATGTTCTACTTCCTATTATATTTCTCAAAATTTAACAGCATTAATTATAAACTCCACTTTTTTCAATTGTTTCAACTGTGCCCAACCACCAACCAGGTATAAAACGGATCAGAGAAAGAATGATAATACGTGTGAATAAAAACTAATACAGCCATATTCTATAAACTTCAATTAAAACGGTATAAAACTCTGAATACTCTAATTTTAATAAAACCATAATAATTGTAAAAATCTTCGAACAAAAAATACTTACTTTTCCGTTAAAAACACAATGGAGCCTCCTCTACAAAACCACAGTGAGCGAAGAGCGAAGCAACATAAAAATTCGTGTTTTGACTTGTCGTCCGCTTCGTTCTCCCCTTGTACCCCTCAACCTCATCACGCACAGTAGCAAAATTTTCGCTTTGTTTCAACCATCCACCGTTTCAACCGTACCCAGTCTGCCCTACTGCTTGAAACTTCCATTCGGAATTTCTCGAAAACAGGAACTTCCAAAGGGTTTTAATTACCTCAAGTTATTGGCGGTGTTCTGCATTGTCGGGATAAATATTTAGCCAAAGAGATATTTTGCTTTATTTGAATGATACATTTTTTGATTAAAACTTATCCCAACTTCTTATTTTTTGCCCCTATTTTATTTTTTCAGTTAAAGATATCAAACAATTCGTATTTTTTGAAAAACCGACTCAAAATGTACGCGCTGATGAGACAAAAATAATGATATCAAAAGTTTTTTAGTCGGTCCAGCAGCCTTTGGAAAAATGCAAATTGCCTGATATTTTTGATGAAAAAATAAAAAGCACAAAATAACTTGTATTTTTGTCGAAAAAAAACTTAGAACACAAATGTTAGTTAATATCTGACTTTTTTGATAAGAATCATAATCTGTAGTCCCCGGTGGTCCCTGAATTTTTCAAGTATATACACTAAGGGAAAAAATATTAAATTTATCCAAAAACTTTTTTAATTTATCCAAAAAGCGAGTCATTTTTGCACCAATAACGCATTTGCATAAATCGACTACGTAAATATTTAAAATTCATTTAAAAACTTTTTTAATTAAATAAAATATTAAAATATTTAAACAGAAAAAATAAAAAAATATATTAAAATTATGCACGAATTTTTTAAATATCTTTTAAAAATTTACTATTTGAAAATAAAACTATCACATCTAAAGGAAATTTATATAAAAAATATTGAAATTAAAAAACAATATATTCAAATATTTCTCACAAGCTGCGTCCATTAATGCCATTAGCATCGTTACTTTATTATCTTTTTTCGTTCCTTAATATTATATTATTTTTGACAGTCGGTGCAATATTATGACACCATATGTCAAAAATAGTATAAAACTAAAGAACGAAAAAAGAAAATAAAGTAACCATGCTAATGGCAATAATAAAGCAAACTAATAAAGCAAAATATGCAGGCAAATGACAATCGGTGCGACACATTCGTGGGAAAATGTCGAGTTGTCACTCCACCCTACATATGATTGCATTATTTCAGCACGCAATCGCTGATACGTACGGCCAAATATATTATACAACTCTTGCAACAAAAACGAAATGAGAATTATAAGAACTAAGGTTGCAACTGCAAGAGAACAGAGTGCGATGCTGTTGCTGCTTGTCGGAATATGTATGTACGTGTGCGATGCTGTTGCTGCTTGCTTGTATGGAATATGTGTGTACGTGTGGAGTATAAATAAAATTCAAATACGGGAAAAAAACGAGTTGTAGGGAAAATATTTGATTTATCCACGTAAATACGCGTAGAAAGCTCAAAGGAAAAAATATGGAGCAAATAATAAAACCTTTTTTAAATAATCTTCAACGATTTTAAGGTTAGATGTAATTTTATAAAAATACGAAGAATTCGCAGTCACGTTTGAGTACTCACGTAGAGCAGACCCGTTTCTTGAATATTGAAAGTTATCTTTTAAAACATTAAAATTTTACGTAAATAGTGCGAGAGTGATACGATTTGTTTCGACGGCAATCGTTTTTCTACTTGGACACAAGTTGTTAATAATGCCCTGCGTTTGTGGCCAAAAGGTTGATCGTGGTCAACCAAAGGTGCAGTGTGCAAAATGTAATGAATTTTTCCATTTGGAATGTGTTAATGTTCAGCAATCTGATCTCGATTTTATGCAGTGCTCTGCCCGCCAATTTTTTTGTAAAGTTTGCTCGGTTGCGCGGCGAGGCTCTCTACGCTCGCCCCCTCCCACAACTTTTGCATCAAAAGCAATATTTACACAAAGCAATAACAATAACAAAGCAATAGACATAAACCTAAGAGAAAACTCTTTAAATGACCTTAACAAACAAGTGCAGTGCAATGCTTCGAACTCGAATGCTCAGCAGTGCTGCCGCTACTACTTCAATCGAAGTATTTTGCTTCATTTTCACAAAATTTACTTCGTCACTCCTTCTTCCAAAAATCTGCTTCACTTTTTGTTCTGCTTCAAATTTTAAAATTGTTTCCCTATATTACCTAATTGTTTTTCCTATTCCCTTAATTACGATGAAAATAGTGGTTTTAATCACTGAACATATGCAAACGCTATTTTTCATCGCTGGAATGGCAAACCTTTATTTTTGCTTTGTAAAAGTGTCATTGCGTGAACTGTCAAATTGTTGTTCATTGAAGATATTAATGAAGAATGGTGACTTTTATTATTACATGCATTTTCCGAGGAAGAGATGACTCTTGAAATGTTTTGGCAAAACGTTTTTAAAGTAAAAAATAGGTTAGGAGAGCACATGTATCCACATTTGCGGTAATTTATAAGTTCTTTACTTTGCTTGCCTCATAGCAGTGCTTCCACGGAGCGTGTATTCTCCCAAATGAAATTAAATAAAACGGCTATCCGAAATTGTCTTAACGTAGAAACAGTGAGTTATATACTTCTAATTAAAGAAATAATATCAGAAGTTGAATTTGAAAACTGGGTTCCACCCAAAGAAATCATATATAAATACCAAAAAATTAAGACCAATTAAAATTTAAAATTATTTTAACATATTTGTATACATATATGTATGTATGTACTTATCATAGTAACGAAATGTGATTTATATTATTATTTGTATGTTAATTTTATTATACATATGTATCTATATTTAAAATGAAATGTCATTTTTTTTTTGTTTTTCTTATTAAATAAAATTAATTATATTGTTTTGTTTTCAAAAATGTATACTACTTCAATTTTATTCAATCTACTCCACTTTTTTCCAAAATCTACTTCACTAAATTTTTCTCTAGCGGCAGCACTGATGCTCAGACACAACACCCGTTAAAACTCGTTTCGTCACAGCAGCGCGAAGAGAAAAGTGATAAAATAACTTTGCAAACTATTTTGAGTGAGATTATGTCTCTTAAGTCGGAAAACGCTCAACAGCGTGATGAAATAAATGAACAAAAGACAACATTGCAAACTGTTTTGAGTGAGATTATGTCTCTTAAGTGTGAAAATGCTCGCGCACTCGCATTAATAACATCTCTGTATAACGAGAAAAACATATTAACGCAAAAATTTGAGTCGGTCGAAAATGAGCTTTGCTCTGTAAAGAAAAATTTATGTGAAAGTAATACTGCTTTTTTGTCTCTAACAAAAGAGATCAAAAGTCTTCCTAAAAATGGTCTCTTTGTCGATGCTGCCCCTTATGCTTCTTGCGTCGTGTCAAAGAATGGGATTTCTCCTAAAAATAAAGTAAACAAAAATAATCGACTTATAAGAACAAATTCTGCCGCTAACAAAAATGCCAACCCTGATATCAACTCATCCTCTGGTTCTCCTGCTGATTCTATTGCTAACAAGCGTCCTGCTACAAATGTTCCTGATGTAACTGCAACTAAATCTTTATATAATGTTGTCAAATTTTCTGATGTTGTTGCGGATCGTGTTGAAACTGCTGGTGCTGCTGCTGGCGCCGTAGACCCAGTCGGTTTTGTATGCAAAACAGGCGCTGTTAATGCTTATGGTGGTACTGGTGCTACTGCTGGTGCTCCTGCTGTTGCTGTTGACACTGTTGGTAATACTGCTAATATTACTAACTCTGATCCTGTTGTAATAAATGTTGCTGCTGAAGACAATATTGACTCAGATAATTTACCTTGGAATGTAGTGGGAAAAATACCAAGAAACAATCCAAGAAAAACACAAATGATCGTGGGTACAAATTCCAATGCTTGTGATAATATGAATGTCTATAAGCGTCTAAAATGGTTTCATCTTTCGAGCTTTCGTTCGACGACCACGACGCAAGCCGTAATAACCTATATTTCATCGAATGCTAATATCGCGGCATCCGAGATACTTTGTACGAAGCTTGTCAAAAAAGACTACGAACATAGAAATGTTAGTTTTAAAATTGGCATTCCAGCCGAAAACTCCAGCCAAATATTTAACGCAAACTTCTGGCCAACTAGAGTTCGTATTAGACGATTTGAATATCGCCCAAAAAACGCGAACGGGCAGTCAGTTGGCCAATAATGACCACTGACTATGAGCCAATTACTAGTTCAACCATCTCGAATCATAATGTATTGCTTTATTATCAGAATGCTGGTGGACTTCGCACGAAGACAATCGAATTCTTGATTGCTCAAGCTGATTGCTCATACAACATCATAGCGCTCACAGAGACATGGCTTAATGCTAGCATATTTTCAACTGAACTATTTGATGAAAATTTCAACGTTTTTCGGAAAGATCGCAATTATGCGGACACTGGCCAATCACGCGGTGGGGGTGTACTCATCGCAGTTCGCACTACATATCGCTGTACGGAGGTTCCTCTGCTGAATAATTCCATTGAGCAAATATGTGTAAAGGTTGATTTTCCTCTTAATAAAAGTACTTGTTATAATAGTATGTATATTTTTCTGTCGTATATTCCGCCAAACTCAAATAGTGAGATCTATTCATTGCACTTTGTCAATACTTTGAATATAATTGAAAACTTAAATGTTAATGATTTTCCAATTATATTAGGTGACTTTAATTTAGGTAATATTTGCTGGGAATATTCCCAAGATTCTCAAAAATGGCTGCCATTAAATTTGTCTAGTAACACATGCGCAGATTTTATTGACTCAATTTTGTCACTTGGCTTAAGTCAAATTAATAATGTTAAAAATTCTATTAATAGAATACTAGATTTAGTATTTGTTGATACTGAGTTGAACGCGACTGCATTAGAAGCTAATTGGCTTTTGGTCGATAATAGTATTCATCATAAAGCACTAGAAATAACTTGTAATCTATCTTCTTATGAGCTTATTGATCAGGACGATACGTTATTTGAATTTGATTTCTTAGCTGCCGATTACAACGCTATTAACAATTTTTTAAATAGTGTCCAATGGAGTCTTCAATCCTCGGACAATTTACTAGAAAATTACACTAGATTTATTTCAGTTATAAATGAATCATTTATAAATTTTGTACCTTTAAAAAAGGTCAAAAAAGCCAAAAATGGTAAACCTATCTGGTTTACTAAGCAATTAAAACATTTGAAAAACATATTAAATAAAAAATATAAAAAAAGCAAAGTTAATTCCTTGTTTAGAGATGAATATTTAAGAGCTAAAAAAGAATACGATTTCTTAAAAAAATATCTATATAGCCAATACGTTCAAAATACTGAAACTAATATAAAATATAATTCAAAAGCTTTTTGGAAGTTTGTCAACCTTAAGCGTAGAACTTATGGCTTACCCAAAAATATGACATTTAATGGGAAAGTTGCTGGCAATGTGGAGGAGGTATGCAATATGTTTTCTTCATTTTTTCAGTCAAATTTTATACTTAATTCTATGGGAAGCAGTTGTGAGGGGACTATTTATAATGGAACCCCAATTACGGATTTGGGATTTCTAGAACTTTCTGAATCTGAAATTGAAAAAAAACTATTAAGCTTAGACGTTGGAAAAAAAATGGGGCCTGACAATGTTCCTCCCTTGTACCTTAAAATGTGTGCTTTCAGTTTAGCTAAGCCTTTAGCAAATGTTTTCAACCTATCATTAGCTAAAGGTGAATTCTTGGAAGAATGGAAAGAATCCTTGATAACGCCTATTTTTAAGAATGGCGATAAACAGAATATTGTAAATTATAGACCAATTTCAAAACTGCCTTTGATTCCCAAGGTCTTTGAATCGCTGGTTAAAGAGCGTATTTATGCTAATGTTAAGAATTATATAACAGATTGCCAACATGGATTTATGAGTGGAAGATCAACTACTTCAAACTTAGCCTTATTTACGAACTATGTCAGAAATGAAATGGAATGTGGAAATCAGGTCGATGTGATCTTTACAGACTTCGCAAAAGCTTTCGACAGAGTACAGCACAGTATTCTATTAATGAAATTAGAGCAAATGGGGTTTCATTCCTCTCTGCTAAAATGGCTCAAAAATTATTTGACAGACCGTAAACAGTTTGTTCAAGTAGGGCAAATCAAATCAAGACTAGTTTTTAATTACTCAGGTGTTCCGCAAGGTAGTCATCTAGGTCCAATTCTATTTCTGCTTTTTATTAATGATTTGCCGAGTTATTTTAAGCATTCTGCCTGCTTGATGTATGCAGATGACGTGAAAATTTATAAATCTGTAAAAAACGCTTCAGATTCTTGCCTTTTACAAAACGATATCAACAACCTCTCCAGATGGTGCGAATTAAATAGATTATTTGTTAACGTCTCCAAATGTGATGTTCTTTCTTTTGGTATGCTTACGAATATGGTTGAATTTTGGTATTTCATTGATGGTAATATTCTACCTAGAGTAAACAGGAAATCTGATTTAGGGCTATTATTAGACCAAAAGCTTAATTTCTTGGCCCAATTTGACAGTATAATTTCAAAAGGAAATGCTATGCTTGGATTCCTAAGGCGGAATTCAAAGGAATTTTTAGACCCGTTCACTCTTAAATCTATTTTTGTGTCGTTAGTCAGGCCTATTTTAGAATATGGATCTGTTGTGTGGGAACCATTTTACAAACGTCATATCACTAGGATTGAAAATATCCAGAAAAGATTCACACGTATCGCGATTAAAAAACTTAATTGGGAATTAACAATCTCGTACGACAGCCGTTGCTCTCTACTTGGGTTGAAAACTTTGCAGTCGCGTAGAAAGTATTTCCGAATTTTGTTTGCGAGGGATATTCTAATGAATCACATAAATTGCATACCTCTTCTAAACCTTATTAAATTATATGCACCTGAACGATATATTCGACAAAGAAATCTATTTTTTATCGAGTTTCACAGAACAAACTATGGCGGTAATGACGCTATTACCAATTCTTGCGCTGCGTTCAACTCTGTATGCAACGATATAGACATAAGTATTGATAGAGAATCTTTTAAACGCTTATTGTTAAATATTCTTTAGGAATTAAGGTATAAATGCATACATATATATATTTATATATATGTATATATATATTTTCTTTTGTAAACCAATTTGTATCTATCTGATAGACTTGTTCGACAGATGAATAAATAAATAAATAAATAAATAAATAAATAAATATTTAAATAAAATTGATACTCAGGCGTGGATATTGTTAATATGCATTATTTCCCTTAGTGTAAATATAAATATACTCAAATGTCTGATCTCAAAATTATGATGTGAAGAGCCAATTCTGACCTGAAATTCTACTAAAAATTTTATTTGGAGATGACTCTGAGCTGCCCAGTTAAAAAACCTTGAAGACCAATGTTGTCAATTGATTCTAACAAAAAAATAAAAAAAAAATGTTTTAAAAAAATATACAAAATAAGTATTCAGAAAATACTAGAGATATTGATATTTATAAAACAAAGTGTCTACTCTTATTTATACAGAAAGATAATGATAGTTAATAAACATTCGTTTTCGGAATCAATATTATTAAATTCCTCCAAAGGAGTAATCAAGTTAAACATGTGTAGGATCTTATAACTGTGGTGGAAAGTCGTAGAAACTTTTGAACTTGAATCTGAGGCAAGTGTTGTGCCTTTACGTGATCAAGCAACTAAACGTTCCTCTTTACACAATTGCTCTATAAACAACTTCACCTTTAAAGATACTGATGAATTTGCAATTTCAGTTGATTAGAAATGAGGTTAAACCGTAGGACTTCGCTGGTATTCGAACCCAGACTCTCTGGGGCGTTAGTCAAGCGCACTACAGCTCGTCTACCAATGAGACGAGGAGTATTTACTCTAGCATTATAACTTACCGATTGGTCATCTTAATATAATAATAAAAACCGATTGTCTTATTAAATTGCATTCAATTTTTCACAAAAAAAATTGACTCTATTCCGTATAAAAATCAAACTAATTTAAAAACTAGTAAGAAATGTACTATCTTCGACTTGGCCGAAGTTAAAATACCCCCAAACTCGTGTTTATTATATAATATTCGAAGTTGTAAAGGTTTGAGGTAAGAGGTATAGGTCTGGTCTTTATTGGTTTTGAAAAAATTTTAAATGTACAAAATTAAGGTTTTTAATTAATTTTTGTGGAAATTTTAGAGATTGTACCATTTTGATATTACCACTTTGTATGGGAAGTAGGCGTATTTTTAATTCGATTTTACCAAATTTCAAAGTTTTAGTGCATATTTCGAATCAAAGCTCAGATAAAATTCCAAATTTCAATCTAGATTAATTTTTGTAGAATTTTTAGAGATTTTAACATTTTGATGACGTCACTTTTCATGGGAAATATGCGTGGTGTTCTTTTGATTTTGATAAATTTCATATATAATGCATATTTGGAATCAGAGCTTATGTTTGAAATTTCAAAGATTTTAGATTAATTTCTGTGGAATTTATAGAGATATTATTCTGGTTAAGTGACTTTGTATTGGAGGTAGGTGTGGTTTTCGGCCGATTTGGCTCCTTTTTTTAAGGAAAACCTTATTTTATTTCATAACGATAGCTTTAAAATTACGGCTGTAATCGTGGCGACGGACATAGCTTTAACCACTTGCTTTTGCCTACCACGCCTCCTCAAACTTAATAAACTCCTTACAAAGTATGTCCAATTTATTTACTTCTTCGCATCGTCGACAAGAATTATAAAATACTCTTGATACATTTCAGAGTATAAAAGCTCTGTAGAGTGTAAAAAGATTGTACTCATTTTTTCCAAGGTATGACAGAACTTAGGAGTCAAAGAGCGGGACAATTTTATTGTATTTTCCTTCATTCATCGAAATAATTGGCATGAATTCTTGGTTCGTAAAGTAAATTCTTAAATCGTTGAAATTTCCAGCTCTTTTTCTGAGTAATGCAATAATCCTTAATTGTTTCTCTTCTCAAGGTACGACTGTATTTTGAGCTGAAGGACCAATCACAGCATTGAGCCAGTGTTGCCATGCTGGAGACGACAAGTAGTTGCTACTTAAAAACTTGCTTTGCAAAAGGGTATTTTCACAGAATGTGGACGATAATAATAAGCACTGAAAGAGTTCTTGAGCGTTGTAACAACAAGCAAAGTTATTTTTGCAAAAGATAAAAAATAATCCTTCAACTGCACTTATTTTTATTGCTAATTAAGAAATGCCCCTTTTGCAGTTTATGCCATTCAATTCATATACATTTTAGTGCGTGTTTTTAAAGTTATGAGCACAAAGTTATGAGCACGCGCGTGAACCCTAATTAATGGTGTTTAATTAGATTTAATTAGCAAGTACAACAACCAAAGAGAGTACAACAATTTTAAGGCAATTAAATTTTTAACCGGTTACATAAACAGGGGTTTATTAAGTTAAAAAAAAAAAGAAAAACACAGAAGTAAATGTTAAAAAATGTCTTGAGAGAATTTTTACACATGCGAGTGGGTGACTGGATGTGTGTGACAATTTGAAAATTTCAACGAATGATCTATCATTATTGTGAAATGTGTCGTAGATAAAATTTTACAGAAATTAGGAGAACATTGAAAATTGAAAACTAAAGTGGGAATTGGCAAAATTTTATAACTAGAAACAGCTGCAACCAGTTCCGCACCAGTGAAGAAACGCAGTGCTCTTGTTTTATTATTTTTTTTTTATTGTATACATTTTAGGTATAGGTCAACATATGTATATAGATATATTTCTAATGGTGTGTAAAACTTGAGGTGAACATTTTCGTCACAATTAACTATTAACCTTTTTGTAAATGTGTACAATTTTTTTCACACCTGCTTATTTTACAAAAAGCAGAAGAACAAATCAATAGAGTGTACCAACAAGAGGTGTAGGATTTGTTTATTTAATTAACCCTCATCGGTCCTTTGTATGCGCGCGCAAAATGAAATTAAACGAATTAACAAATTCAAAATGAAATTAAGAAACAAATATATTAAACCTTAACCGATTGACATGAGTTTTTGGCAAATAGCTTTTTTTCGATGGAATCTACTAATTTCACGCGACTACAGGTGGCGCTCACGTTTGGAAATGCTCGTGTAAACTTATTGACGTACAGGTTTTTAGTATGTGCACGCATACATGTCTATTCTCACATGCATTATAGTATGTATTTCGCGGTCGAGTCAGCTTCCGTTAGTACATTTCATCTAAGCCGGCAAAATATGGAATAAAAATGTCCACACTGCTCAGGTGTATGTGGGGCGTGCAAGTTTGCTGCACCTGAGAGAAACCAAGGCCAAATAGTTGTGCTCGATTTATGTGAAGGCCTTTCAGATAGAAATGTCACTTGTGATCATTTCTGCACCACATATCAATTAGCTGAGGAGTTACACAAACGGCGAATGACCATTATCAGAACAATTCGGCAGAATCGAACTGAGATTCCACCAGTTTTGAGAAATATGCGGAAAAAGCCTGTTTTTACACAAATAAAGGCGGTGTAGATACGCTTAATCAAATGGTTGGCACTTATCGAAAGGTCAATCGATGGCCTATGGCATTGTTTTGCAATTTACTTGATATAAGTGGAGTTAATGCGTACGTTAATTTCACTTCAATTTCAATCAAAAACAGTAACAGGAATATTCGTCGTAGACTGTTCTTGATTGAGCTTGGAGACGCTATGGTTAAACCATTCATCGCGAAGCGAATACGTGGTCCAAGAGTGGCACAACCCGAAACACCAATAATTTCAACAAATGTCGCAAGTGTTCCAATTCATCCAATTCAGCATGCGTCACCAACACGGAAGCTTGGTCGATGTTACATTTGTACTAGCAAAAACAATCCTAATGTGTTTGCAACAAGATGTGATAAATGCAAGAATTTCATCTGTGCAGATCACAAATTCACTGCATGCTTGAATTGTGCCAATAAAACATCTTAAAATTATCTTATACTTAAGGAACTTTTTAGGGTTATGGGTCTGAGTTACCGATGAGGGTTAAATGAACACTTGTTTGCATGTGTTTTAAATTTTTATTAAACTAATAAGTAGACACATAGATATTATGTATGGAACCCACTATCATTTTAAACTGCCAAGCGACCAGCTGCTAAATAACACGCCTTTCCAACCCTACCGCTATTGTTGATAAATCCTGTAGAAGTTTAACTATAAGGTTTAGTATTTTAATTCATTCAAATATTTGTTTAAGTATAATATATATAATTTAAATAAGTTGACGCTATTTAAAGTAAAGAACTGCATAATCATTAGAAAAATTACTTGCAACCCATGTGTCACGCTTTAATTATTTTCTCTCTTCTGCACACTTATTTCAAAACAACCACTGCAGTGAAAAGATCGACTGCACAAACAAGCAATATAACAATTAAGCATTCGAACTAAAGAACAAAACTGAAGTAGAACCAAACTGAAGTAGAACATACTCTATGTCGCTCTTTTATTTTCTTTCACAAAAGAATACAAGCATCGAATTGGCAGTAAAGAAGAGTTCTCAAGCAGAGGTAACTCGCAGACCGACAAAATCGACACAGCGACTTGGAGACTACGAAAATGGGAAATGCTCGAAAAGAGGAGTAACACGCTCAAAACGAAGGTTATGAAGAAGGATGGCTATATGGCGCCTAAATCGCTGAAGTAGTTTTAATGAATTCATTAATTTTTTGGTTAATTTTTTCTTCAAAGTTGTTTTTCTCGAAAACAATTTTTTTTAAATTTGCATTTTTAATATAATTTTAAAAATTGAGTTCGTTTCTTTATCTAAATGAACCTAAGTTCGCGATTGAATCATATCAACATTAAAATCCCTAAAAAACGTAGTTCTAATCTCCCCCCTTAAGTGAAATTTAATATTCATTTGCGGAATGATTCAAAATTACACTAGGGGTATTCACAACATTTTTCTGCAAGATATATTGAGTTTATGGAATCCTTTATTTTGCTTTCCGGTAACAATAACAAACAGCTGATTTTGAGAAACAAGACATACTTCAATAAATTTTTCAATCAAAAGTGTGATGTGTTCACGAAAACAACTGCACAAATCCTCAACTGCACTGGCAAGTGCACTGAATCGTGAATACCCCTATTATTAACATGCACAAAACTTATTAACGGTACACGAACAATTTCATCGATAGAGAATGACTTTAAAAATTAATTTTCTCCTGGAAATATTTCTTCTTAATTACTTGCAACAAAAATAGAAGAAAATTTATTTAAAATATTAACTTCCAGTAGTCGATATATTAAATAAGATTTGTCACAAACTTTGTCACAAATTTGTCAACATTGTTCAATTTTGCTGTCAGATTTAAAAGCTTAACTGCGCTTTTATGTGTTTTGAACTAAATATTTTATGAATTTTTTTTTTTTTTTGTAACAACAATAAAAACAAACAAATGATGACTTATGTATATAAATCGATTTTTCTAGTTTATCGAATTTGTTTTGGTTGTATCGAAAATAAGTCATGCTCGTCACGTTGAAAACTTGTGATCAAAAGCTTTTTGTTACTTTTTCAACACGTACTCTTCGCTTTTGGAGCGCTTTTTTTTCTAAGCATGCGAAAAGTGTTGCATTACAGCAAAAAAAAACGTAAGTGTGCGTATGTGTGTGTATGTGAGTAAAGAGCAGTATTAATTACCTTATAATTTATTATTTTTGTTTTTGTTTTTGTTATAATCTTGCACGTTAGTGTGGATATTTTGTGTATTTTTTTCTGCTTGTTTGTTATTGTCGTAGAAGATGATAAAATGCTGCTGTTGTTAGTTTATGTTGCTCGCCATGTTTTTGCTGTTGCTGTTGTTGTTGTTTTGGATGACGTGCTTTAGCAGAAGTTGTTGCTATTGTGTTGTTAGTAATCGCAGCAGCCAGTTGGCGTTTGATAATTTAATTTTTTTTCTTTTTTTCTTTATTTTTTATGTCGATTTCGAAGCTTTTATTTGTTGCCTTATTAATAGTGATTCAGTTTTACTGCTGGCTGTCTTTGTGTCTTTTTTGCTGACTCAGTGTTGCCGAGTAACATAAAAATTGGTTGGATGAAGAAAAAAAAAGAAGTTATTTTTACTTTGTTTTGTTTTTTCTTTATTTTGCGCTTGTATTGAGCTACTTCATAGATACGTTTATAGTACGATGATGAGGATGATGATGACGAGGTTGAAGCTGTTGTTGTTGTTTTATTGCTGTTGGTATAGTTGTTATTGTTGTTGTTCTAAAGTAGGTAGGCCGAAAGACACGAATAACGATGATGCGAGGGTAAGCCAACAACAACAATAAAGTTGAATTAAGGTTGAATGTTGTTTTTGTTTGCGGTTGAAACTTAACGTTGAATAACAAGCGAGACGTTGTAGATCCCAATATGATTGTTTGTGTAAGAATTGCTTTGTTATTGGCGAAAAAACAAAACTAGCACGCACACCAACACACACACAAACCAACACAATATTAGGCAGAGGCGTATGATAATAATTAGTTTTTAATGTATTGCTTTTATTCTTTTTTTTTTAGAATATTTAAAAATTTTTGTAGTTTCCAGTTTTTGTTTTATTGTTTTTTAACTTTTCTGCTATAATTTTTCACTTTTTAACCATTTTTAACTCTTAGAGTCAAGTTCATTAGAAATTTTGAGTTATTAGCTGTTAAAATTACTTTTTGCCTGGCAGCAGTTTGAAATTTATTCCAATCGGTTTGTTTACTCAACGACGACGACGACTACAACGAGATAGAAACGACGACGCTTAACAGAGTGTTGCACTGACTAAGCGTATAAATGGTACGTTGTACTCGACACTCTAGTTCCAACTGACTGTCTGTCCGTCTGTCTGCGTCTGTCCGCTCGAGTTGGAATACGGCTGCAAGACCACGACAAGCGACAAAAGTGAGCGCAAACGTATGAATGTTCCACGACCACGAAGACTACGACGACTATGACTACGTCGATTACGACCAGAACACGTCCGACAAATACAGCAGCAACAACAATGCCAACAAAAACAGCAGGAAAAAGCACGATACACTAAAACGTTGCTGTTGAAACGCAAGAAAAAACAAAAACAAAAAAATAAAAATCGAAAAAATAGTTGTATTTAGGTACCTACCAATATTTTGCTTTTTGTTTTTGTTAATACAAGCACGATATTCATATTCATCCATCCGAACGTCGTTCATAAGTTCGCTCACTCACTCACTCACCCAGTCCATCACTGAGTTTAGATTGCGTTTGTATTGAAGCATTCATTGTATTCAACGGATTCAGTACAATAAACACACATATTACAAAACCAAAAACAACAGCAACAATAACAAAATTCGAATGTGTATCTGAAAGATACTCCATGTATGAACAATGTTGTAGTTATGTGTTTGTCAGGCGCGTTTAAATAGCATGAATCGTGAGAAAAATTGCAGTAGCAATAAAAAGAGGAGCAAAAAAGTACTAAAAACTCAAAGCAAAGTAAATTTTCAAACTTGTGACAACAAAAACAACAGATGTCTAACAAGTCTTCTACTGCCCCTATAGTGAAAAGAGTAGTGAAAATATGCTACTTTTTTAGTGTTGCTTAAATCTAAATGTCTTAAATGTCAATTCCGAAAGTACCAAATAATACAAAATAGTACCAAATATCAATTTATAAGAGAAATTGCCTTGCTTACGAATACGCTCTGTGTTTGGGGTTTATCTTTGGTTGGGGTGAGGTGGCTGTGTGGAGTAGTAGCAAATATGAGAGCGTTCAGAGTGTAAAGAGAGATTATTTGTTTGTATTTATTTCAATTCAGTTGAATGGAAGCGCTTCTCTGTGTTGATAATTGATTGTTTGTTGGTGTTCAAGCGCATAGATAAAAGAAAACTAGGGTTGCCAGGCGTAAAAAAAACTACTCGAAAGCCCAGAATTGTTCCTCCATTGTCGATTGAATATTATTATATACGCATAAAGATTGTGCAAATTAATATGGAACAAATTCAAAATCTCTAATGTGCAGGCAATTTTAAATACCTCCATTCATAAACTATCCAAAAGTTCGGACCAAAAATTTTCGACTTGAGCACGTTTCGTTCAAAAATCTATCTGGCCTTAAACGTATAATTAACACATCACTCGATAAGTTTGTATGATGACACATAGTTGGCGCCACTATTGACGAATCAATGTTATTTACGAAGGAACCTTCAAATTCTAACAAAGGAACCTTTTGTTCTTTTTAAAACAATGGAAAAAATCTTATTCGGATTCTGCTTAATCGACACAAATTGTAGAGAAGTGGTGTGTAAATTTTTAACATAACCGTACAAACCAATGATGCTGAACGGCTTGGTCACCTAAATTCAGCAGTTGTTCTATATAACACAAAAAAAAGTCCTCAAAATAGCTTTGACCAATCGCAAGTTGAAGTTGTGTTGTGAAGTTCTGTCTTTAAGAAAATAGAAGGCAGTGTATTCACTATTTTGCATAAACATTTTTCATGAAAATTTTCTGGAGACTTATTAATGAATAAAGTCCAATTCTGTTCATAATGTACTATTAGTCATATTGAGTTCATATCAAGTGATGTGGAACTTGTTCCCTTTAGGAGTTATCGCCTCCTTTACTACGATACCTTTGCAAAAGGTAGCAGCAAAGAAGATTCCGATCTCCCTGTGACTACTGTTGTTTCGACAACAACCAGAAGATGAATCGTTGTAACATTCGGAGACGATACTAGCCGCGCAAGACGTGGAAGTTCCCTAACCTGGTGTTCTCCTGAAAGTCAGGCTTTACAAATGATATTCAAAGCCCAAAAATTCACATTTTAAGTCTTTCCCCAATAACCAGGGCTATGGTGAATAACAGGTGTAAACTTTCTTCAGAGTGTAAACAGTAACCTCAGCACAAGAACCTCGTTGAGTACTTCTAGGAAGATTGCAGGTACACTGAAAAAAACAATGTGTTCACAAAATGTGTTGTTAATTAGACTTTTTTTTTCATATGTTTTTAAAAATTTTTAAATACATTTGCTCTTACTTTGACGAAATTTGTTGCAAGCTATTTTTTAAACACAAATATCGTCAAATTAATAACAATTGTCGTCAATTTTAAAACATTTTTTTTTAGTGTAGAGATTGAGCCATCTGGGAATAGTGAAGAGGTCTTCCAATCGTAAGATAGAGCAAGAATCAAAGGTATGCGGGTGCAAAAGGTTTAAATCTTGTTCTAACTTCAAATTGTGCATCGATTGAGTTAATAGTAGCCATCATCGATCAGTGCAAAGTGAAAACTAAGAAACAGCAGTATCCTAAGTACCACAAGGTTATGTGCATTGAAAACTGTATCTCTTCTGATGAGTAAAAGTTGAATGTACAAAGTTCTTGTGAGTTAAAGTACTACATGGCTAAGAACGATTGAAATACCGAAACGAGAAGTTGCTTAACTTATTGTATATAAAACTCTTTCAGAAAAAAAGTGTACCTAATTTTTGTCAAGAGTTATTCAATATTTTGAAAATTTTCGCAGGGCTGCATTCAGTATTTATTAAATTTAGATAAGAAGCTTACCAATTTTTTTTAAAAACCACAAGGAAGAGAAGTCCTTACCTGCAAAAAAAAAAACAAAAAAATAGTCAATAATAAGAATTTCTCTATTTGTAAAAGTTGGTAACTCTATGGAGCGTATTACTTGTTGGCGTCACGGTCTTTGCACAGAGCCAACAACAATAACAAGAACTACAAATACAATCTACCCTGATAACAACAATAAAAATTTAAGGCATCAAATTTATGCGCTGCACATGATAAGTTTTGTTATTGTATTAAAAAACACAACAACACAAAAACAACAACAAGAGCGGCAATAGTAGCAACAACTTGAAAATGGGACAGGGTGTTGCCACTGCGCTAACGAAAAATGCAAAATAGAGAGAAATTTTAGCAAATATGAACAAAGTGTTCTCTTAATTGTGTGTGTTAGTTTGGGAAAGAATAGTGGGGGGGAAGGGAGTGGGAGCTTGTAGTGCAGAGTAAAATAAGCAGGAGAGAAAAATTATTGCGGCGTTATTTTTGTTTGCTGCTGCAAGCAAAGAATATTTCGTAGCAAAATTTCATTTTAAGTCCACGTTGGTGAAGAATTCAACGCGCGACTCACGTGTCACTCGAGAAAATTTCAACCAATCAGCAAGCAAGACCCGGATCACGTGCCCACATACATAGCACCCGGTTGTTGTTTGTATTTAGCTTGCTATTCTTACTAGTGTTGAGACTTGGCGTTCTCAGCGGGAGCTTCCAGTTTGGAGCTTCAAACTCTCGCAATAATGCACGTGAGGCAGTAAGTGAGAGAGTAACTAGAAGCAAAGCGAATGAAGGTGCTTTGGTGCTCTTTCTCTCCCACAAACTGTTGATTATTTTTGTTTTCGCCGTTTATATTTCATGGATACGCATCACATGCAGTCGTGAAATAAAAAAAAGCAACTCACAAAAAAAAACCAACCCATTGGAACCATGTACGCTATTTTTTTTTATGGTTTTTTCTTCGTTTTTTTTTTTTTTTTTCTTCAAATCATGGTAGAATAAGGAAGGTAGTCTGGCTGCTTAAAATCTTCTCTCGCTCTGAGTCGAAACTGTCAAAATCAATACAAATAATTTTCGTCCTCTTGCTTTCATTCGTTATTCAGTGCTATTTTGACAGTTCTGAGAGCTTACTCTCAGTCGCCAGTCTACCTTGTTTATTCTGCCATGCTTCAAACGTACGAAAACAGGTTCCGCTTTTTTGTTGACACTTTATCGTTAAGGTCCCGCTGCACGCACGCTCTACCTTCTCTCATTAGCCCACTTCGCCCCCTCCAAGCTCCGCGTGACAGCGTGTAAATCAGCTGCCCCTGATACAACCCCAGCCTGGGTCGTTAATTTTAATTTTTCTGTTTTCTGCACTCGTACTTGTTTTTTTTCCATTTGCCTTTATTGGATATTTTCTGCGCTTTGTGTTTTATTTTTTTTTCCATCATTTACTTACATTTTATCACAGCTATTCGTAAATGTGCTATTTTCAGCTTTGCTTTACAGCTTTTTTTTTTTGTTTTTTCTTTCGCTCTTTTCCTATGTAGCTGGCTGCACGTCGCATGACGTAAACATTTAATTGGCAACACTCTGTAGACCATTTTGCTCTTGGTTGCTAGTTTGCATATCGCAACTGGGAATGGTTGTTTTTGAGAAAATGTCAAAAAACTAACAACAAATCAACCAATTTTGTTGACATATTTCGGCGAGTTATAAATAACCATTTATGCATGTTTGACGCCAAACAGATATGACATTGAAATTTCCGAAAATAAATTTTTAAACTTTTTTCCACACAAATATGCGAATTATTCGCATTTCAAAGTGTTGCGGCTGTATATCTGGACATTTTTATGTGTATACCATAAGTGCTTTATATCTACTGTTATTAAGTTAAGAACAAATGTGAAATGTTAAATATTTAAAAATAAGCACAAAACTTGCTAAGCTTTTCTTTCAACCCACACATTACCGAAGTACTGAGTAAAGCACAAAGCTTTTCTATTGTAGGCATGACGATTTTATGTGCGAGTGAGTTGGAAATGTTTGATTGATGCATTGGGAAACCCTCGAATATATTGTATTAAAGAAAGATGTGATTTAAATCAACTGAATCTTTCAATTTGCATTCTTCCAACAGTTATGGCCTAAGTTATGGCAGTATTAGCCAAACATAGTTCAACACAACACAGCCGTTTCTTTTGTGCATATAATAAGTCGAAACGTGACGTGACGTAGAAGTCTCTTGAATTTTGATCTATATAAAACATGCCCACGTAGTGGTCCGTATGACCAGCGTAGCGCTTCATACAAAATTTTTTTCTATCTGAATTTTGTCTTTGCGATGAGCCAAAATCAAAGAACACTTGCAAAAAACAACAACACAAACCGCACTCGTTCAGTGTTCAGCACTTTTTCCAGCGAACTTTGATCCAGCTGATTGTCCCGTTACTTGTGTGTCGATTAATTTTTCATGCAAGCATTGTAATTTTAATAGAAATTAATACTTGTAGCAGTGCACTAGCAGTGTACTTCATGATATGTAATTTTATTGCATTGTAATTGTTTTTTGTTTTTTTTTTGTTTTGTTTTATTTTTTGTCAAAAGCAACGATGAGCAACATTTTGTGTTTGTTTTGTTTTTTTAAGCATTGGCCTGCAGTTAAAATGTCTTAGGCCCCACTGATCTATATGTTCGACTGACATTTCAGTATACAAGGTGCTTTTTGTAGCTATAGTATGTTGTGCTATGTTAACCTATGTTACGTCAAGTTTGCATAATCAGGCCATTAAGCGCAAGTTGGCAAATTCATCCAAGTTGAAAATGGCGACCAGCCAGGCACTAAAAATATGAATAATTTAATCGTTGAGTTTGTTTGTGAAAAAAACATAAATCAAATAAATAATAAAAAATCTTAATTCATTGAATCATATGCATTCCAAATAGGATGGCAACTCTACTACGTGCATTACCCTAAAAAATTCATACCGAAAGTTTGAATAATAATTTTGATGCATGATAGTCATCGCTATATTGTGTGCAGAGCTTTACATGCGAGCCACGCATGCAAAACACACACACACACACACATGCAAGCAACTTTAATAAAGTTTTCATATTTTATATCGTGCAACTGCAGCAACCTGCATGCCCTCGAGCGCACCTCAGCACATCAAGCCACACCACACCAACACCACAGAGCAACCAACATCGGTAAATAAATTATCGATTTTAAGTGAGGTGATAAAAATACGATATTTTTAGACACTTGAAAATAAACAAGTTTTTTGGAATTTTTTTTTTTCAAAACTGTTTTTAAGTTTTTCTTCTTCGCGTAGAGTACTTCATTTCGCATTTGGGCTAAGCGTAGAGCTAGTTAGTGGTTAACTTTTGTACAGAAGCAGGCCAAGCCAAACCAAAGCTAAAGAGCAGTCTATGTGGTAAACATGAACATGTTGAAATCGGCGTAAAACGAAAACAAGACAACCAACCAACCAACCAGCCAGCCAGCCTGCCAGCCCACAAAGGTCGTACGTTGACTTCGCTCACTCACACTCCCATAATGCCAACTGTTGTTGTTAATGTTATTGTTGCAATGTTTGTTTAATTGCACTTGTCGTAATGCTAGTAGTTAAGAAAATCAATTCTTTTAAAGCGTGTCTAAGAATAATTCGGGCTTTTCCCCAGTTATATGTTTGAGTTGTTTTTTTTTTTTTCAACCCAGACAACTTGGTGTCACCCCATGAATTCTTGTTCTTGTTCAAAATTTCTCACACTCTGCAAATCAAGGCTCACAAGCCTGTCAACTGTATAGGAGTGGAGTGTTTATTTTTTAATGTGATAAAAAAATTCGAACTCGAATTGAGTATGATTGATAAGTCCACAAACAGTATTTAGTGGATTTGTAGAGTATGTACTATGTATGTTCTTAAAAGGACACACACTCCAACGCAATATTGTTGTTTGGTATCTAAAGACCTTCATAATGGTCTCGAGTGTGGTGAAACAGATTCTTAAAAGTTTAGTTCTAGAAGTGTCAATTACGGCTTTGAAGCAGTCTGGTGGTTGTTTAGGAACCAGTTCTTAAATTTTCAAATTTTTTTTGTGTTGAGATACCAACCAAGTTTCTAAATGTGATCTGAAGTGGTTTAGTGGGATAGAGTATATTACTTTTATTTTATTAAAAGACTCAATTATGCAACAATGGCTACGTTCAGCAGTAACAACTGTTGTGCAACTGTTGTGCTCAACATGTTGAGTAAATGTATCAGAAAAATAAAATGATACCAAAAACGGACAGTTTTCACAACATGTTGAGCTGATCAGAAACTGATACTTATGCGTTCAGCAGGCACACACTCAACATTTGCACAACAGTTGTGACTGCTGAACGTAGCCAATGTGTTTTAAATTTTGTATCGCATCAACCGATGCAGACATCATTATGCAAATTGGCAAGCATGTTTGTGATATTGATAATAAGAATTCTTTTTAAATGTGAAAGTTTTTAAGAAAGAATTTTAAGAAGTTATCATCATAATTTCTTAGATAATTTTAAAGAAATCGTTTTAAAAAAGAAAAATCTTCGTGAAACAACCTCTGTGTAACTTTTGTTAGCTCATTTATGAACAATAAAAAGGTTCGTTTTTGAGAGGAATTTTAGTTCGGCAAATGATTAAAAATTGTCCTTTTTCGTGTCAAACCCGTACTTTTTCATTAAAAAATGGTAGTAAATTAATTAAAAAAACAGATGATTTTGGTTTACTGGGTATATTTGTCGATGCCAACCGTGGGTATTGAATTCGGCGCTACTTGGTTTATTGGCAAAAATTATATTGCCCAAAGGTACACAACCCATTTAACCTTCAGACCAAGCCTTACTTTTCAAAGTTTCGCGGTGCACTTAGTCCGAATATCACCATTAAATTTCTCCATGTAAAAAATTTAAAAATAATTTCATCGGGAAAACTAACTAACTATTTTATAACTCGAAAACAATTTTATTCCGAATATAACAAAAAAAAAATGTTTTTATATTTATACACAGAAAATAAAAGAATTGATTTATTACCTAAACTAGCTAATGTGAAAGTTTCTATTTCACCTAATCTTTTCAACAACTTTTCTACTTACACAGTTAATTTAACAATCATGCATTAGGTAATTCACCTAATTCAAATTAGTTAATTCAACTAAAATTTTGCAAAACGCAAAAGTAAAGAGCACAGCGCTCTCCTATAAAAAACATAAATAAAAACAAAGTGAGAAAATTTTACAAAAAGTAAAGCCTCATTGCGAGAATTGAACTCGGGCCGCTTGCGTTCAAGTCAAACGCTTTACCGCTGTGCTGTTACGCCGTTTGATAATTTGTGAAGAAAATGTATATAAAAATATGAGGTCCACAACTCTGAAATTATGTTTCCACTGGCCATCTACAGCAATTTGATTAATTGGTATGTAGAGTAAATTTCTGGATTGCAAATTTAGCTCAATAGATAAGGCGTTGGTTGTTGAAATCTTGAGATCACAGGTTCGAATCTCAGCGGTGGCAAAGAAGTTTTTCAGTCATTTATACAATGTATATATCTCTCTCATTCTATCTACTATAAAACAAATCTTTCTTTTCTATCATGTGACGAAATGAAGTAAAGTCACCTAAGGAAAGTTTCACTTCAAAATAGAAATTGCAAAACAAAAAACAAATTTTTTGCATATTTTTTGCACGGCATTCCCACTCCTAAGTGGGAATGCTATCTAAATAATTAGATGATTTTTCTACACTTAGTAGGTGGCTTGCCTAATCTGAAGTGGTCATAGTTTAAAAAAAATTAGCTAATTCTTCTAATAAATTATGTGTCTTATCTATTTTATGGTTGAAGGTACACCTAAATATTTAGGTTTTTTTAGCTACTCTCGCAGTTAAACTACCCAATATAATTGCATATAATTAACATTTAGAAATTGGTAGCGCACCTAATCAAATTCGTTGACTGAAAATCACCGGATTACTTTAGCTGAATTGACTACATTTTTAGGTAAAAGTTCTACTCTTTTTTTTCTGTGTAGACAAGGTTGTCTATCAAGAACCCCTTATGTGATGGAGTAATTCTCAGGTCAAATTTGGACTCAGAGAAGTATACTCTGGTATCTGGCTGAATATCTTCCGGATATCACCCGAATTAATAAAGTTTCCTTTTGGTTCTTCAAACTAAATTATGCTTGGATATCAAGGAGATGCTTAAATATTATTTGGTGGTGTTCAGGCATCTTACGGTCTAATTTATTCATTCAATCTCAGCTACACTTCAGGCTTTCTAAAACTGAATTTTTTTTTAATATTTTTTCCTCATAGATGGACGTTTCGTAGACAAGCTACATAAAATGTTAACTGTGTTCGTTCCACTGTGCATGGACGTCGTCAGGGCTGCAACTGTATATCTTTCATGCAAATGATTTATGCTAAAATTGTATAACTTTGTTGTGCACATCCATTAAACATTATGGAAGATACTGACAATGCATTCAAATTAGCCAATTTGAAAGCATATTAAATTGAGTGAATGCTTTTATTGCTATTGCATTTTTGTTTTTAGTCGTTTTGACAGCAATTCCGTTTTGTTTTTTTTTTTTAAAGTCATAAAAAAATTATTGAAATATTTTCGGCGACAGTTGCAGTTATTTTGCGCAGTGTGGATTTGAAGAGAAAAATAGCACAGAAAATGAAGTGTCAACAACAGTATAACAACGACGAAAGCAACAACAACACTAACATGAGCATTAAAACTAAGAAACGAAAAAAAAATGTATGCTTCAAAATAACAAATGGCCGAAAAGCACTTTGACACTTGGCAAAACTGTTTAACCAAGGCAGTTGTTGGTAAAAATAGCGCGACTGACTAACTAACTAGTTTGGCAAAACGAAAAACAAACAAAAACAAAAAGCAAAACCAACATATAACTTACAAAAACAAAAACAACAACGACAATAACAACTATGTAGCAAAGTTCAGCGCACAACAACAAAGTTTTGTGTACTTTTGAGTAAAAGCGAAAAATCAACAAAGCTTAAAATGAAGCGTCTAGCAATTTTGTTGGCTTTTTTCACGATTGCTTTTTCTGAGCAATGGCTTTTACTAAAAATTTGGTAAGGCCGCAGTAGTCGAAAAGCAGACCAAAATGACGAAAACAAGCAAGCTATTAACAACAAAAACAACAAAAACAACAACAACAACAACGAAAACAACAACCACAACTAGTGCAAGAACATCAAAGCCGTTTTTAGTGCTCAGCAACGAATTATCTGTAGAGTAAGAGAGAGAGAGATAGAGATCCAGAAACGAGCAAGTTTGGTTAAAAGCTATTGTTCACTGTTCAACAGTGTAAATATTAGTGAAAGCAAAATAAAAATAACGGCATTTCAAAAAAAAAAAAAAAAAATTAAATATTGGCAACGTACTTTTGGCAGTAACTGTGCAGTAGTGGTTGAGAGCCCAGCTAAAGCCAGAAACAAACAATAACAAAAGCAATGCTGCTCAAGTCGAGAGAGAGACAGAGAGAGATAGAGAGAAACAGGGATATAGTGAGGGGGTGGCTGAGGAGTGGGAGTAGAAGCGGTACGTTTGAACGGATAGTCGAGCGGTTGGACAAACATGTGAGCCGTCATCGCAACAAACAAGGCAAAAATTAGCAAAAGCAAAACAAAAAACATACATCCACATACACAATTAAAGCAGAAATGAACAAAACAAAAACAAAAAGGAAAATATAAAAAAATATATGGCGTAAAAGTTCCCAAATCGCTCAAGTGTAACTCTGCCTGGTATGAGTACGAAATAAATAAACTAATAAATACAAAACAAAATGAAAAAAAAAAATATAACTTAAATTTAATAAAAAAACTACCAAACACAACGAAGAAAATTGTTTTCTTCAAAAATAACAAAGAACAAATACCATTTTTTTGTAGTTTTCAATGATTTTTTGCTGTCTTTTATTATTTTTATTATTATGTTTGTTTTGTTGTTATTTTAAGCTTTACAAAAAAATGCTAATTGCAATTCTTTTGTCTATTCAGCACTTTTTTGGCTGTTCTATCAGCACTACCTCACCCCTGCCCCCCCCACACACACACATACACACATCATCATCACACTAAAACTTGTCTAGCTCAGAGAATAACAAGCATTGAAACAACGCTGCTTCACTTGGCAACAGCAACAACAGCGGCAGCTTAAAAAACATGTAGCTCATCGCTTGATTACTAACTTTTGCGCGCCAAACTTAAAGCCTATGGAACTTTATTTTACGGTATAAAAAATTATTAATTTTTAAAATTTTTTAGGTTAAGGCTATTTATATGTCGCTGTGTTGTTGCTTGCTTTTTTTTTTAAAATACGCTTTATTTGCGTTATTTTCTTCTTTCAATGCTTTTGCAACATTTCGCTTCCACTGTGCGTGGGCGTTAATGTCATCTTCTGTGCAGCTTTTTCACCTTGATGCAGCTTATTTATTTCTTGTCCATATGCCCCCGGCTTGTCCACAAGCTTTATTTGCAGCTCTTTTGTCTTAATATTTATTATTTAATGTATAAAAATATGTGTATAAATTAAAAAATTTGAACAGCAGATCAACATCATTTTGACAATTTTTTGTTATTGTTATTATTTTGTTTTTCTTTTTGTTTTGCTCAACGCATGGAGGTCGCGTTATTTACTTTTGTTTTCAATGTGCACAAAATTCATTAAAATTAATCATTAAATCAGCTTTTTCAGACACTCCAGCTTTAGTGCTTAAAAGCTGTTCAATTTCTTTTTCCTTTTAAATATCAATAAAATAATTACATATAAAAGAAAAAAAAAACATTTGCATATGTTGCTGATATGCGACAGTGGGAACAACACATTAATTTTTAGAGCAATAACCTGGAATATTAATTTAATAAATTTATGTGTATGCATCATGTTCATTTTTTTTTTACTTTTTCGTTATGAGATGAGAAAAAACGATGCAGCTTTAGATGGAATTTTTTCTGACAGTCTAAAATAAGGACTGAAATTTCAGATAATGCGACTTTTCAAGTAATTTAATTACACTGAACAAAAAATCATTTGTTTTTCAGAATAACAAGGTTTCAAAAATGGATTCCGGTAGAGGAGACAAAATAAAAATATACGTGTATCGGCGTTTGTAAAGTTTACGTATGAGTCTTATTTTAGGGGAGATTTAAGTTTCCCCCTTTTGGAACATTCCTATAGTGAATCGGCATAGGAAATCATGTTATCCTTACATTTTAAGTATAGGATGTGTTCTGAGGATTTATGTTAAATACTACGAGGAATATTTTTGTGGAACATTTCAACCCCCTAACTTCACAATTTACGGGTATTTTTTGACCCTTTTGTGATAAAGTGAAAAAAATACACATAAATAAGGATATGACTATTTTGCTATTTGAGCACGATTTGTGTTATTTGAAGTAAATTCAAATATTATTCTTGGGCAAAAAATGGAATTAATTTAATTAATTTTTCAGATCTTTCGACGTGGCTATCAAGACAATATGTAGCAATGAAATTAG
This sequence comes from Pherbina coryleti, assembly GCA_943735915.1. Classification (NCBI taxonomy): domain Eukaryota; kingdom Metazoa; phylum Arthropoda; class Insecta; order Diptera; family Sciomyzidae; genus Pherbina; species Pherbina coryleti. Next base: position 3,723,693 of record OX030951.1, read on the forward strand.
TTTTTTATATTTAGAACCAATTCACCAATTCACTCGTGACCGACGTTTGCTCTAGGACGAATTCCACGCAGATCGTCCAAAATCGTTTGATTTGCCAGAAAACACGGATGCTGTGTGTGAATGTCATGTGACATATCGTGAAATTGAGGCATCTTTGGGTAATAGTATGACAAGCATTAATAATATATTGCATAATCATTTGGCTGTAAAAAAGATTTGTTCGGGTTTGATCCCACATAATCTGAAAGACGATAGTGAAAGGAAATTTTGAAAAAAAAGCAAATGGTTGCATGTTTCTTTGATATTACCGGTCATGTGGTGACAGTGGCGTTAGAGCAACGTAGAACGATCAGTTTTGAAAGATACACGAACATTTGTTTGCCACAAGTCATCGGATTTATTCGGAAAAAGTCTAAGAAGAGAAACGAAAAGGAGGCTCTCACACATCTGCTAAAACAAAGACCTTTTTGACAAGAAATCGAATTTATGGGTCATCTACCGTACATCGCTAATGTGACACTCGATGACTTTTTGTTATTCTCGGGAATAAAAAAAAATGACGAGCTCAACGCTTTTCGACGGTTGTTGAATTCAAAACGTTTCTTTTGGAATTACCTCAATCGAAGTGGAAAGTGTTTTAAAAATTGGTTCAATCTTATTCTTTAATAATTGTTATCATATAGTCTTTTATTCTCTGAAAAATCCTAAATACTATTTAGTTCATTCAGGTCATAGATAGATGATGACATTGGATAGATTGGTGTACATTTTTTGTTTTTATATTTGAATTTTATACTTTTTCAATTATTGCCATAAAGTTACTCAAAAAGATTTAAGCTTCTTGAGAACTTGAAAATTAGCCGTTCGGAGTCCGACTAGTAGGTTCAGTTCTCCATAGTTTGATGAAAAGTTGTCATTACACTAAAAATTAATTTCGATGGAAAAATATTCTGTGTCAGATGGGATGTGAGCCTGGGATCTGCCGGCCCATTGGCATAAAATGTCCCACACACACTTATGTGTTCAGCCACGCTCGCCGGTAAAAAAATTTATATATTATTTTGTTTATTTCATTCAATTAACTGCGTGAAGTTAAATTCTTAAATTCAAAGATAACTTAATTCCAAAGATAACTTAGAAAAGACACAAACCAATATTTCTTCTTTGGAAAAAGTTAAATTCGTACTTTCTTGCAAAGTACGTGGACAAAGAATACAACAACCAACAACAACGGATCTGTATAGAGCAAATCACACAGCAGACTAGACAGAATGTTTCGTTGGCCGCTACACCAACTCAACAGTAGTCTTGCATGACTTTTTACTGTGATTCACTTAAGATACTAAGGGCCTACTAATACTACCAATATGCGGACAAAGTTATCCAGAAGTTTATTTTGACAGAGAGAACGCTTTTACATAAGTAACTAAGTTCTTATCTACTTATGATGCACCCTGTGTTAAGGTTAACCTTAATTGTGTCATACTTTTAGGCATAGTCTTAACTCATGGACATCTTCGAAAATTCGATCACAGTGGTTTACCGCTATCAGAGCATGTTGAGGTTGTGTTATTTTGTTGTTAGCTGTTCCCTTTTTCCACACTTCCGTTTTAGGGTTCAGCTAGTTTAACTGATGTTGTCTTGTTTTCAACATACTTGGCCTAAAGCTCAAATTTGTTTTCAATATAAATAATGAAAGGTCATATTCAAATTTAAGATTTATGAAAAATATTTTTAAATTTAAACAAAACTTTTTACAAAGTACGAATTTTACTCTGTACAGAAAAGAAATATTGGTTTGTGTCCTTGCTTAGTTATCTTCGGATTTACGAATTTAACTTCGCGCAGTTCATTCAATTTACCTTCGGAAACTATTTTCAATTTAAGGGTTAACTTGTGTCTATCTTTATTTAAAAAAAAATAAATAAAAAATCCGCGTTGCTACATGCAGGCAACTCTTGACAATAATGGGTTAATGGCATCACTCTTTAGCGTGACAATTTTAAATAGCAACAGCTTAAAAGAGCTAAAATTTTTGTTACCAGCATTGACTAAAGTCGGAACCTATTGTAAAAAATTACCACTTTTTGATTAAAACAACAGTTCTGTTAATTTTTTTTTTAATGCTTCTTCATTTTATTTTTTCATATAACATGCTTTGCACTCTAGCAAAACCAAACAAATCCAAGCAAAACAAAACACAAAAAATCAAGGTTAACTTCAAAGTTTCTTTCAAAACAAAAGAGAATAAAATTAACTAAAAAGAACCAGAACAGCACGCAAAACTCATCATCCGTTTTATTTTGAATTTTTTTTTATTTTAGTTTTTTGTTTTAAAATTTTTTTTATTTTTTTTTTGTTTGTTTTTGGCTAAGTTTTGCCAAATCATAGAAACTAAATTAAAATCAACGAAACTCTTGAAAAAAAAATTAATGTATATAACAACAATGATTATGACGATGATGATTTATTTTTGTATTTATTTTTTGCTGCCTAGCAACACGTGCGCAGTATTCTTTTTTAAATACAATTAAGGTAGCTCTAAACCTGAGTGAGAATAAAAAAAAAAAAATTTAAGTAGAAGAGTAAAATATTCTTTTAAATATACATAGCAGTCATTTGCAGCAGAAGAAACGCAAATATTATAAAAAAAAAGAAAGAAAAGAATCGTTTGACAACGCATTATTACGAAGTTCAAGACAAAATTGGCCGAAATTTATTTAAATTTTATTCATTTTATTTATTGTTTTGGTTGGTGGGAGCTGCTGAGAGCAGATTCTGGATTAACCCATTCTATAAAATTGAAGAGCTTCTGATTCGTTTCAAGGTGTTGATGGCTTTATATGAAAACGTTGTAATAACAAAACAAAAAACCTTTGGACAAGTTTACAAAAATTTGAGTTCACATAATTTCCATATTAGAATGAACGAGGTAGACTCGCAGCTGAGAGCCAAGAGTCAGAATTGTCAAAAGACATCGAATTAAGAACAACAGCAAAAATAAGTATACTTTTGTTTGTATTGATTTTGACAATTTCGACTCAGAGCGAAAGGATTTTCAGGCTCGACACTACCTTCTTTATTCTACCATGATAATTTCTAGAGGAATTGAGCGACAGAGTAGTTTAGTAATAAAGAGACAGATATGGTGCAAAAAATAGTTCAGCTGAGCTACAAACCAGTGTTGCCAGATTGAGGCAAATTTCCCTAATTGAGGTAATTTTTGACTTATTTTTTGGGCAGAGGTAAAAAAGGTAATTTTTGACCAAAAGTGGTAAATTTTGCAAAAATAATATTTTTTTTTGGACTTTAATTTTTTGAGTTATTTTCAACACTGGTACCTCTCTAAACATACTTACAAGCAGTTTAAGAGCCCGAACAGAACCAAAGCGTCTGTCGGTTGTCCATCCTCTTTCGGAGAAATCCGCTGAGAACACGTCCAAAATAAGAGCGGTTGTCGGTTGTCGGATCAGCATTGCTTTTCGGCGTGTGAATGGTACAAATGTTATTTTTTCATGTTTTTGTTCTTTCTTTATTAATATATGTATACTAACAAAAAATTATAACGGTTGTTAATCATTAAAAAATTTTTTAATGTTTTTATTTTGGAAAAAGGTAAATTTTCTCCGAAAGGGGTAAATTTTTTCCCAAATAGTGGTAAATTTCAGTTCGTCTCTCTGGCAACACTGCTACAAACCAGTGTTGTCAAGTAAAAGCTTTAAGAGCGAGATTTAGTGCTTTCGATGTTGTATCAAGCTTTATTTTACTAAAAAGGGCACTAGATGAAAACCCATTGCTTTTGTCACATTTTCATTTTTATTTTACTGCTCTCTTATTCTAACCGCGAATACATTGTATATTAATAGAGCCAAAATGAAAAAAAAACAATTATTTCTTAAGAATAAGGTTGGCTATGTTTAAGGATTTCTGCAAAAAATTAAATTGAAATAAAATGATGTCATTTAAAATATTAAAGAAACAAATATGCTACCAACAAATTAAATGTCATTATCAAAGAATTTTTTTTGTCATAAATTAAGTACAAGAATTAATAAGTAAGACTCGGTTTAATCTTTTACTATTTTGTTTAAGTGTTTTTTTGTAAAAAATACGGTTTTTTTTTGAGTTCGTGCCTTTGGCTTTGAAATTGTTGTCAACACTGTTAGAAACTGCACAAGAGAGCGGCATTATTTTATCTAAAATTGCACATGTAAAACAAGAGAAAAAAACAACAACTACAATACTTCCTGCTGCTTCTTAAAACACCTGTAGACCCCCGGCCATTCCAGCACCATGCTAAACAACAACAACAACAACAACAACAACAACAACAACAACACGTTTTAAAGTAGGATGTAGATGTAGCCACAATAGCGAGTGGTAAAGAACAAGTTTACAATTGGCCAAGAGAAGAAAGCAAAGACAAGAGAATAAAAAACATAGCATGGGAGAATAAAAATTACACATCTAAATAAATAGTTGAAGGGAAGGGGAGAAGAAGAAAAAATGCACAATATTTAAAAACAACATTATTCTTATGCAAAATATTTTCAAACATTTTTTAAATATCTTATTTAAAAGAAATAAATAAACGAATTGCAAAAACAATAACAAAAAACAAAAAAAAAAAATGGCAAAAGCTCAGACGCAAGTAGCAGAAATGCAGAAGAAGCAGCAGCTGCAAAACAAACAAACACAAAATTGTCGAACGTGCAAATTCAACATTTTGCAATGGAGATTGGGTGTTTTTTTTTTTAATTTTTTTTCTTTTCTTTCTTTTTATATACTTTTTAGATTCATGCTTAGAAGTTATATAAATATATAAATAATAAAAACAAAAAGAACGGAATAGAACCGCATCAGCTGATTGCGTTGGTGTAGGACTTGATATGCTGGTTATCGCACAGCACGGTACACTTACCACCCTGGCGTATACGTAATACGAACTCTTCAAGAAGAAGATCGACCAACAAATTGAGTAATTTTTTAATCTGATGGACGGACTAAATCCAAATTTTTTTTTGGAGAGAGGAGAGGTAAGCAAGTCAAGATATAAAAGTGGAAAACTATCAAATGAAGTATAAGATAGAAATACAAATAGAAATGGAAGTAGAAATAGTAATAGGGACAGAGGTAGATGTAGATAAAGATGTAGAGGTTGAGGTAGAGGTGGTTAGAGGTAGAGGTAGAGGTAGAGGTAGAAGTAGAGGTAGAGGTAGAGGTAGAGTTAGAGGTAGAGGTAGAGGTAGAGGTAGAGGTAGAGGTAGAGGTAGAGGTAGAGGTAGAGGTAGAGGCAGAGGTAGAGGTAGAGGTAGAGGTAGAGGTAGAGGTAGAGGTAGAGGTAGAGGTAGAGGTAGAGGTAGAGGTAGAGGTAGAGGTAGAGGTAGAGGTATAGGTAGAGGTAGAGGAAGAGGTAGATGTAGAGGTAGAAGTAGATGTAGATAAAGATGTAGAGGTTGAGGTAGAGGTGGATAGAGGTTGAGGTAGAGGTAGAGGTAGAGGTAGAGGTAGAGGTAGAGGTAGAGGTAGAGGTAGAGGTAGAGGTAGAGGTAGAGGTAGAGGTAGAGGTAGAGGTAGAGGTAGAGGTAGAGGTAGAGGTAGAGGTAGAGGTAGAGGTAGAGGTAGAGGTAGAGGTAGAGGTAGAGGTAGAGGTAGAGGTAGAGGTAGAGGTAGAGGTAGAGGTAGAGGTAGAGGTAGAGGTAGAGGTAGAGGTAGAGGTAGAGGTAGAGGTAGAGGTAGAGGTAGAAGTAGAGATAAAAGCCTATGTCAAGATAGAGGTAGATAGAGAAAAAAAAAATACTCTTATATTCCGGAATAAATGTAAATATTCAGAAATAAATATTTAAAAAATAAATTCAATGAAATATTTCCTAATCAACCTAAGCTTATTTTTACAGATAAAAAGTTTTTCAATGGTTTTTTATAAAAACGTTCAAAAAAAAAAAATTAATTATTAGAAAAAAATTATTTAGAATAAAAAATTAATTTGTTAATAATCCTTAATAAAATTTGATACTAATATTACTTCATATTCTGTACGAACTACTTAAATTATTTTAAAAAACTTGAAAATAAACATATGATTAAAAACAAATTCTCGTTCTTTTTTGTTGTTGAATATTAAATTTTCAACAAATTTTGTAAGATAACCCGGTTTCATTTCAGTCATCTTAAGTTGCAGCATCTTAAGTTCAAACGCTTTGGGAAAACCTGAAGATGTCTCATCAACAGTGTCTGAATTAAGAAAAATTACCTTACAAGCGTTCGGGCTCAACTTCAAAGAAAACAAATTTATTACAAATGAAGACTTTTCAAAAACTTAAAGTCTCGGGACTCGGTTCGACAGACAGTCAGTCGACTTTCATGAGAACAGCCGATAAGATACTTCATTGTTCGTAATTGCCGACCAAAAAATTTGAACAACTTGTTTTGTATTTCAAATTTTATTTGGAGCAAAAACAGTGTGATTGCAAAACAATTTATTATTTCGTCTAATCATAGAATAAGTAGATTACAATATTTTTTTTTTTTTATAACGTCAACGAAAATTCCTTATCTGCTAAAAAAACACATAAAAAAAATGCATACTTTATAATTGAATATGAGGAAAAGAAAAAAAAAAAAAATCCCGAAAACAAAACCAACAACTCATAGTTCAACACACCTTTATCGCTAGATCGAGAAGGAACTCCAGCACTAGATAGTGAGCCAGTCTGGAGGGGTGAGTTGAGGGTGGTTGGGTTGGTTGGTGCGTCAATATTTGCTATGCTAGCAAAAACATAAGAGTAGCTTGCACTGGACAGACAATGCGACGTCAATTCAGCAGTTTGGAGTTCCCATAACCACGACCGAAATAGGTAACATGCATACCGACCACCCCGTTATAGACGAAGCATTAAAAGTACTTAGTTAAAGAGCAGAAAGTCGATGGGGTGGGGCGTGGTTTAAACTAAAAATCGTGTTATGTGAATGTGCGATGCTTACGTAAACGTATGTACATATATCTATAATCAGCAAAACGTTATATATATATATATATATATATATAAATATGTGTGTAAACGTATGTGTGTATGAGTTTGTGTATTTTTGGCTGCGTGTGCGTGTCCTTGCCTAAGTGCGAAAAATGAATGTCAAGATCACTCAGGAACAAGGTGCCAAAAACAGACCAAATAAAAATTAAAAAAAAATGAAACACAAACAAATTGTTTTCGTATTTTTCGATTAATATTTTAAATTATTAGAAAAACAACAAAAATAAAATAGAACAAACAAAATAAAAAAAGCTGGCAAAATGACGAAAATAAAACAATGTGAGCCACCTATTTCAAGGTCAATTCAAGAATGACTTATCTTAAAAACACAAACGCACACATACAACCACAGTCAGCAGATGCGGGTGATAGGCAGCATTTCGTATGCCTAGCTGCAGTGGCGTAGTCTGCAGGGGCGTCAGATGAAAAATAAATTAAAAATATTTTTCAATCTTTAAGTTGCCGTTGAGATGTTAGACGTTTAAGCGTAGAGATTCAGGGGTTGTTCAAAAGAACTAACGTTATCAGCATGTGTTCACTTTTTTCTCTACACCCCTGCTTATATATATGTATGTATGTATATGCAAGACCCAAGTGCAATCATTTAAATACCAACGTGTAGCAGTCGCGTTAATTCGAATACGAACAGCACGTTGAAAGAGAAGAAGAACAAGAAGAAGAATGCAAAAAGTTAGTATTATTGTATTTTTGTTGTTATTTAAATTAAAAAATAAAAATATACAATATTTCACAATAAAATTAAAACAAAAACAACTTAGAAATATGCGAGGATCAGCTGCGCATTCAGAGAAAGAGAGAGAGAGAGATTGCAACAGACTGTATAAGTAAGAGTGGGAAAGAGATTTCGAAAAATATTAAAGGCTTTAATACAATTATTGATAAGAAATTTTTATGAACAAGAAAAAAACTTGAAAACCAAAACAATTCTAAAGAAAAATACACAATATTTTCCAAAGCGATGCACGTCGAGCAAAAAGATATACTTAAAATATGTATATTAGTTATTATCAAAGTTACAGTTATAAGTATATAAGACAATGTAGCATATAAAGCATTAAGTAATTTTTTTGGTAATAGCAAGATAGCAATCTGCTTGGGCTAAACAAATTGCTCCTTTTGATTATGAATCCATGTTAATTTCTTTTTTGGAGAAAAATCAAAATTTAATCGAGTTTTAATAAGATTTTTATTGGTTGTTGTTTTATTTATATACATTGTTTTCTGTTTTTTACGAGTGCAAAACTATTTTTCCAAAATGCATCGGCGTTGCATGAAATTGTTTGTTACTCGCTGAGTATATGTGCTTCGATAAAAGTAATAGTACGAAAGCAAAGTTTAATTTTTTGACCTTATGAGAAAAATTGATGGCGTCATCGGGACGCTGATGAAGCTGCTAAGCAACGAAACTGTGAATTTGTTACATGAAATTATTACTGACTATGAGAAGGTGCTACGGTACGGTAATAATAAAATTACGACTTTTGAGTATTATAAGCTACGATCAATGTTATAAAACGAAAATGAAGGACATGTACTTGGTCATAGCATATGCAACAAAAATGTAATATTGTTGCATGAAATTACTTATCAATAAGTAAAGTTGCTAGAGTCATTTTTATTTAAAGACTGCAAATATTATTCTTCTGACCTCTTTTTAAATTATCTTTGACATTTCTTTTAAATTAAAATAAATTAGTGGCTTCATGATACGACAGAGGCAACCGTTTTAAGATGTGAAAATGCAAAAGCAGTGAAAAAACCTTGCGTGGAATTATAACTCTGTGACTATTGGCGCTACGGTAAATTTTATTGAACGAAAATAAAGGAGACATTTTCGGCCTCATAATTAAAATAGAAATGTAGTCATAAGGCTCTTCAAGGAGCAACTTTATGAAACGTTAATTCACCATCATTGCATGGTTTATGTCATGACACTAATATACAAATGTTAATGATAATGTTAAACCAAAAGAAAAATCAAAACCGAAAGCAAAATCAAAATCAAAAGAAAGAGCAAAAGCAAAAGTAAAAGTAAAACTAAAACTAAAACTAAAAATAAAAATAAAACTAAAAGTAAAAGTAAAACTAAAAGTAAAAGTAAAAGTAAAAGTAAAAGTAAAAGTAAAAGTAAAAGTGAAAGTAAAAGTAAAAGTAAAAGTAAAAGTAAAAGTAAAAGTAAAAGTAAAAGTAAAAGTAAAAGTAAAAGTAAAAGTAAAAGTAAAAGTAAAAGTAAAAGTAAAAGTAAAAGTAAAAGTAAAAGTAAAAGTAAAAGTAAAAGTAAAAGTAAAAGTAAAAGTAAAAGTAAAAGTAAAAGTAAAAGTAAAAGTAAAAGTAAAAGTAAAAGTAAAAGTAAAAGTAAAAGTAAAAGTAAAAGTAAAAGTAAAAGTAAAAGTAAAAGTAAAAGTAAAAGTAAAAGTAAAAGTAAAAGTAAAAGTAAAAGTAAAAGTAAAAGTAAAAGTAAAAGTAAAAGTAAAAGTAAGAGTAAAAGTAAAAGTAAAAGTAAAAGTAAAAGTAAAAGTAAAAGTAAAAGTAAAAGTAAAAGTAAAAGTAAAAGTAAAAGTAAAAGTAAAAGTAAAAGTAAAAGTAAAAGTAAAAGTAAAAGTAAAAGTAGAATTAAAAGTAAAAGTAAAACTAAAAGTAAAATTAAAATTAAAATTAATAGTAAAAGTAAAACTAAAAGTAAAAGTAAAAGTAAAAGTAAAAGTAAAAGTATATGAAAGTGTACTCCTGCAACCATTCACATAAAGGGTGTTTTTTTAGACGTATAATTTTTCGATAAGGATTAAACTGTCATACGGGGGTCAGCTTTATTATCATTTGTGCTTAGTTTGCTTTGACATTTTATTGGTGCTCTTTATGGGCTGATTAAATAATTGGTTCGTGATGACCGTGGCCGAATGCGTTAAAGTGCGTAAACCACTCGGTGAAAATTTTCGAGCAGCGAGGACCGAGGTTCAAATCCACCACCAGACACGGATTGAAACACATTTTTTTGATCGGTCGTCACATCTCTGCAAAAAATGGCGAACCTCATTTATTAAATAATGCCATGTAAAGCTTCTTGAGAACATGCACATTAGCCGTTAAGAGTCGACATAAAACTAGTAGGCCCTGTTTTTCATCAATTGTGTACAAACATTAAATAACACACAAAACACAATTTAATCATAAGAAGTTCGGTCAAATTCCCTTCAAGGATTGAAATGGCAAATTTATATATATATATATATATATACATATATATATTTGTTCTTAAAATATATAAAATTCAGGCCTATGCAGATGTTTAAATTTAACTCATGGTCGACTTTGGTAGTCGAGTAGATAGCGCGCTTGACTGCCACCCTAGAGTTCCAGGGTTCGAATTCAGGCCAAGTCATGATCCAACGCTTTAAGCTTTGTGCATTTCTTTCATTATTTCTAGACACCTGAAACTGAAAATTCACCAATATTTACGAGTTAATAGTTTTAGTTGGTAGCAGACTGGATGGTCAATTACTTATAATTAGAACTGACTGAAGTTAAGGGATGCACCTACGCCAGATTCTAATTAGTATATTTCTATGAATGGCTTTTCGCCACGCTTATAACACCCTACACATATTTCGCTTAATTGTCCCTTCCTTTTCAAAAATCGATCACCCCATTTTCGAACCAAGGCAGATTTGACTGAATAGGTATAATAGCTGAAATCCGTGGTTCAAAGCTAAAAAAAAGCAAAAGAGTTAATATACTCATTTAAAGGAAACTTCATCGGAGTAAAAACAAAATTTAAATTCTTGTTCTTTAAACTGCATTTAGTTCATAAAAAGGATTTTGTATGTTAAAAAATTAATCTTTTCTTTATAGGATTAAAATAAAGTCCTCTAAAATGCTAGCGTCCTGCAATCACTCAATTTTCAAGCTCAAAAATGTCTCTCTCGATATCAGGTTTTATACATTTGAGCTGATTGGCAGAGTTGCTTAGTGTATGTCATCAAGTTTAACTAAGAAAATAATGTAATTGAATTATTTTGTGAATAGTTGAAAAGCGATACCTTCCAAACCATACACAAGAAAAACCTTGATTCATGAAAAAAACCACTCTATTATACATTTTTTCAAAGCGATTACCCGTCTTATCTGTGTACATATGTTGATTGAATCACCTTTCTTTTCATCTTCTTATTAAAAATATTTTTATTAAAAAAAAAAAAACTGATGAAATTACGGGTTTCAACTACAAATCAAATGTTTGAGAATTCATTAGTAAGTGGAACCACTTTGTAAGTACCAAGATGTTAAAATTTTTACTTACAACTGTGTGTTTCTACTACTAACTTGATAGATATGTATAAAATGTACAGAAAAAGAAATATACATATAAACCATAGAGTGTGAAGTTCCGAGGAAGAAACAAATGATAGAGTGAAGTTGAAAAATTATGGCGTAAAATTAATCAAAAACCTACTTTGCATACTTTTCTGATATTTTTCTATTCTCGATGTTCCCGGAGTGTGGTGCGTGTGTGTGTTGTTTATAGCCAACCTTATAGAATCGTATAATTTTCTACTTCTTCAACATAATTCGAGTTCAGCGAACCGGCCAGCTTTCGGTTTCACGTTTTTTCTTTTTTTTTCTGGCTCCACCTTAATTTAACATTTAAATGTGGTTATCGTGCATAATGAGCAGCACGACACAAACAACATTAAAATTAGCATCGAATTTAACAAACATTCCAAATTTGTTGCCCTTTTCTAGGAAGCCGTCTTGTCCAAATTTTGGAACCATTGAAGTTGAAAAACAAGGTGACACTCGTATAAAAGTGACTGACTACATTTTATTTAAGTTTGCATAACTTTTTCAATACCTTTTTTCTCGATGTTACTGAAGTTTTTACGTACTTTTTAATATGCAACAACTATTACTTTTCGTGCGAAGCGACAACTCTGCAGAGAGCGAATAATATTTGCAGATTATAAAAAGCTCTAAGCAGAGCGTAAAGTGCTCAATGGGGTTGCCACTTAAAATAAAATAAATTTAATATTATGAGTGCAAGTATTTATGTATATGTAGGAATTTAAAGCGACTGAAATGTTTTTTTTTTTTTTATATACATACATTTGTAAGCACATTTCTTAAAGATGCTGAGTAATTTTCAACAGTCTGGACAAAATTATTGAACTTTTTGAAGTTTGCAATGTTGAAAGCTGTAAATCGTTAGAACAATATAGGGTGTTTTTTAGAGGATTCATTTTCCGATAAGGATTAAACTGTCTTTCGGTGGTCAGATCTGGTAACTTTATTATCATTATTGCTTAGTTCGGTGCATACTATAAAATACAATGTGGTAGCGAATTTCATCCCCCTCTCAAAAAATCGAATAGTTGAGCTGTCAACCCATACAAAATCATCTCAAACAAACCATACAAATCAAAATCATTCTGCCTCATTCACTCATTGATAAGTTTGACAGATCTAGCAATAATATTTCTAGCAATAAGATAAGACACCTAATTTATTGCACCATGATTTGGTTTGCAATTTTATTGTGAATAGACTAACGCCAGAAAAACGCTTTTTTTTCTATGGGCTGAAAATTAACTGGAAGCCAACATCGCAACAGTCTGTACAGTGATGAGAATGATTTTAGACTCGATGGGCATGTCACTTAAAAAACCAAAATTGTTGTATTTGGAGTGCATAAATCCACAAGATATTCTCGAGGCAACATTCAATCAACAAAAAATCACTGGTGCACTTAATGAGCCGGTGGAATCATCGGTCCTTACTTCTTTAAAAATGAATCCATCGAAAGCGTTTTCGTCAACAGCGAGCGCTATAGAGCCATGATTACCGATTATTTCGTGCCCCAACTGAATGGAATATTTATTGAAGACATATTTTTCCAATAGGCGCCAAACAATATACTTAGTGAAGGAAGCATTTGGCGTAATCGTTATTTCTCGAAATGGGCCAGTCAATTGATCGTGCGATTTAACGCCTAAAGTAAATTTTTTTGTTTTTTTTTTGGTTATGTGAAGCTTTTGGCTTACGAGAACAAACTAGCAACTTTGGGCGCCTTTAAACACAACTTTGTGCGAATCATTGTCGAGATGCGGCCCAAATGCTTGAAAAATGATCAAATGCAATTAAGGTCGGAAATAAATAAGTTATTTGTTCAATAGTTCATGAAAATTAAAAAAGCGGCTTTCACTATAATTGCATTTCAATTAATTGCATATAAATTGGTCTTCTTATCGGTAAAGTGCTGAAATAAATGTCAACATTTTAGCTGTTACATCAAATTTACAACAAGAAACCAATTCTTAGAAAGGAAGTAATCACATTTAATAGCAAATTGCAAAGGTTAAATCAAAATAATTATAATTAAGTTCAATACACAAAAAAGTGTATTACCTATTGATGTAAAAATGTAATTGTGAAACTAAAAAAATCAATGCAAAAGTTATTTAAAAATATAGAAAAATTGTTAATAAACTGACATGTCAGCTTGTCTAAAATTTTTGGTTTTTTAATAAATTAATATTATTTAAAAAATATTAACAAAATTGTTGAATATTTAAAACGTATTTTGGAAAAAATTTCACTTGAAATGCGAAATGCTCTGTATGTGCAATTGTTTGCTTTAGTGTATTATATAATCACTTAGAAAGAGGTCAGCAATTCCATGTTAGTTTCAACATATTTCTTTGGTAATGATAATAACATGAAAGCATAAGCATATGAAATATTGAATTTAGATTGTTGAAATAAATTTATAATAAATAAATTTTAATAAAATTAAAATATTATCTGTCTATAAAAATATTATCTAAATGTGCATTGTAATTTTATCAAAACGAATGAATGAATGGAATGGAAATAACTAATCGATATATCGATAAATCCTTCTGCGAATTTTATTTTCTCAAAGAGTACTTCAAAACTGCATACTCAAATCGAGGGGCCACGGAAATCGTAATCACCTCCATTGATTCATTGGCGTTATTTTTCTAAACCTACTTTAATGTAGAAAACAATATATATATGGTAGAATAAACAATATAACACATGGTCCAATAAGTCCCGAGACTAAGTAATAAAACAACTTTTTTGCAAATATTCTTCTTTATTCATCAACATAGGTTCCTAACTTTTCTAACTTTTCAATATCAGTTTTGTAGAACGATTTGTGCTTCGCCTCAAAATACGCTTGTTTCAGCCATCACCTTTTCATTGGAGCCAAATTTCTTAGCGGCATGCATGTTTTTGAGGTCAGCAAAGAGCCAGTAGTCGCTGGAGGCTAAATCTGGCGAATACGGGGATGAGGAAGCAATTCGAAGCCCAATTCATGGATTTTTGCCATCGTTTTCATCCATTTTTGACACGGTGCATTGTCTTGGTGAAAAAGAATTTTTGTCTTCTTAAATGGGGCCGATTTTTTGCGATTTCATCCTTCAAACGCTCCAACAAAGCTATATAATAATCGCTGTTGATTGTTTTTTCCCTTTTCAAGATAGTCGATGAACAAAATTCCATGCGCATTCCAAATTGTTCCCACACTGCCTTTCGATATCTTCAGAGCCTCAGCTCGCTCGCGCACCTTCACTTTACGGTCGGCCAATACCATTTTGTGTAATTTTTTTATGTTTTGTGGAACAACTGCCTCATTTGGTCGTCCTGAACGTTCAGCATCATTTGTGTCTGTACGACCAAGTTTAAACTCAGCATACCATCGGCAAATGGTTGCTTTTGACGGAGCAGAGTCCGAATAACACTTTCGAAGCCATTTCTCAGTCTGGACGGTATTTTTTCCCATAAAAAAGCAGTGATAAATCAACACACGGAATCGCTTTGAATCCATTATTTTGAAAATATCAACAGTAGCGTCACTTAAATTACTGCAACTTCTGAACTAAACGTTAAATTGTCATTGTCAGTTCAAGGTTGGAACTATCGAAATATTATATATTCGTTAGAGGTGCTACCTAGTAGTTAGTCTCAGGACTTATTGGACAATGTGTTAGTCTCATGGTTGAAAATTCGTTCTCGCTGTGTCAAAACTGTCAAAATCAATACAAATAATTTAATGCTACTTTTTGCTGTTGTTCGTTGTTCGGTATTTTTTGACAATTCTACCTCTTGGCCCTCAGCCACAAATCTACTTTTTTTATTTAATCTTTAATCTTGATTGATTGCTTTCGACACTATTTTATTTTTATCTACTCCATTTTCCACAACTACTTTTACTGCAAACACTACTAACTGCATAAAAGCTTTTGTCGAGAGCTTGAACACTGTTGGCACAATTAGCGCTCACCAGTGTAGTCTGCATTAGTAAAGGTAGCAACACCGCGAAAGGCACAAATACGCCGTCTCTCAAACAGCAGAAGCACAAATTAAAAGAGAAACCTATAAAAACGTCAGCCACAAGCTGCTGGCTAAAATGTGCGGCGGAAGAAAAAAACTTAACATATACACACCTAAACAGGCTAATGAATGTGATAGCAGCAAAACATGAAAAAATATTTCAAAGAGTTAAAGAGAAATAAAATTTCAAATTCAAGCCAAAAGGTAGTAAGTCACTTTGGGGCACAAAAAGAGCGCAAGATTATCTAACATTTGTGTTTTTTATTCTTTATTTAGTTTCTTCTTGATACTTATAAATAAATATAACGTTAATTAAAAACGCACCAAATGATGTCATTTGCCTGCGATGCAGTTTTTAAATTATTTACTTGCTGCAGAACAAGTTTCATTGCTTTGTACTCACCTTCGGCAAATAGTAGTTAGTAGTAGAGCAAAAATAATTGGAACTTTGAATTTTTGTGATGACGCAGTTGAAGATGTCACTTTAACAACAACAAAAAACACATAAGTTTTCAAGTATGTTGTCACTGATGTTTGTGGAACTGGTGGTGGTGGTGGTGGGCTTAGGTGGGAGTGGTTTTTCGTTGGTGGTTTAATTCAGAGTTAATAGAAATTGCTACGTTTTAATTTTACACACACACACACATACAGAGATGTACTAAATATACTCGCTTTAATATACACGAAGATATTTTTTATTAAATATTTAGCGCAAGTTTCAATTTCAACACTTTGGAATTCAGTAAAATTTTTTTTAAATATTTATATAATTCATAAATTGAGTTCAGCCAATATGCTTGATTTGATTTTTTTCCAATACGGAGAACTCAGTTATTTCGAAATGATTTTTATGCCTTGTAGGTGATTAAAGCGCAATTGAGAAAGCTTTACAAGTTGCACGAACTTCGGCACGAATTTTTGTTTTTGGAAATAAAGAAAATTAATTTTTATATTCAGTATAAAAATATATATGTATATTTTTCACAGAAATTCCGCAAAAATTTCTTCTCCGCCGTCCGACTCGAACTCGTGTGACTTGTCGTAATCGATGAAAGCAGAAAAAGCAACAAACGAAAAAGCGTACCGAAAAAGCCACTGTAGAGCGCATATAGCTGAAAAAGCTGCGAAAGAGTGATTCGCCTCGGCTCTCAATAAAGTTTTACACCGCCCAAGAAAAAAAAGAAACAAAAAAAAAAAAGAAAAGACGGAAAACATGTGCGCTGAGTGCACAAGAGCAGAGGCGAGTTTATGCAGAAAAGTGGGTTGACTCAAAATAAAGTTAAATAAAACGGGGAGGGTGACGCGGAGAGTTAATGAAAATAAAACGTTGCATTAAAAGAAAATGCAAAAAAACACACATGTGATAAATGAAAATGTGCGAGATATTGCTTCTCTCTCTTCGTTCGAGTAAATTAGTTCGCAAGTACTCTCGTGAATTCAACCATAATTGAGTACATTTTTAGCAGTGGACAGTGTTGCCATGGAAAAATTTTAAATCGTAACTTTTATTTTGAGATCATTGGATTTGCTAATATCCGTTATAATCGGAATAACAACAAAAAAGTTTTGGGGCATATTTTATGTAAAAACTAGATGATATACCCGGTTTTACTCGGGCGAAAAAATGTAAGATTTCGGTATTTATTTGAAAAGATTTTTTGTTTATTTTTAGTAATTTTGTATTTTTGTAATTTTGTTTGCATAAATAGTATCTAATGATGTAGTTAAAGAATCATGATAATTTCTCAATTCGTTACAGATTTATACTCTCAAATACCCCTTTAAACATTGTCACAGCAACAACAGCGCCACCCACCGGGTCAAGCTTTAGACCTAAATCATCCACAAACCCAGAATCCACAAACAAACAAATCATCAAAATGGGTCCAGACGTTTGGTAAGAGTTCAGTGACAAAGCCATGTACAGAAGAATGTTATAAATAAATATCGTCGTTGCGCATACAAAAAAAGGTTATGTGTTGTCGAACAATTTTTCAGGAGACGAAAAAACATTTTTGTTTTTTAACAATTTCAATACTGTTTTCACATAGCCAGCTAACTTTCACATTTGAAGCATAATCGCGAATAACGTTTTAAATGACAAAATTTTAATTTTTGACCAGAGATAAGAAACGTTTTAAACATTGTAGGCGTTTATTTTTGGTTTTTTTTTGTTAAACACTCTGATTTAATAAAACTTTACCATACATAAAATATAAAAAAAATTAAATAAAAGATTTAATTACATCTAAATTTACCGTTTAAAAGTTTTTACAGTGGAATATCGTTTTATATCCAAAAATTTTCCACTGAACATAACATATGACTTATGGTGCTTAAAACGTTTTTCCACTACTAAAAACGACTTCACTTACAGCTAGCTGCACTTACAACGTTCTTCCAAATTACATTCACAGGAGCACTTTTATTTTCTATGGTCTCTCCATTTTTCGAAATATGAGACTGACCGATTTTCGAAAAATTTTTTAAATTTTTCCGATTTTCGAAATATATTTAACGTTTCGAGCATCGATAGCACATGCGCATCAAGTTCGATTGTTCGCTTTTATTCATTTTACAAGCATGTGAAACTTTATTCCACTGAGTGGCATTTAAAAATGCGTTAAAAATGCCCCAACCTGCATTTTTTTTTTACTCGCTTCTGTTTTTATATAGTATAAGAGAGTAATTCTAACTGGTATCCGCGAAAAAAACACTTTAAAAAAAAATGTCGTTTACAACGTTATTTGCGATTATGCTTCATTTCCTAACTTCTGAACCAATAAAAATATCAAAAAATGATTTGGTGAGTAGATGGGGCATACATATGCCTATTAAATGGTAAAATAAAAAACTTTTCGAAATTTTACGCATAACCTTTTTTGTATGCGCAACGACGATATATCAAATGCTAGATGATTCCAAAATAATGTAATATTTATATTATTAATATTGATATCAAGCCCAATAACTTGTTACTATGAATCGATACCACGATTTTCACGTATTTCTGTGCTTTTTCATAATTTATTTCCAAAATTAACTATTTTGTATAGATACTGAATTTAATCCGATATCAGTTTCTTATTCGATTAAATTCGATTAAATTAATTCGATTATTCGATTCAGATTCAATATTATCGTAACAAATCCGATATTTTGAACCATAAGGAATAATATTTCAAACTATACTGCCAGAGTACCAAATGCGGAAATGCTTCCTATATTAATATTAACATTATTTATACAAATATTTGTTTAACATTAAATACCTTCGTTTCTTTCTTTAACAAATCGTTTTGTATTAATTTAATTTAAAAAATTTATTTCAGATGCGATTTTTCGATGGTTGAATTAGGACAAATTGTTGGTCCGGTTTAGTTATAAGAACTTCTAATACCCGGAATAGCTGCAGTCTTATTTGTTCTCATTGGTTTGTAGTTATACTTTATACGTGATTTTAAATAAATTTTTAATGAAATCTTAAATTATACACAACTCGTGGTCCAACTTATTACAAATTATTACAATGTTTTTTATAAAAAATGTACATTTATTTTCAATATACAGATGTGAACATTTAAAATGTTAATTTCCAATTGTGCCAATAAAGTACATTATTATAGTGTGAACTGCATTAAAGGCATCACACCCCATGGTTGAATAAATAAAGTTGTCTCTGGGCTGGTCGTACTCTCTTCTTAGTACCCAAAATTCTCAAAATCAATGAAAAGCAACAACAACAACTTCATCGGCTTTACATGTTGTCAATTTTCGATTTCAGATTTTGGATGAGCCGTCAACTTCGATTTGACATTTATGGAAACTCGCTCTCACTCATGCGACAACCTTATTTATTCAACCATGATCACACCCCATTGCCCAATACTGCGCATATTAGCTTTTTGATAATTAGTTCTGATCAAATTTATCTATGATTCTGATTTTAATACAAAAGTTTTATAACTACCAAAATTGTTATCAAATTTAACCGTTGGATTTATATGGAAGGTACCACACAAGGTTATATCAGAAACTTTAACTATATCTTATAAATCAATTCTATAAGTAAGGTGGACATGCCGCGTAGTTGTGTTGTTTTGACGGAATTGTAAATATTGTCAAAATTGTACATAAAAAAATATGAAAAAAGGTACTTTTCAAAGTCTCTCCCTATCCGACCTGCTTTCTTATTGTATCATGCTACAATCCTTGCTTTTATGTGATAAGATCATTATCTAAAGGTTTATTCAGATGTAACTATTTTTCAACTAAGCATTCGTTCTCTAAGCCATTTTATTATCAAAAGGTAAATCTTGTTATTTTTATAAATATGCAAATAAGCAGAAGTTCAAAACTAGCTGATAAAGCAACTAGGTTCCTATTTTAAGATGCATAGACTATCATTTTTTTAGACAAATTTAGTTTCTTCCAAGATTGCCGTGTGAAAAGTTTATCAGAAATATAAGAAACAATCTCGCTGTAAGATAGTAATTTTTAAAAACTTAGTTTTCTATTTCATCCAGTGCTTTTGTTAATAATTTAAAATTTTTTGCATTATTTGAACGTTGATACTATTCGATATAATTTTAAAAGATAATTTGTGCGTGAATCGAGTTGAAGATTAAGTTTTGTTAAGTTTTTTTTCTTTTGATGGGCGAATACTTTTATTTTGAAAATTTGGACCGATAAAAGTTAGCAACATAAAAAAAAAACGTAACATATGAGTAAAGTCAATCTCATATCACGTGGACTTGTCGATAAAACACAAACTACATATTAGGGGTATTAACGATCTGGCGAACTTCGCAGTGTAGTTATGAAAATACACTTTTCGTATTATTTGTTCTACTGTGGAAAGGAAAATATTCGGTGTAGCCAAAGTTTCTTGTGGGTTTTACAATTAACTTTGAAAAATGACTCTTTAACCCAGGCATGTTTAGAATGGTTTACAAAAAAGTTCTTTCACTTAATTTCATCGAATTTTTATATAAATCTTATAAAAAATAACTAATTTGAAAAATATCTTGTTTTAAGAAATTTTTTACGTTTGGAATTGAAATAACATTTTGAAATTTGTTATATCTTTCATAAAAAAATTGGAATAAGATTGCTTAGGGTTCAGCGGAGATAAAATTAACAAAGTAGAAGGAATAGAAGCTCATTTTATAAGAAAAGCTTCATAAAATGTCAAGCATAATTGAAGTTTTTTGATCTTGTTTTCTTTTTAATCATGTTTGACTTCTATACATTTTTAATTTATATATAAAATTTGTGAAACCAAGTTAAGAAATTACGATCTTCGTAAATATACCTGAAATAAAATTATATATTAATAATTATATAGTGGTTCTAACGGAAAATTGAAGAACTTTCTCAATAATGCAAACTATTTTCATAAAAATAGAAACAAAAATACATAAAAAATATTTTTTTTTTAATATATGAAAATTCTTTTGTTCCTTAAGGAAAATAAAATGGTTACAATTTTACAAACACATGATTGCCCAAATTGGATCATATATAAATGAGAAGAATTATAACGTAAATATAATTCTTGTGTAATCGGGTTAACGCTTCTAAATATGATTTGAAGTTTTCATTTATCTACGAAACTCTATCAAGCTGAATCGATACAGTCATTTCTAAGAACTTTTGCTTGAATTTTAGGCATGTCCTCCATCTTTGTTGTGAAGTTGGTTGTAAATATTGGTGACGTAGTTGGAGATTGTCAAAGTGGCTGAATGAAAACGTAGTCACAATTTATTTATAGGGGGTGTAGAGATGTAGAAATGTTGGAATTTTCTTATTGAAACTTGGTTTATTAAAAAACGATTGTCCGCAAAAAGTGAATATATTTTTAGCACTGTTAAAGTTTAGTACTAAAAACAAAAATGGATATTTCTCCCGTTTTTACCCAATTACACAAAAAGCAGCTACGTTGCTCGATGCGTTTGACAGAATTTTGAATGGTGCTTTGTATTTATTTCGTTATGTTCGTCTCGTTTGTTGACAAACATTTTTAACCAATCAAATACGAGAAAAACTGGCACCTATGACGTATATTCGCAGTAAATTTAAAATTTTGCTGAAGGCGCAATCATTCTTGAGTCTCACTACCAATATTGGGCTTAAACTACCAACACTTGGCTTAAACTTTGTTTAAAATTCACTGAAAACTACGATACATAGTTTAAACTAAGTTTAAACTATAAACAAAGTTTAATTAGCACTAAAAAGCTGGCCCTATATGACAAAATTGTTAGTTTCCTTCATTGCACAGAAATTTAAAATCGTGGTTTAGCTAAGATTGTGTAAATTTACTTTACGCCTTAAAGACTGCGCTCTCACCCTAAGAGCGAAAATAAATTTCTTTTGAGTTCTTTCAAAATTAATATGAGTGCCAAAGTGTAAACAAACAACAGCTGATTTCCACAACTGGCGTTCAGCAACGAAATAACAGAAACTTATTCCATTTGTGTTCATTGACGGAATTGATTGTGGATGGTTGTGATTGTTGGTGTATGGTTTATGTTATTTTTTATTGTGTCCGATCGTATAAATTAAAATATTTGCTATTTTTTTATTTATGATTTGCCTATCGAAGATAAGAGTTGTGATAAGAGATTCCAAAGCAATAAATATACGGACACCCGAACAAAAAAGGCTGACTTTGTTTGCCAAAAGCGTATTGAACTTATTGAACTCAGTCCACAGTAACGAAGCGAACGAGGTGAAGCCCAACAAGGTGAAAAAATATCATAAAGACCGGTGAAATTTGTAGGAGAAACGAAAATGTGTGTAATTTTCTTTTATGCGGACTCGAATCCAGCACCTGGTGGTTACAAATTGATTTTAGCCTCGAATCGAGATGAATTCTATGCGCGAGAAACAATGGAAGCGGCCAAGTGGGCCAATGCGGAACATGTCTACGGCGGTAAGAATGCTTCTAATATTTGATTAGGTTATAGACGTTATTGATTTATTGCATAGGCATTGACTTGGAGCCAGGACGTGAAGGTGGCACTTGGTTGGCGATTGGCGGTCACAATGGGGTCTTCAAAGTAGGTGCGCTGCTCAATTTAACTGGAGAACCAAGACACAAGGATGCAATTGGTAAGTTTTTCGGGGTAGCCTTTTTATTTGGCAGCATTTATTTCTGTCATGACTAAAAAACATTTCGTTGACTTTTTCATCATTTCTCGTTTCATGCCACCGTGTCTCATTTGCTAACAACCACTGTTTATTATACGTGGTACTCCGTGTTGCTCTTGATACATAACTCCTTAACCGCATCCTGAATGTATTGGCTTCTTTTTGATTTGATAAAACTCCACCACATTGAATTTTGCTGAATTTTACATAAATTTCTTTAAATTCTATTTTAATCACATAAAATAAGCACAAAATAATATTTTGCACTGCAACTTTAATAATAAACACGCTGTTGGTGCTACCCATACGACAACAACAACAACATCAACTCCAACACTACACAATAATCATTTTTTATTAGGGCGTGGAATGATTGTCTCGGATTTTGTCAAGTCCTGCGACGACTGCAGCATCGATGACTACAATCGTGACTTGGTAGCGGACTGTACCAAGTATAGCGCCTTTAATTTTATATCGATTCAGATTGGGTGCGTGGCAAGGGCATATTCAAATAAGTGCTAAGAAAGATTTTTCACAACTTTTTTATTTTAGCGCCAGTTCACTGCCTGCGCACATTACGCACTGCAGCAATGTCCCACCTAGCTTGGACCAATACGACGAGCGTCAATGCTATGGGTTTGGCAATAGTCTTCCAGAGTTACCTTTCGAAAAGGTACGCATTGGTCAGCAGCGTTTTCAGTCCATCGTCGAGACTTTTAATTCGCAAAAAAGCACCGCAGCTTCGCGCGAACAACTTGTTAAGCAGTGCAAAGAGTTACTGAAGTGCAAACAAAAATTTTGGCCCGATGCTGAGCTGCTACGACGTGCTCCAAATTGGGGCGAAGAATTGAGTGCACTTAATGTTATTATACCGCATGAAAGCTATGGCAGTCGCACCCATACTGTTATTTTAGTCGATGACAAGAATAAGCTGCACTTTTATGAGGATACCATGGCAGGTATGGATCCAGAGAATGATCAATGGAAGTCAACGCATATTGAGAAACAATACTTCACAGACTGAACGCTATGAGGAGAATAACGTTTGATAATGCTTTCAATGTTCATCTGAACATCTTTTAAGTCATTTCTTAGAATTTTTTTTTCCTGCTCAGGGCCTTAAAGCCAAAACTTAAGTACTCAATATTTTTGTTCAGTTAAAAAAATAATAAAAGAGATTAGTTGTTTTTTTACATATCTTTATATATTTATTTAGTATATATGTTTCTTCTTCATATAACTATATATTTAAATAACATCACATACATTTATGATTAAATTTCAGATTAAATTGTACTTCTTATATATTTTTTTCTCTTTCCAAGAGTTACTTTTTCTTGTATGTTTTTTGTATTCTACTCTTGACGCCTTTGAGAGCACCTTTGCGCGCGCCCGTTACAATATTCTTGAATGTACCGGCATGTTTGGCGCGTTTGCTGCAATAAAAAATTATTGATTTAATCATTTAAAAATATTGTTATTTCTACTGCTTTTACTCACCGTTTATTAAGTGAATTTCTACTCAGTGGTATGTAGGCATAGGGTTCCATCTTTCCCTTCTTCTTCATGTCGCCCTTTGCCTTCTTCGTTGAGTATTCACTACCGGCATAAGCCGTCGATTTGTTTGTTTTGGCCGAATAGCTGGATTTCATGGACATAGCATCACTGGAGCCGGCCATGGGTCTGTGGATACCTTTACCGCCGGTGGTATAACGAGAACCTGCTGTTTTTCCTGAGCGCATGCTTAGCGCATCGGTAGCTTTTCGTTTACGTTGTGGTGCTGATAGTTTTTCTGCGTCATCTGCAGAAATATTCGAAGTGTTCATTACAAGTTACAACATTACAACACGCAACATTACAAAATAATAATAAAAAAAAAAATATATATAAAAAGTGGGTGGTGGGCCAAATTTTCCACGTTCTAAACTGATAATGCCAAGCGTTTCACGATCTGAAAAGCCTCCTCTTTGGACTGCAATTCTGGAAGTCGCATTGCCAAATGAAATAATTTTCCGTTAAAGCCGCGGTATTTCAATTTTAATCAACTGAACATAATTTCTATTCAAGTTGCAAAAATTGTTAATTCGATCCAATTTAACATTTCATAAAACCAAGCAATTATCTTCGGGCTCTTCAGCTTAGAATAGTCAAAAAAGGCAACCTTCATGTGCCATTTGACCTTAATGGCATCACTAAACTAAGATTTAAAATTTCTTGCTACGATGATTTGGGTATATTTGCTATAAGACAGATCCTCCTAAATTTTAGCTTGTGTAAACTGAGAAAATTAATTGATCTGCAAAAATGTAAAAATGACCTGATACCGATGCTTACCATCGCTGGAATCCTCCTCCATGCCAAGTTTTGTAGATTTCTTTACATCCATAGCATCATCAGCGTCAGCTTCATCTTCACTGCTGTCATCACTGCCATCGTCGTCGCGCATGCCACGCATAGCCTTATCGCTTATAATCAGTCTTCCATCTTGTGCAGTTTTAAAGCCACGATTGGCATCCTTGGACTTGGTCTTACCAGCTGCACCATTTGAGGGTGTATTTGGACGGTTTGCTGAGTTATAAGAGTTATAAAAATAAAATGTTACTTCAAAATATAAACCAAATGTACTCACTCAGAACATTGCCAATAGATTTAATGTCAGCCAAGTCAACGATATCCTCAGGATCCTCACGTATAAATGTACTACGATCTTTCTTTGACTTGGTTTTCGTTTTAGGATTATCATGCTCATTCTCGCCCATGTCTTCTGGCAAATCCGAGTCCGAGTCATCAAGGATATCTTCGATGCTATTAAGGAGCATAAAATGTATAAAGTTTTAGAAAATTTATCCGGCAAACATACGTCACACTCTTTTTCTCGAGACCACTAACAAATTCATCATCTGAATCATTATCATCAGCGTCCTTCTCCTCACTTTGTTTCTTGCGCGTTTCGCGACGCATCTGTTTGCGGATTTTCTTCAACCGACGATGCGTCACTTCATCATCGCCAGGCACAAATTTAATGAGCTCTTCAGCGGTAAAGCGTTTACACAGTTTTTTGAGCAAATAACCGATTTGTATGCGACAATAGCGTTTGGTATCTTTGGCCATGGCCGACAGAGATCTCATCTAACAACAAAATCTTTAAAGTTTTCTATTTTAAATAAAACTCCAAAAAACTTACAATAACTTCTAGATGATTGGCAATCAAGGGTGAAGGCATCACTTTGATGAATGTTATTAAAAACGCGACCGAGGCTTCAGCTTCAGTGCGCGATTTTTGTACAAGAAACACAGAAATTTGGTCGAGCACAAATTGCAAAGTGTTGATCGTAATATGCTTGCCTTGATGCTGTAGCACAGCGCGAAAGGCTAGAATTGTGTTAGTTATAAGGGATTCATCACCAGCGAAGCCTGCTGTTAGAATATCAATGAAGTCGTTCAACTTGTCAGCATCCTACAGGAAGAGCGTAAAACTATAAAATCTGCAGTCAATCAAAATAAAACAACACATTACCTGATAAAGTTTAGCTATCAGTTTAATAATTTCCTCAGATATATTTTCCTTGCGTGTGGAGAATTCTTTGAAGGACAAAACAGCTTCCGGTATGGACTTTAAAACAATTTTATCATTTATAGTCAGAGTTTTCCGATTTTCAATTAATATTTTCAAACATCTAAAGAAAGATAAATTAAACTTAGTATCTTAGCATTTTATCAATCGATAGCTTACTTTAAACGTGCCGCTTGGCAGACACTGCAGCTGGTAGCAAAAGCATCGAGTAACAGTTTCTGCAGAGCAACCACATTCTTGCGATTAAATTTCTGACAGGATGTTTGCTCAGAGGTGAGTATATCGCGCAACAATCTAGATTGACGGTTGAAAAGTCAATTAATAAACAACAAGTAGTTATATTAAATATTTTAAAGTCCTACTCATAGGTTTTACGTTGTTGTTTTTTCAGTTTTTGCTCATCCTTTGAGACCAATTTCGATTTATCATTCTTCAGAACGGGCACTATAAACTCCTCAAAGAAGACTCGTATAACTTCGCTGGACTGGAAGAGCACTAGAGCTGCCGCTACATCGAAAATAGAGTCGTATTCAAAGCTGCCAGGAGGCGTATTGGTCAATTGCGTTTTAGCCGTCTCAAATAGCTCTTTAACCATGTCATCAGGTGTTTTGGTCAAGTACAGCTTTAACAAAATAAATTTTAATAAAGACAAGAATTTCTAAAAAAATCCACCAGCTACCTTTATGACATCTAAGGATTTTTTGCGCAAATCCGCCTCATAAGTGCCACTTGGCTTTTGCGTATAAATATTGAAGAGGCGTGGCAAAAAATTCTTTGCATATTTGCCTAAAGCTTCATGTATCTGTTTTTGATCTTCATTATTGATCAACTCAATGAGACCATCGAAAATCGGTGCACGAAATTCTGGATTGTTATCTAGAGCATTGCCCAAGGTAGGTGCAATAAGGCGAAAATTCTCCGGATCTTTGGGGTTACGACAGAAACCAGGAAATAGACCCCATAGCTGGCAACAGAGCAGTTCATAGGTGTGCGACATGGAGACTTTCTTCTCTTCGGCGTACTGATTCCACTTAGCATTGCAGTCTAAAGCCAGAGGCAGCACAACTTCTTTGAAGAACTTAAAAGTAGCACCTGAAGCACCTTCACGCAACAAGGGCAGCAACCAAGACTTCTCAAGTACAACCTCGCCTTTAGAATTCGTTAAAGGTATGGTTTTGAGCACAAGTGCCGGACCCATTGCCTTGATAGCAGCTATTATAGAGTGTTCAATTTGTATGCGCAGCGCGCTTTGGGTGTCGTATCGCTTGGCAAGTGTTGCCAATGGTTCCACAAGATCAGCGCTAAATAAAGTAAATTTAATAAAAAAAAAACATAAAAATTAGCTCAACTCGTACCTAAAATACTCGCCACACACTTCAAAGAATATAGAAAATGTGAGTATTACATATTTCGCCACACTTCCAAAAGGAGCATTTAAGACTTTGTTGCTCAAAGCAATGATGCGAGAGATTGACACGCGATGTTGTTCGGCAAGCTCGTAGGTGGCACATGCAGGTTTAATGCACTCGTACAGCAGCTCTTTTATGCAATTTGAAACGCTGGATATAATTTCTGCGCGGTCCGACATCCATAAATCGCTGACCAAAACTTCTACAAAACGTGGCAGTGCAGGGACGCACAAATTCAGGTCTAGCATAGCTAGATGAATGTGTCCTTCCTTAAGCACAGTCATCCAGGCAATGGTTTGCCGCACATCGTCACGATCGGGGCGGTATTCGTGTATGGCAGCAAGCAGCTTGGCGCAAAGATTACCGCTTAGGTTGGTCGTACGCGACACAAAGAGTGTATGCAGCGCCTGGAAACAGTTAGTGCGAACCAACACGTTGGAGGCCGTCATGATAGAGAGTAGATTTTCGCACACTGAACGTATGTCTTCCGTTTTAAAGCCGCTTACAGTGTCTTTGAGAAGAGTCAGCGTGTGCAGAATTGTAGTTTGGGAGCCACTTAGAACCTCCGGCTTGAATTGGTTCAGACAGAAACGGGAGACACGTTCACCTGCAGGGTGGTAAGTTAGTTTGGGCTGAGCAGAACTATTGGTTTGCTCAGTGTTTTCTTCCGTTGCTTGCAATGGTTGCAACATGAATGAGCTGCCGTGAATAATGGAAACTATTGCATGCTGAGCAGCTTTTCTTATCTATAATAAAAAATTATTCTTATTACGTCTTTGCTTAAAGCGTTCGTCCTACCTTTGGCTTTGAATGTATGGTGAACGAGAGTAGAGCATCGATATATTGCCATGTCGAGCTGTATGTCCAAGTTGTGAATTCCTGCGCACGCAACAATACCGATAACGATCCAATGATGTATTTAATAACAGATTGATTGGAGGACTCCATAAAACGCTGTAGACAGGACAACAAAGTTTGTGCGGTGGTACCAAAACTTTTTCGCAGCACTGCTGTGGGAACAGATTTTATACCCATGCCAAGCAGCGAGAGACCAGCAATGACGTCAGTGTCCTCAGTGCTCGCTTCGATTTG
The DNA here is from genome assembly GCA_943735915.1 of Pherbina coryleti. Taxonomy (NCBI): domain Eukaryota; kingdom Metazoa; phylum Arthropoda; class Insecta; order Diptera; family Sciomyzidae; genus Pherbina; species Pherbina coryleti. The sequence goes on from OX030951.1 coordinate 3,752,330, forward strand.
TTCCATAAGCAAAATAAAGTATTCTGTAGAAGATTCAGTTCCGCCACGCTCCTTGATGATTTCGGTGAGTGCCGTGAGTATAGCCAGCATTTCTTTATGCAGATCAGATGAGGCTCTGAACCCGCACAGTAATTTCTTGAAACTCATATTTGTACATGTACTGTAGTTAGATGCAAAGGTCTTGAAAGTCTTAAATGTATTCTGTTGCGACTCCGACATATCCTCATCTTCGTCATCGTTCAGCTTGAATGATTTGAGGCTGCCCGCAACATCGTTAACGGTTGTCGTCTCGGCGTTGTACATTTGACGTTGTTCATGCTTAAGTATAGCTTCTTGGGTAAGACTGCTGGAGTTGGTAATGGCATCTGCAGGAGCTGCAAAAAATATTATTCATATAAAACCACCTGCTGAGGAATGGTGAAAACCACTCACCTAAGCTTAGGTTTGGCTGAAAGAATCGCGACTTCGCCTTTAAGCGGTGCTTCATTTGCTCGGGATTAGATGTTGCTGAATGTCCTTTGCCCCAGTTCTTGCCCTTCTGATGACGCTTAAGTTTCGAACGTATTTTTGCCATTTTCACTATTAAATACTATTAAATTTGCAAAACTTTTCTAGATTGTGATAATCTAAACACGTGCTGGTACGGCAAAGGAATAAATTTTAAATGACAGCGAATGTCAACAAAATATGCGGAATGCATTAACATGGTTGTCATGTCTGTGAAAAGAACGAAAATAAGTATTCGAGCTAACGCCGCCGTTGATTTTAGATCGGCTTCAATATGCTTAAAATCATGCACAAACTGAGTATGCAAAAAGGAATTTCAATTAATCATTTTATAGCAGATATCAAGAAAAGGACTAATTTTAATTTAGTGGGCCCACTCCTAAATATTTTTTCTTTTTTTTTACAATATATATGCTCTCCTCCTAAAAGTATTGAGGCAATAAAATTTTTTCCTGGTCGGAATAACTTACCGAGCGTTTCCACTGGGCGAATCCGGTGTGTATTTGTGCATAGAGTAGTAGATACGTTGAAATGGTAACTAATAACGTAGGAAAAACAAAAAAGAAAGAAAATATATTGAAAACTTAACACAAAAGAACCTTGTTTTACTTTGTTATTTTATTAGCACTTTATAAAATCAAATTATTTATATAATATTCTTTATATAATAAATTCTTTATATAAATACTTACATAAATCTTTAATTAAAAGGGATAAAAGTAGTAAAAATTAATCCGATTTAGTACGTTTGCATAAACAAAAATTCATCAATGCTGATGTTCGTAAGCATTGAATTTAAGTGTTTCCACTGCACGAACAAGATGGCGACTTAACAATGTTCGCAAACTGTGTTCGTGCGGTGGAAACGGTTGGACCGAATGAAAAATTACGATTTGTTCGCTACGATTTGTTCGCGATGAATTCCTTGTTAGTTCGGGCAGTGGAAGCGCTCGGTTAGGAGATATAAATCGTGGAAGTTTGAAAAATTCATTTATTTTTGTATACAAAAATATCCTTTTTTATACAGAAGAGTACTTCTACGAATTGTATAAATAAATAAAATAAATAACTGGCCATTTCAGCCCTTGAAATGACTTTGACCTAGCTTCTTATGATCAATTGTGCTGTGCGTGTTATTAAGTTTGTACACAATTGACCGAGAACCGGACCTACATGTTTAACGCCGACTCCGAACGGCGATGAACGGAATGTTGTCTGCAGAGAGGTGGCGGCCGTACAGAAAAATTATTTTAATTTAAATATATTACAAATGAATAAATGAAATGAAATGAAATGAAATAATTTTCTGTCGATGCTGGGGTTCGAACCTGGGTCTCCAGGTTCGTTGACATAGCGGCCACGCACTTTAACCAACTACGCCACGGACGCCACAACGAATTGTATATACCCATTAAAAGGGTAAAATTTGGTCGATTAAATGTAATATCAACTTCAAAATTCCATTCCATTCTTTAAAAAATTTAAAGGATTGAAATGGGATCAGTATAAAGGTCTTTCGGAAACGCAATATGCATTAATTTAACGGCAACCATTTAAACAACACATTCATAAAAGGAAGACTTGGCAGTACTGGACAATTAACATTGTTCCATGGTATAATAATACATGGTAGCATTGACAACTGCTTATTTTCTCTTCAACAGGAAAACATAAATTGTCAAAAACAGCTTTTTGTGGAAATACATCAGCAGCTGCTGTGGTTAATGTTTTTTTTTAACTTCAACGTTTTCAACATTGCTTGTGTTTTCAATGGCGGATTGTGAGCGCTCTCTTTTTGAGTATATTTTTTGACAGTATATGATTTCCCAAGCAACTGTCAATGCTACCATGTATTATTATACCATGACATTGTTCATAAATGCACAGGAGAGACTGCTGTTGCGTCCAATATGTACAAAACATGCAATCATTAAAATAATGCTGCAAATGAAATGAAATCTTTTTATTCCATAAAATATTGAATTTCTGTATTATACGTATGCGTCCATGATTTCTTATTTTAGATTTCTCGTATAAAAAATGCAAATATTTTTGTGCATTACACTCGCAACGCAAAAATTAATCACGCAAGTGCAGGGCAACATTGCATTTTTTGCACACTGTTGCTGAATTTTATTGCATTTTCGAAAACACCTTAAAATTCCAGTGATCATATAAGTGTTCTTAAATTCATATTGTTTAAGTTCTGATGCAAATTAGTGCCAATAACGAAATTTCCTTGATTCTTTAATAAAGTTAAAGGCTTTGGGAATGGAAAAAAATTTATATGCACCAAGAACAGAAATTTTTAAAATTGAAGCAAGTGCTTATGATTTGAAAAAAATATTGCGCGTGGTCTTACCAATGTTCAAATTTTGTTCAAAATTTGTCACAATTAATAGTAATAATTTATTTTCACGACACTGATTCTAATGAACAAATTGATGAAAAAATAAATTAGCCTTTCATAAAATCAAACTGTGACGTATTTATTATTTTAACAGGTTTGATATTCACTATAAATTGTATCAAAATATATAATATAATGATACAAACCCATTTCGAAAATTGTTCCCCATTGTGTTTTTAGGATCAAATGTAATGCTTTCGAGAATACAAAACAAAGGAATGAGATCTATTTTAAAAGGCTATAGGCTGGCGCAAATAAGAAGCATGTTGTAAACTTTAAAATGATCATCCATTAAACAAAAAATTATTATGAATGGGACAGTTTTTATTTCTAAAATTAAGAATATATTACCTAAATATTTAAGTTATCAATCGGCTTATATTGCTAACGTTCAGCCACACAGTTTGAGAAATGGAGCTAATTTTAGACTATATTTGTCCTAATAACAGTTCACAATCCCAATAATAGTTCACAATCCTAATAATAGTTCACAAAATATTTTGTTATACAAAAGCCTTAATTTATACAATGTACTACTGTAATTTATATAAAGTAATAATTTGAAGAATTAAACAATTAATTCATTAATTAATGGTTCCATATAAATTAAGAAATCTGTTAAGAAAATATTACATTTTAAAACCTAATTTTGTAAAAATGGCATATTTTAAGTAAAGTAATAATAACAAATGAAGTGAATACCTTATCATATTATATAGTATGTGTGATTTTCTCTAATGGCATGTGCTTTTGCCCTCTTCGAGAATTCTGCCCTTTATGTGTTCTTTTCTCGAAAAAATTCTGACCAGTAAATTAAATCGTGTTTTTTTCTCGAAAATGTTGACCTCGAAAGTTGAAAAAATGCAGAATATTTGCACTCTCAAGATCGACGTTTTTAAATTCTGCACTCAAATGCTATCAACTGAACGAACAGAAAAAGTGACATGTTAGGAAAATAATAAACGTTATCATTGACATTTCATTAAAGTTTCAGCTTTTTCACGGTTGACAAAAAAATTATTATAAAAATTGTTCTTAAAAGTAAGCAACAGTACAGCCAACACAAAATCATTGAAAAAAATGTTGCATTTTATCTGATCTTTTCTCGACCAAGAATAGGTCAACATTTTTTGAGTTCAGGTCAAAATGTAAAATATTCTGCACTCAGAAGGCAGAATTTTTTGCCAAGAAAAGAAAACGCCACAAGTTTTCACAGGCTTGGTCGATTTGTGTTTTCTTTGGGAGATGGCAACTCGTAATAAAGTATGTTTTGAAATTTTCACTCAAACAGATAACAGCTGATCGCTAACGTCAATCACAATCGTTTGCTTGTCATTTTTCTTGTTCCTTTGGTTGTGTGTTCGCGCAATCGTTTTTCCGTTTTCAACGTCTCCAGCAAAGAAATAATTAATTTCTTTTGCGCAAAAAATTGCTTTATTTATGCAGAAATCTGACAAAGAATAAATTAGTTGAAAAAACTCTGAAAAAACAAAATAAAAATAAATACTAATAAAAAAAAAACGAAATGATGAGCAAGAAACTTAACAAATCAAAAATGTAAAAGTACTAAATAAAATTCTTAAATATTCGGAAAAAATCACATAAACGAACAAAAATTATAAAACCATAGTTATAAAAAAACAAGCAACCAAGACAACATAATTAGGCCAAGTTAGAGAGTGAAAGAATTAACATCTCTGCCGGCGCTGCGCGTGATATCAAAAATTTTGTTAAAACTTCCATCAGGCTTCATTGCAAAGCCGGCATAAATTAAAATTGGTTGCTGCTAAAAACATGGACTTTTTTCAAGAAATGACACAGGATCTGCAGGAATTCCTAGGTGAGTTAACCAAACCATTGAAAAATAATGTTAAATTAAAAACTTGTTAACTAATTCTACTCAAATGCATTAATACAGCAACTTACATCGACTTGGATTACTCGCTGTGGCTCTATCGGCTGTTGACGCCGCTTATGGTTACATTCATGCTTCCGTTGGTATTTGTGGCTCTTATATACATCTCCTTCCTGGTGCTCTTCGTCTACAAACTGCACAGGTGAGCAATCTTTAATTAGAATGATTTTTGTTGGCCTTGCATTAAATTGATTTGTGCAAAAACTGACACAGCATTTAAAAAAAAAAATCCATACTTAGCAGTTAATATTCTGTTAAAATTTCGGCCAAAAAATGCTCACGTTTTGGTTAATGCACCTTTGTCATTGAACTTAGCTCAAAATGCATTCAGCTTTTTCGATTTTGACAGGTTGTTTTCGTTTTTAATGGCGGTGCTATTTATTGATATTTTACTGCAAATTACAAACTTGATCCTAAATGAAACTACATAGATTAAGTAATTGCAAATATTTAATAATCATTAGCGTTAGTTGAGTGCATTTCAGCTCAAGTTTTTTGTTGTTGTTGGTTTTGTTGTCAAAAAGTCAAGGTTCGTTTCAACTTATCGTCTGCCGCTATTGCTATTATTATTGGAGTAGACTGGAGAGCACCTTTTATTGCTTTATTATAGGACTGGGCTACCAGTTAGATTACTTAATTAGTTTTAACGTTTTCTGCAGCAATTTTTTCAACTGTCAATTTAAAGTAATAAAAAAGAGGTGGTTCGATTTTTAAAGAAATCATAAATGATTATCGTTTATTATTTTTTATCACAGGCAAAAATAAAAAGTATACCTTTTATTTTAATTAACCTCTAGAATGCATTTAAGTGACATTTTGCACACTAGATCATAAAATAACTTGCTTTCCAAATAATTGTTGTGTTTATAAGGCAAAAACACCCATAATTATCGCGCAAATAGCTTTACCATACATATAGGATTCTCGACATCATAGTCCATATCTTGTAATCAATTTTTATTTCGTTGGATCTCAGTTATTTTGATATTTTATCGGTCTGAATTTACTAGCTTGTTTTTACATTTCTATTTTGCTATAATCTTTGTTGTTATCATGAATTGGACAATTTTCACATCTTTACTTATATGATTTATGGACACCTTTTGTGTTTGTTGCTCATAGTTGTTTCTTTGGTTGCATGAAATATAATTTGGTGTTTTCAGAGATAACGTCTAAAAGTTCATAAGGTTATTTTTTAAATTCTTTGGTTCCGAAAAAATGGCATCTCTTACAATCTTATTAAGAAATTGTAGTCACAATTAAACTAAATTTAGCATCGTAGGAATGCTTAAACAAACTAATTAAATGGATGATTTAGGATTTCTATTATTTATCGAAATAAAATCTCATAAAATTTAATCTTAATTCTTTCACTGGGAACTAATGAGAATGATGTTGCTATAAAATGTAATAAAAAATGCATTTTGACACAAATATAAGCCCTGACTAGAAAATTAGTAAAAATGGGACTATATATATTAATGGGAAAAGATAGGAGCAATGAAAAATTTTTTAACGAAATGGAATGCCAACTTTTTCTTATAAAGATCCGAATTATTAAATATCAATAAACTATAAGAAGTTTTCATTTTATTTTTATCTCAGACTACACTACATTCCAAAATTCTCTGATAATAATTGATCGCACATTCCTTATTCGGATGTACATACCTAGGGCATCTGATTACATTACGCAAATAAAAGGAATTTGTATCATATTAAACTTTAAAACACAAACATTGATTTTGTTAGAGATAAACTTAAAATTTTCAAACCTTTCGACAAAAAATATTCGGTAAATGATGTGCACTTTTTAATCCAAATTCGAAGCCTTACTATGTAGATCATTATTTCGCTCGTTTTCTACAATAACGTTATAACTCAAAAAACTAGATTTTTCAGGAGAAGCATTTTAAGTTTTGAACAGACATATATAACATAATTATGGTTCATAATTTAATTTCATAACTTCAACTAATGAACTCATTTAAAAAGATATGATTCGAATAGACCTTTTATTCATTAAATTGTAAAAAGTTGTTGCATAGTTATTATTATAGTTTTTTTTAATGCCTAATAGTCAGAAAATCAGGAGTTATAGAGTTGCTCCAGGAATACAGAGATCAGAAATATAGACTTGCACATTTCGTGAGCTTGTCAATGAGTCCAAAAACCAGCAAATCAGGAACTAAAAACCAGAATTTTTGGATAGTGAGCTAAGCGTACTTTTTTTTTGTTTAATATTTTGAAATTTGCTTTGACATTCTATATGAAAATATTACAAAATACTTTCAGTACTGCTTAAATTTCACTATCAACCTATCAAGTATGAAAATAATTTTAATTTTGTTCAAAATTTAAACTCTAAAAATTATGAAGCTTGAGGTTAAAAAATTTGAATTTTTAGTTTATACTGTAATTTTAATGAAATTTCAGGCAATGAAATTGTTATGAAGCTTTTGTAAAATTAATTCTTTATAGTGTAAAAAATGTTTAATAAGTTAACAACATTTCTGTGAAATGTTTTACTCAAGAGAATTATTTAAGGACGGCGAAGAAAAATTATTCTTCCAAAAAAGCAAAAATAAACAAATAGTAAAAATAGAACTTAACAATTATGTTTTTGGAATCCTCTCTGCAGAAAAGTTATCATGCGTGCTGTACAAACCGATCGTAATTTCTGGGAATTCGGACGTAAAGTGGTCGCTGCTATCTGGGATGCACATGCACGCATCTATCACGGCTACGAAGTGGTCGGGTTGAATAACATTCCACAGGATGGCCCTGCACTAATCGTCTACTATCACGGCGCCATACCAGTCGATATGTATTATCTCAATTCTCGCATGCTGCTGCAACGTGATCGTCTAATCTACACCATAGCTGATCGTTTTCTCTTCAAACTTCCTGGTTGGGGCACCATAAGTGAGGCTTTCCACATCAGTCCCGGCACCGTACAATCTTGTGTGAACATACTTAAAGAAGGTAATCTGCTAAGTATTTCACCGGGTGGTGTTTACGAAGCACAGTTTGGGGATAGCTACTATGAACTATTGTGGCGAAATCGTGTTGGTTTTGCTAAAGTTGCGATTGAAGCTAAAGCACCCATCATTCCTTGTTTTACGCAGAATTTGCGTGAAGGCTTTCGTCAGCTTGGAATCTTTCGAACCTTCTTTCTGCGTTTATACAATGCGGTGCGCATTCCGGTTTATCCAATATATGGAGGCTTTCCAGTAAAATTTCGCACATATCTCGGCACACCCATCGAATATGATAGTTCTTTGACGCCCGAGGAGTTGCAAGTGAAGGTATGTAGAAATTTCTAATAAATTCTTATAATGTCGAATGTTTCAATTATTTCTTTTGCACCTTTAGGTCGCTACTGCCTTGGAGGAACTTATTAACAAACATCAGCGCATTCCTGGTAGTATCTTTCATGCGCTGCTTGAACGCTTTCCGCCATTTAGAAGTAAACAGTTCTAAACTCTAAATAGCATAAAAAATATTAAAATGGCAACTTATCTCTTTTTCTGTGTTAAAGTTTTTTTTTAAAGAAAAAAAAACTAAGACTTTGAATTCAGCACTTTATAAAATAAACTCAGTCGAATTCTTATTTACAACTCTACATTAAGCATGGAACAATTTTAAATTTTTAAAAAATTTAGTTTATTACTACTATTATTTTCTAGCGTACTTAAGGAGATCATCTTTTAAAAATCAATTGAGATAAATTGTCCTAAATAACTACTAGTTACACATTTTTCGAATCATGTGCGTATATTAAGCTATATATTTTGACAAAACTTCAAGGTTTTTCCTTTTTTTTTTATTTTATTTTTATATAAACTAAACCTAAATTCTAAGTTATTTATAACGTATTCCTAAAAATAGTTATATTTGATAGTTTTTAAAAAATTGGTTTTAACTGGGTCTAACAATGTTTAAAATTTTAAATAGATTACATTTTTTATAGAAAATCGCGCTTTTTTTGTTTGAATATTTGTGCTGTATATAAATGTTCGTAAAACAATTTAATACATAGCTAAATATTTGAACTCCAAGCATACATTCGATATGTATGAGAACTAGTTTATCAAGAATGTTTATATGGATGTGTGTATATTTTGCATTACGTTATGAAATTTACAAATAAAATTAACGCCCTGTAGGGTGTATACAATTTTTAAGCTACAATTGAGCTTTTTATTTTTTATGCTTTCTACAAATTAGTTTAAGTTTTAGTTTTCAGTTTGGTTAAAGTTTATTACCGCACAAATTTTAATATATAACAATTAAAGAAAGAGTGTTGAAGTCAACAGTGCCCGGGTAAACACTCATATGTGGAGAGACCAAGCCGTTGGCTGTGCTGATGAGCAAACAGCGAAAATACTCTCAGCCTAGCCAGCGATATATCCAAAACTGGCAAATGCATAGCAGTCACTAAGTAGAACAATTAATGATTACAATAAAATTAATTAAATTATGAAACAAATTTCATTAAGTGAAAAGTCAATAAAACTGATTATGTTCTAATATTGTTCGGCCATCATGAGCACCACTAGTGAGCTCCAGCCAGTGAAGGGATTACAGCCTTTGCCTTCACCTGTTGTGTCGTCGTATTGCTCCCAAATGTAACCAGTACGTTTGAATTCTTTCATAATATTTCCGATCACGTTTTCGCGCAGCTCACTGTAGAGTGTGCGTGCCTGCGCGGAATTTGGACCCTCAGTCTTGCCGTAGTGCTTCAAAGCTTTCAGTGCTAAATAGTTTATATTAATCCATATAGGACCACGCCAATATGGCGGATCATGTTCCGTATTACGCTTCATATAGAGCGGCGCTGTTTTGGACAACGAACGCAGACCGAATTTAGTCCAGAGCATATTCGGATCACTTAAATCACGTAATGTTTTAGTCAGGTAGGGTGAATCATGTTCAAGTATCTCCAAAAGAAAAGGAAATAGATTGACATAGCCGTAGGTAGAGTCCACAAATTTGTAATCGGGTTGTTTGAGCGTCACCCGCATCAAGTCCGGTTGGGCGTGCTGGAATTTATGTGCATTGCGATGCGTGACTTGAGGACGTTTCAACACCACTGAGTCCGAGTGGAGACCCCAGTCCGAATAGGTTTCGGTAAATGGACTGAGGTGCTGATTGTTGAGTAGCTGGTTGTCTGTGAGAAACGAGGCCGTTTCATAGTATTTGATGTCGTCTTTGCCTAGCAAGGTGGACAGTTCAAACATAACGCCCGCTGCAAATGCAATCCAACAACGCAGATCGACGTGACGTTCATTGCTTGAGGGATGTGAGGCACGTGGAAAATCATCTAACCCAGAGGTCAGAGTTTTTGGATTCAACTCGCGTTCACTTGCTTCATCACGACCACGCCATCTGTATGTGCCGAGTATATCACCTGAACAGAAATGCAAGTCAATATTAAAAAATAAAATCTTTGTTCTGGTAAAGAAAGTTTTACGTGTTAAATGTGGATATGATAGCACACATCGGACACATTACAGCACATATTGTTTTTTTTTATATATAATAATAAGAAAAATTAATCCAAATTAAGTTTTTACCTTTTTGGGTGACATTGAACCAATTAAACCAAGCCTGCAATCTGGGGTACAAACGTTCCAGAGTAGCCAAGCGATTGTTTGTCGATAGCTCCTTCTTGTGATGTGTCAAAATCTTTTTGAGGGTCAAGAAGAAAGTTGGTGGATTTGCATTCGTATTTTGCTGTGTTACAAATTCCTCGGGTACTTTTGCCTTAGCTTCTTCGCCCAATATCTGTTCGCGCGGAATCCAACCTTCTACATTGAGCAAATCGAACCAATGGCAAATGATATCCAACTCAATATCTAGATCCCACGATGAGATGAGTAGCCCGTGAAATCCCTCATCCCACAGAAATCCGCGTGGGAAAAATGAACGCGATGGTACCGCTGTATATAATGGCCCCTTCCAATAGGGCACCGGATTTTTGGTGTACATTGACTGTACACGACTAGAGCCATAAAAGTAGCCTATTCCGCCGATCATATTGCTCATAGCGTATTTTGCGAAATTGATATCATTTAACGAAAATCCTTTGGCCTTAAGTTGAAAAATGCGCTCGAAACGTTCATCAAATTCTGCAATTTTATCCTGCAACCAAGTGGTGTACTGTATTCCCTTAGGAGGCAGTGTAATGGGATCGCCCACTTCGTGATCCGACATAGAGTTGAAAGTTATGTCTAAAGCGAAATCTACATCGGCGGTAAACTGCACAGCAATAAAATTTGGGCTAGGCACAGCTCCAGCCGTCTGCGAAATCATTGCTCCCGGAAGACCAATGAACCGTCGTCCTTTCTTGTTTGCCATAACGCGGAAGTGTGAAAATATGGCTTCCTTAAGCTGACTCAACGAATTCGCCGTAGTGCTCAAGTAGGATTTATGCAAAACTTTGCCCTTTACCGGATGAAAGCGCACCTGTGTCAAGACGAAAAATTAAGAAGTGTTAGTGCTGCCAAAAGATGAACACACTCGTTGAGCTTACCTGAAATTGACCCAAACCTAAAGTTTCGCCAAATACTCCCGGCTCTGTGCTCTGCTCATCGGAAACATACTTGATGTCTCCGTTGGTGCGCTCATCCAACGCTACATACCAAATCAACGATACCGTGCGATCCCTGGCATTGCTTGTATTGCGCACCGATATCCGCGCTGTCCAGTCACCGCCATATTGTTTTTCAGTAGAAAATTTTATGAATGAAGTCTTGAGCATCAACGGCATATCATGGATTTCCTGTTCGCCGAACGTGCGTCCGTCATGATGCGTCCAACCATAATTCTCCAAATTATCACTCAAGTCGCACCAATGACGAATACCCTGACCACCGTGTCCCAAGTTTGATGGCTGATACCACATAAGTCCCATAACCAGCGAATGTGCATCGCGTGTCTTCAGGCCGAAGTAGTTTCCGGGTCTGTAGCTGCCCCAATAACGTTCTGGATCATCGAGACCAGTGCGCTTCACCATTTTGTTGTTGTCGAATGGTGTGTTGACACGCGTTTCCAGATAGCCCAGGAAACCAAAATATGAAGCTACAACTAGACAAACACAGCCAAAGAATATCATCCAACCGTCGAGTATTATGTGAGAGAATATGCTGAAGCGATTGGATTTATTACTGCTGGTGGTAGCGGTTTTACTAGTGGCAGCGCCTTTGCTACCGCCACTTGCACTGCTGCTGCCACTATGATTAGAGTTCGTGTGATTGTTGCCAATGTGTTTTAAATTTATTCTGACTTTTGGACCGTGCGTGCCCTGATGGCTGTTGCCTGTTGCGGCAGCAGTGTGTGTACCGGAGATCGATGACGATGTAGTTGTTGTGGAGGTGCTGCTATTGGTGCCATTGTGCGTATGTGATTTTGAAGTCTTGTTCCCATTGCTGCTTGCAACAGTGGTGCGCCTATGACGTGCCATAGTGCTGACGTGGTGACAGGAACAGGAACTTCGTTACAGTTCTAGAAATAGCTTGATGAATTAGTGATTACAACTAAAGTTTATTGATTTTTTTTGTTGATATTTTCATTCTTACATTTCGCGCAGTTTTCTTAAATAATAAAGTTTATTTAACGATATTATTTCATCTAGTTATCTCACGAAAACACGTCAAAACCAATCTAAAAATGTACACAAAACCAAAGAATAATTTTTTTCGGCTGTTTCTGGCGGATTTTGTTGACGTTTCTGTTGAAAGGGGTTGTTGACAGAGTTGCCAGCTCTTGGATTGAGCAGTGAAAATTAATTTCATTGAACAAGTTTGTCGAACTTGATGCAGAGCAAACTTTGATATGAGTAGAAATAAATTTTATATTTTATATTGTTGTCTGTTAATTAAGTATTTGAAATAATTCTTTGAATGTCTTAAACAATGTTTGATTATCTTTTGTAGTAATTGTATTCAATGGAATGCAATACTCTCTGTTATGTTATACATCATTTCGCAAATTTGTTTATTATCATTTTGATAGATTACAAATAAAAACTATAAAAAAAAAAAAAAAAAAAAAATATTTTATACCTTACTCTCAGTTTTAAAATGTCGAGATTGAGGTCAATTTTCCTACCAATTTTTTTGTAGTTGCTTTTAATGCATCGTTCCATAGTCGTAGACATATACAAATGTTAACTTTGACAGAGCGATTTCCTTTCTTCTGCATATTTGCAATTTGATTCTGAATTTTGCTTATTGTGCATAGAATTTTCAAGTGCGATGGTGTTAAAAAAAAAATAAATAAATAACTGGCAATTTCAGTCCTTGAAAGGACTTTGACCTAGCTTCTTATGATCAATTGTGTTGTGCGTGCGAGAACCTGACCTACAGGTTTAACGCCGACTCCGAATGGCGATGAACGGAATGTTCTTGTTCTCAAGAAGCTTTACATGGCATTTTGATTACTCTCTGAGGTTTGCCATTGTCTGCAGAGAAGTGGCGACCGTACAGAAAAATGATTTTAATTCAAATAATTTTCTGTAGCTGCTGGGGTTCGAACCCGGGTCTCCAGATTCATTGACATAGAGGCCATGCACTTAAACCAACTACCAAAAAAAAAAAATTAAAATAAAAATATCAGTACGAACATAAGTTTTCATTCAAGATTTCCCTATATATTTTATATAAAAGTAATGATAAAAAAAAAATTCATTTTAATGATGCATAAAATACTTTTTCTTTAATAAAGCAGTGGGCTATATTTTGATCACAATTTTATCGGAAGTTTGGTCCTTTTGCACATGAATATTCCTTAAACATGTTTTAAAGAAGCTGAGTGCAAAAAGTTGTATGAAATAAATATCACTGTACTCTATGTGAAGCAATTGAGCAAAGTGAGTTGATGCTCAGTTGTCAGTGGGCTTTTATTTAATAAAATGACAAGTACTTGGCTTTGAAATCGAATACAATAGCTTGGCTTTGAAATCGAATACAGGACGGACTCGGTCAACGCAACTAATAGAAATTCGGTCAGTTACAAAAACAGAGGTTGTTATAAAAACCGAATCAAAAAATTAAAAAAATTCTTAGTAAACGCCATACAAATGTAAATAATATTTAGCATTGTTTTATTGAATAATAATATAAAAGTTTTTTACATACGAGTAAAAATATATTATTTAAGATTTTATTTATTTTATTTGAAATAAAATCAAACATTAAAACTAATATTTCTCAAGTTGCATGTTTGCAAGTAAATATGACATTAAAAAGTGATTTATAATAAATTAATTTTCAAAGAAATTTGAAATTTTTTAGTGCATTTGTTACTTTTATATACAAAATGCGTAAAATTTTTTGACAAGTTATTTTCTATAAGATAATGCATTATTTTTCTAATGCTCCGAAAAATAAAAAGTAAACTAAATTTTTACACCTGTTTTATTCGAATTTTATTCGACTGCGAGAGTAACAAATAAAAATATGTGTAATTAACTTGTTTTATTTTTGGACCGACCGTCTTATGATCAAATTGTGTTGTGCGTGTTATTAAATATTTTTAAACATAAATAACAGAGAACTGGACCTACTAGTTTTTTTTTATGCCTTCACCGAACGGCTAATGTGCATGTCTCAATAAATTTTACATTGGATTAAATAATCCAATTTTATGAATTTTATTTACTCGCTAAGGTTTGCAATTGTCTACAGAGAGGTGAGACTCGATTAGAAAACTTCTTAACGCACTCGGCTACGGCTGCCACAAATTACTTTGACAGAAATTTTAAATTGAAATTACGGTAAAGTAGAGGAGAAAAATCTTTAAAAAATGTAAAGCTTCCACATAATATAATTCACGATAATTTTCAATCTTTACCACCACTTTCATCATCCGTTGCATCAAAAAGGAAATTGTTTAAACTTGTCATGTCTCTAATTTTACTCTTATGAATTTATTTCCTATTTCTTTCACAGATTTGTGATTTATGAATAATAATTCATAAACCAATTAATATTACTGATTATTGCCTTGATTCAGGTTAAATGAACCCTCACATTTTGGAAGGAACCGTTTAATTTTATTTATATGCAATTAAGAGGATTTGAATAAAGTACACTTTTTGATAAGTGTGCACTTGTGAAGAAAGGGAAAACATAAGTAAAGTGGGGTTAAGTGTATTTTTTTTAATATGCTTAATTCATACCTAACTGAGTGAAGTTGAGGGAACATGAGTTTGCTCAATTCATTCAGCTTTAATGCTAAACCAATGTTAACCAACCAAACCAACCAAACCAACCAATGTTAACCCGAATGGTGCTGTAATTATTGTTTTTCAAATTTCTTTCGGGTCGCTGAATCAAAAAATATGATTATAGTATATATCAAACACGAGCAGTTTTTTGTGAACGTCAATGTGCGTGACCATATGGTCACGCTGGCACAGTTCGGGTTAAACTCATTGCTCACGCTAAATTCAGTATCAATTTTAAAAGAACACAGCTGGTAACTCTAATTTCATGTTTTAGCGTCTGTCATAAGATTTATCGCAAATCATAGGTTTGTGTATTCGATAAATTGTTTTGTAAACTGTTATAAAGATTGATGTGCTGCTCACCGTTAGAGAGCGCTGTAATTATTTTTCAGTTTAATAAATTTTAGTGCGTGATTTTAATTCTTTTTATCAATTAAAATAAATTAACGAAATTTGTGTGTTTTAAGTGTTAAAAAACAATTATTGACGAAACAGTGTGGAAAGACTCGATAAGTCTAAAGTTTGTAGGCATGTGTGGATTGAATTTATATTATTTAAACGGCTAGAGGATAGGCAGCCAAATTACAAACTTTAAACAAAGAAAAAAAAATAAAAAATGAGAGCTTCCGCTATGAAAATATGACCTTGGACTTATGCTGAATGAGCTGTTATGGATTCAAGATAAGATTTTGGATCTTTAATTTTGCCATCAACATTTTCTTCCGAAATTCTGTCAAGCAAATGTTTTTTGTTTCAAACTATTTTGGAAGCTTCTCATCCAGCATTAATTTCAACTACGTCACTGCCAAGAAATTCAGGTACAAGCAAACCTACAAAGTAAACAAACAATCGTTGAAAAGTTCTCTCAAAGAACATTTCAAAAACACCACTTATGCTCATAACGGAAAAGGACATACACTTAAATCCAAAGGATATGTGGCTATACACGCAATAAACACAACTTTATCCATCTCAATTCAGTCAATTTGCATAATAAGCGTAAGTAACACACCGAAGCGATACAATTTCAAAGGCAGACGACAGAAAACAGCCACTCAAGATGTCAACCAGGACCAAACAACATAAGCAACAACAACAACAACAACAATCAAATTCCAGATATGATATGCTGTAGAAGTGCTTCCTAAAAGTCGACGCATCAAACGCCATAACACGATGTGATGTATGCAAATTTGAGTTATGAAGATGTCCTTCTTCTGCTGTCTTCGGTCGAATGAAATGTTTGCTTTATAATCTTTTTTTTATAAATTCGACTTTTTTCTCCACTGCTTGACTATTCACCAAATCAGCCATAAGCCAAGCCAAAAGAAATCCCTCTACTCTGGGTATGTACTTATTATTCGCTGAGTGCCAGTGTGAGCAGCAGCAGCAGCAGCAGCAGCAGCCAGAGTTATTCACCAGGTATTTACCAGGTTGAGGCTTTTCGGTTACACATTTGAAGTCTTTATATCACATTTTTTCCCTTCCAGCAATGTTAATGTGACAAACGTGACGAATTTCATATTCCAAAGCGATGCCGCATAAGTTAACATAATGGGCGCTACGGAAGCAGATTCATATGGTTTTGTATGTTTTTATTTCTACTACCGTATTTTTGCTCTTTAAACTGACACACATACATACTCGTTACTACACATTTGTGTATTTGTATAATTTTAAGAGATTCGTGATTTTTATTTTTGATGTTCGCAAGGAGTTGGCTGCTATATCAAAGGACCAAATTGATATTATTTCTTTTTATTTGACGTTACAAATGTCATCAATTTATGCGGAGAGATTTTTGTAGTGTTATTTTGATATCCTTTTTTTTTGGTAAATTTTCTGAATGAATCTTTTATGGAAATCTTTCTTTGATGACTATAATGTGCCGCCTAATTGGTTGATTATGCGAGTATGTATGTGGGGATTGCGAACATGACATTTTTTTTGTTTTTGTTTTGTTTTCGTGAATTATTTGGATTTATTTATTATTGGAAGAATTTTAAAATTCGAAAGTTAAAATTCTCTGATGACACTATGCTTAAAATTTGGGAACTCTCAACAAAGACTTAGATTTGACACCATGAGGTGGAATTACTCTTAATGCATATCCTCAAGGGTTTCTTGGGGTGACTAAAAATTTTTTTTAATAGTATGTAGATTATTCGCCTGAATCCATAATTTAATAATTTCTTGTTTCATAACATATTCAGCCCAACATAAAGTGTGCTCCTAAATTAGAGAAAGCTTTGTAAAGAAATGCAATAAACTGCGATATATCTCGAAAATTTAAGAAAATCCTTTCTTTTATCTTAAAGGATTTTTTTGAGAAGACATCACTAGTATTAAATCGAATCGGACAATGTTGCAACCAACTTCATTTCAAAGCCTTATCATTAGGCTTTCTTTTTCAGTATATGTCGTTTCGCTGAAGTGTAAACAACATAGTTTTTGTGTGTTCCGAATGTCAAAAAACACAATTTCCGGAAAAGTTTACTTTTCTGCTCTCACTTGAAGAAAAATGCATCTGAAGGCCATCGAATGCTGCAAGAAGCTTACGGGGAACATGCTTCATCGATTTCTACATCTACTGGTTGATGACTCGTGCCAAACGCAAAAAGAACTCTCAAAAGCATAGGAAGTGACTCAACAAGCCATATCTGTTCGCTTAAGGTATAATATACGTGTAACAACCAAAAACAGGAGCTGCCCAGCAGAAAAGTGGACCAAATTTGAAATAGTTCTGAACTAGTTCCAAAAAGGACCAGTACTAGTTCCACTACAATACCCTTTAACATTCAACGAACTGACGTTTTTTGCGGTTTGATGTCATAGGAAAAGACAATTGTCCCCAATATTTTAACTAATTGCATTAGGAACATTTTTAAACAGGTTGCTTTCGCAGTAGCCTGGAAGTGGTTCTTTTTTAACTAGTTTTAAAGTGAACATATTAAAAGTGTAAAAATTTAGTGCAACGGAAAGGTCCTAAAGATCTCATTTGTACCATTGTTTCCATCCAGATTCCAGAAAAAATTTTGTATATAAATATTTTTTTTTTATTATTTTTTCTTGTGCGCAGCAAATTTTAAAAAGTAGCCAGAACGCGTTTATTTTTTTCAGCAATACTTTTGAAAACAAAAGCAAAAATAACTGTTCTACACTGAACGAGTTTTGTACTTTTTCAGAGCTACTGCGAACTGCGCTAGAAATGAACTAGTTCACTTTTTCAATTGACTCCAAAATAACTCCTGGGTGTATTAAAAAAATTTTTTTAGATATAAGAAGTTATTATTTTTTTTTTAAATTTATACAGGTTATTGTACATAAAAAATACTTTATAAAAATATTTTTTTTTTTTTAAATACAGTTCTGGCTTTTATATAGAGGGCGCTGAAAATGGCATTGAAAAAAAGACATCCAAAACGGTTCGATGGATATGGCCTTTCCCATGTATCGGAAACAAAAAAATCAAATGACATTTTAAAGTATAGACCTTTTATTAAGCATCCCCCCTACGCAAGACCCCTGGGGGTTTTTTTTTAATTATGGCGGAAGTTGAAGTAAAAGTTAACAAAATAGATACATTTTCGCGCGCTTTTTTGTTTATATAAAAAAAAACAAAAAAAAAATAGATACTTGAATTTAGAGGGTATGCTTAAAGAACAAAATATCGAACAAAATGCTTCGAACAAAGGCATCATTAATATGTACTGATTGTGGTGCTGGTCAAGCCTTCAAGAATGCAAAAGATTTCGAGTTATCTATCGAACCGTTTTAAAAAAACTAGTTTCAAGGAAATCGCGTTTAACGTTTTTTATTTGTTGTATGGAGCTTAGACATAGGTTAACGAAAACCGTTATAACTTCTGTTTTTTTAAAATATCGATTTAAAAATGTGTATGTATATTCTTAAAACTATAAAGAACACATTAAACAAAAAAAAAAAATGTTTTTTTTCGAAAAATTTACACGTATATTATACCCTAAAAGCCATGGAAATTATTCAAAAGATAGGATAGTGAGTGCTGTATGAATTCAAGCCGAAAGACGTTGAACGCCGTTTGTTCACTTGTGAACAGCTGCTCCAACGAAAAAAAAAAGGGATTTTTGCATCGTATTGTGACTGGTGATGAAAAATGGGTTCATTACGGTAAATCCAAGCGCAAAAAATCATACGTGTCGCCCTGCTATACGCCAAAGCCGAATATTCACAGTCGCAAGGTCATGCTCTGTATTTGGTGGGACCAATTGGGCGTGGTGTACTATGAGTTGATACAACCAGGTGAAACCATCACAGGGCAACTCTACCGAGCTCAGTGAATGGATTTGAGCCAAGTATTGAAGCAAAAACGGCCAGAATACGAGCAAAGGCCCGACAATGTAATTTTGCAATATGACAACGCTCGGCTACATGCAACAGCGCAGCCGGTCTAAACATACCTTGAAACGCTAAAATGGGAAGTCCTACCCATCTGACGAATAACCCAGACAGTGCCCCTTCCGACTACTATTTGTTTTCGTCGATGACGCATGCCCTTGAGGATTAGCACTTTCGATCTTTTGAAGAACTCCAAAATTGGATAGGTTCGTGGATCGCATCAAAAGACGCATCGTTTTTTCGAGATGGTGTCCGAAAATTGCCAGAAAGATGGGAAAAAAGTAGTGGCTAGCGATGGACAATACTTTGAAAAATGAATTTGTACCAAATTTTTCCCAAATAAGCTTCCTTTAAAACTTTTATGTACACCAAATATTATAAAAATAATTTGAATTAAACAGTTTAGTCAGTGAGAGAATTTTGTTTCACAAAATATGGGGACAAGGATTTTTAAAAAAATATTTTTATCAATTCTGTCGCCGATTTTCTTAGTTTTTGTTTTGTCGAAAAGGATGATAAATTTTGGTTCAGGGAAATAAGCCCAGTGAAATAAAGTAAAGTAAAGAAATAAAGCATAAATATAAAATGAAATCCCAACCAAGACTTGCATAAAGAAATCGGTAACGCCTAAAATTTGTTTGGCAAATGTTTGGACCTAATTTCATATTTAATTGGTCCTTATTTCACAACAAATTAACGCTCGAAATCAAAAATGAAATAGCGCCCAGTTATAATGATATAAAGATCAACATTCTGGGTCTTACGTCATTATGAAATAACGCCCCAATTTTTAGGGAAATTTGTATAGTTTATCTCGGGGGTTATTTTATTGGACGTTATTTCACTGAAAAAATTTGACGTTGAACAGAATACTTTCTTCATATAAAAAATTGTAAAAAATATTTTAAGAAACGCCGAAAACGAAAATTGTATTTTTCGACTTAAGCTACTTTAACGTATTGTCACAGACATAATAAATTAATGTACGAACACACTGTCTTGATCTACAAACATTCATACAAACAACATCCGCTATATAATTAACGCAGTGGCGCACCACAAAACATTAAATTTGGGGTTTACATAAAAAAAAAAAAAAAAATACAGAATTCAAGCAAAGGAACTACGTGAACAGTAAGAAGACGGAAAGTTTTTTATACCGACTTGCAATAAAAACTAACGTAAACAAATTAAAAAATGCCAACTTTACAAAACCATGTGAAACACTCTCGAATACTCGAATACACTGATTCATATGCAAATTTTAAGCGCTAACAACAGCACCGCGCATGATCAACACCCAACTTTAGAGCATTTAAATTAATGATCGAGGGGCGTTTGTGACACACAGCCAGTGGGAATAATAATTTATGATGAAGTCAAAGTACAGAAGAACAGTGAAAAACGTGATAATGTCCAGTTGACAAAAGGTAACAACTTCATTAGATCGTCAGTGAAGCAGGGCGTTGCCGAAGCAGAGGAACAAGCAGCAGCAGGGCGACATAAAAAGAGTTCTGGATAAAGTTACGCAACCTTACGTAGCAGAATGTGGAAAATGTCTCTATATAAAATACGCATGCGCAGCGCTAATCTGCGTGCAATCAGCGTTGGTCACGTTGGCATCATTAATGCTGATTGTGGTGTTGGTCAAGCCGTCAAGAATATGGCTTGTTTTCTGTCAGCGCATCTTTACCCTAGAGTAGTGCTTTCTGAGCAAATTAGCACGCTTAGCAACAGCATCGCCTGGCAACTTCTAACTGTGCGTTGCGCCCATCGACCAATGCATTGGGCGCCCCTCAGCAAGTAACCGAGATCTGATGTCCAGTCGGTTGGTTGGTCAATTGTCGTTGACCAGCAGTGGTGGTCAATTAGTTGTCTTGGTTGCAAAACTACGCCTGCTGTTCAGGCGGCTGACGATCGTTGTTTGTAGGTCCCCTTTGATGTCCTTTGATTTTGCACATTGCGTGTGCGTGTTGCATAATGGCTTCCATTTGCTTCAATGTCTCTGTCGGATGTCGTCGATCTGTAGATAAGCAGCATGCTTTGTCTTTATTGCCAGCAATAGAGAGTTGTTAATTTTTCGATTTCCTGATCTTTTTTCTGTCGCTTGGAATTGTCTAGTTTCTGGTCTGGTTTCTTGCAGGTGGTGCTAAATTGTCAAAACTACCGTTTGTGTCTCAATTGTTGTGTTACTAAAACGAGGAGCAGCATGCGTTCAGTGGATACTTTATAAAATTGCAGATTGTTTTTTTTTCTCCAAAGTCCTTCCGATCTCTAACCCATAATGAGAAAGAAATAGTAAGGTGATTCATGTCACTTCGTTAGTTTGCGTATATCGTGAATTGTATTCTTCGTATATGAAGTGACATGAACGCACTTTTATGAACTTTCGTAGTTTTTTTGCAAACATAAATTGGTTGCATTCTTTATGATAGAGCGCTCAGGTAGCAATTGAACATAAGTTTTTATTTAATCTGATCGCCAATTAAAGCCCTTTATCCATAAAAATTAATTATATTAACATCTCTTGCTTAAAACTAAAATTAATTGACGAATTCTGTCTGTATTGTTTTTTTTACATAATCTTCTAGAATGCTATGTCCGGACACATTGCCGTTCGAAAAGCATGCTAAATAGTGCTTGGACAACAACCCGGCAGGTAACAGGATAGCAATAAAGTGGTTAGCGCTACCAGAACTCTCTTTCTTAGTTTGCCAAGACATAGCCCTTTGATAAAGGCCCAGCCCCAAATCAACCTTCGGGGAAAAATAGCAATCTTAAGAATAACCAGCAATCTAACAATCATAAGAATGAGTTCAAAACTGTATAACTCTGGACATATCGTTGTAATTCTTCATAATTGAGCCCACGGCTTGGGTATCCAATTTTAAGGTTCAAAAATAACGATCTCCTCATGTGACTTGTGTTCAGAACTGGGACTCTTCCGAAGTACGCGACAAATTACGAATGATGAGCTGTGATCGAATGGTAAGTCTACCATCACTCAAGAGACTAGTTCAGTGGGGATCTTATGCCCAATTTGAGGACAGCATCCGGATAGAGCAAATCAGCGCTTGGGGCAACCAGGTAGCCCCTCTGAGTTCCTGAGTTCTGTGGCGATTTTAAACTACTAATACAAAGATAAATAACGATGAAACTGTACAAAAAGTAGCCGCAATGATATGGTCACTAGTATAAGTAGTTCTAGAAATCTTCAATTAATTTTCTTGCAAAATATTAAAAAGGAACAAGAATATTTTTAATCAACAAATTTTCTTATTTCTTAAGCATGGAAAAAAATTCCATAAAACCAAAAATAAAAGAAATTGTATCAAATGTACCAGAGTTGTAAGGTTATCAACATGACTTGACGTTGGCATCACATTGACCCAATAGAAGAAATGACATTGTCATTGAGCAGTCAACGGTTGGTTACGGACAAAATGTTTCGCTAAGTGCCGCAATTAGAGACACATTTATCGTTCTTTATGAGTCTTCAAGTGATAAAAATCCAGAAGATAAGACATGTCCTGTTCAGTATCCAGAAACAGCACGAGGTGCGACATGTGCTTGTACTTGGCTAGAGCTACAGCCAGCTCTACACAGCAAGATATGCACAGGACGTCATGGGACACACGTACAATCTTTATTGTTCTTTAATTAATGGCATAGCCTGATAGTAAATCAAGTAAAATCAAAATGAAATTCAACAATATATTTTCAACAGTTGCAGCGATTTTATGGATTTTCCGACTCCAATCAAATAAATAAATTAAACAACTAATTAACAGTTAAATCATTTTGCCATTCAAGTTGCTAAATCCTAATTGAAAATCCAGATAGATTTCAGGAAAAGCCGCTTATATTTGGCTGACATTGAATGGAGAGCTGACATTGAATGAACAAAGTCGACATTAAATGGAGCGCAAGCGACAGCGACTCGACTGTGCTACGCCTACCAAAGCAAGGACGACGTAGGGTGCGGGAATGCAAGCAATCATAACATAAGGCTCTCAAAGGCGCTGGCCGTTGACTCAGGCTGACACACAAGCTAATAAACTCTCAATTACTCGCTTACATATCTATCAGTCAGACATGTTTCAGAAGAACTCGTGCCTTTATATCAGGATTTACAGGATATCAGACACACATACACTCAAAGCATATGGAATCAGCGCAGCAACACATGCGTCCTTGTCGTGTGCAACCAGCTGACCATAAAAATAACTCCACAAAATAACTTGCTCTAAAAAATTGCTTTAGTCTTGCAATAAATCTTTAAAATCCTTGATATCCTTGCTACAAATAGTAGCAGCAGGCTTCAAATTATAACATATTGTTTTGCTGATAAGGTTTCAAATCCTAACATTGCCTAAAAACTGTCTCCACACCTTCGCATATCTGCTGGAGAAATGTGCCTGAGTCAATTTCTTTTGCGCCCAATTGAATTATCATCTTCTTCTTCTATTCATCTTATTTTTCTGATACTTTAGCTGTGGGCAATAAGTCGCTCGTAATAAATATGTGTCTAAACATGGCTCTATTTAGGTTTATTTATTTTCTTTTGATTAAGGACTCACATGCCAAAAAGTACCTACTGTATTTGAGTTTCAATTTTTTTATGACATCTCCCTTTAGGAAACGTAACGTGGTACTTTGTTGAAATTGCTGTTTCTTCGTTTAGTAAAAAATTCTTTGCTTTCTTTATCAAGATTATCCGTTCTATTTCTTTCTATTATTTTCACCAAACGTAATGATATTCGTTGGAAAAATGGGAGTTGGAAAATTGTGTCATTTTTTCTATCCCTCTCTAAAATATATAAACTTTAAAAACTCTCTTATATTCAAGAAATAAAAAGTAATAAAGCATAATAACTGATCTAAATTTCGTGACAAGATCAAAAGGACTCATCAAGGACTTAAAAAAATTATACAATATGCAGCTATTGTAAACAAATTTATAGAAAATACATTGTAAATTGAGATGAAAATTTTAAAAAACTACAATTGATCCTTATTAGCAAACGATCGTACAAAACATAATTCCCGATCAACATAACAGAAGAACAACAAAATCAAATTAGCTCATATTGCATGTCACTGTTGTGCAAACAAGCAATAAACCCAGTACAAACAAGAAGGTTTGCCTAACAAACCTATCAAGTAATACGATCAACAAGATCCTCATTACAAGGATCAACACTTGGCGCTGCGATAAGCATCTGAATGAAATTCAAATTCAGAAGGCAGACAAAATTATTTGTAATTTTGCTACGGCACAAAAGTCGCAGGACGATCACAAAGATCCAATTACGAGCAAGCTTGCTCAAAACTATTGTGCGGATCAGGTCAGATCGGATCATTGATCATGGCTTGTTTTGGTATAGCATGGAATGGCGTGGGCGCGTTCGCTGTCAAAACATGTTGCTATAGAGGCAAAACACACAAACACACACACACACACCCAAATAAATGTGTTTGAAGTGTGGAATTGAAAAAGGATTTGTTGATTAAGTAATAACAAGAAATGCAGTGTAAGGATACCAAAATTCTTGGTAGTTACATGCTTCAATTTTAAGTAGTTGCTTATTTTCGTTACTCTTGACAGTCAAAGTGTGACAACCACTTGAATTATGGAGTCTCGTATCGGCATTAGGCTAAGGACATAAGAGTTGACAGCTTAATTTTGTATTTTGTATTTTTTTTGTTAAGATTTCCAATTAATTTGTGTGCTGTTTGTATACCAAACAGTTGTGAACTTTCTGTGGATTGACTTTCTAAAAGAATTGCTTTCATAGTTTTACTGGAGCAAATTGTTTTTTATAAGTGGTTGTAATTTATTTATGTTTGCCAACTGTTCTCTGGTAAAGATGTCCTTAAGAATGTCCTTATTTCTTAGGTCCTTATTTATTTTATTTTTTCAAGAAACTCGCATAAATTAATTAGTTTGGTCATGTTGTGAAGTGGCTTGTGGCGCCACTGTTTGGCAGAGTTCTAGTTACGGCTTTGATAAATAATGCAATATCTTGGTTGTTAGAAGTTCTTGGTCATCGGAGCAATTTAGAAACTATAACAAAAAATATAATTGCTGTCTAATGTATGACCTGTCTATTGCGTTGATTCAAATGTTACCTATCCTTTTTATTTAGATCTGGAATATAAATTAAATCTTCATTTCTTTAAAACTGTTCGGGACATTTTTTGATCTTCTAGTATTCTCAAGTATAATAATCTAAATAAGTAACAGCTTTTCAAATTTCAATATGTGATCTGACTGGGAAGTCCACTTTTACCACTGCTGGCAAACAATTAAAACTCCTTTCTATAGAAGTTAGAACTATAGTTAGTCTTCGAAATTATTCTCATGAATAAGACGTTATCATCAAATCTTACGAATTCAAGTATCGAAGTTAAGTATCTTATGAAGAATTTTTGACTGACGTAGACAAGTACCGCCCGACAAAAGAACTTACTCACAAATAACAAGTATTGCGTCTGATACGTAGATCAGAGAAGAACAGTCTATTCCGGCCTAATTTAAAAATGCAGGTGTACAATGCACTTAAACAATAAATAAAAATATTTTCTGGGTTTGTCCAAGTTTGTTTAAAATAATTGTTGATACTAGACTGAACCTTTCCAGTCTTAAATATAGGTTCTCAGGTATGAAAAGAACTGGTAAAATAAATTACTTGAGTCATAAATTATTAAAGAAAAAACAAGGAACTACTGCATCAACTGACTAAGTGGTAAATGGAAGTATGAAAACAATGACTATTTCCTAAATATAATGAAGATACAAGGCTTCCAAAGTCTTTCTATTATGTTTGTTCAGACATACGACGTCTACATTACATAGTAAGTGGCAATCGGAGTAGGTTTGTTGCAAACGTTTTTTCTATTCCGAAGACACAATGAAAACAAAAGCAAATACATTGTAAGGAGTAGTTTTACTTCATTATTTCGTTTTTAAGGCCCATTAAGAGGTCTGACAGGTATGTGCTTGATCAGGTTTGTTCTTGTTCCGAGTGGATTTAGCCATATTCGTCTGTCTATGATCACGATTTTTTCCAAAGATTAAATTCGGAAATGACACAAATTGGAGGAAAACCACGCCAACTACCAATATAAAGACATTTCTTAAAAAGGGAGTTTAACTTAAAATTTTTCATGTACGCTTTAATCCAAATACTCACTCTGAGGTTAATATTTGGCAAAATGAAAGCCACGCCAACCTGCCCCACAAAGTCAATTAATCAAAATGTTAAAATTTCTTCAAACTCCAAGAAAATATTTTAATGACCTGAATGAAATTTGTTTCAAATTTAGCCAAACCTTCATAAATATAACACATATAATATAATACCTTCACACATCCACATACTCTTTGCATGAAGTTTGGTAAAATTTGTAAATACATACTCTTCCTTTATAAAATGACGTCATAAATATAATAAAACCTGCAGAACGTCGGATATTTTTAAGCATGGTTATGAGGATATTTTGATTTCGGCGAAGCCGGAGAAAGTTCCTTATTACTTTTTTATAAAATATACATTTACTCTATGCAAGAAAAGCATTAAAATAATAATTTTGATACACAAAACGAACTAATTGAAACAGTTTTGTCAAAAATTAACTCTATAAGAGTCCAAAGAGACCTTGGCCACATCTGTCTTACATTACTGCATTACCATATTATTGACGATAATTCTTTATCATCGGGAATTTGTCGGAACAATATCTTGTTTTGAGCTAACCTTACAAAAAATATATTTTTAAACCTTTGAACTTTATCAAATTTACTTAAAAATATAAAACCCTCCGCGAATTAACTGAACTTGATTACGAATTGAAAAAGTTCACGATTTTGCTACACAGACGAATCAATTCAAACTGATTTAGTAACAATGAATGCATACGGAGAACTCTAGACGAACATATAACAGTTTCGTTTTACATCCCGTTTACAGTTGTGCATTACCATATCATCAGCGACAATTTTTCGCCAGCGGGAGAGTTCTTTAACATCCTTATGTGAAATCTGTTTGCGGTAGAATTTCGAGAGTTGACTTGAACCTTGTACTATCAGCATCGAGGTAAGCCAAGATAGGCATTGAAACTAATGGACTCCAAACGAGCACGGAGAGAAATAATATTCTTGTATTTAGCAAATATTTTGCGTGATCTAAGAAAATTAAAAGTTAAGCCTCATTTGCTCAAATATAAAAAAAAAACAAAAAAAAAAAAAATTAAAATTAAGAAAAACTTATAATGAGCATTTATTTCTAAAATTTAGTAAAATAAATGATTGCTTGAATGAAGAAAAAAATACTTGATTCTAGAATCTGGAAGAAGACTTCAATCAAAACTAGTAAGAAATGATCTTCGACTGGGCCGAAGTTAAAATACCCCCACAACCGAATCAAAGTATATTCAAAGTCTTAAGTAATCAATAAAATGTTTAATTATAAAAACATTTTCGTTATAGTTTTAACAGAAAATATTCGCTTTTGTTTTTTGATAAAATCACTTTGTATGGGAGGTAGGCGTGGTTTTCACTCAATTTGGTTGAATTTCATACACAGAGTACATGTTTTATGCAAAATTCATATGCAAAATTTCAAGACCATATATTGGTTGAATGTTATACTTAGAGTGTATATTAAATATCAAAACTCATACGCAAAATTGCAAGTCGATATATTAATCTTTGTGGAATTCTAAGAGATTTTACTGTTTTGATAAAGTCACTTTGTATAGGAGGTAGGCGTGGTTTTCATCCGATTCGGCTCATTTTTGAACTTGACCTTTATTTTTTTAGATAAAGACTTAAATATTGAATTTCGTGATGATAGCTTTAAAATTACGGCTGTAATCGTGATCACAGACAGACGGACAGACGGACATGGCTAAATCGACTCGGGTGGTGATGCTGATTAAGAATATATATACTTTTCTATACCTGCCACGCCTACTTATGGGCGTTACAAACGGAGCGACAAAATTAATATACCCCCATTTACGTTTTTTAAACGTGGGGGTATAAAAATATTTTCTTAATTTAAGCAATCGCAGAGAATTATTTTAGTTTTCAGCAAACTGTTTACTTGAGTCGAGGAAATTTTTCTCATTTCAACTTATATTGGCATGCTTATAATTCACAACATGTTTACATGAAAACATGTTTAAGATGGTGCGGATTGACAAACTATGGCATGGTTCGAAGGCGCAGTGTCTTATTTGTTACTTTACTTGGAAACATGTAAGCGTCTACAAGTTATATTTAGTACTTATATTCGAGTACTTTTTTATTATCGGTTATCCTACATCTTTGCTGAAGGATTTTCATTACAATAAGAAAATTAAGTTTCTAATATCAAGAAAAAAATTCTAGTATTAAGAAAATTGTTTACTTGAATGAAGCAAATTTTTCTCACTTCAAACAAATATTAGTTTTGAATATAGAAAAAATATTCTTGAGTTTTAAGCAAATGTTTCTTGATTTAAGCGCTTTTTTCTTAATATCATGTGTTTTAAATTTGCTCAATTCTAGCAAAATAGCGCTTGAATTGAGAAATTTACGCTTGAGTGTAAACTAATAGCCTATTTGCTTGATTCAAGCATAGATATTTCTCTCTGCGAGGTTGTCGAAAAGTTTGACTAGTATTGAGTTTTATTACGGGCGATGACGGTTTGTAGCTAGACTGGAAATAAAAATTCTTCTTAGTAATATTTCTTGTACTAAAGATGGTTCGGAAGGATGGTTTGGATTTTAAACTCATATAGATAGGATTTTTAACATATACGAGTTATGCCAAAGAGTAAATTTTTTCAAAATAAGTTAAGTCGTTATCAGTTAAATCCTCATACGTAAGAAAACTTCCTATTGAAGTATTCTGGATTGAAAATGAAATATTCACAAGTTTTTATTGACAAAAAAAAAACATTTCTTCAACCCTCTCCTTGCGTCACACTGTCATTCAACGCGGTCGTTAACTCAATCAATTTCCAACTGATTTGATTCGAAAGGATTTCAAGCTGCGTCCTACTGCAGATGTTGGCTAAACAAAAATTATGCCAAGAGGTTCACAAGTGTCTGTAAACTAAATAAAAAATATGCTCAACAACAAAAAATAAAAAAAAAAAAACAATCAAAACAATTTAAAAAAAGCTACATATTAAAACATAATTGTGCATCGATGAATTCGATTAAAAGTACATTTGCATTGTTCTCATAGACAGCCAGAAGGACACAACGACACAGCAGCTAGAAGCACTGCTGCGTACTCAGCGTGTAGGTTTTCAATTGAAAAAGTAAAAAGTTCACTAACGGCAATTGTATCAAAAGCATGCAAAACAATACCCGAGCAGGGGAAGATCAAACCCTTCCTGGCCTACCCAGCTGGTCGCATGCAAAGCAAGAGAAAGCCTTGCCATTCATTGTGGGCTTGCAATTCAGGCCACAACCAGAGGTCTACCAGCGCAACCCCGAAGCGATGGCCTAGAAACTAAAAAAAAGCAAAACAAAAAGAAATCCTTTTTTTTATTATTTTCTATACATGTATTAACTGCAAGCTGTGTAAGTGTACACTTGACGGGGCAAAAATGTCCTTTTATTTGGAAAATAGTTTTGCAATGATGAGAGGCAACAATTTTTAAATGAATCCTTTTTCAAATTAAATACTCATACCATGGCGAGGTGTTGCGCACGAACACATGCGATGTGACAATTGTGAGCGACTGCATAAAGGACTGACTGCTTTGCTAAGTGAGTGAGTGAGTGAATGAATAACTGCCTGATTGACTAAGTGAGCGACTGAATGACTGACTGAGCAACTGAGTGAGTGAATGAGTGTACGAGTGGGTTTGTATGTTTTTATCCAAGTTAGTGAGCTCACATGACGTTATTGTCCTTTATTATCCTTTCAATTATTTTGTAACGCAACATTTTCCACTCTGTTAAAGCTGCGAACATGCATGATTGAAGTAAGATGGTGAGCGATGGACTGAGGTGTGTGCTACAACAAAAACAATAACTACAACAAATTCAGCTCATAATTATTTCATTGAGATGAGTTAGTGCTAACAAAAACAACAACAATAGCAACAACAACAACAACTCTTGCCACATCCACACAACGCAGAACAACATAATCAACATGACATCAAAACAACAAAAGGACATGCAAGGCTTTCGACTTGAAGGTACGACTTCTATAGACGCACACCTCAACGCTCCAGCGTCAATCATGGGATAAGGACGACGCACACGCAGTAGCTAAACAAAACAAGGATCATTTGCTAGAACGCTTCGCCACTGTGGCAACACCAGCGGGTATCCTGGACACGTTGCGAAATTAACGTGTCACCTTATGACAGCGGAATGCACACATACACACACATACAAACACACTAATTTTTTTTTAATAATGTTTAAAACACATATTTCTTTTCATTCTGTAACTCTTGCGAAGCGTACATCATAGAAACGTCAAATAAAAGAGTTCTACTTTTCAATTAGTTTTTATTAAGCAGCAAAATAAAAAAAAAACAAAATTTAAAATCTAGCTGCTAATGAATAACATATGTAAGAAAAAAAGGGCAGAGTTTTTTTTTATACAAAAAGGATAATGTTGGAATAATATTTGGATTTGCTTAACGCGCGCCAAATCAAATAAAAAAAAAAAAGAAAACAAAATTACAACAAACAACGAAGCCGAAATTTTACAAAACAAAATGAACGCTTTGTTTGACTTTTGACATGAGTAGGAGTCGTTGATGTGCACTGTGATAAAGGACAATGAGCAAAAAGAAAGGCATATCCTTTCTGCAGAAACTTCTAGCTGCAATCGGCTTATTTGTTAACGAAATAGGATTTAATTTGAGTGGCTCATAGAAATCTCAATAAATGTAGAGAGAAATAGTTCGCTTAAGTAGCCGCTATAGAGCCTTTATAGAGCTTTCTGCAATAATAAAGTTGAGTTCTACAGGCACTATATTTAAAGCAACTGTCTGTAGTTTTCATTTAGTTAATTTCTTCATATCTGTAATTCATTTAACCAGGAATCGTGTACATTTCATAAAAATCTTTAATAAAAGATAAGGTAAGGTATGTTCTTATACCTCATAATATGTACGTTTGTGTACTTCTACAGATATTTTTTATTTAGGAGTTTTCAAACCAAGTTTAAGTGAGAACCTTTACCAATAAATTTTATCGGTGTATTTAGAGCCAATGAACTTTCATAAATAAAATTGATTTTTATACCCCCACGTTTAAAAAACGTAAATGGGGGTATATTAATTTTGTCACTCCGTTTGTAACGCCCATAAGGAGGCGTGGTAGGTAAAGAAAAATATATATATTATTGATCAGCCCGAGTTGATTTAGCCATGTCCGTCTGTCTGTCCGTCTGTCCGTCTGTCGTCACGATTACAGCCGTAATTTTCAAGCTATCATCACGAAATTCAATATTTAAGCTTTTATCTAAAAAACTAAGGTCAAGTTCGAAAATGAGCCAAATCGGATGAAAACCACGCCTACCTCCCATGCAAAGTACCTTCACCAAAAAGGTAAAATCTCTTTAAATTCCACAAAAAACAATATATGGACTTGAAATTTTGCTTATTAACTTTGATATTTAACATGCACTTTGTGTATAAAATTCAACCAAATCGAGTGAAAACCACACCCACCCCCCATACAAAGTGATGTTATAAAAAATGAAAGTGAATATTTTCTGTTAAAACTATGTAGGTATAACAAAAATGTTTTATACAAATAAACATTTTATTGACGGCTTAAGACTTTGAATATACTTCGGTTCGGACGTGGGGGTATTTTAACTTCGGCCCAGTCGAAGATCATTTCTTACTAGTCTTTTTTTTTTTAAGAAAAATTACTAAGTTACTGTCCAAAGAAATTCATTACCTTTGTGGGTGTGCTCGATGGATCACGTGTTTTCTTAAGGACAGATTGATTCGTATCGTGGTGGAGGGCATTATGACCAGTGAACACACCATCGATGCTGGAGTACCGCAGAGCTCAGTCCTATCGCCAACTTTGTTTTTAATTTTTAGTCGGAAAAAGATAAAATATGGATTCATAACCTAATTCATTCGTTTGCGAATGACAGCAGCATTTGGCATTCATATGCTGTCAAAAAACGCCCGAGCCCTGTGGATATTGAGAGAAAGATGCCAAATGAAATGACACACTTCTTAATGACTTGAAAAATGAATTGCGCCTCAGCTCCCTCATAATGTTCTGGGCGTATCGATTAAATCTGATCTTCGTTGAAATGATGCCAACGTTTTTTACAACGATGTAAGAAATCCTTCACTCCAACTAAGCTTTGCCTCATATGTAAGGCCAAAAATGGAGTACAATTCGCATATTTTTGGGCAGGAACTTCAAGATCTTATTTGGGGGCTTTAGGACGAATTTAACAACGAGCGATATATTTGATAGGGGATGAAAAGATTTCATCTTCGCTCAAATCTCTTCGGCATCGACGGAATGTTGATTGCCTAAGTCTTCTACCAAGACAGTCATGATCTGACCCCATCAGCTCGTGTATTTCTCAAGTTTACTCGGCCAGCTCATTAATCCCGCAACTAAACCGTTGTTTTAATACCCTTAGAACATCGCATTACCGAGCTAATTCGTTCTTCAGTCCTTCAGAACGTGTTTCCCCGGTAGTTTTGCAGTGTGTGAATTTAAAATAAATCTTCACTAAAATATTGTACTTCATCTTTTCAAACTTTGAATTACTATAGCCCGTCTTCCGATGTTTTAGTCTTAAACAAAATTTTGTTCTAAGGCATGAATAAAGGATCCTTCGGACAAGATATTTTAATATATCCTCCATTTAATCCAAGTGGTCAATGGGACCCCTACAAATTTTCAAATACCCAATTGTGACCAATTGTGAGATTATACCATTCCATCTAATTTTGTATTCCATACCTTACCCCCATATTTAATCCTATGACCTACTTATGAGCTTAGATAATCTCAACGCAACCGATTGGTGATAGAATCATCATATTTGAGTAATTATAAAAATCGGATGAAAAATACGCTAACCTCCCATACGAAGTGACATCAAAATAATAAAACCTTCATAAATACTCTTACTGCAAAAAATATTAGGGGCTTTCACGATGTGGTGTATTTGTGATAAATTTTTATAAAATTTAAAATATTTACAACTTATTATGAACGAACCTGGAAATGAAATTGAAGTTTTAAGTGGCAAGTGTCATTTTAATTGATGGAATATTTAAAAATTTAATTTGTATTTGTTTAACCCTTTCATGCCGGAAATAAAATGGAAGAGGCAATAAATTTTTGGAGGACAAATATGTGTCAGTCCTGACTCAAATATGAATTGACAAAAATTTCAAAGTCCTTAGTGTCCTGGTTCGTTTGTTAAAGGATGTTATCTATAGGCAACATTGGGGATTGGTTAGACGAACTAAACACTTTTCTCATGTTTGTTTTTTTTTTAATAACTCTCCTACCTTTATTTATTTATTTTGTTTACTTGGTTTTACAATAAAACAATAATTTTAATGTTTTTAAACACTTTTTTAAAAGGAGCAAGCCTTGTTAGTTTACACAACTCATATCCATAGTGTCAAAAACAGTAGAACAAATATAAAAAAATAAATTTAAAAATATAAATTTAAAAATATAAATTAAACTAAAAAAAAAAAAAAATATGATCAAAACACAACGAAATTTACTATGATTACAATAGGGTTTCGGAGTTGTATTTTTGCTTCAGGGTTGTATTTTTGAACATTGTGCATTTTGATTTTGTAATTTAATAAAATGTACTACAAATATCACATTTATCAAAAATACACAATACAAGGGCAAATACACCACATCGTGAATAACCTATTGTTTTCACTAGATCTTTTAAAAAACATTTGATATTTAAAACGAAATTTAGATAAATTGAATAAAAATAACACCCACCCATCTCCAAAAAGCTGACGTCATCAAAATAGTGAAACCTTCATAACTTCGGATATTATATATTTATCACGAGTGAGGGGTTATTTTAACTTCGGCCAAGCCGAAAACAATCATTCCATACTAGTTTTTATTTGTTCTTATAACAATAATCTATACTATTATATAAAAGAAGACTCACGTATGTTCGGCTGCGAAAAGCTTGAGAATGGCAGGCGCTATTTCAAAAATTCTTTTTCTCTAGGATAGCTATGGTGCCCAGTTGGGACATGGGATATATAAATTTAATAACCATTGTTTAAATAATTAATTAAAATTCAAAGAGAATAACCATACAATTTCTTTATTCTTATTCTCAGAGAGAAAAAATTTTCTCATTAAAGCTCTGTGCATCTCAAAAAAGGTTGTGCCCAAAGCTAATAAGGTAGAACATATGTATATGTAATACTTCTGTATTCCAACTCTGAAATCGAAGAGAGACAGCCATAACAACATAAGATGTTGCTGTTTGTGTTAGTATATTTGAATATATGAAAATTACTAAACAAAAAGTAAAAAGTCAAACCGTCACAGTGGCGGTTGTTATGAAAACGTTTGCCTCAAACATATAAGAAAACAAATCATATTTGTTTTTCCTAAATCACAGGTACGCACCATTATAAAACAATTATAATAACGCCTGAAATATGATTAAATTTAAACAAACAAAATTTTAATCAAAACATTCAAACAACAAAAATTTCAAATAAAATTATTGACAATGGAAGCACCGCTCCTGAGTTTTTTTATTTTGAAATTTAATTTCCTCTATATATTTTCTCGCTCATATAACAATATATCAGCACTCCAATGTTGACGAATATATGAGATAGAACAATATGTCAAAATCGCTGTGAGACAAAAGCTCTATTTTCAAACTTTTTTTGAGCATCATATATAAAAGTCAACAACCCAGCGGGAAAATGAGAATTGATTAAAAAAAAAATCTTAAATGGAATAAATTCTTTTGCTTACATTTTAGAACGTATTCCAAAGAATATATAAATTAAAGCAAAACCTATGAATTGGAATATATCAACCAAAAGTTTATATCAACCAATATATCAACGAATATATCAACCAAACAAATTTTGGTATAAGTGAGAAAAGCATCAGTCTGTTTTGATTTGTTTTCTCATTTCCGAAAATGAATACTTTTTATTTAAAAGAATGCATTTAAAAAGTGAATAAAAGAATCGATTTCTGTAGCTATTCATATGGAAGCGAGAAAAAAATGTACTACTATTTGTAGGACATCAGCGTCCCACCGGCAAAATGAAAATGGATTCTAAAAACAAAAATCGTAAATAGAATGAATTCTTTTGCTTACCTTTTAGAATGTATTCCAAAGAACATATACATTTAAAGCCAAATCTTACTGATTCGTTTTTATTCCAGCCATAATCGTTTACGACCCATATAATTATTTCTACTATAGAAAATGTTTTTAGATTCCTTAATACTTCTATATTGGCAGAACACTCAAGGTACATTCGCCAACATTAGAACGCCAACACCAAACGAATGTACCCGAAATTGTGGCGTCCGTGGCGTAGTTGGTTAAAAGTGCGTGGGCTCTATGTCAGCGAACCTGGAGACCCGGGTTCTAATCCCAGCAGCGACAAAAAACTATTTGAATTAAAATGATTTCTCTGTACGGCCGCCACTTCTCTGCAGACAATGGCAAACCTCAGAGAGTAATCAAAATGCCATGTAAAGCTTCTTGAGAATAAGAACATTTCGTTCATCGCCGTTTGGATTCGACGTTAAACCTGTAGGTCTGGTTCTCGGTCAATTGTGTACAAACTTAATAACACGCACGACATAATTGATCATAAGAAGCTAGGCCAAAGTCCTTTCAATGGCTGAAATTACCAGTTTTTTTTTTTTGTTTTTTTTATGTACTCGAAATTTAATTTTATAACAAAAAAAAATCTAAAAAATCACAATCTATTTAAAAAGTGAATAAAAAATCGATTTCTGTAGCGATTCCACTTGAAGCGAGAAAAGAATGTACTATTCTTTGTAGGACATCAGCATGCTAAAAATAATCAATTCTAGAATCTATACTGGAGAAGAGAATTGATTCTTTTTTTATATAAAATTTCTTCTTTTTTTCCTGATGGGGTGTTAAAAAAAATCAATTGTAGAATCTATATTGGAGAAGAGAATTGATTATTTTTACCCGGTGGGAAGGTCCACAAATAAGAAAAAAAAAGACAGCAACATGTATTGAGTGCGGTACCAATGCTGCCACCTTTTTGAATGTAAAAATACTGCCACATTATAAAAGCATCGACAAAAATTCCGTGTCGATGTTTTGTTGAAATGTTTTGATGAAATTTATCAGCTTAAACGAAAGATATATTTAATTTTAAAATAACAATTCTCTGAGGCCGTCATATATTTTTCTTACCTCAGAGCTGATATTTTTACGTATAAACGAGATTTTTATATATAGGGTATTCACAGATCCCTTCTAAAGTAAATATATACAGTAGTGGACTTAAGTGTGGACACTTTTTGAAATTTCTTGCATTTCATAGTTTAAGTGACAAAAATAGTACTTTTTTAATGTAGAACCTTACGAAGTTAATTTTTTCTTGTTCTCTATGCTATGGTTTATTATTAAACTGCCATTATATCATTAAAAAATTTTAATACCATTCAATATCAATAAAAAAAAATGCCTTGCGAACTATGACATTTCGGTAATATTTTCTTTCGAGTTGTGGCAACACTGAACTACCACGTGTTCAGTCTAAACCAATCACAGAGAGCGTGGGATGATCACATGATCCAATCAGGTTACTTTAAAATGTAACATGGCACATGTTTGGCAATTTGTGTTAGTCATCCACTGCTCATTGTCAACTGAGGTTGTTTTTAAGCAATTTTGAAGTAAAATTAGTGTTTTTTTAACGAAAATGGCTCCAACGACGTCCAAACGTGCCGATTGGTCACCCGGAAAGAGATCTAGAGCTGTTACACTTCGTGAAGAAGGCTACACGTATGAAGACATAGCAAAACGATTGGGTGGAGGAGCTACCAAGTCTGGGGTAAGAAAGGTGTGCCAACGCTACAAGGAGACAAAATCAACCAAAACTGCCCCAAAATGTGGCCGAAAGCCAAAAGTTACGCCACAGGATGAAAGGAGGATATGTCGACTTGCGCTGCAGGATCGGCGTCAAACATCCAAAGATATTAATAAGGGCCTTAAAGCTACCGGACTTGATATAACCGATAGAACAGTTAGGAAGAAATTGTGCAAGAATGGATTACGAGCAAGAATACCTCGAAAAAAGCCTTACCTCAATATTAAACAAAGGCAAAAACGGTTGGAATGGGCTGCAGCACACAAGGGGTGGACCTCTGAAGACTGGGCAAAAGTGGTATGGAGTGATGAGACCAAAATTTCGATTTTCGGGAGTGATGGGATCAGATTCGTTCGTCGTCGTAAAGGCGAGGACATGCTACCGGAATGCACAACCGCCACAATGAAGCATCCTGTCAGTGTAATGGTGTGGGGTTGCATGACTAGAGATGGTGTTGGGCGACTGGCAGTAGTAGACGGCACAATCACGGCTAAAAGGTACCAAGATGTTATTCTGGAGCCAAAATTATTGCCTAGTATCCAGGATTTGTTCGAAGGTGACCGTAGTAGATGCATCTTTCAGCAGGATGGGGCTCCATGCCACACAGCCAAAACCAGCATGAAATGGTTACAGGATCACCACATTGAAGTTCTGCCTTGGCCAGGGAATAGCCCGGACCTGAATCCTATTGAAAATCTCTGGTCAAGGCTGAAAGTACTGGTTTCTCGACGCAATCCAAGCAACAAAAGAGAATTAATCGAAGCGATTCTTCAAGCATGGTTCCATGTAATCACAGCTGAAGATTTGCGACGTCTGGTTGATTCCATGCCTCGAAGGATTGAGCAAGTAATCAAACTCAAAGGATTTCCGACGAAATATTAATTTTTATTATTAATTTTTAAAGTCTTTGTAGAGAATAAACTCTTTGCTTTTTTGCCATTTTGATGTTTTATTCGGAATTTGTTTTTTTTTTTATGAAAATAGTTCAAAAGTACTATAATATAATAGTAAAATACATTCCCGAAATCATTACATAGCAAAATAACAATAAAGACTAATATAATTATAAAATTGATTAATGAATATAACATACGAGCAATTTTATTAAAAGTGTCCACACTTAAGTCCACTACTGTAAATACTAACTTTAAAACTATACTTCAATCAAATTGTGAGCACCCCTACACGTAGTTCATTCTAAAATTGACACAAACGCCTTTTGAAAAGAGAAGCTTTCTTTAATTTATTGATTTTTCAATAAAATAAAAATAACAAGAGAAGCCTTGATTTATTGATTTTTCAATAAAATAAAAATACCTTTCAGAACTGCCAGTTTACTACGAAAAACAAACATGTTTGAAAGCAAGGCAATTTTACCAGTTTGTGTTATCTCTTTTTTACATGCAAAACAAAATCAAAAATAGTTACCACATGGCAAAATGTTTTAGAGTTAACATACGGCGAAGTTAACCCACCTGATAAAACAAAACTGTGAGTACCCCA
The DNA here is from genome assembly GCA_943735915.1 of Pherbina coryleti. Classification (NCBI taxonomy): domain Eukaryota; kingdom Metazoa; phylum Arthropoda; class Insecta; order Diptera; family Sciomyzidae; genus Pherbina; species Pherbina coryleti. The sequence continues at coordinate 3,791,399 of OX030951.1, forward strand.
ATAGTCACAGTGCTAGGAAAAGTTAACCAATGCATTAAAAAAAAAAATTATCAGGAAGATACAGAAAGTTTTTTCCTTTAGTTATATTTTTAATACTTTAGTTAGCTGGTTACTTTATTCGGATGGAACTACTAAGTCGCTTCAACACAAATATACAATTTTACCAAAATTCTAACGGCTGTATTCATAAAAAACTATAAGCCTCTTACAAAGCCTTCATAAGAAAAAAATCGAAAAAAAATTGAAAAAAATTGTTCATCATGAACGTTTCGACAGCTTTCAAAATCTCTTTTAAATGCTTGATAAATACGAGAATTTTAAAAATGGTTGAAACCTTCAATAAACCCTCGATAAAGCATTTAAAAATTTAATTGTTCTCATATGAGCACAACAAATATTGTCAAAAATGTATCAAATTATTTCAAAATGTATCAAAAACAAACAAAATGTCAAAAAGTGTTTGAAAATGTTTGTTTATAAATTAGAGGATTTTTAAAAATGGTTGAAATTTTTAATTTTTTTGTTTTTAATGCTTATAACACACCTTTCGTAAAGCAGTTTTTAAATTATTTGCTATCATTTGAGCACAAATATTGTCAAAAATAATTAAAATTAATCAAAATATTTCAAACATTTGGAAAATATGTCAAGAAAATTCAAAATATATAAAAAATTTCCAAAAAAAGAAAATAAAAACAAGAAAATTTGTCAAAGATTTCAAAATATTTATAAAAAAAAAAAATAATAAAACGACAATTATATCAGTGCAGATGGCTTAGAAATACTATTGATTTTAAATATCAAATTCTTGACGAAATTGCGACAAATAAATAACAAGTCACTGAATTTATCTAATACACAAACCATTATTTACACTCTTCCCACTTCAATATGAATACGGCTGTAAAATTTTAAGATTTAAAGTTTTTAATGATATTTAATATTTTTATCGCCGGCGAAGCAGCGGGTATTTGCTAGTAAGTAATATAAAAAAATAAATTTCGTTTTACCTTGACCGGATTTGAGCTCACGACAGTAAAAAAGCTCTCCGCGAAAGTCAAAAGCTCTACACGCTAAGCGCTTGACTATAAATTTGGCAGCTGAGCTATCTATACGACAGCCGAGTGCACTTTTATTTACTTTTAAAGCACTACTGTTCTGGGCTCAAATCCGGGCGAAGTGAAAATGATTTTCTTTTTAATTACTTTTTATTATTAAAATAAAACCTAGCGCTTAGCAAAATTTCTTTTATCACAAAATCATTAAGTCCGTGACCGTACAAGAGGTCTAACAAAGATCTTTTATGTAAAACAATTCATTGCGCTTTATTCCAATATAGCTTTATATTATTGTATATAGAATAATATGATTGTATTTGTGAAAAGATTTAAAAAATTTTTTTTTACTTTTAAACGAAATGAGAATCTCATTATCTATGGGAAGATATAAACGGAAGGAAATTTTTGATTTTAAAAGGGCTTACACATCGGCGAATCTGTTCGTCGAACAATATGGCGGCGCGAACCTGTGTGAAAAAGCTAGCGTTCAAATTGAACGAACCTGTTCGTCACACAAGCCATTGATTTTTGTTGTTGTTTGTCATCATTTTCGGCAGCATCCCTTGTTCGACAGAGAAAATCAAAAATTTTTGTAAACACGGCCAACCGTGTGAAAAATTGTCGAACATCGCTTCTTAACTAGCGAACTTGTGTGAACATGGCCGCCGTGTGACGAACAGATTCGCCGATGTGTAAGCCCTTTAACAATCATTTAAAGTAGAAAAACAAAAATTGTCGAGCATATTTCTCTAATATTAGATGCATCAAATAAACATTCAACATATAGGAGCATCAACTTTAAAATATGAAAAACAATACAAAATTGTTAAGGAAAGGCTAATTTTGGGGTCAAATGTCACTTTTGTCACACAATATATATGCCTCACTGTCAGTGTCAAAAAAGAGCCAACTAACAAGTCTCACCCTTTTCAACACTCAAAAGAAGCACTTAAAAAAATTGGAAAAAAATAAAAAAGGCAAATTGACGCTGTGCAACCAACCGCACTCCAAGTCAAATAAGTCAAATATTGATTTTTGCAATTAGCACTAATAAGGATAACAATATTGTTAACAAAATCCTTAAAAATTGGATGAAATTACAGACAATACAACACAATGAAGCTCATTATAATTAACATTACATGTCAGAAAAAAAACTGCCTTAGCTTGGAGTGACCCTTTTTTATATTATGTTTGCAAAAAGAAGTCCTTAAATTAGCAAAATCAAACAAACCAAAAAAAAGGGGCACATTTTACGGTGACAGACCGAAAGGATACTTTGAATTTTGCAAGCAACGACAGAAAAGCGAGAGTCGCTCCAAAATATTAACTACTTGACAAAGTATTGTTTGAGCTTCCGTTACATGACACCGACAACAACAATTACAAAAAAAAAAACAAACAACTACAACAAATTGACAATGTAATTTGCACAAATAAAAATACTCACCGCTTTTGGCGTTTTTGTTTTTTTTTTTTATTTGCAAAAGAAAAACAATGCCATTTAAATGTTGCCACATCCACCCCGAGCAGGTAGAGCAACCCGACCTTTAAGGGTTAATTTTCATTATTTATATTTAAATTGTTGTAGCTGTTGAGCTATAGTGCAAAATTGCATGCGTGTAAAATAAGCGGATTTAATGGGACGAAATTCAATATAAGTGGGTTCAAAAGTTTATGCAGTGTCGTGTGTCAACTTTTCCTTGGGAACTATGTGGAAAAAAAACTTACTCAAATAACTAACTCTGCCGAAAACAAAAATCAACCATTGACTTCTATGTTTAAAAACTCTAAAGCTCATTAAAAAGGAACTTACTTAGTACCGAACAGATTGATGATTCAGAAAAGTGGCTTCGGAAAAACAATTGAATAGATTAACAAATGGAATATAATTTCATAGTTTTACACGATAAACTTAAGCCCATTTGCTTGCAGCACATATCATATGAGTTCCGGCTTAAATGACATGCTTAATTTTATCAACATCTTTGAAAGGATCTGGAGAGCAACATAAGAAAATTAAAACCATTCATGCAATTGGAAACAACGCACATCCTGTTGAGAAATACGCTCTAAGCCTGGCCAAGCGGTCCATAAAAAACCTGAGCGATAAAAATCAGCAACTATATAATTTTTCTCTTCGCTTACAAACGATCTAGATATGATTTACATGCGCCATAATTACTCTTGATGCAAAATTGTCAAAGGTCCTTGTCGTTGATCCTGACGCATAATACTGTGTAAGCATATCGCATGTCAAAAACAACAAATGCAAAGATCCGAAAACAGCGATAATAGCAGCAGCAGCACCCAGAGTGAAATTCAAATCAAACTTAATCGGAGAAATCTAGAACTTGTTTGTAGGCAGAGTTTAAAGGATACCGATCTTTTGCTCTTCTCATTCGTGCTCTTTTTCTCCTTTACTTGCTCTGGTTGTTTTGGTTTTTTTTTTTTTTGCCCAAATGCGAAACGGAAATTGACGCTATCACACCCGAACGTTGATCGGCTTAGCAAAAGGAACTCCTTCGCCTCCTCCTCCCTAACTAGCAATGATCACCAGGCAACTGGATGATCTTGATTTTTCTGCCAACACGAAGTAGTGTAAAATCTGATAAAAAAATGTTAAACAATCAACTTTTGCACCCCGCTCACAAGCAATGGTTAATGGATCGTATTTTTGTTTTTCTTCTCTGTTTTGTTTTTGCTCTCCTATTTTTTTGTATAATGATATTCCGCTTTTCATTCATGCTTTTCTCTGCTGTTCAGAGATTCTCTGCCGCTGATTAGCGAATTCCAAGTGTTATCGAGTGAATTAAACACTCGAGCGCATAGTCCTTGTTCCGCTTCGTTTGGTTCTTATTTACTCAGTGTTGTTGTTCAGTAGTGTTGCACAAACACAAATCGTAGTCCTTGATTCCGGTTGCATGTTTGTTTATTTTGTGTTTATTTTGTGCTATTTTTTCTGATATTTATACATATTTCAGTTTGCAAATGAAATACTTATCCAGAGTTTGCTGCAATCAGTCAGACATGTTGTTGGAGGGACGTAAATTGCTGCTGTTTGGACTACTATTGATTTCGATTACTACGTTTGAAGCGTTGTTTAACGGGTGTTAGAGCCGGAGCTACGTATTGACCATGCTTAAAGTCAATGATTTAGATTATTTTTTAATGAATAAATTAACCATATCCTCACCGTAGTTTCTCCTGTTCGTAACTAACGAATGGTAGAAAATTTATATTTCTCGAAACATTTTGAAAATTAAAACGAAAAAAAAAAACCGAGTAAAATAATTATGATACGATAATTATGTTTATAACATGTTTATAAAATAATATGTTTATTAACATTCAATGTCCCGTGAAACGGTCACGTTTCACAACAATCTATTTTTAGCTTAGCAAAATTTGCAACGGGCCGTTGAGTCGGACCTTTGGACGTAAGAACATAGCTCATTTCAACTGGGAGTACAGTACAACTGGGGGGGCAGAACATTTTTTATTAAATAAAAAATGTCATTAAGACGAAAAAAACATATCAATAAAATATTACGAAAAGATAGATGTAAAATAAGTTCGATAAAAGCATGTAAAAACAAACAAAACATTTAAATTCAATATGAAACGAAAAAGTTGTTAGTTTACAGTTAAATTTATAACTTTAAACAACCATTTTATTTTTTCTGGATCGAATTTGCGCTAGTATGGACTCCACGGGTTAGAAACAAGTGAAAACAAATTTTTTCAAAACGAGAACAAAATCGGTGAAACCAATAAACTTAAATATTTCCGAAATATTTCTTCCTATCCTTTCGAGAAAAAAAATTCTCGCATAATGTCTAATAAACTTAATTCTTCCGTTTTTTCCTTGTGGATATGAAGAAGTGCCACATGCGTGAGGCGTTCCTGCGTCATAGTTGATCGAAGATATGTTTTAAGGCGGCGAATGGCACTAAAAGAACATTTAGAACCCGCTGCAGTTGCTGGTACCGTCATTATCAAAGCAATAAATATAACAACTTCGTTTAACAATTTTTATATCGAATGAGATTTTTTTAACATTGTGAGTTTAGAGCTTCACAGCTTCACAGCTTCACAGCTTCACAACTGATTACAAACATTCGATGTTTTGTTTTTTTTTTTTAGCTTTGAACCAAGGATTTCAGGTGGAATACCTATTCAGTCAAGTCTGCCTTGGTCAAGTCTTCGAAATGGGGTGATAGATTAGTGGGAAGGAAATGGCAATCAAGTGAAACACATGTAGGATGTTCTAAGCGTGGTGGAAAGCCAAAGAAACATCTGAATTTGAATCAGAGGCAAGTGTTATGCCTTTACCGCAGTCAATTCAAGTTATATCTCATCTCATCCACAAACTACTCTACCATCAACTACTTAAAATTAAAAAAATGTAATCTGTTGGATAAAAACATTTGTATTAAAAAAAATATTGTGGGAGTTTTTTACCGAGGGAGCGACTGCCCCCTCCTGAGCCCCCGCTTCCGGCGCCCCTGTGCGTTGAATAACACCATCGGTGCCGGAATGTACTCGTTCAATACGTCCGCGGCTGCAATCTCTTGGAATATTAACATCACACAAAAGAACAATTTCACCTTCCTCAAGCGTCTTCGTATTTTGACACCATTTTACGTGAAGTGTAAGAGTTGCAAGGCATTCGGTGACCAGGTCACTTTCTTCAAAAGCAATCTCTTCGCTGATTAGCTATGAGCCATTGCTTGCATAGACAGTATAGGTATTTTAACATCGTCTTCCTTCCGTCTTACAGCCCTATTCTGGCAGCTTAACAAAGCTCACCACATTAACAAAATAGTTAATATTAACAAATTGTTAAGGTTTCGTATTCTGGTGATAGTTTAAAAGCACCTTTCTTTACTATTTTGTTAATGTCAGAAAACATCTTAACACCGAAAGATAGTTCAGTGTTAAACCAAACAAATGCTGTGCAAGGAAAATAAAATATAATAAATGGATGAATTCTTACTTCATACTTCTTTAAGCATTCATACTGAAGAAGATAAAAGAAAAAATAAATTTTAAAGACTGCAAAACACTCAAACATTGTTTGGCTATTGAACAAACTAATTTTGAAACTTAAAACAATCCGTAAATTATTTATTTCTAACGTTTTCCATCTTACTTGAAGAAAAATAAACGTAAGCAATCAAAAATAAGCAAGAAATCAGCAATAAAAAACAGCTGACGCTTTATATCTAAGGCATTTACATTTTCACCATGCGTGGTGAACCTAAACAGCTTTTGAGAGCTTTCAAATTGTTAATGATTTGCCAGAATACTGGCAAATAAAATTTACTTTACATAACAAGAACATTAACAAGAGCTTCTTTACAATTCCTTGTTATTTTAACAAGCAGAATTGAGCTGTTAGTGCATTGGCAATATTGGGACACCCGAGTAGAAAGTGGTTTGGAGTAAGAGGTTTTTGTTGGTTGACTAAAACCGGCAGATGAGTAAGTGATTTTGAATTAACGATTTTCTCAGCTGCAAGTAAGAATGAATTCACCGTATGTTCACACGGTGACACGGTGGTTTTAAGCAGCCTTTACTACTCTCAATATAATTCCTTTTGAGAAATTCGGCATGAGGTATATTGGGATAATTCTATTTCAACCGCTGTCAGTTCATGTTGGTATTGGAATCTTATTGTTTTAAATCTTTGGGTAAAACGAAGAATAGTAAAATACATAGGGCTAAAGTCAGAACAGGCTTTCGATCGAGTTGCTTCATTTGCAACATTCTTACTAGTGGGAGAAAATTGCAGATAATGCCAAGATCCAATCGGTAGGCTTTTCAACATCCAAAATCTCAGCGTTGGTTTTTACTCTGAATCTACTTAAAATTCGGTCTCGGTAGTCACCGATTTAGGTAGGGAACTTGACTGCAGCCTCAGAGGCTCTGGGTGCGAATTTCCACCATGCCATAGTTCTACATTTTAACCTTTCTGGATTTATTTTCTCATTTCTACTCAACTGAAATGAAATTTGAAAATTAATTTACGACTTAAAAATTTGGGATTGCCTAAAAGGGATTGCCTTATAACTAAGATTGACTGAGAAAAAGGCTTGCTACATACACTTGCCACAGATTCTAATTCACATGGTTTGAAGGCTTCTCCCCACACTTGAAATATCCTAAGCATGTTTCGTTTAATTTCCCCTTCTTTTCCACTAATCTATCACCCCATTACGAACCAAGGCAAACTTGACTTAGTTCAAGCTGAATAAAATGCACTCACAACATGATAGATGTGATTTCTGTGGTCGGAGATGGAGTATATGGACTCAGGATGGTGTCTTACGTTACATACAGAGGCGAAACAATCGTGTTATTGCGCACGAAGTTTCCTGGTGACGTAATTTCACATTTTGGATACATCAAGTCCCCCAAGATCTTGCGCTGTAACAACTTAAGACTTCTTCCTTTGGGGTTATGTTAAAAGTAAGGTTTACGCTAACAGCAAACAATCCAACTCTCAAAGCGAACACTGAAGTCGTCATCGTCGACATTGAGCCCCAATTATGCTTAAGAGATATAGAAAATTTTGAAAAAGTATTAAGGTAAGCAAGTTAAGCCAAGGTGGTTATTTGAAAAATACTGTATCTAAATGTGTTTTCTTTATACATTTAAAGGACATATAAGCAATTTTTTGTTTTATAAAAAAAAAAACAAATCCTTACTCTCTTGTTGATACATCCTTTAAAGAGGACATATTATAAGAAACTGTCGAAAAAAAATTCCTTGATTTCAAATACCGAAGAAGTTATTAAACATAGAGTTTAAATAAGATGTTTAAAGCAAAGGATAATGAAAATGACCTTCAATAAATAATGGTGCTTTTAAAATAGCCGCTTATTTGCTATAGTAAAAAATTTGCTCTCTTCTCATGAAGTTTCTTTATTGCCTTGAGCCATTTGACACATCATATCACACTTTCCTCAAAACTACTTTCAACATCTGCAAAGAAACAAAATTAATAATTTTCTTTTTTAAATAAAATCAACAATTTATTCAAAACCTTTTTATTTACAAATTTACCCAAAATAAAAAAAAAAAATAAAATACAAGTCATTCAATGCACAAACAAAATGGGCACGTTTTTATCAATTTCAATGGCACCGGAAATGAAATGACCGGAAGTTACTCACCTACACATACACATACACATAGCCAGTGAAAATATTCCAAGAGAAGTTTTTCTTATTCAAAGCTTATGGAGATGCCTGTAATTTTCGAAAATTATTTTATTCAACAAAATCTGCAAAATATTTTACTCAGCTTTTATTTCAGCATATTAGATGCTATTGTTGTTGTTGTTGTTGTTGTTGTTGTTGTTGTTGTTGTTGTTGTTGTATGAATATGTTTGTATAAATCAACAATCACACACGCTACACACTTGACACCTTTGCCCACAACATCCTTTGGCAGGTCAACATAACGTGCTGGTCAATGGTCAACTTTGTCAACACGCTGGCGTTATTGAAAAAGGACGCTTGCTCTGCTCAGCTCAGCTCAGATCAGCTTTGTTATTCCTTTAGAATATTTATTTATATAGTATATAAATTTAACTTATACTGTATGGAAGGATATAAATTGGCTTGTTGGCCACTGAGGTTGATTTTTTTGGCTTCTGAGCAATTTTCTAAATTGAAAAACTCACACTTGTCAATGCGTGTGTGTGTGTGTCCTGTGTGTGTGTGTGTGTGCGCAACGGTAAGCTTAACTTTTGAAATTTACTGCAAAGGGGTTAATTTAGTGACCCCAACAAGAGGCGACAAAAATATATATATATATAAAAAAAAAAGAAATATAAGCGACCTTTTTATTAACACTTGAATAAACAGTTGCTGCTGTCCTTAATCCAGTTAGATGGATCCTGTTGACCAGGCTGTTGGCTGGGTGGTTGAATGTGTCAGCAGTAGGTGGCTGGGGGTCAATTTGGGTTACAGCATGTGGTCAAGAAAGTGATGAGCGACAGTTTGTGTAGGTTGGTGTGTTGGAAAAACAGAAAAAAAAGTGACTTTTATTTGCGTTAATGTGAGGAGCTTTTCTCCATATCCACACTCCGAGAAAAAGACAAAAATCAACTCCTTCGAATTACACAAATTTAACCCTTATTCATTGTGGGCAAATCCGGTGAGTTGATAGCGCTGTTGTTGTGTGCGGGGTGAGCCCAAATTAGGGTTAAAATAAATAGATATAACTTGGCATGTGTGGAGAGCACAACCTCCCTCGAGGTTCAACAAGGCGAATCTATGCGTCCAAATGCAAATTCGACTTGACCTGTCCACATTTGTTAGCTTAAAATGAAATCAAAGCCAAATGAGAATACAACAGGATTCGGCATGTGACGTGGGTGTGGGTAAGAGTAGAAGTAACTTGAAGCCAAGCATGCTGCTTGTATGGCGTTGATGCGTCTCTCTCTTTGTATTGGTGGCTTTGGCTAATATAATAAAATAAACGAGATTTTATAGCTGTCCATAATAAGATTTGCAATATGAGTAAAATGTCCTTTTTTATATATATGCATGCAATGTGATACTTAGAGGTTCTTTTGTTTTTACTAGAGTCGGTTTTTTTTCCACTTTGTGTTCCGCCAAAAGTGGAAAAGGAAAACAACAACACTGCTCTTATGTAGAGGTTGGGTGGATGGCGAGCTCTGTGTGTTTTTTGTAAGCTTTATTCTTATACCCTTTTTTATTTGTGCTGTGAATTCTGGGTACATTTTGTGGAATTACTCAATTTTGGCGTAGCACCAAAGAGAAATCCCTAAAGCGGATTTGACGGCTTATTGTCACATACTCCTTTGAGGTCCTTTTTTTGGTCAATTATTGGGGGTTTTTTATTCGTTTTTCCTTTTCCGTTTGTTCTGTTTAGAGTGCTCAAATGAAAACATATGCAAATTTAAAAAGAAAATTTTTAAGCTCTTAAAAGCGGAAGTTTCAGTTATTTTGTCGAAAAGTGGTTGGAAGATTGAAAAACAATGTAAGGACTCTGGCTATCTAGCGAAAAAAATGTCCAACGGCTGTCCTGTTATGTAATAAATATTGATTCAGTTAGTTTTTATTGACCTATGTGCCACTAACCACTTAAAAGTGGCGCCGGATTTCGTGTAAATGTTCTTGCTAGCAATCACTTCCCTTAAACAGCCGGAAATGTCCAGCCTTTAAAACACTTCAGCTCTAATATTGCTTGTTAAAAAATGTTTTCATACAAGTGTCAAAACTTACGCAAGGTTCACTAATTGTTTCTTCGTTAAGCATTTAACATCGCTGTCGCTAGCAAAGTGTCCCTTTTATGGTTGTCCTTAATAAATATATGTGTTTATGTTCACATGTGTAACATGACACCTTGTTCTAGTCGGCACGCAAAACAATTAGACGTTTCTCGGGGGTGTTTTCTGGGGAAGCACTAAAATTTGTCATTAAGAATTAGATGGTTGAACCTTAATTTCCATGGCTTGTCACAGTTCAAACAGGTTAAACGTTATCAACTTGACATGTTCGAAAATTAAATGAAAATTTATGATCACGTCATATTACTTGTAGATACAAACAATACATGTGGAATAGGTTTTACTTGCAGTTGAAAGTAGGAAAGAAATGTTGCAGAAAAATGTGAAAATTTCTCTTACTTTCGCATTTACCGGAAAGAATGTTTATCCTTCCAAGTGGAAAATGTATCGTAACTTTAAAATTTTACTGGGATTAACCCAGACAGTTTGTCTAAATAAAAATATTTTGTAGGAAATTTATTTTTTTAACAATGTCTCAGAAGAGTTGAAATTCAATACTAAAACCTTATAAGGTGCGTTTCATATTTACAACCCACCCCATAATGTTGATGTATTTCACTCCTACGTTTTAGAATTATTTTATTCTGATTAAAAAAATTTAAAGAAAAAGATAAATTTAGTATTCAGATCAGAATAACTGAATATATTTAAAATCGAGACCCATTCAATTTAAATACCTTATTATGAAGCGTTTCATATTTATAACCCAGGCTTCATTTTAAAACTTTTCAAAATACAAAAACCAGCATTTACAAGTTAATATGGCTCCCTTTAGCCTTTATTACTTCAAAAACTCTTTTACGCACGGAAGAAATTAAGTTCTGTAAAATATCGGCGTCCAAATACTCCCAAGCATTAATGATGGCATTTTGTAACTCACCAACGTTGTTCTATTGGTGATTGTCGGCATAAATACGACGAAGCAGTATTTCCCATAGTTTTTCTATTGGCTTTAGGTCTGGGAGGCACTCTGGCCACTTCAAAGTTTTAATTTTTTTACGCGTGAGCTAAACACTTATTTCCGCGCGAGTGTGTATTCGGGCATTGTCAGGCTGGAAAATCTAGTTTTGGTCATGATGTTGTTGTAAAAATTGTAGTAAACTATTGTAGGCACTATTCATCCTAGATAACATAAACTGGATTTCCAGAGTCCCTTGCTCTGAAAACGCTCCCCAGACCATTACTGACCCACCACCAAAGTTCCGCTTTGAGAAGTAGCGAGGTTCTTTTTGCAAATCTCGCCAATAAAAGTGTGAGCCATCTGGTCCACCACGGTTCCATTTTTTTTCATCAGAAAATATGACTTGCAAGCAGAAACATAAATTTTATGCAAATAACACTTCTGTAATTCATTTCACTTACAGAGGACCAATCAGTATCCATATTTTGTTCACCAAATTCCAGTCTCGCCATCTTTTGCCATTTAAGGAGCCTTGGAATTGCTTTGGAGTGAGCTTGGAACACACGCCAAACTGTTGTTTTTGACACTTTGGTGTTGCAACTTCTTGCCAGATGAGAACAACTGGCTGTCGAGTTACTTACCTCGCATATGATTGCACGCTCCTCCCTCTTGCATATCTTTCCGGATCGCTTTTATTTACCATATTCCTCCGTATTTTAAAGAAATCACGCGTCGGCTGCGTTCAAGTTTTCTTGAAATTTCGCTTCCTGAAATTTTTTCAGAAGCCTAGGTCAAAATTTTGCCTTTTTCTAATTCTGACAACTAACTTACCACGCGGCATACCTAGGTCAGATAAAACACTATTAGTTGTTCTTCTTAAAAAAATGTTACATAATACACACCTCCTTTTGTTTAGAAAAAACTGCGACTGGGTTATAATTATGCAACTATAATTGTACCACCTTAAAATGACAAATCACACGTTTTGTTTAAATATAACACGGGGTTTCGAAGAGCATGACAAAACAGGGCTGCCATCATAAACTACTAGCCTTACAGTGCTTACTATGTATTCTTTATTAATCGGAAACAGATTTATTAATTTTTATAAAAGAAAACACAAAAGTGTATTGGGTGGGTTATAAATATGAAACGCACCTTATAAAAGTCGGCAAGTTATATATTTACGTGCTGGTAGCAATTTGGCAGTGATCCTATTGTAATGTAGGACTGTAAGCGGAATGTGACACGGACAGTTTTGTGTTGATAAGAAATAATTGCTTCTTTTTATTATAAATTCGACAGTTTAACTTCATTCGTCTGTGAAGCTACTCATGAGTTCTTACAATAAGTTGTAAAGTGGAGTGTCTTTGTTTGTTTATGTTTTAACCTGAAAAAAATTAATTATATATATACATAATAATAATAACATAATAATAGCAAAAAAGAAAAAAAAATAATTTATCAAATCGTAGAAATTGTTTGTGTCTTTGTTTACCACCCATCGTTTTTTTTCAGGTTCTTATATTTTTGTTTTCGTTGTGTTTTTGGCCTTGGGTGAGATTCGATAATGAGCCGTGGTATCCCCAATACATACTTATGAGTGCTAAAATCATCAATTTCGAAACAAATATGGGTAACTTAGAAATTGTGATGGATCAATCCACTTAGTTAGCAAATCCTTACACACGGTTCCATTTACCCCGAGGCCGGGTAACTCCAAGCTTTTTGGGGACTTGTTAAACTTTTCATTGTTGTTTGGTTTGACAATTTAGGGAGCTACCTATTTTAGTAAATTTAAGCTTTGTTGGAAATTATTTCCTTGAATAATAGATTTCGTGTCTTTTTAATTCTATTTGAAGTTATTTTTCATATCCTGGATTGACAATTACATGGATTGACAGTTAAACAGGTTTAAGCTTAATAGGTTGATAGCACTCAAATGAACTGAATGTTTTCCTCCATTTCAACTCCTCAGACTCCGTATGTTCTCAGTTTAAGAATTTTAGTTGTATGTCAAGGCATAATTCTTGATTATTTTCGAATTTTATCAAGATAATGGTTTTGAAACGAAAAAAAAGCTGGTGGTTTCATCTTCCTTACTTTAGTTTAAAGTAGGTGAGCGTTTTTTTTTATTTCAAATTTTTCACATAATGTTTTCAAAAGCGGATTTTGAATTTTATTCCTCATTATACTTCAGTTCTGATTCTTTTTTTACTTTGTTCTCACACATTTTTGTTTTTTTTTGCCCAAGCTAACAACCACCCACATAACAATCATTACCCTTATCTATGCACTGATGCTGCTGTCACCCTAACGAATGTGTGCACTGCTCAACCGTGACTGTGCGGCCAAACTCTGACGGCCATGTTTTAATTCCAACTACTGTATGGCTGTGTTTTTTTTTTTGTTTTAGCCAACTAGTTTTTCACGGTATTTTTTTTTTTCTAATTTTATCACGGACATAGTCTTGTTGCTGTTCTTGATGTGGGTGTACCTTTAAATTTTCAACTCTTATAAGCATTTGTTTAACCCTACACCTTAATAAGTTAACCTTAAAGTTAAGTTAAAAATGTTAACCTTAATAAGTTAAGAAGAGTGGGCTTCTTTGCAAATAAAATAAATTTTTATACCCCCACGTTTAAAAAACGTAAATGGGGGTATATTAATTTTGTCACTCCGTTTGTAACGCCCATAAGGAGGCGTGGTAGGTATAGAAAAGTATATATATTCTTGATCAGCATCACCACCCGAGTCGATTTAGCCATGTCCGTCTGTCTGTCCGTCTGTCCGTCTGTCCGTCTGTCTGTGATCACGATTACAGCCGTAATTTTAAAGCTATCACCACGAAATTCAATATTTAAGCTTTTATCTAAAAAATGAAGGTCAAGTTCGTAAATGAGCCAAATCGGATGAAAACCACGCCTACATCCCATACAAAGTGACTTTATCAAAACGGTAAAATCTCTTAGAATTCAACAAAAATGAATATATGGACTTGCAATTTTGGATATGAGTTTTGATGTTCAAAGTACACTCTAAGTATGAAATTCAACCAAATCGGATGAAAACCACGCCTACCTCCCATACAAAGTGACTTTATCAAAAAGGTAAAATTTTTTTAAAATCCACAAAAATTAATGTATGGACTTGAAATTTTGCATATACACTTTGATATATAACATGTACTATGTGTATGGAATTCAACCAAATTGAGTGAAAACCACGCCCACCTCCCATACAAAGCGACTTTATCAAAAAACAAAAACGAATATTTTCTGTTAAAAATATAACGAAAACGTTTTTACAGATAAACATTTTATTGATTGCTTAAGACTTTTAATATACTTTGGTTCGGTCGTGGGGGTATTTTAACTTCGGCCCAGTCGAAGATCATTTCTTACTAGTTTTATATTTTAAACACCAAAATTTTGATAAAAAAAGTCAAGAAATTTTTTTTCCAGTTTCCCTATTTGGTTTATTATTGAAGCTAGACAAGGACTTTTGTAGCGCATCTACAATGCGGCTATGCTGACTACTTCCACACAACATTCCTGGCCCGTACAAGTTTATCGATGAAATTTATTACATATCCTCAACACTCTACGACGACTCACTCACGACAGAGGTGAGAGGACTCGAGCGGCATCACTCCGATGTCAACTATTACCAAACTAAAACCTCGTCGACCTCGAGGCTACACTGACACACAATATTTATAACTATTCAACTATTTGTCACTTTTTCTAGTTGTCCATAGTTTTTTCGCCCCATATCGCTGTGATGTCTGACGCCCTGTTATAATTTTTTGTTGTTGTTCCGCCTCTTCTGTTCACATCACTGAAGCAATATTTTCATCGCTGGCATGTTGGAATCGAGTTGGTGCGATGTTTAATTGTTGCTACATTTATTCTGTTGATTTTTTTTTTGTTTAGTACCAACATTGTTTTACTTGTAAAGTTATTGTTTTTGTTGCTATTTTCGTGTCACGCTGATTGCAAGGATATGTCAGCGGATGAGTTTCCGCTGAAGTGATTCCACTTCGTGCCATTTAATCCGAGGCACTCAAGTGAATGAGTGTTTATTTTTATGGGATTGTATAAAGTTTCTCGAATTGGTATAGTTTTGAATAAAGTCTACAAATAATTGGGTAGAGTTTTCTGCGGCTGTTCGTGGGGTAACCATTGATGATATCATGGCTAACGATGGATGGGGATAGATGGAAGTAAAAGTTTTGCTTTCACTTAAATATTAATGTACGATTCCAATGATTAAAAATAAAATTGAAGTGTAATAGTAATGGTCAAAATAAAACTATATAATATTTTCTCAAAATTTTAGGAAAATAATCGTAAACGTTATAACCTTATTCTAAAAACAACGAATATCATATTTATTGAATATCAAACTTTCTTATAACTTGAAATTTTGGACGAAAATTCGAGCATTTAGGATTTGTTTTTAGGAACGAGTAACCGTAAAAAAAAACTTTAAATTTTTTCTTGTTTTTTTCTCAATACTTATCATTTTTGTATGCTCACATGGTAGAATAAACAAGGTAGACTCGCGGCAGAGAGCCAAAAGTACACCAAACAACAGCAGAAAGAACTATAAAATTACATATCTGTATTGATTTTGACAGTTTCCACTCAGAGTCTAGAGAAGATTTTAAGCCGCTAGATTGCCTTGTTTATTTTACCATGTAGGCTCATGGCAAGGTATATTTAACAAGGTAGTCTCGTCTCGGAGTGGTGGGTACAGCAGCTGTCAAACATAAGAAGAGATTTAAAAAGAAAAAAAAAATAGCGAATAGAAAACTAAAAATAAAAAAAAAAAAAATAAATAACTGGCCGTTTCAGCCCTTGAAAGGACTTTGACCTAGCTTCTTATGATCAATTGCGTTGTGCGTGTTATTAAGTTTGTACACAATTGACCGAGAACCGGACCTACATGCTTAACGCCGACTCTGAACGGCGATGAACGGAATGTTCTCGTTCTCAAGAAGCTTTACATGGCATTTTGATTACTCTCTGAGGTTTGCCATTGTCTGCAGAGAGGTGGCGGCCGTACAGAAAAATTATTTTAATTCAAATAATTTTCTGTCGCTGCTGGGGTTCGAACCTGGGTTTCCAAAGTTCGTTGACATAGCGGCCACGCACTTTAACCAACTACGCCACGGACGCGAGTAGAAAACTGTTTGCTTTTATTGGTAAACAGCTGGTTTTAACAGATTCTGTACCCACTATAGAGAATTTCAACTACTAACACTACCTTGTTGAATATACCTTAGCTCATGGTATAATAATACAAGGTAGCATTGACCCAAGAATGATACAAAAATAGATTGCGCAGGTTTTCTCTTCTACAAGAAAACATCTTCTGTCAAAAACAGCTGTTTGTCAAAATGCATTTGCAGCTGCTGAAGTTATTGTTTTTTTCACTTCAACGTTTTCATGTAGGCTCACGTCATGGTATAATAATACAAGGTAGCATTGACAGTTGCTTGGGAAACCATCTCCTGTCAAAAAATATACTCAAAAAAAGAGCGCTCACAATCTGCCATTGAAAACACAAACAATGTTGAAAACGTTGAAGTGAAAAAAAACAACAACCACAGCAGCTGCAGATGCATTTCCAAAAAAAGCTGTTTTTGACAGGAGATATTTTCTTGTAGAAGAGAAAATAAGCAGTTGTCAATGTTACCTTGTATTATTATACCATGGGCTCAAGTTGTTGCATGCATGGTTGAATTAATAAGGTTGTCGTATGGGTGCGAGCGAGTTCCCATAAATGTCAAATCGAAGTTGACAGCTCATACAAAATCTGAAAACGAAAATTGATAACATGTAAAGCCGATGAAGTTGTTGCTGTTGCTTTGCATTGATTTTGACAATTATGGGTACTGAGAAGAGAGTACGATCAGCACCTTATTTATTCAACCATGGTTGCATGACTTTCTTCAAAGTCTCTCAACTTTTTACCAGCATCATATCTTAGGTCATGGTAGAATAAATAAGGTATGGAAGGAAGGAAGAATGCAAGGGAGAGAGAGAGAGAGAGAGAATTACTTTTTTATCTCTTGCTTTCTTTCGATATTTTGACAGTTATGGTTGACAAAAACAGAACACAAGCAGCAATGTATCTACCTTGTTTATTCTACCATGTCTCAGGTCCTAAATTTCCCGTTGATCTAAAAGATAACAATGCAAGGCTAGCACTCCAGGATATGCTGTTGCAGCGTGTAAATCACCAAAACGGTCTGTCTGCCAAAAACAACGGTGAGCAGTACACTACAACAGGAACATACAACACATAACATCCAACAATGCGATGACAGCCAATTCGTAACGGTGATCGAAAACGATTATGAAGGCAGGAAGGACACTTTGCTCAGCTCTCCTCGCTTGTTGCAGCAATTATTAACGCACAATTTTGATGACATTATTACCAAGATTTGTTCAATTTTCGAATAATTTTTTTTTTATCCTTCAGTTTTGTACGGATTTGTATAGAATTTTTGGGAAATTCCTTGGCATGTGTTGCTAAGCGTGCAAATTGCAATTTTAAGCTTGATGATTTGAAATTCTCTATTTTGCTCTTTTGATTTTGTTTTTTTCTTTGTAGTTTTTTACAAAAATTTCACACTTTAGATTTTGTGCTAGTCTCTTGTGTTGGTTTTTGAAAGCAAACATCGAGAGAAGAATCAATTTGTTGCGGTGTTGGTTTGTGGGGTCGACCACAGTTGTTCAACCGCAGCGGGACTCTGTTAATTTTTTTCCTTGCGCCTCATGTGGTATCGAAATCAATAATGACATTAACGATGCAGCATTAATTGTTGACAAGAGAGGTTCTTTGGTTGTCGTTAATTGTTATTATTTCGAAGATAATGTGCAATTTTGAAGCGTTAAGTATTGCAATTCTGAAGACTTGTGAGAATTTTTAAGA
Organism: Pherbina coryleti; assembly: GCA_943735915.1. Lineage (NCBI taxonomy): Eukaryota > Metazoa > Arthropoda > Insecta > Diptera > Sciomyzidae > Pherbina > Pherbina coryleti. The sequence continues at coordinate 3,809,631 of OX030951.1, forward strand.
TTTGATGGATTGTTTTTTTTTTCATTTAGTTTCGGTGCGTGGAGAGAGAGAGAGAGCGGAAAATTGAGAAGAAAAGTAAAATTAGCAATAAGTTTAAGCGGAATCGGAGAGTTATGAGAAAGAAGTTATGTAAGATTGGGATTTGAGGCGGTATGAAATGCAGCTGCCTCAAAAATAACGGTTTTAAGGCATGAAAATTGAATAAAATGCTTGATGTTTGCCGTAAAAGTGCCATACTTCTTCAGTAAGACCATTTGAAGTACTTTGATTTTATCCTTTGGTAAATTTTGAAATTGTTTTTTTTTTACGAAGTGTCACCAATGGAGAAAATGTCCAACTTGTATTCACAAGTGTCTTAGAAGTAAATTCGAAATAGAAACCACTTATTATCTCGAAAGAGGAATCTGTTGGCTAAGTTAAATAGTAAGTTGAGGACGAATACTTAAAACATCGACGTTGCAACTTAATCCCTTCGAAATCTGGAAACATTTTTATATTTTGAAGTGAACTAAAGGGGCATTCGCATTTTGTTTAAAAAGAAAACACTTTTTTAAAAATTTATTTTATATATCGATGACGGCTTTATATAGAAAAGGTCTCCTTTAAGTTGTTACTTTAAAGGAGAAGAAAATAACTGAATAAAATTTGGAAAACTTTGGATATTAAAACTTTTTTAATGCATTTTCACATTGATTATTAATATATTTTAATAATTTATTATAAATTAATAATAAAAATTAAATAATAACTTTTAAAATACTATAATAAATAAATTATAATAAATATAAACGTGAGGATACACGCAAAGAAAAAAAAAAGTTTATCGCCAGTTTGCCGCAAACGAAGTCTGTTTGTTGTGCTTGAAATCGTTATTTGCAAACGTTTCAATAGTTGTCATAACAATAGTCAGTTGCAAGAAACGCGTCATTTAGTTGCAGGAAATTAATTTCGTTTGTCATAAACGCCAGTGATTTTTAAATTGCATCAATTGAAAAATTTTTTTCCCCAACTGAAAACTTCGTTTGTTTTTCCCTTCGTTGTATAAACACAACGCTTATAGTTCAGAGTTACTTTTTAGACAAATTGTTACTTGTTAAGCAAATTGGTAATTTGCTTAATACGCTTACGGAGATAGCAACAGAGGTGCGATAAGTGCAATCCACAAGAAGTCGGACGGGCATAGGGAGAAAGATAATTAATATAATTAATAATAATGACCGAAATAGCTTGCGGTTTATATATATGAATGATATATTTTTAAGTTGATGACAACTAAATATTCGTTGACAAATACAACTCGCAAACGAAGTGTAGTTGTTTAATTTTTCAGTTGCGGTAAACGAAAAATTTCTTGGCGTGAACTTCTTGGATTACGTAAAAAATCAAGTTCAAATTCAAAATGGATTCTATTCTTTAGGTGTTTTACTAAGTTATACACCTTAAATTTATTTTATTTTTCATCGTTTTATTCAAAATTTTCTGAAAATTTCGAAAACTTATTATTTTTGTAGTCTTCAAAACGAACTATTCAAAAACTTCTTGTGAAGGAAATGAGAAATAATTTTCAGTGCGGCTGTGTAATTGAATAATTTTTATGAAATGCTTTACTTTTTTACTTTAATATAACAAAAGTAAAAATATATAGCAAAAAATACAAGATGCAGATCTCAAGAATAAAGCTTTGGTAATGCATTTCGTAAGGCATTCTAGAGTAATGCCAAAGGCAAATGAATACTCTTAGCGTAGCCAACAATTGGCAATAATAATTATTATGAACGCCCCATAAACAATGAACAAGAACAAACGGACAGGCAAGGATCCGTGTGCGCTTGGCGTTTATCACCCCAAAGAGTGTACCAAGCAAGGACCTACAATATATTATATTTTTGCAAGCAATAAATTTTCATCATTTCAGTTTCATAAAAGAACCAGCGTACAACAGTGATTGCAGCATGACAACAACAACAACAACAAGAGGAAAATAATGAAAACATTACGAACTTTATGGCAAACATGAAAATCAATGGAATGCGAATAAACAAGCAGATGAAGATGTATAGGGAGAAGTGGGCGAAAAACAATTATTAAAAATATGTCCACGCATCATTGAGCTCATGACGCAAGTGAGGCCGCAATAAAATAAATAAATAAATGAAGAACTCGCTGGGACTTGTGGGCCAGCAATTATATTAAACCGACCACCAAACGAAGCCGCCCATTCGGTCTCAAAAGAAACAAGAAACTTGTTGGCAGAGCAAAACATAAATAATACTGTTATTAATAATAAGCAGATGGAGAGAGGGAGAAAGAAAGAGAGAGAGAGAGAAAGAGAGAGTGAATCAAATAAAAATTTCAGTGATAAACGAAAAATTGTCAAAAGCGGAAATTCATAAAATAAAAAATAAAAACGTCGTCTTCAAAGTTGATTACTTGCGCCATTTTTTATTTTAAATAAATAGCTGTGCACTTTGTAACGTTGTTTTTTTTCCAAATTACATTTTTCCCGCTAATAGGGGGGCAAAAAAAAAAAAAAAATAAATATAAAACAACAACACAAAAAACAATTTCAAGTTGTAATCGTTAACATTAGTCCTTGACGTGGCTCAGCATTTTGCGTGGCCGCCACCATGGGCTGCGTTGTGGGTTGCGTTACGTTTCCGCTTGTTTAAATCTTATTAATAAAATTTCCGATTTAACGATGCGCACAGATTGAAATTTGAAATAGTTGCTTGCAGTAACCTCGAACATCCGGTGTCGATGCCCAGCCACCCACAGATTCACCCACCGAGTCACCCACCCATCGAAGACATTAACGTTAGTAGCGTTGCCACCATAAAATGCTGTATTTGTCTAAATGTCCATCTGTCTGCCTGTCCGTCCATCTATCTGTCTGTATGTCTGTCTGTCCACTTCTGTTGACATTCTCAAGTTAAGCAACATCAGATTTGAAATGTTGCTAGACGTTGACGCCTACACAAATTATTCCGTTACATTTGACATTGATGCTAAGAGCCTGCTTTACAGTTAGTTGTTCTTCAGTTGTAGTTGTTGTTATTGTTGTTGTCACTTTTAACTTCTGTCCCAAGTACGCCTGTTTGGGCGATTAAATTTAGTATGCTCCGCGTCATTGAGATTTGCATGCGTTTTAACGATATTTTGTTGTTGTTGTTGTAGTTTTTTTTTTCTCTTTTCGTGTCATCAACACCATCAGCCACCACCCAGGCAACCACTAAGACTATGGGTGGACGCAAATTTTATTGATGACGTGCTAGTGATTTTTTGTTTCATTTTTTTTTTGCTTACCTCCCTTCACCCTATGCTTGGCTTATTTAAATTTTTAATTTTCTTGTTTGCCTCTGAAAAATCCATGTTCTACATTTATTGCCTAATCGTATGACTACGACTATTGAAGAATTTAAAATTTTGTAAAAATGTCCTTCAAGAAAATAGAAATGCTGGTAGGAAATTTTGTGTAAAATTGGCCGCGTGTTTTAAAAAATTCTCTTAAAGAACAGGAAAAAAAAATAGTACTACGAAAATAAATACGGGACCTAAAATTGAGAGTTTTATTATCCAAAAGAACTCTTTTGAAAAGCATTTCTCAACCCTTATTGTCCCAGATTAACCGTTTTTGTCAGTCAATTTTGTTCAAGAACAATCTTCGGGTGTACAGTAACCTCAGAGTCCTTGGAAACTATGATTGGAGCTTTTGTGTTTTGGGTTATTTCAAAAAGTTTTCCGTATCGAAATGTTAATTCTCTCAAAAAACTCAACAAAGATGATTAAAAACTTGGCATTTTAGAAGACTTTAGCGCCAAGAGTACCATTATAAATGTCCGGGTAAAGATTCAGAATTTCTCAAAGAAAAATGAAACTGCTTGGGCCTGAAAATTGACGGGCAAAAATTAACAATTTTGTATTTTGGCCTATATTGTGCATGGACTGATGAAGACGCATTATTGAGGATTTTTAGGTTGAAGTGGTATATTTTCCAATAAAAAAATCTATTTTCTTTCGTGTATTGGCCGTTAATATTGGGATTTTAGAGGCCATAGAGGCTTTTAAAACCTCTTTCAATTGGGCAGGTTAAAAACAGTAGAACAAAAAATTCTACCTTCCATGTGTTTGTATCACACTTCTGGAGAATAGTAGTGGGTGTATTTAAATGATCTCAATTTACCCATTTGTTTTATTATTGTTCTGGAAATGTAAAGTTTGGAGCAATATTTTCTCAAGTTGCTGTTATTTATGTAAAAATATCGTTGGATTCCAATCAGCAAATTAGGAGTCTCTTTCAAATTCGATGAACAACTTTTTCAATTCATTCTTTTATAACCCGTATCGGTAAAAATCTGAATTTAAAATCCTTCACACTAGTGATACATACATCCAACCATCAATCCTTCCATCTATTTATCCATTCATCTATTCACGCTTTCGTTCTGGTTAATTATTTAATGTCTGTCACCCGGTGGCTAACACTTTAAGCCAAATGCAAATTGGAATTGTCAGTGTCATGTACACCAAAACACTCACTCACCAACGCACACACACACAAAATCTACATGTGTGCCTCAAGCTGTTGCTCTTGTGCGCCATTCTTTGTTCGCATTGTCACACGTGGGTGTCCCATGATGAGCTAGAAAAGAATGGTTAAAAATTTAAATTTCTCTACACAAGTGAACACAAAAGAAATCTCTAAAAAGCCATTGGATGGATGTCAAGCTGCAGTAGCTGGCCTCTCCAACCAATCCATTTCGACTCCATGACACACGCTCACGTACAGCACACTACAACATCCGTCCATTTGTGTGTTTTTTTTACTGTCATGTGGGTGAAGCGACCGACCAGTGCCATGTAGAACGTGCTACAGATAAACAGAGGAAAAAAAAGAGATGTCCTTCACTGTTGGCTGCTTATCCTGAGAAAATATTATTCACATCACAAGCAGTATCTTCAGCGTAGGATTTGCTTTGTTTGTGCTGAGCTATTTTGTTGTTATTGTTGTTGCTGCTGCAACTGCTCCTCCTCACCTCTCTACTGTGGAGCTGTAGAGGCAAGCCGCACATGGCACACAGGAGCACGGCCACAATGCAATGGCGCTGAGGACAACCAGCAGATATAAAAAAAAGAAAAACAACAAAAACACAACATGATGTAGCACTAGTTTATAGAGTAAAAAATAAGTTCTACCAAAGAGTGCTACTCGAATGAAATGGAAATAAAATGTCCGCCGATAACAAATGTAGACAGGAAAGCAGTACCAGGAGAAGAAGCACCAGAAGCAGCTAAGCTTTAGCAACGAATTGAGCTACTTAGTTAGCTAGCATGCAATTTGTATGAGGGTCCAGCTTGGGTCAACTACTTGGTGTTCCTGCACGTTCTTCTCTATAATGCATGACTTGGTACCAATATGAGTGGTATTCTAGTTTTTTGTTTTATGCTTGCATCTTTGTTTTGTTATGTTTCTTTATTAACTTGTTCATTCTAACTAACTAGATGTTGTTGCAGCATTTGGAGCAGCATTGATAGTTTTTTTTTCTACACTTTTGCTATTTTATCAGAGTCTTCAAGTAATTAAAAGTTATGCTTAATTATTTAAGCTGGACTGAACTTCAAAGTCTAGGTTTGTATAAATGATTTTCTTCTTTCAATTTGGCCTAAAAGGGGCTTTATTTGAAATACCTACTTTATTGAGCATCAAATTGTTGATGTGTATGAAGTGCGAATACTCATTGACCAACTCGAGGCAATTTGATACCTTTAAGCTTAAGTTGGTTTTTAAGATACAAATATCAATAGTCCAAAGACCATTAAGAACTTAAAGAAAACTTGTTATTATGAATTAGTTTTTTTTTATTCTCAGATACAGTATTAAAAAACTAAAAAAGAATTAGCTTTAAGTTGCCCAAAGTCGAAATATCCCCACAGTCGTATTTAAGTATATTCATAGCTAGATGACGTCACTTTGTTTGGGTGCTTGTCTCGTAGATTTCATCCGAGTTAGCTCATACGTGAATCTAATCTTTAAATTTTAGAAAGTTGATTCTGAACATAGATTTGAAATATATTTTTGTACCAAACTGAAAACGCTTGAAATTAGAATGACATTCTCAAAAATATTAAATTTGTGGAAAAAAACCATAAGTTGAGTGCATTTGGTAAGACTGAAGTCGAACAAAAAACCATGGACAACTATTCACTTTTTGAGGTAGGTGGAGCACCGCACAGTGGAAAATCGTAAAGTAAGACCAGCCCATAATTAATTTTTAAAAAGTTTCGAATTACACCATTATTTTTTTTTATATAGAAGCTAAGATGTCGAAGTTAATAATTTGAGGAAAATATTTGATGTTTGGTCAATAGTAATAGCCGGAAATAGGGAGCGTATTCACATATTTTTACAACAACGATTTATTACTATAAAAATAAAACATATGTCAGAGCATATTTTCAATATAATTCACATTACAATTAAGGAGTTATATACCTTATTGGAAAGGTAATTTGATGTATATTCCGATTTTATAAATAGTGGATCAGGTTTTAGTGAAAATATTTGAAATTTGAGCTCCTGAATGATGAAATGTTGTTTTGGCTGCATTTAATAACTTTGGTGAGGCTTTTAGCTAGGAGCTCTGTTTAGCTATGCGCTCATATTTAAAAATTTTAAAGCTTAATATATAAATAAAACACTATAAAAATATTAGCTGCATATTCGTGCCTAAACAGAAGTTACATTCAATAATGTTAAAAAAGCCAGCGTGCCTGCTTCTGCTATGCGAACATTGCATGACTCATTTGTTTACAGTTAGAAATTGCTTGTGTTTTGTTTTGTGTTTTCGTTTTGGTTTTGTTTGATTCACACAAACAACTGTATTGTGATCCATATATTTTATTAGTATTTAACGAGCTATCAAAGAGCCCTTATCGTATTACATTAATTAAAAATTAATAATTTTAAGTGTTCAGTGCGTCAAATAATTGATAGTTATATCGAAAGTGGGAAAAATACACAAAGTATTAACGTTTTTGTTAAAAAAAACTATCAACTTTCTGAAGAACATATAAAATACATCGTGAATAATATAAAAAAAACGGTCATACCAAATTTTAATAATCGATGGAAGAAATCAAACCTACTCAAATGAATAACTTAGAGAGTGTGTCTGCAAGACCAGAAGATGAATATGCTTTTCAGTATGATTTATCGTCCCTCCACGCGTGGATAAGATGTATGGAAATGATTTTGCACATTGGTTATAATATTGAATTCCAAAAATGGTCAGCGTTAACTGAAAATCAGAAAGCGATAAAGAAGCTTAAAAAAGCTAATATACAAAATCGTTTTCGTGAAGAGTTGGGATTAATTATTGATAAGCCAAGGCAAGGAAGTGGTAACAGCAATGATGGTAATACCGCTAGAAGGTTTTTTTTTAATTTTTCGCGATCTGCTGATATAACTGGAGTAGATGAAGAATTAATAAAAAGGTTTCATATCATTCTTTAAGCTTTATCGTCTGATTTAATATTAGACCCTGGAAAGTTTGGCGAATATGCAATGGAAACAGCAAGATTGTATATAAAAAAATACAACTGGTATCATATGCCATCATCTGTCCACATAATATTGATACATGGGGAAAGCATTATAAAACATTTTGCAGTGTTGCCTATTGGTCAGCTGTCCGAAGACGCACAAGAGTCGCGCAATCAAGACTACAAAAATTATCGTTTACATCACTCTCGAAAATGTTCACGATCAGCCTCTAACGAAGATGTTTTCAACAGACTTCTTTACACCTCTGATCCATACGTAACAAGTATAAGAAAACCATCTGCCAAACTTGCAAAAGATTTGGATGAAGATACGCTTAAACTGATGAAGTAACCACAAAATAGCGATTTCTATGAAGAAAATATCTCGGTTAAAGTTTTATTTAAATATTTACAGTTGCATTATACCTAACATAATATTTTTTAAGTTTCTTTGAATATGGTAATTGATTTTCGAATATGGTAATTTAATTTTATAAGATTAATACCCATTGTTAAAAATGTTATATAATTAATTGGAGAAGTTTACGTTACACACTTTTTATTTACTAAAATATGAATTTAAAAAAAAGAAATTATTTATATTAAAGTTCATTTAAATTTAAAGCTATAATTTTGTACCAAATACATGTACAAGTCATCTCTATATGAAAAAAAATAAACTTCTTACCTTTATTCTGAAATAAGTTCTGTTTTAATTTGGCTCATATTTTATAAAATATTAGCAAATACATTTAAGATTATTCGTGCAAAATTTCAGAACTCTATCTCTAAGAACAAAAAAGTTACAGATTTTTGATCCGATAAGGACTAAAAGTTTCCACTGTGCCACCGCTCCACACATATCTAAAAAAATTAAAATTTTGAAATATACCAAAGGAAATATACTTGTCCTTATTCATGTCCCTCACTTGTACTTATCCTTATCCTTATCCTTATCCTTATCCTTATCCTTATCTCTATCATTATGCTTATCCTTATCCTTATCCTTATCCTTATCCTTATCCTTATCCTTATCCTTATCTTTATCCTTATCCTTATCCTTATCCTTATCCTTATCCTTATCCTTATCCTTATCCTTATCCTTATCCTTATCCTTATCCTTATCCTTGTTCTATCCTTTGTCTCATTTCTTGTTCTTATCCTTTTCCCAATCTTGTCCTAAATTTTGTTTTTGTCCTAAATTGTGGTTAAATCTTAATACAAATTCTTGTCCCCATTCTTGTCATAGTCCTTTTCCCAATCCTTGTTTGAATTCTTGTCCTAAGCCTTGCCTAATTCCATTTTTCATAGTCAAAATTTTTGTCGTACTCCTTATCTTATTCCTGGTCCTCATCTTTGTCCAAATTTCTGCCCTCATCGTTTTTCTAATCCTTGCTCTATTTCTTATCCAAAATTCATGTCCTAATATTCGTCCTAATTTTAATTTTAGTTTAATTTTTGTTTTTTGCTTTTGCATCTGGTACATTAAGTTAAAGGCGTTTCCTAAGAAACCGAACGACATCATATATTTGGTTTTTTACTTTTATCATATGACCTAAAACCTAAGCTTTACTATCGTCCCATAAAATTTCCCATAAATTTTGCATTATAATTCTATCCTTTTTACATTTTCAGGAATTTTTGCGACATTTGTAGTTGGACATTGGTCGTGCGGTTGCTTTCTTGGTGTCGTTTTTTACTGTCGTAAAATAAAATATTTTCGTGAGTTATAAATCCATGTAACACCGTTGCATGAATGTTGCATTTTCGATCTTGTAGTGGCTTTCTGCGCAGCCCATGATGACGTCATAAATTTTTAGTCTATTTTTGTCATGAGTGCTCAGAACCAGCCTTTATTGGCGCATAATGTTTTTACCGGAGCATCAAAGAATTTATCTTTATGTCTCGTTACTTTTATCATAACACCTGTACTAATTAGGTAACAATTCTATGCAACCTCGATGCATTCTGGAAATAAGCTTCTTTTAACCTTTTTTTTTAAAATCTACGCGATAAAATGTAACGTTGTCACGAAAAAAAAAAACAAAACGTATTGGCCATTTCAGAACTTGAAGGGACCTTGACTGACCAATTCATGATCAAATTGTGGTTTGCGTGTTATTAAATGTTTGTACAAAAACGATGGAGAATTTTAACTAGTTACTAGTTTTATGCCGTCTGCGAACGGCTAATGTTTATGTTCTTAAAACGACTTGCATGTCATTATTTACTCTCTGAGGTTTGCTATTGTCTGCAGATCGTTGACGGCCAATCAGAAAAAATAATTTGAATTGAGAAAATTTTTTACGTCTGGTGGAGGATTCGAACCACGGATCTCGGGGACTCATAAAATTAGCATCGAACGATCCATGCAGTTAAAGCATTCGGCAACGGTCACCAATTTCTGAATACTGTACCGAAATTTTCTTTCTCGATAATATTTCGAAAGTACTTGTGAAGGCCAGTTTCACCTTCTAGGCAACAAGCTCTAAAGAAGTAATTTATGAAAGATTTCGAAGTATAAACCTCGTAAATGCTTCTGATGCGAAGCTGAGACGACTCCCCTTCGCTAGTGCTGCGAAAGAACTTGTGAACCCAAGTTTCGCATTTTGGTTTGCAAAGCTGAATTTCTTGCATCGCAAAAAGTTTTCCAGAAGCACCTTAACAAGGTTATTTTCAGTATGAATTGAATTCTACAACAAGCATCCAATAAATTGTCCCAACGGAAATTTCAGAAGCTTAGTGATCTTCTATACAAAATTTCTCTACCATCTTTAGTGTCGTAAGTATTGGTGAATTTTTAATTTCAGTTGATTAGAAATCATAAAAGAAAATGAGGAAGGTTAAAGCGTGGGACCACTGCCTGGTAAGGATTCGAACCCGGGTCTAATGAGGCCGCTGAAATACATAAAATTATTGCTTAATTCTGTCTACTGACCTGCCCTCCTATACCTAGCGTTATCTCAGTGATAACTGTTGCTTCTGAAACGTTTTATGTTGAACATTAGCAAAGTAGTAATGTTGAAAAGTAGTGTCGAAATAGTGAAGAACTGTTTAACAAAATGGTCAAAGATACTTCGTTCAACGAATTTTACACGAACGCCCACGTCACGTTTGCGTCAGCTGAAGACGGCCCTTGTATTCCTGGTTCGTTAATGCTTCAGTCAACTTTGAATATCAAAAACGGTTTTTAATATCTGAACACAAACTAGTTTTAAAACCTAACAAATTTTGTACGTGATGTGTCATATTAAAGTCAGTTTTAGTTTTATCTTCCTCATCTTTAAATGACCATTCATGATGTCACTGAATTGGTAAATCAATTTGCTCCTGAACGTAAACTTTAACAAAAACAACTCTCTTCAACAAATCTATAGCAACATATCTCTTCTTTGAAAACGTCGAAATAAACCACTCACTTACTGACCGAAATAATAATATTGCAAAAATTAACGAATCAAAATAGGATTCGAACAGGATACAAAACCAAAAATAATTGTCACATCTTTCATTCCAGGAATAATACCAACTGTGGTCAGTGCGGTGCAAGCGGCATTCTTTGAGCCATTTAAAACCAACTCGTCCAACAATGATGATCCGAATGGTCGGTAGGTCATCAACAGTAAAACACTTGTGATTGGTAATTAATGAAAACTAAGGATGAGGCTCACAAAATGTTGATATCATATTTTGGCCGAACTGACCAAATAAGAAAAGGACATTCATTATTCTGTACTTGGGCTGCTGCTTAAAAAGCGGCAAATAAAACACCTACTACACAGCATGCGGTACAGAAAACCGATTGGAAAACTAAAAAGGACATTTTAGTAAATATGAAGAGACATTGGAGCAGGTACGGAACAATATAGTAGGTACCATGCTTGTGCAAGAAAAACAAAAAAAAAAGAAAAAGACGAGCAAAGAGGAACACTTTGTTGGATATTTGGAAATAATTGTGAGTTTACTGCCAAACGTGCGCAGAGACAAATAAATTGAGTAACAGCAGGAAACGGCCGTAGCTGCTGCTTATTGGGTGCCACAGTTCGAGATTTGAGCATGATTATCATGTCATCATCAGAACACAATAATTTGCAGCTCGTTGGCAGCAAATGTAGATTTGGTGACAATAAAAGGATAGTCGGATAACGACAGGATATAGTATTGTTTTGTTTTTGCAAACTAGACTAGGTCATACAAAAACTAGAAAACTACAGGCTGACTTATCTTGACTGCTTTTTAGTTAAGTAACTGTTGAGGACATCATAGGGCGTGTCGGTGAAACGTCAAAGCAGAGCAAACAGACAATGCAGGACTTGGGTCTAAGTCTGGTTTTTATTCTTATAGCATTTGTTGTACATCACGTATCCGACGGATTTCGGTGACATGCAAACAACTCAATTAGAATTCCTAGAATCGAACCCAGCTAAGAAAAGTGTCTCAGGCCTAATTTGTAGATTTTTGGTTTTATCTTTAGAATTGAGGCGGTTTTTGTGGTTTTGATGTTTATTTGGGCTGGTTAGTTAATGGTATGCTCGTTACTTGCTGTTCTGAGCCTGTATTTAACGGAATTTATGTCATGAAATTTCTTGTTTTGTGCTATTTACTTTACTTTTCTCTCAAACGGTAGAATTTAATTAAATTAAAACGGCAAACTATTCACTGCAACTTGGAGAATAAACAAATCACATTTTAATAAAAAGGACTTCAATAAAATTAATTAAAATATTCTGTCAGAGCAAGTATCTACACAAAGAGATTCACAAACAAACGAACTGGGGAATAAAGAAAAAAAAAAAGAAAACAGCTAAACAAGCTTTGGATGCCAAGTTCGCACACATGAGTTCCAATTGAATTAAATTTAATCTCAAGAATGCCGATATATCAGAGATAAACAAGAAAGTAAAAGAAATACATGAAAACTGAGAGTAAAACAAAGCAGTAACAAACATTCACATAAAGATTGCTTTCATGTTAATCTAGTTAAATCCTTTTTTTTTTGCACCTCCGGGTCAGCTTTGACCAGATTGGTACGAATGTCAGCAGAGCACACAACGTTTCCAATCGATTGACGTATAGCTTGGAACGCATCAATCGTTTTTAATGTTAAAGGTTTTTATTTTTCCTTTTTACTTTCTTGTAAAAAATCAAAACAAAAAAAAAAAATTGCAACGACTTCTTTTTGTTGTTGTCCATATACTTGTTGGCTCAGTTGGCGCTTGTCTGCTTCCATCAGCATGTGTGTGTGTGTGAAAAATACTTCAACTGGCTTGTTTCCGCTTTCCGAGCACATCGAACGAACACTAACGAACGACGAACTATTGCATTTTATTGGCATTCACAATAAAGCAGGCGAGAAGTCTTAACAGGTTACCGTGTCCTGCCTGGCTTCTGCTTGTTGGTTACAAACACCACCACTACGACCAGCAGCAGCATCAGAAGCAGCAGCTTCGGTAACAACAGCACTTGAGAAACAAAAAATGAGCTTGTAACAAGGCTAAAAGCTGGGAGCTGGTGCGGGATTTGAAGGAATATAAAACAGAAGGTGGTTGTTGATAACCTGAACCAGCTACTGCCCACATTACTGGAACATGGCACAGAGGAGCTTGATTTGAACACAACTTTAGTCACATTTCAATAAAAACTTGATATAACAGTACCTGAGGAACGAACTTGTGTTCAGGACATAATTTTTAGTTGTTTTCAACGTCATATTCTTTACTTTTAGTTATTTATTTCGCATGAAGTGGCTCTATTAAACAGGGTCTTGAGGTGTAAGGGTTAGTCAAGGGAGTTGAAGAGGAAGAGAATGTGATCAGAGTTAAAAGATTATTATTAGAGCCGAATGAGGAGGAAATAAGATAAGACTAGAAGCGAATGGATTGTATTAAAGGTCAGAAAGAATCGCATAAGATATATATGAATATAAATATCAAGAGAATGATATCATGTTGTATTTGGAAAGAATGTGTAAAAAAAAATGTAAGGAATAATTAAAGAATGACATAAAGAGAATATAGTAAAATGATATAAGCAAGATTAGAAAAAAATATGGATATCATTGGAATTATGAAAGAAAAAGAGTAACAAAATGAAATAAGTGAGGATCAAAGGACCTTGTATACACTAAGGAAAATAACGCATATTAACATTATCCACGCCTGAGTATATATTTAATTTAATATTTACGTGGATAAATTAAATATTTTCCTTACAACTCGTTTTTTCCCGTATTTAAATTTTATTTATGCCAAACACTGACACACATATTCCGTACAGCTGCCAAGCAGCCGCCAAGCAGCAGCAGCATAGCACTCTGTTCCTGTGCGATGCTGCTGCAGTTTCTTCGCACCAGCAGTTGTAGGTTTCTTATAGTTCTCATTTAGTTAATGTTGCAAGGGTAATATAGTATGGATATTTTTCAAATATGATTTGTGAGTGCGGTGGTGAGTGCGATGCATGATGAATTCATGCAAGGTGGAGTGACAACTCGGTATTTTCTCGAATGTCACTCCACTCTACATGATTTCATCATGCATCGCACTCACCACCGCACTCACAAATCATATTTTCACAAAAAGAAAATAAAATATACCACTAAATGGCGTTTGATATGGACGCAGCTCGTGGGAAATATTCAAATAAATTGTTTTTCAATTTCAATATTTTTATATAAATTTTCCTTAAATGCGATAGTTTATTTTCAAATAGTAAATATTTGAAAGATATTTTAAAAAATTCGTGCATAATTTTAATATATTTTTTATTAATTCTGTTTTTTAATATTTTAATATTTTATTTAATTAAAAAAGTATTTAAATAAATTTTAAATATTTACGTAGTCGATTTAAGAAAATGCGTTATTGGTGCAAAAATGACTCGCTTTTTGGATAAATTAAAAAAGTTTTTGGATAAATTTAATATTTTTTTCCCTCAGTGTAAGGTTAATTTTATTTAAGCTCATCCTGAAATTTTTGCCCATAACTTTAAGTTGGTGTTTAGTTCGGACATTTATTATTCAAATTTAAACTAAAACTAGGAAGACATATTATCTTCGACTTTGATGAATTTAGAATACCCCCATACTCGTGCTTATTACGAGTATATAATGTCCGAAGTGATAAAGGTTTTATTCATTTGATGACGTCAGTTTATATGGAGGGTAGGAGTGGTTCGATCATTCGATTTTGAAGAGTTTCAATCGTAGAGTGCGTATTTGTGATTAAAGTTCTACATATTTAAGGGGGAAATTTTGCCATTGAATGTCGTATGAGGCAAGAGGTCAACAAAAATTTCTGTTTAAAGGGATATAGAGCAAAATGGACATGAAATATCTGTTTCCGGAAGAGATAGCCAAAACGGATATCGTAGGTGATTTGAAAAATTTGGTATCAAAAACCCGAGATGGCACCATCACCTCAAAATTTTCAAAATGGCGTATGGAGCACATGAATCCCCGGATGACGATATGCTTAAGGTGCCTACACACTATCTCTCATCGACAACTTATATATTTGCTAATATACATTGATATAATGGTAAATTGCTTGTTTTTTTTTATGATACAGAGGCTTAAAATATGGTTTGAGTTTTTTTTTTCGAATTCTCCAAGTTGTTATATAATAAGAACCATAAATAATTGTGCCTTATTATAACCTGGACTGAAGTTTTCTTATCAATACCTTGAGTTCGTATACGAGTACATAAGATATTACATCGAATGGGAACGATGTACCCAGTAAAGAGCTGCACGGGTGTGTTTGCAAGACATTCGTTTGTTGTTTGCATGCTCACTCTATTCAACTCTCATCTTTAACAGGATTTAAACACTAACAATATAGAGACCAAGAACAAATGAGCATAAAGCATATCGAAAACTCATATAAAAATATCAATCTGGTAAATACGGAACAAGACAATCAGATGCTCCATGCACTTTATTGTATCGAATACATTCATGCAGCTGTTTAGTACCCAGATTCCAGACTTATACCTCTGACATTAAGTGTAAATTTAATCGTTCGTGGATTGCAATATTCTTTGAAGAGATACGGGAATCAGAGTCACTGAAATCGTTTTGTTGATGCCTAAGTTGGCATTCCAATTTACCAAAGGAAGACATTTTGATAAATTGAGATGTTTTGTTTTTGTTTTTTATTTGTATTATTATAGATTTTGGAAATATATGTAAAACTAAAACTTTAAGCCTTAGAAAAACAAACATTTAATGTGACCGCATATTTAAATTTTTTGGTTTTTAGTTTCAAAATACATTTCCACTATATCATATATTAGAGCTCACAAAGTTCACAATAAAGATATTTTCGAAGATATGATATTGCAAAAGGACAATAATTTGATTATATAATCTTTGTTATATCAGTTTCAAAAAACGTTTTATTGTCCCCGTCAAAATTCTTTAAACTTGTGTATTATTGCAAGTTTTGCCATTTTATAATGGAGCATTACAATATGGAGCAATAAATCTAAATCGTCCACCTTTCCCATCAAAAGCAAACTTCGGCTCGACTGATATTCTAGGCATTATCAATGCTCATAAATATCCTTTAAGAAAAACTCATTACATTAAAATACTTCTCAGCATTTAAACTGAATGAATGCACTCACCACCCTGTATGAAGAATGCTACTGCATAGATAGCTCTACAATTTTTTATTTTTTAACTCCTCCTTTACGTTCCTAAGCACTGTATTGATGACGTTAACGTTTTGAAAAATCTCCGATATTATAGCTCAAAGCTAAGTCCCCGAAACACATCAAGTCGCATTTTTTAACCTCTGTGATGTGATATCAACGCAGTACGACAGACAGAGCTGATATCCTCCATTTGCCTGTGCTCTAGGACAAAAAAAAAAAACAAAATCAGCAAATGCAGAAAAAACGTACAAAGGAAATGCAAAAGAGTTCAGGTTTTTTACCGTTTTTTTCCCCACTGAAGCATAACATACACTCGGATACAAGCTCACTCCATCCTCCAAAACCTCACTTTCTCCTCCGCCTCAACCCATTTGTTGCCGTTGCCACAGAAGCCTTATCGTTTCCTGTTTATTATTGGTAGAAATCGTATCCGCACTAACTTGGTTTGTGCGCTGATGACGTTGTGTGTGTTGATTCCTGTTGAATTCTGAATCCTGCATCCTGATGCCTGTTGTCGGTATCCTACGTTCAAACAAGCAGCTGTTGTTGTTGTTGGCGTTTGCTACACCCATCTTTGAGCAAGTGAACTTTATTGCGTTGCATTTAAGCCAACAGATTTGTTTTATCCTACTCCACAGCGACAGCATCTCGTTGCCAGTGGATTTTTATCGACTTCAACTCTCCTACCTCCGTTGGGGGTTTTGTTTTTTTCTTCTGCTTATTTCCATGTTTTTCTTCATCCGTTTCTTGTAACTCCGCATGAGTGGTGCGCAACGTTATTCTTTTGGAACGTTGTACCCTTTGGATATTCCTTTATTTAATTTTTTCCACCCCGCTTTTTATTTTTGTTCCACAACCAACCAACCTTGGGTTAACCTTTTGGTCAACCCCACTCTCTTCTCTCCACTCCTCTTTAATGCTGCCACCATTTTTTATTGCATCGAAACGATTTGCACTTCACAGCTGCGAATCATTCATTCAGTCACTGATTTCTTGCAATTGCCGTAAGTCGAATTGTTGCCGAAACGTCATCTGACGGCAGCGGAGGCACATCACGGAAACGTTGGGCGCCACAAGCGCATAACAAATGATTTTGAATCTACGTGGCACAACGCTGCATCCGCTTTCATTGCAACATTTCTGCTTTCTTTTTTTCGGGCGTAGATCGTCATCGTATTTTTTCCTACCAATTCGCATTTTTTTGCCCGCGGGAATTTTTCTAGTAGTCAGCATTGTAGCATCCTTCAAGTGGATTTTTTATGCGTTTCCCGAGCTTTTGTTTTTATCTTGTCGTTGGGACATTTTTTTTCGCTATTTGTTCGAGAAGATTTTGTGACTGACTAAAGTACACATTTGTGTGGACTACCTACAGTTAACCAGTGTTGCATGTCAAGCGATGCGATGTATTGTGAGGCTTTAGTGTTTCGCTTTGAAAGCGCAGTTTTTTCATGAATCTACTTTTTATGAATTTATGTGCGTTATGGTTTGGTTGATAGTTTGGATGTTCATTGAACATCCTTAGAAATGTTTTTATTTTCATCATTCGAGGATAGTTGAAATTCCAAAAAAGGAGTTGCAGACAATCCTGGAATATTTTAGTTATAACCTTCACTTTAACTGAGTAGTTTTTGCTGTGTTTAACATGGTTTTCGCTTTTGTGCAGAATTTTGGTTCTGACCAAAGCCCAGTTAACGAAATGTTGGCTTTTTAAATAAATATTAATCAAGGGTGGGTCTTTTTCGTACCATTATTCCGGAGACTATCACACTATTCCTTTAAAAAAAGTTGAAAGTGATCATTACTGAAAATTGGCATGCCAAGTTCATCATCAACAATTCGTAGATTGCTACAAAATCAAAGGACTTATATGCTTACAAAAGAGGACAGAGAATAACGATTTAAGAACCCATCTATTCTAACATATTTCTTTTGCCTCACATGGCGCTATTCGCCATTGTATCTGAATTCAATGAAACAATGGCTCGGTACTTGAAGAAATAATAAAAGCCATTCGCCCATTATTCCGAATAATAGTGATGATTTTTGAAGACAAAAGTATTTATTTTTTCTAAATCAACAACAAAACAAACCAATATTAAGAAGAACATTGAAAGACAACATTAAGAAAATGGATTATCTGTGCTTTAGTGAAATTTGGTAAATTTGAAACCGAAATTCCAGAATCAGTTAAGAGAGAACGAAATCGCAGACTTACGGGCATTCTTCACAAAAGACCGAGCGCCGCCAACAAAGAAATGTAACCTGCTCAAATCTGCCATGTGCAAATGAGAACTCATCCTTGCTAAATACCACAACCCAGCTCAGACTATTCAGCGAAAGTAAGCCAAAACCTCATGCTGCTCTCGTGTTCAAAAGAACAACACAATTTTCAGGATCAGCAGCAATACGATCTCTTTCCGATTCAATCTGTTCTGGAATTTTACTCGTAAGCTCTGCTATTTTGCATATGCACTGTTTCGTCCTGATTATCCTGTAAGTGCTGCACAAACATATGCATTGTGCAACAAACAAAGAACATGTGTTTGGCACTTGCTCTAATCCTCTGACGCTAAGCACAAAGAATGCACAAATGCACTAGGCTCGGATGAGATAAATTAACGAAGAAAGGAAACGTTTAGCAAGAGGATTAAGAAATAGTACAGATCAGGTTTGCATTGGCAGACTCTTTGTCTTTCATGTTTATTTTTGGTTTCAATCTCATTTATGAAATTTACTTAGAGATTATAGTAGAATGGTTACCATCGTCAGACGCAAAAACCTGTCTCAACTTTACTATTCACGCCTACCGTAGTTTTTTTAGCTCTACAGATATGATCGGGTATGAGCGAATGTTACTTTATTTTTATTAATTTCTACATTTCAAAGGACTGTTGTTATGTTCGAAGTTGGACTCAGATTCAGAATATCATATTCAAGGCTTCATATATACCCGTATTCATATTCATTTTATATTCATATTCATATTCATATTCATATTCATATTCATATTCATATTTATATTCATATTCATATTCATATTCATATTCATATTCATATTCATATTCATATTCATATTCATATTCATATTCATATTCATATTCATATTCATATTCATATTCATATTCATATTCATATTCATATTCATATTCATATTCATATTCATACTCATATTCATATTCATATTCCTATTCATATTCATATTCATATTCATATTCATATTCATATTCATATTCATATTCATATTCATATTCATATTCATATTCATATTCATATTCATATTCATATTCATATTCATATTCATATTCATATTCATATTCATATTCATATTCATATTCATATTCATATTCATATTCATATTCATATTCATATTCATGTTCATATTCATATTCATATTCGTATTCATATTCATATTCATATTCATATTCATATGCATTTTCATATTCATATTCATATTCATATTCATATTCATATTCATATTCATATTCATATTCATATTCATATTCATATTCATATTCATATTCATATTCATATTCATATTCATATTCATATTCATATTCATATTCATATTCATATTCATATTCATATTCAAATTCATACTCATATTCATATTCATATTCATATTCATATTCATTTTCATATTCATATTCATATTTATATTCATATTCATATTCATATTCATATTCATATTTATATTCATATTCATATTCATATTCATGTTCATATTCATATTCAAATTCATATTCATATTCATATGCATTTTCATATTCATATTCATATTCATATTCATATTCATATTCATATTCATATTCATATTCATATTCATATTCATATGCATATTCATATTCATATTCATATTCATATTCATATTCATATTCATATTCATATTCATATTCATATTCATATTCATATGCATTTTCATATTCATATTCATATTCATATTCATATTCATATTCATATTCATATTCATATTCATATTCATATTCATATTCATATTCATATTCATATTCATATTCATATTCATATTCATATTCATATTCATATTCATATTCATATTCATATTCATATTCATATTCATATTCATATTCATATTCATATTCATTTTCATATTCTTATTCATATTCATTTTCATATTCACACTCATATTCACACTCATATTCACTCTCATATTCATTTCGCTTATGAGTTAAAAAATGCATCAATTCCTTCAGATCTAATACTTATTTTTAATTTTTTTTGGATTTCTGTAGGACTGAATGTTTGCACTTATTTAGGCAATTCTCTGATATCCAATCTCTATAGTGAATTACATCAAAAACGGGTTCTAAAGCCTTGCATAATCTCGAATATACAGAATATTCGAACATCATCGTTATTCATAAATAACTCAATTCTCAACAGAGTTGCCTAGTTTACCGTTTCATCAATTGTGCAGCACCTGCTTCAGCTGCTCCTACGTATACATGTTGTTGTGTGTCCTTTTTTTTCGGAATATAATTTTTATTTTCAAAACTTTTTACTAACTCTCGCTTCATATTACATTCCGGCAGTACAGCAAACAAGCATTCCATACTGTACGCACACACATTCACATGCACACATTCATATCTATGAATATTTATGGTTACTCTTGGCAAAATATTTCATACAAAGCGCTTACCGGAAGCTGTGCTGATTAGAAACGGGGCTAGAATTGCTCGAGTTTCACTTGTTAAAAAATATGTGTAAAAAACATTTTAGATCCCAATAAAACAAAAATAGAAAAACGTGCAGAATAGAAAAAAAGACACTTGCCGTTTTCAATATGAAATTCCATATTCTGTTGTTTTTGTTATTTGGTCAAATGCTCTTGGGAATTTTTTATGGATTGACAAATTGTGTTGTTCAGGAAATTGGGGATTTTGGAATTTGTGCCTTGATTTGTTTTGCATTGTTTTTAATTTTTTTTTAGATGCACTCAATGCATTTTATTTAAGCTTGTTTTAGCTTTAGAATAAAATCAAAGTAATTGTATGGAATGGAGATTAGTTTTGATTTCATTTTGTATTCAAATATGATGCTGAGTTTTCAACATAAATGTTATTTTAGAAATTTTTTTAAAATTAAAAAGCATTTCATGTCGATTCTGATGGCAGGCTTTCGTGTTAAGCCTCATTCTTTTATATTTAGAAAGCGTTGGGAAAACTACTTTTGAGCTTATTAATTTTCTAAACGTGGCGTTATAAAAGCAAATGAATATAAAAGATTTTGAAAGAATTGTTTCATCTACGAGTATATTTGAACTCGTGCTTTTCCATATAAAATGATATACTTTTCGAGAGTATATAAAAATTTCAAGATAATATTTATTCGAATTTCGAATAATAATATAATGATAAACTTTAGAGTAATTTTACTAAATTGTAAAGATAGAGCCTATAGAGTCTTTATAGATTCTTTGCCAAAAGTTTGCTTTAAGAAAAACCTCAATTTAAGTTGTTTTGATGAAAGCTTGGTACTTTGAATTTTATAATATTTCTAGATTGAATTCTATAAAATAGGTACAAATTAATTTTAGAAAGTTTTATTATCGAATTCGCAATAGCCAAACGAAGTTCAAAAAACATAATTAAGAATGGAAGTTAACCATTTAAATTACCGGTTGGTAAAGCGTTTTACCTGTTAAATTTTGACAGCGCGCTTACATATAACCAAGTGTCATACCGTCACGTATCTGTCGCTTTAAATTACCAATTTACTTATATAGTAACAATTTGTCCAAAAAGTATCTGTGACCTGTAAGCGTTGTGTTAATACAACGAAGGGAAAAACAAAGGAAGTTTTTCAGTTGGGAAAAACAAATTTTTCAATTGCTGCAATTTTAAAATCACTCGCGTTTATGAAAAACGAAACTAATTTCCTGCAACTAAATGACGTGTTTCTCGCCACTGACTACACGCAAAGAAATTTTTCGTTTACCACAACTGAAAAATTCACCAACTATACTTCGTTTGCGAGCTGTATTTGCCGCAAACGAATATTCAGTTGGCACAACTTAAAAATATATCTTACATATATATATACCGCAAGCTTAAAGGATTAATAATCCTTCTCTGTGTGTCCGTCTTCTTATGGATTGCACCTCCGTTGCTATCTCCGTCCGCGTATGAGGCAAACTACCAATTTCCTTATATAGTAACAATTTGTCCAAAAAGTAACTCTAAACTTTAAGCGTTATGTTTATACAACGAAGGGGGAAAAAAACAAAATTTTCAGTTGAGAAAAACGAAGTTTTCAATTGCTGCAATTTAAAAATTACTCGCGTTTATGACAAACGAAATTAATTTCCTGCAACTATATGACGCGTTTCTCGCAACTGAACTGTTATTATGACAACTGTTGAAACGTTTGCAAATAACGATTTCAAGCACGACAAACGAAGTTCGTTTGCGGTAAACTGGCGATAAACGTTTTTTTTCTTTGCGTGTATTATTAAATACGTGTAACTGTTAAAAAGTCTTGAAAGCTCGGCTTAATAATTAAAAAGCCACAGGAGCCGATGGCTTACCTGCTCAGCTCTTCAAGAATGGAGACAAAGCTCTATTTAAATGCATTCATGAGCTTCTATGCAGAATATGGTTGGAAGAATGCAAACTAACGATTGGAACAAGAAATACGATCCCACTATTTTCTCCAGCTATCGTGAGATAAGCCTTCTTAATACCGCATATAAGGTCCTGTCGAGCAACAATTCTTCTCCGACAAATATTGGAGAAGACCATAGAAAAACAAAACGACACACACCATCTTTTTGTCGATTACAAAGCCGCCTTCTACAGTCCAATAAGGAATATCTATACTCCACCATGTCTGAATTTGGTGTTCCTGCAAAGCTCATCCGTCTTTGCAGAATGACACTGAGCAACACCAGCAGCACAGTTAAAAACGGGAAGGATCTCACTTTTCCATTCGATACTAAAAGAAGTTTCAGACAAGGTGATTCCTTATCGTGTGACTTCTTTAACCTAATGATGGATAAGATCCTCCGAGCTGCTGAAGATCCTCGGTCCAATCTGCGTCAATGGCGAGTACTACCAAAAATTGAAATTCCTATGCGTTTCCGTATTCAAGCTTAACCGGAAAAAACAAATTATAAATGGTATTTGTAACCAAGTTCAAGTCTGATATATAATGCTTAGAGTATTAATAATATTTTCAATAAATTTAACAAAAAATATTTAAATTTAAAAAGTTAGCTTTTTAATAACATTGGCTTGATTTCATTACCTGTTTTTTCTAGTGCTAAATTCTAAAATCTATTCAAAAGTTTTTTTTTATAACACTATTTGTGAAACCTCTGACTCGACATTTTTAACAATGGAAACTATTGTAATTCCTATTATCTGGCCAAACAAATTTCAGGAACACTTTCGGAAACGAGCACGCATTTCGCAAAATGTAAGTGACCATCTGACAGAAGAAAACAGCGGATTGGGCTGAAATCATGTCAACTCAATGTCGAGTAAAATTTTTATCATCATATAACAACATGTGAAAGGGTAATTGCCAAATGGACAAAAAACAGAATAAAAAGAAAGAAATTTCCAACAATATCAACGAGAACGAGCGTTGCCACTCGTTAAGATTGCAAAAGTTTGAAGACGTTAAGCTTTGATTGCCCGATTTAGCTGAAATGGTGAATGAAAAATAAAACGATTCGGACGTTGTTAAGTTTTATGGAACTATTAAGCTGACGGTTGCTGCTGCTCACAGGCGGGGATTTTTCGATTTCTGTGAGTTTTTTTATTTCTCTGCTCTTTGCTACTTTATTTTTTTTTCTTGCTATGACTTAATGGTTATTTTTGTGAAACTGTTGGCGCTTTTATGAGTATCGTAAAGATTTTTCAATTTAACAGTGACCACCATATAAGCGCGTAACGTGGCCGAAATGTTGACCTATAATAAATATTTTTTACAGCATTGTGAAAAATATACAAACAAACGATTTTATTGCATATATCCTGGACATACATCACAAGCGGACAACAATGAGCAGAAAAGAGACTTCAAGTCCATAGAAAACAGTAGGAAGAAACAAACAACTTATGAACCAAGTCTTGGCCACTGTGGCCAACCATTCAATTGTGTTGCATTCAAAGTAGTCAAGTACAACGCGAGGGTCACGACGCTACAGGAAAAGGAAATCACAAAAGGACATGTGAGAGCATCAGTGTGTATGTGTTTTTGTAAGTGTGTATTCCAAACACAATATAAACTCAAACTTAAGTGACATCATCGCCCATTATAATTGGGGAAAAAGACACAACAATTAGGACTCTGAAGACGCTGGAACCACACAAGTTGTTGTGTGGCATTCAGCAATTGCAGCAGAGTTGCCAACAATAACAAACAAAAGTGGCAATTTTTTGGCTATCTAAATGAGAGGAAGTCGTCGCTCAACATGAGTTATGTTGGCCATTCATAAACGCCAGGCACAACAATTACCATGGGATGCAGCCAGTTAGTGTCGCCGTTGTTAAGCGTTGAATTGAATTATGTTGATACGTTGCTGCGTTCTTTGTTGTCGCCTTTGAACATCTTTTAAATGCTCTTAACTTTTAACTCAATTCTTTTTGATTTATGCACTGCGGATGCATTTTGGCGTCCTTATTTTCAGTTCTAGCTGCTAAAAACTTTTTGTTCTCCCAATGTTTTGGCAATAAAACCAAGTTTGTGCCTTGAGCGTTAATCTGCTGCAGATGAAGCTATCAATTTTATCAGTTTAGGCAGTTAGAGCGTCTTGATTGAGACTTTGTTACTTCAGAGAGAAGTAGTCAAGATAGGCTCGCCGACAATATAACGGAAGCCATAAATATATCTCCAGGATTAAATCAAGCTGGCTCTAATTTGTTAACGTGAAAAGCAATGAATTTGAAATCGACTTTAAAAGATTATTTTCGAGATAAGGGGATGGATAATTTGGAAAATTAAAAAAAAAAAAAAAATAGTTCCTAAGGTAAAAATAATAGTGAGGGTGCGGTAGGGTCTCAAAATTTATATTCAAAGGATTTTAAAATGTACCGAAATAAGATATGAATTATCTTTTTCAGCTTCGAAAGCACTTCCACCGAGATTGTTCTGATCGAATTGTGTTGTGATCGAGAATGGGACATAATAGTTTTTATGCAGACTTTGGACGGTTAATGTGCATGTTCTTAAGAAGCATTACACATCATTATTAAAAAAAATGTATTTCGATTAAAAAAAGTTACCAGGGATTTGAACCAGAGTCCTCGCTGTTCATAAAATTTGCATAGATCTGTCCACGCGCGGTTATACGTTCAAACTCAGCCGTCACATTTTTTAATGGACTATTTTTAACAAAATTTCATCATCACCCACAGTAATTGCTTGTTGATCAAAACAAGGCTGTCCCCCATAGGCTAAGTTAGTTAAGATAGACGAGCAAATTCGGGTAACAGACCCCTCACTCAGATAGTTTAATTTTTATTATCGATTCAAGCAAAAACCGTTTGTTTAGAAAAATGAAAAGAGTCCAGGAAGTCCAGGTAAAATGATTAGTCCCAAAATTATAGATATAATCATGAGCAATATCAAAATCAAATCGAAAAGCGCTCGAAATAGATAAAGCCACTGACATTCTCGAAATACAATGCTTACAATTTTTAACGAAAAAAGTAGATTAAAAAGAATGTTGGCAGGCATTGCTACCAGCGGAGATCAAACGCAAACGTGTTTAGACTTTCTACGATTTTTTGTGTCGAAACTTAACTGTGGAAGAAACATTGTTCGCATCTATTCTGCAGAGACAAAGGAACATGGAAAAACAGAGGATTTTTTGAATTTGAACGGGCTTCGAAGAATGTGAAAACGATGGAATCGGTCGTTAACGACAACGATTTTTAGAGGTGTGGAAAACTTTTACCGATTATTTGGGAAAAGCACTTGAAGAAAATGACTAGAGAGTATTTATGCGATGTTATTGTACTAATTGAGAAACGTCCTCATGTGAAGAAAAGATCCTCTTCAACCAAGATAACTAGAGGGTGTACAAACGGAAATTATGAAATTAAAGTTAAGATTATTATAACATCTACCGTATCCACTGGATTTAGCCCACAATGATTTTGTTTTTTTTTTCCAAACTTGAGCCATGGCTCAGCGGAGAACGGTGACGTCGAACGAGAAGGTCTTCGCAGGTGCTTTTTTTGAGAAACTTCTGAGATTCCACCTTTTGGATGGTTTCAAAAAGTTGGAGAAACGTTTGGAAAAGTGTATCGAGTTAAAAGGAGGTTATGTTAAAAAATAGAAAAAACCACACAAAATAGTTCTTTTTTCCATCTTTTCGTTAGGACTTATTGAACGATCATCGTTTTATTTCCAGCTGTATTATTTATAATTTTCTTAACTGCACAATCAATAGGATTGTGAGCAGCTCTACTATCTAGTTCAGAGCCCTTTCCAGTTAGTAGCCCTTTCTGCAATTTTGTTTCCTTTTTTGAAGCGATGACCTGGACCCCTATGGATATTGATTGATGGAAGTTGATTAAACAGTAGAAGAGCTTGACGACAATTTCTAAACAGATTTTTATTTGATCATCCCGCTATGCAGATCCCGCTAAAGATCGTAATCCATGTGGATTAATTTCATTTGAGCGGATTAACAGAGCTATTTTCTCAATCATGAAGATTTTTGCTGAAAACACTATAGTGCAGTATCCCGTCTATACTATAGAGATTTACAGTAGAAAATTACAGTATACTCCGGTGTAATAGAGAATTGCAGTATACTCCGGTCCATGTGACGTTATCTATTTTGGATTCCTCAGCGAAGAGCTGGATGCCACGTTCATTGAAAGTTGATTGATTGGTTTGTCAGTCTTCTCTTCTCGAGAGAGAAGATTTCCAGTTCTGTTGGAAATCTATTTATAGCACCATATTATCCAAATGGCTAGTTAGCCAACTTAGCTAGTTTAAAATTCCTAAAATTAAAACTTGTTTAGAATACACCCACCTCCCTTTAGTGAGCTTATCCTGGCTGCCTGTCTGTCTGTCTGTCGGTCTGTTCATTAAACTCAATGCCTACTTGGTGCCACATTAAAAGGGTTCAAATGTCCTTAATAGGCAATCGTTTAAAAAACTAACTTTGGGCAACCCTAAAATTGCGCAGACACGCAATCATCGAGGGTGGCTAAGAAAAGGATTTAATTGAAGTCAAGCCAAACAGCATTGGTCAAGTTGTTGGTTATAGTTGTGCGTTTTATGCTGATATTCTTTATAGAAAAACAACAACAATAGAAGCTGTCCACTGGGCATCGTTGTCGTCACCGTCATTGTCGTCCGTCCCATTAAACAACAAAGCTCCGTAAGATATAAAAATAAAAATAAAATTAAATGCGCTTCAATGAAACGTAAGCAAAGCGACGTAAGAATCGTTTACGTTGATTTCACTTTGAATGTTTATTTTATTGTGTAGAAAATGACGCCAACAACAACAACAACAATGTTCGCAACAATAAAAATAAGACTCCAACCCGTGCTCTCCAGAGGCAGTCCAGTGGAAATTGCCAACCATTTAAATGTCGAGATTTTGATTGTCGAAAATTCGACACAATAAAATTCAAATGAATTGCGATAAAAATCAAATCATTTTCTTGGCTGCGTCGTTTTTCCTTAGCGGTTCTACGTTTTATTATAAATTTGTTTTTGCTTTTATTTCTTCTATGCTATTCTTTTTTATTTGCTGGCCCATTTAAAGTTGACCATTCTGATGGGCTTATTGGTTGGGTGTTGGGTTAAGTTAAGGGTCCCATTGCGGCTGTTTCTTTGGTTAGAGCCTCATTTGAATGTTATACGAATTAAATTTATTGCGCTCTGATATGTGAAGCAGTTGGTTTTTTTTTCTGTTGTTGGCACAAAGTTTTTTGCCTGGATTTATTTGTGGGAGAGTGAGAATTCTTAAAAATTTTTTTTTTTTTTTTTTTTTTTTTTTGGTATGAGAAGTAATTGAATTCTATTTGTGAAGGGAGATTGGCAAATTTATTGATTGAATTATAAATTAGTTTGCTATTAAATGGCAGCAACGAGTGGTGGAGGTCTTTTGAGTATGTCTTTTTAAAATTTGCACATTTCGGGTGAAGAAGGCTGGGTTTTTTAATGTCACATACTCGATTAAAGCTAGCTCTAGAATTTTTTGCGATTTGGTCCTACGTAATTTCGAACTTATTATATCTTTTTTTATACTCGTAAATATGAGGGCAATGTCACTGACCAATTAAATAAGAAATTTATTATTTGGTCAAAACTTATTTTATATCTCAAAATAGTCTTCTTGTCGCTAATATAAAATTATCAGGGGACCTAACCTGGAGAATATGGTTGATGACGAACCAATATTAAGGTCTACCTATTATAAAGGTCTTTTATCATGCTCAATGGAATTTGTTTTATTGTGTTCAAAATTTGATTTTCATCTTAATTCTCCGTACCTAATTGTTGGTTAAAAAGTTAAAGTTAAATATTCATAAAAATACTAGAGTTTTATAGACAAAGAAACAAATTTTGGGTGGGCCTACTAAAAGTTTTTGTTTTTTAAATGCAATAAAATTTACAAAATTAAATTTTTTCCATGTATTATGGCTTTATCAGCAAGAGGAAACGTTTCCACTTGAACAGAACGTAGTGCAAGTGGCTGCCTCGGCTGCCTTCGCAGTAGCCTATCCTGCCACTCCAAATTTCCAAGATCTTGTTGATGGTTTCGGCTTGTAGCTCACGGATTGCTTGGATGATATTGGCCTTAAGTGCTTAAATTGTTTCTGCATTGTTGGCATAACATCGGCCCTTCACGGTTCCCCACAAAAAAAGTCCAAAGGGGAAAAATTGCAGCTCCGAGACGGCCAATTGACATCGCCATGACGGCTGATAACATGATTGGAAATTTGGTGCACAAAAAATCGATTGTGGCATAGGCTGTGTGGCAAGGCGTACCATCCTACATGAACCTGAGCTCGTCCAAATTCGTTTCTCCAATTTCGAAAAAAATGGTCCAATGATGCCACCACTCCACAATCCGTACCGTAATGCAACTCTCCGTGGATGCATCGGCTTATTGACAATAACGTGCGGGTTTTCCGAGCCCCAGATGCGGAAATTTTGTTTGTTAAACTAGCCGCCTAGATGACCATGCGCCTCATCAGAAAAGATGATTTTTAGCCCAAATCATGTTTTCAAATAACGCACTGTTTGGGCTACACGGTTTCCAATATTTCCCAACGTTGTTCAAGCGCTCATTTCTTTCCGCGGAGGTATGATTCTGACTTTATGTCAAGAGTTCGAGCGGGGAACAGCTGTCAGTGTCAAAATAACCTATGATTTAAAAATAAACCACTAGATGACCCACGCTGTAGAAGGACAAAAAAGCTACGTAGTTTTGATCTTACATGCGAATTACAAAAATGATTTTTGCTTAATTTGAAAAATTTAACTTCCATGTCCTATACCTTCAGAACTACAAAAAACAGGGTGTATCAACAAGAGGAGTACAAGATGTTTTGTAAACAAATCAAACAATTACTTTAATAATTCAAATTTTTTTATTGAATTTATGGTAATTTAAACACATGAATATTATATATGAAACACAATATCTTTCAAATGGCCGCCCCAGCTTAGCTTAGCGTAGACCTTATTCTTGACATAATCTCAAAGGATGAAGTACAACGGTGTTGAATCGTAAAATTTTGGTGGGCAATTGGTATTTTCAAAACGCGAAAATATGCGACCAGGGATCTTCGTGAACAAGAACTCAATTGTTTTGCAACTGTCATGGTACGAAGTACTTACCATTCTCTTGAAAGTAGGGGTCGCCTGTGTCCGTATATGAGTAATCCGTTTCTGACCACAAAAAATTGCTTCATCATGTCTCTGTAGTACACTCCATTGACTGTAACGTTGTCATTTTTAAAAAACTACGGCTCTATGTCGCCTTCCGCCTACAATCCGCAATAAACAGTCACTCGTAGTGAGTGTATTGCCACAGAAGCAAGGCGTAGCTGGTAATCCGCCGGCCACAGTTTTTGATTCAATTGGACCCTGTACGGATGCAGAGTCCAATCTTTTAGTATGGAAGTGGAGAGGTCAAGTTGAACGTCGGTGAACTTCTGCGTCGATATTATTAGTCAAACCTCGGGTGTGATGTCGTTTTGGTGTCTTCACATTTTGCACTGAGTCAGTCTCTTGGAATTTTTTGATTATGTTGCGCTCAGAAGTCTCAGAAGGCATATGATAACTGTGAAAAATTGCTCGAATTTTGTGCATTGTACGAGTAACTGCCATTGAATGAAAATTTCCCTTATATAATGAAACTAGTTCTGTTTTTTCTTTCACTGTGTAGTATTTCATTGTAAATTAATAACTATTCGACAACTACCAAGCAACCACCAGATAAAAAATACGCCTTTGCATCTTGCTATTCTTGATTTGAACTTTAATATGAATATCCAATTTAATATTTATAGTTACAAATTCTTAGAGGTATTCACAATATAGTGTATTTGGTCTTGTATTTTATATTTGTGATGCATTTGATATTTGTAGCAAATTTATGACATTCACAAAAACACAAAATAGATTTGGGCTATTCATGATTCGGTGCAAATGAGTTGGCAAAGTAATGCAAATGCATTTATTTATTATAGATTGTGAAAGGACTTGCTCAGGTTTACTTTGCATAATAAAGTACAGACTTCTTTCTGTAGTTTTTCTCGTTTGATTCTTTTTTGCTTTTCATTCCATTTTTAAAATAGTTTTCAATAAACATAGGATAGTGTCGTATTTTTATTATTGAAGTGAGAGCATTTGCAATGCTGCATATTGTAAATATATGCGATAGGTTTCCGGTGTAGCATTTATACAAAGATAATGCAAATGAAGATGAGTAAAATTTTTTGTTGTGATTACAAGAGGTATTATATTTTACATTTCCTATGATGCAAGACTATTTGCATGGGATCGTGAACAGCTCAATTCAGTTTTAAAAATATAAAAGCCTTATTTAATACGCAATGAATATATTTTGTTGTTTTTGAAAAAAAAAAAAATATTTTCTGTACTATCGTTTTGTTTTTTTTTTTTTTTCTAACAAGAAAGTTTCCTTCTTTCTTTTTTTATTCTTTCTAAACATGGAAATAAATTACCCATAAAATGTACTCCCAATATGATAACAGTCTAAAATATTGTAGATTTTTTAAAGATTATACAAAAAATAAACCATATCGTGAATACCCCTAGTGAAACTGAATAAAAGATTAGAAAGAAGCGTTTTTCATATTTTTGCCCTTAACTCCTAAGCGCGAAAATCAGTGCTCAATACATATTATTTAGGTAGATGTTTGTTGTATACCTTGTCACTTTGGCAAGTGCCATTTTGTTTCCCCGTTTTATTCAACTTCACAAAACAAAGTTGAAAATTCTAGATAAATAATATAGACTGGATTCAACATTAGCCTATTAAGAGTCCTCAGTAGATGTTTTGATGTCAAAAAAAAAAACTTCTTCATATTAACAGTTCGAAATTTTTTAACAAAAAGGACGGGGACTGAAAAACTTCTAGTAGCTAACAGCAGTTTTAAACAACTTTAACTCCAAGCAGCATCATAAAAAATGGTTAAAAATATCATTTGTAAAAAACTCATCCCGAATTATTGCCACATGTTGTGTCACACAAGAGATATTTACTCTAACATTAGGACATTATAACAGTTTGATTAATTTTTTTTTGCAATTTTCCGAATGCATCGGAGTCAGTTTCAGACAATAGAGTTACGACAATAAAACGACAATTTTCAGCAAAAAAACACAATAAAAATTTCTAATTTTCGGTGAAAAAAGAGGATTTTCAAAAGCGATTCGCAATAAAGGTTAAAAATTGCAAGGGTTGAAGAGTGAAGACACGTAGCTGATTTGCAGGAAAGGGCTTAAAAAATGCATTTAATTTATTGCATGTTGTGTGGTAATGGGTTTGGTACCTGCGAATAATGTGAATTATGGACAGATTTATGATGAATCAATGCCATTAAAGTTATTTTAAGCAGTGTCACAAGAAGAAGTCAAGGTTGAAGAGTTAAACTCAATCATGAAAATTGTTGGTTTTTGGTGTTAACCTTAAAAAAATAGCTGCTTTTAGGATGCGAATTATCTTTTTATACACCTTAAGCCTTTTCTTGTCAAAGGAATACTTGATGGTAGTCAATCGAGCATTTTCCGTCATATACGCATTATAAAGAAACTCCTTCGCATAGCGTGCATGTTTCATAAATAGTGGCCCATAAAAATGTCGTTTTCTTTTCATTAAAAATTTTTGCAACGCCACCCTCTGGTTTTAACCCATTCATTTCGCAGCCGACATTCGACTCCTTTCACAACATTTTCATTCGATGCGCCCCCTTTTCTTAACCCGTCAGCACATGTGTTACGCGATACGCAATGCTGCACTGACAGCCTGGAAAATAATAACCGAAAATTTATTTCCCAAAAAAAAAAGCAACACAAAATAGCGGAAAAAGAAATGGGAATGGAATTGCATAAAACCGTTTGTAGCGAAAAAGTCCGCAGATATAAAATCACAACAATCATAAATTTGGCATGTCTAATGACACCATTTCACACAACGCGCAGGACTCTCCAATTTCTTTTTTTTATTTTTTTTTTTTTTTTGTTTTTTTTGTTTTTGGTTTGTTGTTTTTCTTTTTTATGGTCGATTGAGATTTTGTTTTTGCTTTTGTTGTTGCTTTTATGTGGTCATAAAATATGTTTGGTTATACGGCGAAAGGATTGAAAACGGTTTTGCGGACGCGTCATGCTTTTTTGGCCGCAGACCAATTTAAACAATTTTGATTTATATAATTTTTGTTTTTTTTTTTTTTTTGTTTCACAATTTTTATGGTTCTTACTGTGTGACGTATCATTTTATTTCCCCATGGGAACGGGTCATGCATGTTCGATGAGAATCTAGTTTTCAACATTTTTTTCAATATGCGTACCTCTGGGTGCTAAATTGGAGAAAATTGTCAGTCATATCTGTAATTTATGATTTTTTTTTTATTTTTCAATAAATTTGTTACTAAATAAATCTAAAATTTTTTAAAGACGTGATTCAAAATGCCAAAGGGAATATTTTACATCTGTGTCAAATTTTACTGAAATAGAATAAAATTGCTGGAGAATTTTATACCTTAAAAAATATGGATGATTTTTTTTTATAGAATTGCTTTAAATGGTAGCTTTATTTTATGTATTTGTAATAGAAATATTTTTAGTTTCTAAAAATATTCTAATGATTCATTTATTTAAAGATCAACTTATTCATTTATTTTGTAGTTTTCATATTATCTTTTATATTCTAAAATATCACCAGTTAATCCATTATTATTATTATTTTTTTTTTTTTTTGTTACCGAAATACTTCATGAATCTTAGAAAGCCCATGTTATAATTTAATCTATCATAGTAAAAATAGTAGATCCGACCACTTAAAACTAAGTATTGCACTGTATTTTGAACAAAATTTGAACCAATAATGTTATCGGGAAATTAAAATGACAAATATTAATATTCCATTATCTATCTATAATTATCTTCATTATCTATTCAGCCCTATCATGAAACATTTTCTCCCGGAATTGTGAAAGGGAGTTTCCGTTTTTAAGATAAAGCTCGAAAACTTTTTGGGAATTTTGAATGCAAATTTGTTCATCAACCTTTAGTATTCATGAGTGTAAAATAAAAAAAATGTAATGTCTTTATCTGCTACCTTAAAAGCAGAAACTCCTTTTTACAATTCCCGGTAGAAAATTTTTTATAATAGGGCCGATTATCTTACTATTTCAAACTA
Organism: Pherbina coryleti; assembly: GCA_943735915.1. NCBI lineage: Eukaryota > Metazoa > Arthropoda > Insecta > Diptera > Sciomyzidae > Pherbina > Pherbina coryleti. Next base: position 3,843,712 of record OX030951.1, read on the forward strand.
TTATTCTGTTAATTAAAAATAAAAAAACTTGGCCATTTTAGCTCTTGAAATGACTTTAGACTTTGACATCTTATGATCAAATAGTCTTGTGCGTGTTATTAAATGTTTGTACTTAAATGATCGGGAATTCGATTTAGTAGTCTTATGCTGACTACGAACGGCCAATGTGCATGTTCTCAAGAACATTACATGGCGTTATCTACTGCCTGAGTTAAATAAAATTGCCTTTGTCTGCAGAGCGTTGACGTCCAATCAGAAAAATTAATTTCAGTTGAAAATATTTGTATATTTAACATTGAATATCATTATAATCGTATTTAAGATATCATGTATAATATATCTCTCCTGGACATTTTCATAATGGACTTACAAATTTTTATTTTCTTGAAGATGTTATTATCTAATCTTACTTATTACGATCATTGTGTTCTTTTTATATAATTTGAAAAATTTACTCTGTATCTTATTCCAATACCTCTATCTTTAACCAAAAAATGGTTAGTATTTCTTTTTAGGTTGTTTTTGTTCCTAGGATATTTTCTGCCCAAGGAACAGTATTCAATGTTTTCATACTGCCAGGTCCAAAATAACTTAAGTATCGTTAGTTTTTTCTCAAAATCTTAGTGAGCAGAATTTGAATAGATGGTCTAGTTGGGATAAAGCAACAGGGCGTGGCATTTTAATTGTAATAATTGTTTTTCGCTGTAAATGTCCACAGTCTTGGTTATTGACATTTGGCACAGGGGTGGGTAGGTTCTCATTCAACCACCATGGGAAAAACAGCGCGTCTAGACGAGGAGTCGCAGCAATATCTAATTTATTAATGGCGGTATCTCTGGATTAATGTATATTTCCTATCCGAAGTCTTCTGCCCGATTTCAACCAAATTTGGAACATATATTTTTTATCCAAATATACAGTCAAGAGGATATTTTAAATATTTATAATTGATGTAGTGAGTTGAAAAAACGGACTATTCGGACTATACGACTACTTCGGATTTGACCACAAGTACTTAAAGTGTCATATACATAAGCCTGTATAAGAAACAATGATAAAATGAAGAATGTGGACAAATTCAAACAAAAAAAAAAAAAAATAATATGAAACATCTGAAAATATACAAAAAAATATAGGTTTTATTATGGTCATGAGCACCGTTAAATGTCTAGGCACCGTTAAAAGTGGGTGGTATAAACAAACAACCATGCCCACTAGTCATACGCGCAAATATATTAAAATCACTCTTTCAATATTGTTTGATTTTTTCAATTCTCCAGGCAAATGGATTTGCTTTGTTTCTTATTTCTTCTACATTATTACGATTACGTTATTCTACTCGATTACGAAGTGAACGACTTCGGTAGTCGAGAGAGTGTTTTAGTGGCCTCTGTAGCCTTACCGCAGCCCCAGAGGTTCTTTGTTGGAATACCGGCCTCGCCATGGTTCTACGCTATAACCCTACCTCATTTCTCATCAACTGAAGTTGAAAATTCACCAATACTTACGATTGGAAAGTTGTTTTGGTTGTGGATAAAGTTTGTAGAGAGGTTCGCTTGGTAACTTGAATTGATTGAGGTTAAGTCATAAATTTGCATCAGATTTAAATGCATATGTTTTTACGGCTTTACGCACCAATTGTTTCACTTGATTGCCCCATCCTTCCCACTTATCTATCACCATATTATTCATCATATTCGGGTATGGGCACCACTACATTTAAAGCTTCTATGTTGTTTCTGTGTTTGTCTTTTGTCTTTGATTTGTTGTTGCGTTTTGTGTTGCTAAATAAGTCTTTGCTCTTAATTCTTCCTCTCAACGCTCCCAGAGCACTCTCTGCCCAAAGCTGATCGTATTATATTATCCAAATTTCGAACCAAGGCAGACTTAATACCTGAAAATTCTTGGTTTAAAGCTCAAAAAGCGAGCGCAAACACATAGACTACACTACGATCGCATAAGAAATGAACACGAACATTATGATTCCTAACCATTCTTTAAGCGAAAGTTACGCTCAATGATGCAGAAAGAGGAGAGATTATAAAAAACATCAGTATTCCACTCAATAGTCCGTAAGCTCCGTGAGGCCCCTCCTAACATAATATAACATAAAATAATGTAACATAACCTTTTATTATAACAAAACCTTGATCAAATAATAAAAAGACGCCATGACTCGAAAAGGAAGCAAGATAGGTAAAAAATAACAATTTATACAGCTTATCTAAAAGGTAAACTAAAATCGAAGCTGAAAAATTGGGGGATCAGTAAGAGAGGTCAGTCGATGGGACAACATAATAATAAAAATGTTTAATTTTTATCATAAACTGACTAAATAGTTTGAAGAGGTTTTAATATTTTTCCATAAATGATCTGAAGATGGGGTTAAAGCTAAGAGCAATGATACAAAAGATATGGAAATTGAGATTTCTTCTCTTGATACTCGTATAAGAAAAAAAAAAAAAATCATGTAAATACGATTAGTTATACAACAACGTTTCGTTGCGAAAATTTGGTTACTTTTAAGATTTTGAACTTGAAAATGTCTTTTTGCCGTATGAAAGTTCAAAGCTTTTGTTGACTTTAAAGAACGTTGCAAAATGGTGGATAGCTTGGCAAACACAAATCAGCTGAATAAACATTTAGATGCCTCACAGTGTTAACAAGAATTAAATGATATATGAAAAAACAACAACAATATAACTGTCATAATCAAATCCTTGCAATGCATCACAATCCTTTTATTTGCCATGAAAAAAACAACGAGTTTGTGCCTCTGTGTTAAGAGCCGCCATTTTGTGTGAAGGCAGAAAGCTGTACAGATCTGAGTGTGAAAATTTAACAGTTACGTGTATTTGCTTAAAATTAAACCAACATGTGATATTGTTGCTTTTGTTGTTGTTGTTGCACAAGTGAGTTTGTGTAGGTAGTTGTTTGTTTACCTTTGCACCTCACAAATACAAGTGAAATTCTGACAAATAACAAATAAGAAATGTCAAACAAGACATTAAAAAAAAATATAGAAAAAGGGGTACGTTCAGTCAGTCAAAATGCCAAGTTATGTTTTGGGGAATGAACACTCAGTCAATGTGTTTTCAACACACTTAAAACAGCGCAATGCCAACATTTATTTGCATGCTACTCACACACACCCACATACACACACTACTCTTACACGCACTCATGTGAATGTAACGAACTGTCGTCTAAATATTTGTCAACATTGACAGCAATCACAGCATCAACAACATCAACAACACCAACAGTAACACCACCAAACAACAACAACCGTTGTTAACGAACCTACCCGCAATGCAACAACAGCAAATACTTCAAAATGATAAATAAAATCCTGAATTTGCCTACTTTTTGCCGTGTGCGAAGAATCCTTTTTTATGGATGCATAACCTTTTTTATGCGTCTTCATAAAGAATCCAACACAAGCATCGAAAAAAAAACACAACATAAATCCTTTACGCTGCTTCAACATCAATCCGGCGACATGCCTTTTAGAAGGACACACGCAGCATCCTTTACTTTGCAACAATGCCAACTTTCACTCTTCTGCCGCTTTTATGGCGGAACGTGACTCTACTGACGGTAGCGAAAAAATTTGACGGAGTCATAAAAAAGAGTTTCCTGAACGCGGTTCGATGCTTGCAAAAACTAAGTATTTTTTCAGATTTTTTCTTTTTCTAAAGAATCCTTTGAAAATCCTTTCTTCGTGCGTCTTACTCTTGTGATTGAGTAAAATTGACCAAAACCTGTCTGTCTCTCCTCCACTGAAGCAAGCCGCAACAAAAGAGTTTTGTGCATATTTCCAACTTTCCACTAAATGGTTTGTTTTGAAAAAAAAAGTTAAAAATCTGTTGCTTCTTCTGAAGAAATACAACCCGTCGTCCGTCTCTACCGACTGCTGTGTTAGTGGGGCAATAAAAGAGCGCGAACGCTTCTATGACTAACGCAGAGTTCCCGCTGTTTGCCGTGCCGTCTTCCAACTACCAAATATTGTTGTGCTACAGGTAAAAATAGAGTCCTTCACGCTTATACTATATAACCACCAATGTCAGCGGCAGCGCTGCACCCGAATTTTCGAAAATTAAAGGATATCCTTAAATATTGTCAGCATATTGACATTGTTGCGTTTTTCGCACGCACTCGCACTGTAACTCTTACTCTACTGATTCACTCCTTACAATACTTTATGATCCCTCATTTGGCCAAAAACTCGTCTCGCCATTAACCTTGACTTTGACTAGCATTTGAACAGTTATGTGAAAAATTTCCAAACAATACAGTTTATTGCGTAAATTGTTGTAACGGTTTAGTGCATATCCTGCCTTGTTTATTAGCAGTGAAGTCCTTTGTTCAGGCGCAGGTTACGCTTGCTTACTTATTTCTTTCTACTTCGCTTGCTCTTTCTTTTATGGCGTGTGCAAACACAGAAACCTTTGATTATTCAACTCTATGCAATGTCCTGCAACTCTTGTGCTTAACCTTCCACCAACTAACTAACCGTTGGTGAACATAAGTTGTGAAAAAGAGCCGTTCTTTTATTTTTGTCTTTAGTTATTTGCTGTTGCCAGCGGTTTTTATGATCTTTTCTCTGAATTTTCTTTTGCAATATTATAAAATATCCTTGCAAATTAACTCTTATGACAAATCCTTGCCTCGAACACCACCTAGAAGTTATAGCTCTTTGGTTTATTTTGTTGGCTTGCCTTCAGTTGTATGAGAGTTTATTTCTGGAATTCTTGACTTTAGCCCTCTTTATTGTACCTTTTGTTCAGCTTTTCGCTGAAACCCGGTGGTAAATTTTCGTTTGTGGTAAATCTATGCAAGATTGCATAGTTTACGACATCATGTTGTGGCTATACGCGGAAGTCCTTTTTTGATTTAGTTTTGGGTTTGTCACAAACAATTTTATAGAACAACACAAATAAACTCAAATCAATTTTTATGAATTTTTCATATGGCTGATTGATGACACCGTGCTACCAAAAATGACAAAATAACTATCTTGAGCTACTTTGCTTCATGAATTTCTCCTGAAACCGATTTTTTGGCTTTATAAATATCATGTTTTGACTTGACAACGTATCGTGGCACTGCAAATTTTTTAACATGGAATTATAACGTGCTATGTGTAGACGAAGACTAAGTAGTATACGTCAGTAAAGGTTGGCTCTTAGCCCTCACGATAAAAAGAGACAAAAAATTCATGATCTCATGAGGCCATGGAATTATTACTCGGTGAGTATATAGGCTACGGTAAATATTATAAAACTTAAATGAAGGATTTGTTCTTAGCCCTACAAGAAAAATAAATAATAAACAAAAAAGTTGCGTCGTAAGTTCACTGATATGGCAGCTTATGCAACAAAAATGCAATACTGTTGCATAGAATTATTGCACTCTTAGTAGAAGTGCAAAGAAAATTTTGATTTTACGACAATAAAGAATGCTTCTTTGGCCTCTTAACGAAAAAAAAAAAAAAAAATTTGAAGCCACGACCCCACGGAGGCAATAACTTAATGCAATAAAAATGCAATGCAACAATAAAAAAAACGTTGTGTTGAAATATCCTTGAGTTTTCAAGAAAGAAATTTCTTGTTTAAATTTTTGTACTTACATTTAGCGTTTATGATTTTTTTTCGTGAAAAAAGTTTTCGGTGGCAGTTGTTTATAATCATGGAATGGGGCTCGCTCCAAAATTGTGTTGTTATAGTTCAGTCGGGCCCAAGAAATTTTAAGCCCGGGCCAATGCTTAAAAAAACAAAAACGCAAAATGTTGCTCATTGTTGCGTTTGGCAAGAAATCGAACAAAACAAAAAACAATTACAATTGAATAAAATCACATGTCATGAAAAATTACTCGACACACAAGTCAGCAAGGACAATCAGCTTCAGCATCGATATCATCGAGTGTGCGTTTTTTTATTTTGGCTTTGCATGTATTTGTTTTTGTAAAGTAAACTGGAAAATGTGCTGAACACTGAACGAGTACGGTTTGTGTTGTTGTTTTTTGTAGGCGTTCTTTGAATTTGGCTCATCGCAAAAGCAAAATTAAGATAGAAACAAAATTTTATGAAGGGCCACGCGGGCCATACGGGTCACTACGTGGGCATGTTTGTTATAGTTAGTCTAAAAAAATATGGCATGGAAAGAGGCGATATCTTTCGGACCTTGTGACCTCTCGGAGTCACTCATAATTTTATGTATAGTACTGTGAAGTTGTTTGAGGATACTGGTGGAATAACCGACCGTCCAAAATCTGGTTGTAAGAACACCACGAGCAATTAAGGCGGTGAAGTTTCGAATCAAGCGAAAACAGCTGCGATTAATATCTAGGTGCAATCGATCTCTTGCATTTTTAAAAATGACTTAAGGCTCCGAGCATACAAAAGACACACCTTCTCACAGTAGCGCTAAAGGAACAACGTAAACGAAAATTGAAAGTGTTTTTTCTCAAGCGTTACTTCTCCAGCACGCAGGTAATGCCCATAGACGAATTCTGTTTACTGACGAAAAATTTTCACCGTAGAGGAATCGTTCAATTAACAGAATAATATAGTGTATGCTGTCATCACGACATGACGCAGAACTTGTTCCGAATGTTCAGAGAGGTCACCAACCAGCTTCTGTGATGGTTTGGTGGGGAGTTGCCTATGATGGGATCACCTAGCTCAATTTCAAAGTCAAAACTTCGACGAAAGTCTATGAATCCGATGTTTTGGAATTGGTTGTAAAGCAGTGATGTTCACGTAGTACCATGCGTGGTGAGACTCGACAGCTTTATTCGAGACTCGAAACACGTACACGATCGAATGCACGAAGTTCTCTCAATTAGTTGGCGCTGAAACTTCCAGCTGGAAGGTTTGTGCCACTTGGACGGGTGTTTTGCACTGCAAGAAATGTTTGAGGCATATGAAAATACGTTATTTGCAGAATTATAATAATAATGATGATAGTGATAGTGACAATGATAATGATACTTGTAAAGATAATGATGACAATGATAATTATAACACAATTCTTGCTTAATATATCCACAACAATTTTTGTCAGTGCAGAGAGTGAGAGAGCTACTAACACAAGTACAAAAGTTAAAAAATGTAGTAGTATGTGTGTGAACACCACTGTTTAAAAGCCTCTTAACACAACATTATTCCAAAACAGGCTGTGGATCTTTCAACAAGATTCTGCTCCAGCCAATACGGCTAAATTGTCTCAAGAGTGGCTCAAAAACAATTTACCGGACTTAATTTCCACGGATCAGTGGCCAGCGGATAGCCCAGACTTGAACCCATTGGATTACAAATTGTGGTCCGTGTTAGAGGATATGGCTTGCTCTACTCGAAATCCAAATATCGAGTCTCTAAAGCGCGCTCTTGTCCATGCAGTGGAAAAATTTCCTATGCATGTCGTGCGTGAAAAAAAAATCATTTGTTGTTTTCATTTTATGAGCAAAAAACCGTTTACCAAAAATATGAGAGTACTAAGTATATGATACAATACATAATCATAAAAGTTATCATTAAAGGCATTACTGTTTACACCGATAAAAGAGTGAATTTAACTATTCTTTCTTTAAAATTGGCCAAGGCAACTGTAGGCTTAAGACATATTTTTCTCCTGCTTTTCCAGTTTATTTTGAATGCTGAGTGGAACTTTTTTTTTCATTACTTTTTATACAGATTCCTTGTTTATCCTTTATATGTCAGTATAGGAGAGCTAAACGAAACACAAAATCATCTGATCCAATTTACGTTAAAGAAAGTAATATTTACATTTATATGTATTATTTTCCCAAAATGTCCCAAACTTTATGGGTCAAAAATTTTATGGTTCTCTGTCTAAAAATTATAACGACTGCGGTCTGCACGATATCACTGCTATAAGTAGCTGCTCAAAACGTAGCATCTTAAAAAATATGATGCACCATAATCTCACATTAATCGGTGGTTAAATGGTGTAAAAACTTTATAATAGAGCATCATTAATCATTACCACAAATTGTGATGTTTATATCGTTCACAAGAAAAACACCCTAAACATCGAAATTGTTGTGTTAGGCACATCACAAAAAAAAAGAAAAAAAAAATAAAGGATTTCCCCCTCAATAAGACAGAGCAAGTATTTTTATGAATGAACGTAAGGCTATAGTTATGAAAATTAAAAAAAGAAAAATGCTCGGTTTTATAGTTCGAACTCATCTCAATCAATGCCAAACAAGTGAATGATGATGATACTTTGGATTTTGGTATGCTTTTGATAGAGTTTCTCTTTGGTAGTTGTTGCATTGTTGGTGTAGGTTGTGTTTTTTTTTTGTGTCATCTTCTTCATGGGTGTGCATTTGGAGCAGTCCTAGATATGAGGACGAAACAATATGTTAGGCAGCAAGTGTTTGTTTAAGAGTTATAGAATTATGTACATGATTTATGATGGCCACAAAAGGAGAGAAAGAGAGAGAGAGAGAGAGATAGAGAAACACAAAACGGGGATTGTTCTGTTTTGTAATTGTGGCTACGGCTTAACGCTGGAGACCACTTCTCTTGCACTGTCAGCTATTCTGTGGCATCTTCGGACGAGTAGTCGACGCGTAGCTTGTTTAGGCTAGCAGCGGATTTGGGTTTTGTAATCTACCAACTGGGTACATAAAGGATCGTTCATTGAGCCAATAAAAAATAATAAAAATATAAAAAAGAAAAACTGAATTCCAAGAATTCAAAAAGTGGTAACGTGACGTCTTTAGTTGTGGCAACCTGAAGCAGCCAATAAAGTCATCTTTATTAGCGGCTTAATTGTTGGCTGTGGTTGTGGTTTCCAGCAGGTTTTCTTTTTTATTTGTTTTGGTCTAAAGATTTTGAAATATTTTCACTTTTTTTGTTAGGCCGGTTATTGACGATGGCATCATTAATAATCATTAATCGCTGAAAGGCAAACAAACTGGTTCAGTTTTTTGAATATTTTGATGCTGGTTAAGATATCATTGCAAAAGTCATCTTTTTTAGCTCATGCATGGACATGGATACTGCTCATTAGAGACACAGCACGTTAATTTTTCTTTCTGAGGTGCTGTAAAGTATTTCTCCCACGAACATTTTGTTTGTATTTGTATTAAATGTATAAATTTCAGCTCATCTCATTACTTTTTGAGGCTAAAAATAAAAATAATCCTAAAAAAACCATGTTCCTTTGGCTGTGTCCACAGGTTTTGTTTGTTTTTCTCAGGGAAGTTGCTTTCAATCACTTCTTTTGTTATGCAACAATTGAGTTTTTGGTTTGGTTTGTCTCTATTCTGTTGTTTTTGGAAACAATTCCTTTCCTCGTATTTTGCAAACTCGGAGTTTTTGTGGTCGACGTTCTGTTCTAACTTTGAGACCATGTTGACAAATTACTTTTATGCACTTTCTTTAGAGTAATGTATTGAAAATAGTTCTCAGACCTCAAACAATATGGTCTGATTCCAAATCTAGGGAATTTCTTAACGATATTGAGATCAATAACGTTATTTCCAATTTTTTTAACTTTTCTAATTAGTTCTTGTGATAAGAACTCTATCGTGGAATACCGTTAAAAAATCTTCACCCAATTCTAGTTAAATGTTGACAATGATATCATCCATTATTAGCTCCACCAAATACGATCACACTTCATCAATAAAATTACACCGAAATAAATCAAAACTGAAGAATTTGATCTATTAAAACAATTTTTTATTCCAATTGAGCAAACGCATCAAATCCTACGTGTATTCATCACAATACATCAAAGACCAATAAAAAAAAAAAAAAACATTAAATTGAGTAAAAATGTAAAAAAGGAAAATTGACAAATCAGCTGTAAATCTCGTCATAGACCAAGTGACGTCCAAAAACAATTGGCCACAATTTCACACATTTAAACGCTGTGACACATGATGTTGACACACAAGCACACGCACCGACGACAACCAGACTGTGACCAGAAACCAAAAGATTCCCCTTTCAAAGGATACACAATGAAACCTTTGCCAAAGAACTGAAGCCTTTATTTATATAAAAACAAACTTTTTAAGCCACATTTTTTGTCAGGTTTTTTCAGTTTTATTTGTTTTCTGGTTTTTGTTGTAGTGACAAAACAAAAAATTCTTACGTTTATCTATCGTTAAATTAAATAATAAAATAAAATTGCTTGACAGTATAAACGTTGAGCGTTACACCTTTATTTTGTACAATTTTTCTATTAAAAAAAAAATTAAAAACAAAGGATATACTTTAGAACTAACACACAACAACAAAAATACCGGGGAGACGAATTCGAAACAGACAATTCAATCCAGCCAACCATTTGGTGGCTTTTGTAACCTTTGGCTATCCAATCGTGTAAGTGTTAGTGTGTGTGAGTGTGATTGAATTGTCCTTTTTCAGCTACATGCATTGTTATAAACTGTTCTGTTCTAGCTTCATTCAGTCGTTAAGCCATGCTTTGCCATTCATGCATTTCTTTGGTCATATTTTTCTGTTGGCTTCCTGGTTCGTCTTTTTTTTTTCTGTTCTTCTGCGTTATCGTGTCTTTGTTCTTTTGCTCTTTTATAGTTCAATAAAATTTCACTTTTCTGATGGTTTAATTTAAATTCTGTTGGTCAACATATTTTTGTGTTTCCTTGCATTTGTTATTGTTTTTGTGTTGTCCTACCTGTTTTCAGGATTGTAGTAATATTTGTGGGTTGTTTATTCTCAGAATTACGCATGTTTGCTCGATGAGATGCCGAATTATTAATGATGTTTTTGCTAAAATAAAAATATAAAAAATAAAATAAATAGAAGAAAAGCGATTTAAATGGAAGGAGTGGTTTCTACCTCTATTTTGATTGTTTTTTAATCACATCCTACTTAATTTTTTGTATAAGAGTATTGCCTAATTGAAATGTTTGATTGTCGAAAAATATTCCTACATTACTTAATTCGGTGAAATTCCGTTTATCATGAGATACGAACAAAGGTTCTGTCATAAAAATATGACCAGGTTCTAAACATGTAGTACAACTTCATAAAATGTGATACAATTTCAATATTTGGACTAAAATTTAGTCTTACAACATGTTGTACCTGATTTTTGGAAAGTAATATTCTACTATATTAAGCTTTATTTAGTAGTTGCTTTGCAATTGGGAAACAGTTCTTAAATAATTGCGGATAAGAATTATTGTAAGCTTTTAAAGACTTTTTTCAAATTAATTGAAAACAAAGAAATACCGTAAAATTGTCAAAAACCGTTTTTAAACCATTTATTGTCTAGAAAACCAAATTCGCAGTTTGAGATTTTAAGAATTTTTTTCCTGGACCCACAGCCATGTGAATGCCAAAATAGGGTTTGTTTTCTTAACCCTGCAGTAGTCGCGTACCTAAATGTGACGAGAGTGGTCGCGCGGATTACATATGTAATCCGTTTTTTAAAGTTTAATATAAGAGATGGCAATTTGAAAATGCTTAGTTATTTGTTTTAATTTTTATTATTACTTTATTTTATATTATATTTATTTAAAAAAACAACATAAACATAATTCTTATAGTACATAAAATCAATGAATATCCATTGCAGACAATTGTGAAATTCATAATTTTGCATGACTGGATTACATATGTAATCCGCGCGACTACTGCAGGGTTAATAGGGTCTGTTCTATTACCTTGTCAACGTTATAAAATAAAGTTGTGCGTTAAAACATATGTTGTTCTTTTTTGTTTTACAAAAAACATTATTGTTTTTACTGTTTCACTCAGAAAACAACTTTGTCACTGCAGGAGAAGAAGACATCTTTTATTTCCAAAATTTGTTTCAGATGATCTTGACAACCCCATGCAACTTTTGAGACCTCTTTCACTCAGAAAAAAGTCTCTCGGAATATGATAAAAAAGGCATCATATTTAGAGAAAAATGGTATAGAGTTTGCTCCAGAAAATGCTTCTCTCTAAATGTGATTACAAAAATTCTCTAAGAATGGTAAAAAGCCTCCATAAAAAAGAGAAATATAAGAAAAATATATCGTTATTGGTGAAAAAGACTTTTATTTTTGAGAAAAGATTTGTTTTCATTGAAGAAAATATTTCACATAGTGAATTATTTATCTACAATAGAGAAAACTTTTAATTTTCTAGAACTTTTTATCAAAATATGAGAATTTTTTAGTGCGAGAAAAATACCTATCATTATTAGAGACTTGAAATATTTTCATTTCCGACAAGTGAAGAAATATTTCTTCGAATATGTGACAATTTATTCTAATTGAAGGAAATTTCATTTGAAAAAGAGAAAATTGCTATTATCAAAAATAGAGATTTTTTTTATCACAAATAGATAGGAGTTTTCTTTCTGAGTGTAGAATACGATCTAAATTTTTCGATACGTCCTACTGTACATCGAGAATAATAGGTACGTATTTAAGAAAACCTAAGAAAAATTAACAATACAACTTTTTTAACTTTTAATTTACACAAAGGCTTCGACAGTTTTGTGCCTTTCAAGATATTGGTCAACACAACAAAGTTTTAACTGTGGACCCCTTGGATTTTATGGAAATGATAAATTGCATATTAACAGTTTAGTCTTTGTAGGCATTCTTGCCAAATATAGTGGATCAGCAAGTTCAAGACACATACATGCGTCCATAGTGAATGTTCTGGATTCGACAAAAATGTATCCCAGCCAGGAATCGAAAAAGAACCTTTTATCACACAACGAATAAACTTACCTAAGTTTTAATTTTTTTTTTCCTTTTTTTACTTTTGCTTTTATTTATTTATTGCATCTAATTTAATAATAAAAACAAATACAATTGAATAAATATTCATACATACTTAGCTTACACCTGCAAAAATCTTCTTATTTTGGTTTATTTGCATAAAGTATCAGTAAGTATATTAGTAAGTTTGTTAGTCCGTTAGTCCTGTAAGATATGAAAAATTGTGTGCTTTTTTCCTATTTTTGTAAAAAAGAAGTTGGCAGCGTTAGCACTGTCTAAGTTTTCTGCTTAGTATGACAGTACGACAGTAGAATTTGAACAACTTCAAAAATATCAGAACTTTCTTATTAATGAACAAATTGCAATGGTTAAAATGTCAAAACTACTTGAAATTTAATGCACTTTCATATGTCATTAATAACTTTAAATATTTTTATATTTTATATTTTTATATTCTTAAAAAAATTACCTTGGGACACCCTGTATCAACTGTATAATTTTTTTGGGGTCCCCATTAAATACTTTCGACCAGGGTATTAAAAAATTCTTGCTAACGGGGTGTACTCTGTTAAAAAGTATTTTTTTTATTTTTTTGATCTAATCTCTTATTTCAGCCACCGGCACGTGAACTTTTTTTTTTTGATCCGGTGTACACTCTTCAAATACTATTCGGTCTAGTGCAGCTCTTTAGTATAAACATATGTATCGGTATAAGCAGGGCGTCCACAGGGGGACAAGTTCCCCCATGGACTGGAAAAATTTTATATTATTTTTTTTCTTATGTGTATATGTTACATTTTCATATCATCATTTTCATATAAGTGCACGCCAATGCATACCTTTTGCCTCCCTTGAAAAATTCCTAGTATTGCCATTGGTGTAGAGAGTATTGAATTGGTGTAAGAATCTGAAATCGATCGAACACCAGGTATACTTACTCTAGAATAATATTGGGGTTTTTTTCTCAAAAACGTTGAGTATCGATTTGAGCCTTAGATCAAATATACCTGCTCCTTTGCCTTTTTCTTTTTGGATACGGGTCAGACTCTGTATCTGTAAAAAGACTTAAGTTATAACATGTCATAATATTCCCTTTAATTCCCTGTTCTGTTGAATACTCTGTACACACCAAAACACCAATTCTTACCGCATCTACCGATTTCAAGAAGCAGACTTCCGAACAAAGCCCTTAGAACAAAATAAATACACTCGAACAACACTCGATACGCAATGTTTTGTTTTTGCAATTTGTTTTTCGTTTTTCTCCAAGCCATGCAGAAACGTACTCTCTTGGTTTCCGGTTTCCTGTGCTGTGGGTTTCTTATGCATTGTAAACTGCGAACAATGCAAAAACGCAGCCCACTACTGTCCAGAGACGGCCGGGTGAAAGAAAAAAAAAAAAAAAACTGTAAAACAAATAATAAAAAACCTTAAGTTTAGATTAAAAATCGAAAGCGTCTTATTAGTCCGCCCAAACACTGTTGGCTACCACGTGTTTTGTTCCTCGACTCATTGCTACTGCCAACATAAGGGTCCCAATGAATCCAATGCAGAGTTTTGAACACCCTATAGGGTGGTTGTTCTGCCTTTGCAATTTTTTGTATTTTTTCATTTTTTTTGTGCCGCTTGCAATTCGAACATTGATTAGCTTCAAATAAACGTCAGTCACGTCACGTCATTCATTTGGCACGTCCGTAGGTTACACAGTCTCTCGACCCGCTGCTGTTCGTCGCTTTGAATTGTTCGCTGATTGAAGGGCATCAATGAGGTCGCAAGCTTCTTCGCCTTCAAAGGACCTGTCTTTTGTTTTGAAGTGTAGTTGTGGGGCGTTGAAGGGAACTTTTTCATTTGAATATTTTTTTTTTACCAAGCTTTTTGCTGTGTTTTTAATAAAATTTCCGCATTGCCGGAAGTGGCCATTTTTGCGTTTTAAATTAATTTTTCCGCGATTTTTTGTTTTTTTTTGTGTTCCTTATACAGCATGTAAAGCGACGCTAATCAGCGTAAAGTTGCGTATTTTTTTAATTTAACATTTTTTATGTTCATGCCTTTCCACTTGGCCAATTTTTCTATTTTGTTTCGGAGGTTGGAGGTTGGCCTCGTTTGTACCCTTTTATGAGAGTCGCGGTTTCTTTGCTGTTTTATGCGGAACTCAGAAACAAAAGCAAAGAACGAAGAAAAAAAAAATGTTTATTTACACAAGTTAAGTTGTGGAATTTAATTAAATTATTCTTAAACGTGTTGCGAAATCCGAAGGATTTGAGGAGAAGCATGCTAGTCGAATCATAAAGTTGCAAGAAAATACTGAGCTTTAAGGATTTGCAAACTTCTTGAATGATTCTAATAGTGGTCATGTGTTTATTAAAAATGAAACAGGATCAGGAACTGAAATGCCGGCTGTTATATATCATCAATCAATTTTCAACACTAGCAACATCAGCTGTAGTTGAGTGCATTCATCATTGACAACACTTGCACCACCCTGTATTATGTAATTGCGTAACAAGCATGTTTCGATAATTTTCAATTAAGTTAACTTTTCTGGTGTTGGCTTGATTTTTTTTAACCGTCTTTCCTTCTTGCTTGACAACCGCGCCATTAAGCATGAACCGTGAAAATGCGTGGCAATTCGGAATCTCTATGATTTTCTTAGGGCGACAGTCAATGGAAGTATTACAACAATAGCAATAGCAACAACAACAACAATAGGAAGGTGCATAAAAAAGCAATTGTCACAATTTGTTTCATTGTCGCGCAGTTCGGTAGAAAATGTCGCACTTGTGTTAATCGCCATGTCCTTCTTTGATTACGTGTGAGTATGTGTGTTTGTGCAGATTATTAACACACAGAGGTCACAGCTGGTGGGTGTTGGTTGGTTGGGTGGTGGCGATGCTACCGTCACGAATCATTTTGTATCGCAACGCATCCATTCTGTGCCTGCGTTGCCAAGTTGTTTTGATCTCATTGCTGCTCCGGGGGTTGGCTACGATACTTTGCCGTTTTTTGGTGGTTTCTTTTTGGGGGATATCCTGCGGTAGCTCAACCCTATTTTGTTTCGGTTGCATATTGGGCTGCCTCAATGGATGCGATTGAATAGATGTGAGTGTGCGTTAAAGTGTGTGTTTCTATGGATACAAAGAAATCCTTTTTATTATTTTGATTTGAATTCTTAGTGTGTGCGTATTTTTTTTATGCGTTTGTTAAGGTCGTTCTATGAAATTCTTTTGCTTTGTAATTCGGCAATAATGAAGCCCCGGGGCTGAATGTCATGTTGCGCTTTTCAGCCCGAATTTCCGCTATAATAGATGGGCGTAGAAAATCGTAATTTAATTGGGCTAGCTTTGAAATTTATAGTGTAAAATATTGCAGTGTTGCCACGGTTGCACGTTGTGCAGTAATAAATAAAGCATACATTTTGCACAAGGCTACCACATAGTTCGAGATAGAGGCACACAGCGAGTGGCGAGCAAATAAATAAAGTTTGTTTGGGATTTAAGATGAAATTTCAAAAAAAAAAAAAAGGATTGCAATGTAGTCTTTCTGTTGGTTGATATGGTTTTAGGATTTGTCAAAGGTTTTGATTCAACACGATTAAAAAAAAGGTATTGATAGTTCTCCTCAAAATTCATAAATTTTTGTTTTTTGTGTTGTTATATTTTGTGAAGATTGCAATGTCAATGTCATCGCTGAATT
The DNA here is from genome assembly GCA_943735915.1 of Pherbina coryleti. Lineage (NCBI taxonomy): Eukaryota > Metazoa > Arthropoda > Insecta > Diptera > Sciomyzidae > Pherbina > Pherbina coryleti. Next base: position 3,860,132 of record OX030951.1, read on the forward strand.
ATAAATTATCAAAAAAAAAAAAAAAAATTAAAAAACTTTTTAACAAAAAAAAAAAAAAAAAAACGCTGACTTCAAATTCACTACAAAGTAAAAAATAATTTTAAATAACTTTTCCCATTAATTTCTTGGTCAAATTTTAAAAGTTGTTTATGTGTATCATAAAATAAGAAATCTTATCATATCCATTTTTTCTAATTTGTTTTATTATCATCAATATATTAATTGCTCTATGAACATAAAAGCTTTAGAGCCGGCGCTTATGTCATAGTATTTTTGAGGAAAATTTCAAACATGAAACTTTGTTCGTAAAAAATTTGTTTTATTAATTCCTGAAAGTTTGTTGGGTATTTTTCATTTCTGTCTCTTTAAAATTTTTATTAAAGTGCCACGTCCTTTCTCTAATCCCCTTATAATAAATCTACCTAGCCCTGTGCAAAATTTCAGTTTCTAAGTATCAATATTAACCGATATATACTACTTTCCTTAAAGTGTCACACCCTATGTACAATCCCGCCCACTTTTGTAATGGTTCTATCTACCCACCTGCCTGCATACAACATATTAGTAGGCTAGTATCAATATTAATTGAGATATAGTATTTTTATAATATTGCCACACCCCTTTGTTGAATAACGCCTACTTTTTTGACTGCAATTTGTAGTAACTATGCCTACCCATGCACTAAATTTCAGTACCCTAGTGTCAATATTATTCGATATACAGAGTTTTTCTAATATTGCCACACCCCATTGGCGAATAACGCCCACTTTCTTGGCCGTAATTTTTAATAACTCTGCCTTCCCATGTACTAAATTTCAGTACTCTACATAGTGTCAACATTATTCGATATACAGAGTTTTTCTAAAATTGCCACACCCCATTGATGAATAACGCCCACTTTACAGAACGTAATTTTTAATAACTCTGCCTTCCCATTAACTGAAATGCAGTGTTTTTCTAATAGTGACACGCCTCTTTGTCGAATATCGCCCTCTTTTTTAAAAAAGGACCTCCGCGTTAATGGTATCTATGTGTTGACAAAAAATTAGGAAAATCGGGCAAGTGCTTTAGGAGTTGTCAATGTATATACATTTAAAAAAAAAAGAAAGAAACCAACGAACTTGAGAACCTCTTCCTTTTTGAAGTCGGTTAAAAAATGGTAAAAATAGCCTTTCTTATGCATCCACATTCAATCCCAAGTAATTATAAGTGCTCTAGTGCACTCTAGAAACATTTTCATAAGTGTTGTATGGAAAGTCGTGTATCCATCATGTTTATGGTGAAAATCACTATCAACAATAGTCAGCTATTGTTCTGTGCTATTGTAACTGTTCTCTATTTTAAAAGCTAAGCTTTTATAAGGGTAAAGTTATTGTGTTTTAAGTTTTTGAGTTGTATGAAAGGTGTCAGGTCCCGATTTCGAATCTCGTCTATATTTAATATCACAATTAACTTTATTTATCATCACACCTGTAGATGTAGATAAGCTGACTTCACCAGTGATATCACATGAGGGTCATTTGAAGGTCAACTCCTGCAAACAGGCTTGACTTTGGGCTAAGTATATAATTGAGAAGTAGAACCATCTCTTGACGCATAGAAATTCACGATATTTAAGGTAATCATTCCCTTCCATTATGGAAGCCTTCAGAGGTTGATTCCTTGCAAGATCAACGTTCTAATCTGCGCTAATAACAAGTTTCGAATGTTTCGAACCACGATCGGCTTAAAGTGGTAAAAATCGAACGGTTTCTTTGTCATGTTGAGCGGATGGTAGACGACGCAAAGTGATGCGATTGGTACAACGTAGACGGAAAATTTTTTTTGTGGATTTTTTAATAATTTTCGTATTTCAAAACAAAAATTTCAGTAACAAAAATGTATTTCAGAAATTTTGAATAAATGGGCGTGGCAGCTGCCATACAACTTAAACACATTTTGCGCTATAGAAATTAGATAAACTACGATGACAAAATCAAACGTGGATGACTAGTATGTATTTTCCAAAAAGTATAAAAAAATTTCGGTGTGAGTGGACAAGTGGGCGTGGCATATAATAAGCTATTATCAAAAAATTCGATATTTAAGCTTGAATCTAAATATCCTATTTGATTAAAGTAGTTAAGAAAGCTATATTTTAAAATTTTTGAATTTTGACTTTGAGGACGCGACCATATCAAATTAATAATTATTATTTTTTTTTGATATTTCTAAATTAAAACAAAAAGAGTTCTCTAATATTTTGTTGAATTTGCATAAAGTTGTAGAATAACGGTATATAATTTTATATATAAATTATTTATAAGTATATTTTCTGTGTGAATTCACTTTCCGATGAAATAAACAAAATAAGAAACTGTTTTGAAGAAACAAACATTTTTTTCAAAAAATCAAATTGAGTTGAAAAAAATTCTTTCTTTGTGGGCAGAAGACCATTAGGACTAATTTAAAAAAAAAAAAAAAAAAAAAAAAAAATAAATAACTGGCCATTTCAGCTCTTGAAAGGACTTTGACCTAGCTTCTTATGATCAATTGTGTTGTGCGTGTTATTAAGTTTGTACACAATTGACCGAGAAACGGACCTACAGGTTTAACGCCGACTCCGAACGGCGATGAACGGAATGTTCTCGTTCTCAAGAAGCCTTACATGGCATTTTGATTACTCTCTGAGGTTTGCCATTGTCTGCAGAGAGGTGGCGGCCGTACAGAAAAATTATTTTAATTCAATTAATTTTCTGTCGCTGCTGGGGTTCGAACCTGGGTCTCCAGGTTCTTTGACATAGCGGCCACGCACTTTAACCAACTACGTCACGGACGCCACTAGGACTAATTTTTAAACTTTTATTAATTCTTAGTTTCTTCGTAGAAAAAATATTTCTCTGAATATCCTTTGAAAAAACTGCCTTCCCTCTGAAGAAAGAAACCTCTACAATGAACTCTCAACAAGTCGTATCGACATAATTTGAGATGAAAACTTTTTCGAACACATAAATATTAAATCAAAGCGATCCTGTACGTCATTTAACTCCCTCGACACCAAATGATTGCGGAACTTTGTTGTTGCAATTTCCAGCAATATCCTTCACTTTCCTTTTATTTTCGTTTTTTTTTCCGCTACTGTTTTATTATTTCTTATTAGGTTTGAAAGTGAAAAAGAAAAACAAAAACAAAAATTAAATATGTCGCCAAAGTCATCCTGTTGCTTCCTTCTGACTTCCGTGCTCAGAGCAAATTTTGCTTTTTTTTACTTTAAAGCTGCTTTCTTTTAAGAACAACGCATAAGAAAAGGCAATTTGTTCACACCATTTTTTGTAAGGATTAAATTGCAGGAAATTGTCGCAAAAACTTCCCCCAACTGTTGTTATTTACTCGAGATGCTGTTGCTTTGCCCACCGTTAGGTATCCGCAGAATCTTGTATATTTTTGTGTTAAACCAAAAATGGCTTTTCTTGTTCTGCTGACAATGGGGACTGAGAGAAAAAAAAAATATAGAAATTTCCCGCACTTTTGTTTATGTGTGCAAGTATCGAAGGACGACGAGTGCGCTCTGAGCGCTGCGCATAAATTGAATTATCCTGTGAATTCTGTGCCAATTACCAGTCAAAGCATGGTTGGGATTTTGTTGGCTTTAAGAAGTACTTAATTTTCTTTTTTCGTATATTTTGTGCTCTATGAAAATGATGATCCTTGCAAGAGGAAATTGAAAAATATATTTTCTTTCTTTATTGTTAACATTTTTAATATTCTGGCATTTCAAGTTCAAATGGCATTAAAAAGTCAACAAAACAAATGTGTTTGTCTGCAATTTCTTGACAAAACTACGTAAGTGACGTAAAGTGACTGACTGACTGACTGATTGACTGAGTGACATGTTAATATTAGGTACCATTGAGGCATCAAGCGACATGAATGTCATCAGCAACAAGGCAAAGAGGAAAAGGTGTGAATCCTTGTTATCACCCAGGTAAATATTGTTAATCCTTTGCAGTTACGCATGCGTTGCTCATGTGTGAAAATTTAAATGTTCTGTCAGCTTTTACTCTAACCCAGCTTGTGGTATTTTTTGAATTTTTTTTTAGGCTACTGTGCAAATTTCTGCAAATTATTTGTAATAGGATCATGTGAGATTAACATACAACAGAGAGGATCAATATTTCAAAAGGATATCTTATTAGCTGGGTGTTGAAATTTTTTAATTGATTGATTTTTAAGTCCATGTAGTTGAATGCTTAACAGACAACAACATCATGGCCAGGAACCACAAAATATCGGTAGGATATGTAAAGGTAATGATATAAAAATATAATTTTTATTTTTTCGGGCATAAAATACCGAAATACCCAAAAAATAAATTTTTCCGATAGGGACAAATGTTTTTATTTTTAAGTTGGCACTTCTGTCACTAACATCTGTACCAAATTACTCGTGTGCTTGAGATACACATCCTTTTGTAAATATCCTTCAATTACTTCTTCGTTTTGGTTTCTATCTCTTCTATCGATTCAAAACGGTGTCCACGGAGCGGTCTCTTGAGTTTAGCGAAAATCCAAAAGTCACATGGTGCCAACTCAGGTGAATACGGTGATTGTGGAATGATATGGTATGTCTTGTTTTTGGTGAAATGATCACGAATTACGAGTGCATTTTTGCAACCAATCAAGATTTCACTTTTCTGAGACTCAAATGGTCACTAAAAATGGTTTTAACTGATTTTTCCCATATTCCAACAAGGTCAGAAAGGTCTGGGACTGTCGACAATTTTGGAGCAGCAATTCTTTGATTTTGTTGACGTGTAGCTCATCACTTATTCATTAGGTATTTTTTTTTTTTTTTTTTTTTTAGATTTGAACCAAGTATTCAGGTGGAATACCTATTCAGTCAAGTCTGCCTTGGTTCGAAATGGGGTGATAGATTAGTGGGAAGGATAGATCAATCAGGTGAAACACGTGTAGGATGTTCTAAGCGTGGTGGAAAGCCAAAGAAACATGTGAATTTGAATCAGAGGCAAGTGTTATGCCTTTACCTCAGTCAATTCAAGTTATAAGGCAATCTCATCCACAAACTTCTCTACCATCAACTACAACTTCAAGTCGTAAATATTGATGAATTTTCAATTTCAGTTGATTAGAAAAGAGGATAGAAAATTGCAAATGCGAAAGGTTTTAAAGCGTAGGACCATGGCCTGGCCAGGAATCGAATCCGGGACCCCTGGGGTAGCAGTCGAGCACGCTACTTACTCGACTACCGAGGCCGCCAAAGGAATTCTGCAACATTTTCAACGTTACGGCAGTATGAACTTCATTCCACACACAAAATTTAATGGAACTGTGTTGTTCCATTAAAAAAATTGAATTGATCGAAAAATTCACTTTTAGCTATTTATTTTGAGGTGTGATTTGGCACAGATGTCAGTGACACTAGATTGTAAAAAGTCCTTGTTTTAAAAATATTCAGGGTTCCGTGATAATTGGCAAAAAATTTGGGGGTTCCACGACCAAAATAGTTTGGGAACCACTGTCCCAGATCATTGGCCTAAGTATGTTCAAGTCCTTGTTCTATTCCTTCTGTCAATTATTGTCTAAATCCTTATCAGAATCTTGTCCTAAGTCCAGTCCCAAGTACATTTCAATTCTTGCCCCTATATATTACAGGTTCCTTATATTTTTACCAATCTATGTCTGAATCCTTGTAATAATCCTTATCCAAATCCATGTCCTAGCCCTTGTCCAAATCTTTATTCTTGTTCAAATTTTATTTTAATTTTTAATCTATTTTCTTCTTTATATATTTTCATTCCTATTTTTAATTTCTTAGTATGTTTTGATTTTGCTTATGATTTTGCTTTTGTTTTTGCAATTGCTTTTGTTTTTGCTTTTTCTTTGCTTTTGGTTTTGCTTTTGCTGTTGCTTTTGCTTTCGTTTTTGATTTTGCTTTTGCTTTTGGTGTTGGTTTTGGTTTCCTTCTTTTTTTTGGTTTTGGGTTTGCTTTTACTTTCGATTTTGCTTTTGCTTTGCTTTTGCTTTTGTTTTGCTTGCACTTGTGCTTGTATTTTCGTTCAAGCTTTTTCTTTTGCCTTTGCTTTTGCTTTTTCTTTTGCTTTTGGTTTTTATTTTGCTTTTGCTTGGTATATACACATTTACCTTGGTTCCATGTACTATCTCCATGCAACAATGGTGCATTTAGGTTACATACAGCGTTTTTTTGAGAGGCTTCATCAATTTTATTTTTATCATGTGGACCTAAACCTCCCTTTACTGTCGTTCTTAAAAGTTATTGTAGCGCCTATACTGGTGGAGTTATAATTCCATGCAACGTTTTTTTATCGTTGTTGCATTTTCATCACAATAATCAAGTTTAGTAGCGCCAACAGTTAAAGAAATTTTCCCGAAGTTATTCTACTGAGTGAGTAATAATTTCATGCAACAATATTGCAGTTTTGTTGCATAAGTTGATATTGCTGCGACCTGTCGACTCTATAATTAATTTTTTATTTTTACTTATTATTATTTTTGAATTATTTATTATTTTTGTTTTTTCATTATTTAAATAATAAACTGGCTAAATTGAAAGGACTTTGACCGAACTTCTTAGGATAAAATTGTGTTGAGCGTGTTATTAATTGTTTGTACACAATTGATCGAGAACTGGATCTACTTGTTTTATTCCGATGTGCATGCTCTCAAGAAGCTTTACATAGCATTATTTTACTCTCTGAGGTTTGCCATTATTTGCAGAGAGGTGACGACCGAACAGAAAAATTCATTTCAATCTTTAAAATTTCTGTGTCTGGTGGAGGATTCGAACCTTTTTCATTATAGCGAGCATTAATTCTATGAAACAAATTTGTAGTTTCGTTGCCGATGACGTCTTTAGTTTTTCTTATTTTTTTAAAATCAAAGAATTAACCTTTACTGTCCGACCATCAGCTCCATTTTCTCTTGGTTTCTATGCTCTGCGAGTAACAATTCCATGCAACGCCGATAAACTTTTTTGGAAACCTGCGAGGCAAACGTTGTCATGTTATCACGTCAAAACAATTTGAATTTGACAGAAGACAAATTCTTTTTATGTTACAGTCGCACTAAACAAAATTGAAACCTACCAATCTTCATTAATTATAACCACGTCATCTCCTTTGCGTCGGTATCAATATCAATTTGTCCTTAAGTGCAACTAAAACATTTCCACATCACTAGATATTTTGCCTAACAATTAACCCTTTATTCATTTCCAAGCCACTGAGCAGCTGCTGCTGCTCATTTCCACAACTAATATCGGAATCCTTTCGTGTATTTTTTTTTTACAAATTCTCCAAACACGCTGTAAAATTCTAGCAGGTGTTGTTCTTTTGTGTGTCGCGCTGTGATTATTTGTATATTTAGAGCATCATTAATCAAATTTAAATTAACAATAATAACAAGAGAAGGACTACAAATCCAAAACGTCATCACAGTTAGTCATGACACAATGGTGCGTCATTCTGCTGCTGTTGGTGCTGCTTCTTGTGCACATCTTGTGCAAACGCTTTGATTTTGTTTGACGTGGATGAACAAACGAGCCCACAGGACGAAAAATAAAAATTGAAAAAAAAAAAATTAAAACCAAAGCAATGAAACCCTTCTTCTTTACGCGTCACTGGATGACATATGCGTCCTGAATTATTGCTGGGATCAACAATATCAACAACATCAACAACATTATTGCATGAATGCATGACGCAGAATTGTATTGAATGCATAAATGACTGAATGAGTGGCATTGAATTGAAATTGAAAATGAGTTCAACGTGTTTTTATTCACATTTCATTGAGTTGCGTTTTTTCTTTCGTTCATTCTTTCTTTCATTCTTGGCTGTTAATAAATAATCGAGATTGTTGGCAAAGTAGTTGGAGATGGTGTACCACGAGTGCCATCCACAAAAGTTCCGAATTCTTTTATGTTTTTCGCTTGTTGTGGGGTTTTTTGCGTTTGCAGTCTTTGCTGGACAAAGTGTTGTTTTTCCAGCAACCAAAACTTGAGTTCAATTAAAATCCACATCAAACATGAAGTGGGCACGTCGTGGTAATCGTTGAGAAAACACGTTTTGTGGGTGGTTGGATTGTTGTAGGGGACTCTAGCTGGAAACTGCGTTCAGTTAAAGAGGAACACGTGTTTGGGCTGTGATGTGTGTTCAACAGTGGGCCGGATAGATGAAATGGCCAGATAGATGAAATACAAGAATTGAAATTTGACTCCAAGTATAAAAAATGAATAATTGACGAACACTGAATGATCTCGAAACCATATTTTTTGGACTTGAATATTTTTGGTCATGTGACCTTATGTGACATTTTGATAAAAGATTTCTTAAGCATCCCACAACACATTAAAACTGTTGAAACCTTTTCAAAAGTCCACATTTTGTTCTTTAACGGGAGTTTATGGCATTGATCATCGTCCCACTAGGCAAGTAATTGAAAAGGGCTTTATTTAATAGCCAGCGGCCAAAAAAAGGCACATCTATTGCATCAATTTTATTTGAGCATTATTTCAACTGCTGAGCCCACTGTGCCTATCAACTTACTAAGCGACCCAGTCCACACTTCATTATTCATTATTTAATTTTTAGTTTTCAAATTAAATTCCTTTCAAAATCACTTTTTTTTTTGCATTCATATCAACATTATTACCAAGACTGCTGACAACAACAATAATAGCCAACCCACCCACCAAATGCAGTGGAAAAAACAGCAACAACAACAACAAGCAACCGACTGCTTCAATGATGAACCGAATCGAACGCAACTCAACGCCACAGAACAAAACCACCACGTTGTGGGGTGAACCCAGAAATGCAGCCGCATACTTCTGGGTTTTAACAAACGATGGCAGAGAAGCAGTGAGACGCGAGCAGAACAGGACAAACAAGGATTAATGGTGCGCTTCTTTGGCCACAGATACGCGTACGCTTTGAATTGTATATTCTTATCAGAAAAATAGCAGCAACAACAAAAAACATCCGGGCAGCTTCCCACATGCGCGACATCAGGCGAATATCCTTGAAACGCTACGCACTGCTCTCTGCGCCACACAAGAGGACATCGAGTGCAATTAATGTCGCTGAGCCTCAAGCTTGTATTCATATATCTGTGTGTGTTTGTAAAGCATTTGCATTTCTTTATTGTTGTTGTTGCTTATTATTCGCTATACTTGCGCGTGTGTAAAAATCCGAATAAATTCCAAAGGGTGTGCAACTTCGCGAGGGTGATTTCCTACAATTTTTCATCAGCTGCACTGGCTCAACACACTGCAAGCTCACTTAACACCAACTCAGGTTGGACAGGACCTTATTTTAGACATTCAAATATTAAGGATTTTAAATAGCAGCGTTTAAGAACAAATGTGCCCACTCTCCATTACGCCGCTTTCTTCTATGCTTACTTCCTACAGGATCAACTTAGATGTACGCATCAAAAACTCGGCTGCGTCAGTTGTGATCTTTTTTCGCTTTGTCGCATACGTTACAATAGTGTTGTTCTGTCAAATCAAAAACTTATGTTGCTGCAGGATTAAAATTATAACAATCTTTTTTTTTTTGGCGATTGTCGCTGCTGTTGTTATTGTTGTTGTCGAAATTGTGTCACCAACACTTTGAGCTTCGTTGGCTTGAGTTCGGTAGTCATTCACACCCAGCTGACAATCAGCATCCTTTTCGAGTGCAACGCGAGTCGCTGCCACCGTTGTCGTGGTTATTATTGCTATTGTTGTTGTAAGGACTTAAGCTCGTGTTTCTCATATGTTTGCTCTGATTTAACGCATCAATGCTTGAAACTTTGAAATGAACAGTTAAACGTGTCCTAATAGGGGTTCGTATTTCACAACAACTCGTGTTCGTCCTTTTTGTGATATGCCTGAAAGTTGCATTGTATTTCTTTTCAGTTGTTCTTGTTGTTGTTTTTGTCAAAGTTGAGATTGATTGTGACATTAAGCAGGATTTATTTATTTATTAATTTTTCACTCTAGTTTGTTCACGCAGGACATGCAAATTATTTGGTCTTGTTGTTTTTTTATTCTTTACAGCTGGGGTTAAAAAAGTGTTGCATTCTTTGTGTTTTTTTTTTTTTTTTTTGTGGAAAACTTATGCAATTATTTGCTTTTTGGCTTTAATAGAAATGTGATTTTTTTTTTAGTTTTTTAAGAAAAGTTTTAAGTTTTATGCAAATATTTGTTAATGGCTTAAATTAACATGGAGGATATGCGCGCTGCGTCTAAAAGGATACATTTTGTTAGATTTAAAAAAAGCATTATTTTGTTGACATTCAATAATTTATGATAGAGATTAAATTAAGCACCATCGAATTCCATACCAATGCAGTAGAAATCCATGAAACGTGTTAATGAGAGGATTATCCACATAACATATTGTTCACTTTGTGAAAATACCAGCTGTATTGCTCTTTTAAAAACTCTTTCAAAGAGTTGTGTTAAAATGTTCGGAAAAATGTCTCTTAATATGTCTTAACGTAGCTTAAATAAAATTAAATAAAGAATAAATTCAAAAAAAAAAAAAAAAGATCAAACATACACTAAGGGAAAAAAATATTAAATTTATCCAAAAACTTTTTTAATTTATCCAAAAAGCGAGTCATTTTTGCACCAATAACGCATTTGAATAAATCGACTACGTAAATATTTAAAATTTATTTGAATACTTTTTTAATTAAATTAAATATTTAAATATTCAAACAGAATTAATAAAAAATATATTAAAATTATGCACGAATTTTTTTAAAATATCTTTCAAATATTTACTATTTGAAAATAAACTATCGCATTTAAAAAAAATTTATATAGAAATATTGAATTTAAAAAAAACATATTCAAAGTGAATATGTTATTAATGGTTTTATGGTATTATTTTGTCCATATTGCGTTCATCAAATGCCATTGCCTGTATAATTTATTCTCGCTTCACTTTTTTCGTTCTCTAATTTATACTATTTTTGACAGTTGGTGCCCTAATATTGCACCAACTGTCAAACATAGTATAAAATAGAGAACGAAAAAGTAATCTACAAAATATATGTAGATACAAGCAAAATATATATGTAGGTAAATGACAACCGGTACAAGATATTACTGAGTAGATATCAAGTTGTCACTCCACCTTACATAATTTCATTTCTTTGCCAAACATGCATATTATATTGCTCTTGCAACAATAACTAAATGAGAACTATAAGACCCCCAACTGCAAGAAATATACTGCAGGAACAAAGTGCGATGCTGTTGCTGCTTGTCGGAATATGTGTGTACGTGTGCGATGCTGTTGCTGCTTGTCGGCGTATGTGTGGACGTGTGCGATGCTGTTGCTGCTTGCTTGTATGGAATATGTGTGTACGTGTGTGGTATAAATAAAATTCAAATACGGGAAAAAAACGAGTTGTTAGGAAAATATTTGATTTATCCACGTAAATATTTAAATAAAATTGATACTCAGTCGTGGATAATGTTAATATGCATTATTTCGCTTAGTGTAGGAAACATTGATTAGAACTGAAACCTGATGATGACTTTGTTCGATTTTGACAAAACTGACGACAAATATTGACTTTCCTTCTCCTAAATATGTAAAAGGAAAAATTGTAAGGAAAAATATATTTCCTTATAAATATTTCTTATCCCTATTTCATGCACGGTTAAAAATCTTGGACTAATTTTGAAATTAAAGAGTTCACCAACCAGAGGTGTAGTATTCGGTTCTTGAATAAAACAAACAACTAAAAAAATAAAATAAATAACTGGCCATTTCAGCCCTTGAAAGGACTTTGACCTAGCTTCTTATGATCAATTGTGTTGTGCGTGTTATTAAGTTTGTACACAATTGACCGAGAACCGGACCTACATGCTTAACGCCGACTCCGAACGGCGATGAACGGAATGTTCTCGTTCTCAAGAAGCTTTACATGGCATTTTGATTACTCTCTGAGGTTTGCCATTGTCTGCAGAGAGGTGGCGGCCGTACAGAAAAATTATTTTAATCCAAATAATTTTCTGTCGCTGCTGGGGTTCGAACCTGGGTCTCCAAAGTTCGTTGACATAGCGGCCACGCACTTTAACCAACTACGCCACGGTCGCCACAACTATTTGGATGTATATTTAATTTTTATTAAGTTATGAAGGCACATTGGGTGCATGGGAAGCTCTTGGAGAACTGTGCAGGTTCCGTCATCGTAAAATTTTCAATATTATATATATTATAGACATATATTATATGTCTTTCTTAAACCATAAAGGCGGCTTATCCTTGTGGTTTACAGAGAGAGAGAGAGAGCGAGATAGATTTTTTTATTGGCTTAAGACTAAAAAAAAATAAAACCTCCAAAGAATTGAGAGCATTAATTATCGATCATTGCAAGGAAGGCAAAAGTACATGTGAAATTGGCGAAATTGTGAAAAACCACACACTACCGTTCAGTACATCATTAAAAAAAAAAAAAAAAAAAAATGGAAATCAAGAAAGACCATGCGGAAGTGGAAGACAAAAAAAATATGTTCATCACCGGCAGAGAGAAGTATTGCTCGATGTATCAAGTTGGATCCATCTTGATCAAACATGCCCACGTATTGGTCCGTATGGCCCGCGTGGCCCTTCATCTTAATTTTGTCTTTTCGATGAGCCAAAATCAAAGAACACTTGCAAAAAACAACAACACAATCCGCATTCGTTCAGTGTTCAGCACATTTTCCAGCGAACTTTCCAAAAACAAATACATGCTAAGCCAAAAAACAAACGCACACTCGATGATGTCGATGCTGAAGCTGATTGTCCCGTTACTTATGTGTAGAGTAATTTTTCATGCAAGCATTGTAATTGTAATAGAAATTAATACTTGTAGCAGTGCACTGGCAGTGTTCTTCATGATATGTAATTTTATTGCATTGTAATTGCTTTTCTTTTTTTGTTTTGTTTGATTTTTTGTCAAAAGCAATGATGAGCAACATTTTGTGTTTGTTTTGTTTTTTAGGCATTGGCCCGCGCTTAAAATTTCTTGGCCCCCACTGATCTTGATCCAAGATATCTGCAGTAACTATTGTCAAAGAACTAAAAGAAGCTGAGATTTTTGATGTCCATCCGTAGACTGTGAGAACTTTTTTGCATTCACTTGATTTGAGAGTATACACGCCTCGCAACAAACCTTTGTTGTAAAAATAAACATTGCCAAACGATTGCAATACGCGAAGGAACATATTCATCAGTCTGATAACTTCTGGGGCAAGGTTATTTTCACAGATGCATTTAAATTCAATTTATTTGGATCTGACGGGCAGCAGGAGAAAAAAGGATGAACCATTAAATAATAAGAATTTAAACAAAACAATAAAGCATGGCGGAGGTTGTGTCATGGTGTGGGGAGCAATGGGTACAAATGGCGTCGGAAATCTAGTTTATTTAGAAGGGACGATAAACAAAATGGACTTTTCAAAAATGTTAAAAGATAATTTACCGATGTCAGTAAATTTTCCATTTGTGACCATTATTGCCTTGCCTTAAGCATTCTCCGCGAATAGTAAGGGAATGACTTCTATACAACGTAAAAAAGTACTTCTACATCCTCCCCAGAGTCCGGATCTTAACTAGAGCTCTCGATTTTTTCGAGCTTTGTTCTACACTGAAAAAAATATATTAGCTTAAATTTAACACAATGTGTTCAAAAAATGTGTTCATAATTTGACTTTTTTTTCATACGATTTTCAAAATTTTTAAACACATTTGCTCTTACTTTGACGAAATTTGTTGCAAGCTATTTTTTAAACACAAATATCGTCAAATTAATAACAACTGTCGTCAATTTTAAAACATTTTTTTTTCAGTGTAGTACTCGAAACCCGAAAAAAAGCTTGGGTAGCTCGAAAGCCCGGGTACTTGGGCGTTACCCGTGTAATTTGATAACCAATGCCTGGGTATTTTCGAGCTTTTTAGCAACCCGTGTAGTTTAGAATTTTTGAAATGTACTCTTTGATTTGAAATTTTTTAAAATAAACTTTAAATTTGATCGCTTTTACCATGGCCATTTAAAATGACCAAAGCGAATAGTTATATTTGTTCCAATACCATAACAATCGGATGCTATAATTCTAAATTTTATTAAAAATATTCGAAATACCCGAAAAGTTCGAAACTACCCGGGTAGTTCGAATTACCCGAAAAGGCCCGGGTACTCAGGTATTAGTCGGGTAGCTCGAAATACTCGAAAATACATGAAAATACTCGAAAATACTTGGGTGACCGGGTATTATCCGGGTAATTCGAGCTATCTTGGTAGAGATGGTGCTCGGAAAGCTCGATCGATAGCTCTAATCTTAACCCAATAGAGAGTGAGTGCCATGTGAGGGGCAAAACTGGACTAAAAAAATGCCATTCAGTATATATGGGGGAATATATCTCAAGAAGTTACCAAAAACTTAGTTTATTCCGTGGAGGCAGAAGACTTAAATCTGTATTAGATGCGAAATGTGGGCACACAAAGTACTAGTTTGCATTAAAACATCAAAACATAGAAACATAGATTGGATCTTATGTTGAAAGCAGTTCAGAAGTTTTTATAAAATATGTACTTTACTATAATAAAGATTTTTCTAATTTCAATAACTGTAAAAATTCAAAAACTGGAAACCAACGCTTAAAATACTGGGTACAAATATTTTAAGTAAAGCTATATCGAACATGATAGGCATAAATGTTATTATTGCCGTAAAGGATGCAATAATTTCTCACACCATGTCCGCTAAACGGTTCACCCCTTCTCAACAACGCTTGCCTTGCCTTTCCTTGCCTTTAACTTTAACGCTAACAAATTTGTTCGCGTTCACTTTGTAAAGACAAAAAGGAAAAAAAAATATTAATAATTTTTAACTATGTGTCCTTGCAGAAGGGTGTGAGCTGTTGAGCCTGGTTAAGGTAGCTGCGTCATGCTCAACGAATAAAAAAAAAAAAACCAGAAGAAAGGGTTCAAAATTTAATAACCGCCGATGTGCGCGCTTTCATACTTACTTTCAAATAGAATGAAGCCTTTGTAGCATGTACCCTGTTGTTGTAACCAATGTTGTTGTTGTTGTTGCTCTTCTTATGTTGTTTTCATTGTCACCGTGTTCACAAGTTGTTTCAGCCCAGAGAGTGTTGATGTAATAAAACATGAAATAGTTGTTGTTGTTGTTGCAATTTATGAAGCACATATTTCATATGCAAAGCTACGTTAAGGACTAAACTTCGTCCTGTGTGAGTTAGTTTAGTTTAGAAAATTCGTTACAAAATAAAAAATCGCGAAAAGCAAATCAAATAAAAAAAAAAAATCCTTCCAAAGGGAATTGCAAATATTTTTTGTAAATTGCATTTTGTCATCGACACAAACATACAAACACATTCACCACACAGCATACATTCACGGAAAAAAGGCTTAAATTGTGTGAGGATTAAATTTTTATTTGTTTTTCTATGTTTCACGGAATTGTTTTGTTTTTTATTTATACGAGTTTTAAATGGAATTCAGTGTGTTTGTTTGACTGTCTGTGTGGGGGTGTATGTGCGCCATATAGCCTAAATTTTTATACACGGAACCGGAGCCGGATGCAAATTGTATGCGCCGCGTGGCTTGCATGTGTTTTACTGACATCGTTATTTTTATTAGTTTTTTTTTTTTTTTTGGTATTTGCCATGATTTTGGCTTAAGAGCAGATTTTGTTGATTTCATAAATCTTAAATGCAAAGTCCTGCCTCTAGCAAAGCACAGCTATTGATTGATTGAAAGAAAAAATCCATACAATTATTTGCAAAAAATTGTTCTGCTATGAAAAGGTGAACAATTTCTATAATATTTCAGTCAAAATATTTATTTTTATTTCCATGTATTTCATCTCATGGTGCTCCACAATAGAAGCCAAATCGCTGAGCAGAAAATAAATTAAATTAACTTGAATTTGAATATTCCGAAAAAAGGATATTGCACTCAATAGCATATGCATGCATAGTTGCAGCAGCGCATTCGTGAGTCCTGGTATTACGCAGATTATTCACTTGTTTGAAATGGAATAATTTTTGATTTGATTTGTTGGTTATTTTTAGTGTACTTTTCTTTATACATTGCATTTCTACAATATTTGTTTAGAGATTTTTTCACTCAGCTTAGCATGGAGTACGAAGAAAAATGTGTTGATCGATTTTTTCATAAAAAAAAATAATTGATATTATTTTATTTATAGATAGTTCATTCGAAAATATCATTGCCTTACTGGGAAAAATAATCAAGGATTCGATAAATAGAAATTTTTTCATCTATTATTCATTTTCAGAAAATCTGCCACATTGTTTTTAATAAAAATACACACAAATTTTTTTGGGTGCAATAGGGCTCGAACTCGCAATAATTTGGTAAACAAGCGGTTATCACGTTCCCTCAATTGGTTACTTCATTTTGAAAAAATTGAGAGCTAATAGAAAAAAAAGATGCCAGCAGTTTAAATTTTTAAATTTCGCACTTGAATGTCAAGTGTCAAGAAAGATTTAAGTTTTGTTCGCTCTACTTCTCTAGCCTTATCCATATATCAATGGATATGAGCGGGAATGGGGGCACCACTACATTTATACACTAAGGGAAAAAATATTAAATTTATCCAAAAACTTTTTTAATTTATCAAAAAAGCGAGTCATTTTTGCACCAATAACGCATTTGCTTAAATCGACTACGTAAATATTTAAAATTTATTTAAATACTTTTTTAATTAAATAAAATATTAAAATATTTAAAAACTGAATTAATAAAAAATATATTAAAATTATGCACGAATTTTTTTAAATATCTTTCAAATATTTACTATTTGAAAATAAAACTATCGCATTTAAAAAAAATTTATATAAAAATATTGGAATTAAAAAACAACATATTTGAATATTTCCCACGAGCTGCGTCCATCAAATGCCATTTGGTAGCATATTTTATTTTCTTTTTTCGTTCTCTAATTTATACTACTTTTGACAATTGTTGCAATATTATTGCATTATATTATAAAAATACGCAGGCAAATGACAACCGGTGCAAGACATTCGTGAGAAAATGTCTGGTTGTCACTCTAACCTTATAAAAATTTATTTTGCGATCATCAATCGCATCCACAAAGAATCTTGGCCAAACATGTGGCGATATTACCCTTGCAACAATAACTAAATGAGAATTATAAGAGCTAAGGTGGCAACTGCGAGAAAGAAACTGCAGGAACAGAGTGCGATGCTGTTGCTGCTTGTAGGAATATGTGTGTACGTGTGCGATGCTGTTGATGCTTGCTTGTATGGAATATGTGTGTACGTGTGTGGTATAAATAAAATTCAAATACGGGAAAAAAACGAGTTATAAGGAAAACATTTGATTTATCCACGTAAATATTTAAATAAAATTTATACTCAGGCGTGGATAATGCTAATATGCGTTATTTCCCTTAGTGTAGCTTCTGTGTTTGTGCTTTTGTCTTTGCTTTATTGTTGCATTTTGTGTTGCTACATAACCATTTGCTCTCAATGACGCTCAATTTCTCTCAGAAGGCTTCGAAGCTTGCTCTCTGCCCATAGCTGGATATGAGCCCAGAATGATAGAAACAAGATTACGCGGTCCAGAGTCCCGTTATCTGATGCTCTCTTTCTCAACTGAGTGCATGACGTCAAACAGTACTTTTGCTTGACAAAAACGCATGCAAATGTGCGATCTCTTAGACAAATTGACGAAATTGAAAATAAATTCTTTCGAAAAAGTAAAGTAAAAATATCTACTCTTCTATATAAAAATATGAATATTTTCGTATACGAAAAATGTGAATTTTTTAAACTTTCAAGATTTTTATCTCCTAAACTATTCGAGACTGACAAAATTTTATTTGTCCAATGGGTTAAGGAGGTCAATATACATATTATAAAAATAAGAAAAAAAATATTTAGGTGTGGATGTGGGAGTAAAATTATTTCAAAGTCTGACAATATCGCTTGTAACGTCATGCTCTTTCTCTCGCATTTGCGGAATGCGTAATCTGGTTTCTATCATTCTTGGATATGAGTTTGACCATGGTGTAATTAACAAGGTGATCGTGAATTTTTAGCTTATCTCAAAAAAATTTTACCCACAGTTGTCAAAAACAGCTGTTGGTAAATTCCAAGCAAAAGTTGCAAAACAATCTATTACAATTTTTTATTGAGTGCAAGCGATTTGACACTTTTCCGCAGCTTGTCTCTTTTTTTCTTACTTTCTCAACATTTTTTGACAACCGAAGGGAAATCAGTAAACGTCACGATCACCTTGTTAATTACACCATGAGTTTGACTGTGATAAGAGCTTACACGTAAATTTTTCGCTTACCGCAACTGAAAAATTCACCAACTACACATCGTTTGCGAGTTGTATTTCCCGCTATTCAGTTGGTATCAACTTAAAAGAATATCTTACCGCAAGCTATTTCGGTCATTATTATTTATTATATTAATTATCTCTCTCCCTATGTCCGTCCGTTTTCTTATGGATCCTTTCTTTCTTCTGCTTATGGATCCTTTCTTTCTGTTTTTCCGTCCGCTTATTAAGAAAATTCCCAATTTTTCCAAAAAGTAACTCTGAACTATAGGCGTTGTGTTTATATAACGAAGGGAACAACAAACGAAGTTTTCAGTTAGGAAAAACAAACTTTTCAATTGCTGTAGTTTAAAAATCACTTGCGTTTATGACAAACGAAATTAATTTCCTGCAACTAAATGACGTGTTTCTCGCAACTGACTATTGTTATGACAACTGTTGAAACGTTTGCAAATAGCGATTTCAAGCACGACAAACGAAGTTCGTTTGCGGCAAACTGGAGATAAACGTTTTTTTTTTTCTTTGCGTGTAGCATGCGCTGTTGTATTTGTTTTTTTGTTTATTTTTTTTTACCGAACTTAGAGGTCGTGTATTTTAGTTCTTCTTCTTATCTTCGGCATTGACAGTACGATCTTAAAGAATGATATATCAATGTTTTTGCTTTGAGGAGTCCAAGTTTTTGCTCTAGAGGTCATTGGGGTCAAGCAAACTGTCCACCTGATCCGTTTCTACCATCCTGATGTACCATTCAAAGTTCTTAAAATTAAAGCTCGCAGAAAATCATTAAACTCTTCCCAAGAATTCAAATACCCAAGAATCAATTATCCCAGCAGAACTATTAAAGCAAATTTTTAAATTTTTTGCCGAATAGGGTTCCTTCTTTCATATTTAACGTCACATCTTCGACATTTACAGTCCGATCATGAGGAACCAAATTTTTTGCTTTCTTCTCTATCCTTATCCATCTCTCAATAGATATGAGCTTGACTGTGACGAGCGCTTGTCATGCGCTGTTGTATTAATTATGATCCTTGCATACTTTGAATTCTTTTTGTTTGTTTTTTGACCGAACGTAGGGTTCGCGCATATAAATGTTTCGTCATATTTTCGATATTTACAGTAAGATCTTAAATAATGATACATCTATATTTTTGTCTCGAAATTTTTTAAATTGATATCTTTCCTTGCTAAACGTAATTATTTCACAGCTTTTCTATGCCATTCTCAAATCACCGACCGTTTTGTCGATGTAGTACATGAATCTGCCATTGCTGTCACCGACGAAAAACGCATGTATAACATTTCGTATAAGCTCCTTGAATTACGTCGAAATATGATCGAAATTATTTTTTATAAATGCTTCATGTTAGGTGGTGCGCTTTCTTTTTTTTGCCTGTAAGGTGATATGCTGAAAATATTAATCCTTACTTATATGAATGAAGGATTTCTGAGTTGAAGTTGACCGAATTCGTTTTATTTAAAAATCAATTGTTTCAGGTTCAAATCCGGACGGGGACTAAAAAAAGATTTTTTGCTTTTATTTTTGAAATGAGAAAAAATGAGATTTTTTTTTTGAAGATTGCAAGCCAACTAATTCGCCTAATGGTGTGAGACCAAGATTTTTACAGATATTTTTTGCACTTCAGATCTTCGACTATAAAAACAAGCTTTACCAGCAACTGGTTCCGATATTAGTGGTATATAGTACATTCATAAATTATAGTAGGACACAGTTAATATTTTATCCAAAAATTTTAGGAATGTGTAATGTTCACACAGTGACTTCTTTATTCTCTGGTGAATTTTTGACTGAGCTTGGTCTTAAGGATGAGCCCAAGCTATTTGGTTTCTTGGGAGTGCTTTCGAATGATGTCGTTTAGTTTTGTGTAATGTGACTCTTTCAACTATTTAGTAGAAAAGTGTGTAGATAAGAGCTGAAATAAGAGACTAAGAAGATTTTCAACAAAGCTGTTAATAAAAAAGCAAAAAATTAAGAAATCAGCAAAGCCTAGAAAGTCAGCAGCCTAGTTTTATGAAATAAGAACAGATTTTTACTCATCTTTTGTTACTATGTGGCGGTCGTGGCCTAACGTATTAATGTACGCGAATCATTCGATATCAATTTTACTAACCGCGAGGTCAGTGGTTCAAATCCCACTTGACATAGAACATTTTTTCAATGGAACTCATTTTTGTGATTGGTCTGTACCCCTCTGCCGATAATGGCAAAGCACAGAGAGAGTAAATAATGACAGTAAAAAGCTTCTTGAAAACATTAAAATTTGCCATTCGAAGTCGGCATAAAAACTAGTAGGTTCAACACTCTAGCGCTTGTGAACAAATATCTAATAAGAGGTTCAACACAATTGATCATAAGAAGCTCAGTCAAAATCCTTTCAAGAGGTGAAATGGCAATTTCGAGTTCTTTTTTTTTTTTATTATTATCGATAAAATTTTTTTTAAATCAAATAAATTGTAACCATAGTTAACGTTCGGAAATAGTTTCGTATAATAAATTATAAATTTTAAGTAACTGTTATATTTTCAAAAAATATCAATTTAATAATTTGTCTCACTAACTCAATTGCAATTCCGTTCCGATGCCAAATTGAATCGTGATATACTAAACCCTGACAAAATCCGACTCAAAGAATGACACAATTCGAAACACTTCATGCAACTCTTTTGTGTGTCACCATATTCACAAAGGATGCAGGGACATTTATTCTGATGGGTGTGCTAAACTATAACGGGGCTGCATTAATAGTTTAATAAAGCTTTTTCTTCCTGGTTATGGATCTATTAACGCCAGAGGCTGTGATTGTGCCAAGTTATACACTGTTCACTGTAGCACCCTGAACGTAAAGTATGCTCATGCACAACCCGGTTATCCTGCATGTTTAATGCGTGTTCATTTGAAGTAGCATATTGCAAATTTTTGAACTTAGTGCTATTACCTTTCCCCTAGCGGTTTTTTAGTTTTACTTTTGGCGTGTATTCTATGCTTACTCATCCTGCGCGTGAAATTAAATAAATTATAAATGTTTAATAGCGAGCACACGTGGAACCCTTTACTTGCTTGATTGTGGCAACCCTTCCATGCCAACTTGCTTTAGCCGATCTTATGCGGTGGTGCTTCTGTGTGTGTCCTTTTTATCTAATGCTGCTCGGTGGTCCGCCTTTTGTTGGATTGTTTAATTAATTATGTAAACATAACTTTTTATCCTTGCCGCCTCGTTGTCAGATGGAAATTAATTTGAAACTGAAACCAAGTCCCAATTGATAAATTAAGAGATTAACAGAGGGTTTGTTGGAAATATTAAAATGAGCGAAAATAATTTCTCGAATTGCATGTAGATATTCGTAATGTTCCAAATGTTGCAATAATAGTTAACGCGTTGTAAGCGGATCTTTTATATTTTCTTTATTATCGAGGGTGAAACGGGTTCGGTTTTTTTGATGTGTAGTTAAATAAATGGAGTAACAATAGCGGATATAGATTTTTTTTTGAATTTGTCAAGGAAAAGAACCTTGTTTAGGATGTGATTTATTGTACGCCTTGAGTAATTCTTAAGAAGCTAACAGATAAAAACCAACTATGATTAATGTTATAGATTCACATGAACACATACATTACTTCTTAAGTCATCATTTGTCAGAATGGCTTTAATCTTGCTTTAACGCTCTTTAGAAATTAGTGCTTATGAAAGTACATTTCTTGAAGTTTTAACAATAACGTCTCGGACCTGAGATCAACACCTTTATCAGTCAGTTCCTCATCCCGGACATTCCAGTTATCCGAACATTCTAATGTCCAAGCAGTGGAGATGATTACACTGTGCTACAGCACTTTTGACACAAGACAAATTCATAATGACCAAAAAACAAGAGCTTAAGTATAGTTTTACTACCACTAGTAAGTTTTCCACCAGAGCATCAGGATTTTTTTGCAAGGGCATTAAATTTTTAAGCCCTTACAATTAACAAAATATTTTCCATACATAAAAAATCATTGAAATATGATAAAAGTGGGTAAAAAATGTGGCTTAAAACAAAAAAAAAAATATAGTTTGATCTTTCATTTCTACAATATTTTCAATATTTTCGATAACTTCTATGTCTTCAATATCTTCAATGTCTTCATTATCTTCAATATCTTCAATATTTTCAATATCTTCGATATCTTCAATATCTTCAATATCTTTAATATCTTCAATATCTTCAATATCTTCAATATTTTCAATATTTTCAATATTTTTGATATCTTAAATATCTTCAATATCTTTAATATCTTCTATAACTTCAAATCTTCAATATCTTCAATGTCATCAATATCTTCAATATCTTCAATATTTTCAATATCTTCAATGTCTTCAATACCTTCAATATTCCAGGAATAAATTGTAGGTATATGAAAAAGTCGATATTTTTTCCTAGATAGCACCGAATGTTGACTACGAATTCAAGAAGAGCGGAAAATGTATTCACCATCAACTGGGATAGTTGTCTATTCTATAGAAATAACCAATGAAAAAGATTAACCAAATGCTACATTTCAAACTTTTAAGAAAAAAATTCTATGAAACAAAATGGTATCTTCAAATGTCCAACATGTCGAAATTAAGAGTTAACAACAACAACAACTTCAAAAAACTTCACTTCTAGCTGACAAAATTGACTTATCAAAAATAATTATTCACGCCCCAGTCAGGATGCAGCAGCAGCAGGAACGTGCTTGCGTGTGCCAGGATATTCGATACGCTGCCACTGCCGTCTCCTCTATCACCGGTTCAAATCACTCGCTCACGCTCTCACTCACACCCTGGCGGCATGTTGCACGCTTTTCTAATTGTTTGCTAAACGCTCGCTAAACACGCTCAGGGTTGCAGCAGCAGCAGCAGCCTACGAAGGACACGAATGATGACACCCTCTGCTGCCAATTGATTTTGTCCTGCTGCACGCTTACATGTTAATGAGAAGTTTTGCAATTAGACAGCCCGCTGTGTTGTGTCCTCGATTTAACTGCCAAAAGTCGGCAACTAGCGACAGGCTGTCAACAACAATAACAACAACAACATCAACAGCAACAGCAACAGCAACAACATCATCATCATCAAGCATTACAATCTTACATCCTACGCACAGTTGGAGTTCGGGTAGATTTACAGCCATTCCTGCGTATCGCACCGCTGAGTGGTATCCTGGCTAACCCAGTCCCAGTTCCAGCTCAGCAGCAGCATCGGCATCCAAGTCAAATTCGGCAGCTTTAACGTACTCGGGTTTTGCGCGTGCGCTGCTAGCACTTTTGCCACCATTTTCGCAATATTGTTGCCATATTAGTTACTCCTGTACACCGAGGGATGTCCGAGTGATTCGGCGAAAATTTCTCGTCAAAACACAGCGAGCGTCCGCAGAACCTGCTGTGGCGGTCATGCGCGCCACGCAGTACTGAGTTCGAGCAGCGTACTTTTACCTCCGAATGTGGCACAGCAGCCGCTTTCCAATCCTACACGATCTCCCGCCGTGCTCTTCTCCTAGGTCGTAGCGCAAGAGTGTCCTTTATTTGACTTCAAACATATTCGAACACGCGAATTCAAATGAAAATTCTACGAATTTCAGTACTAAGCGCGTGTTCACTTGCTCGCTCTCAGTTATCTCGTCCTTCCTCTTAAATCATCTTTGCCTCATTTCTTTCTCTTGTTGCTGCTTCTGTAGATTTGTATGATTTACTGGAAAATTACAATGTCACGGTGTAGGTGCTGGAAAACGATGCGTCGCGTGTATCAGAAATGCTTTTAATTTAAAATTATTTTTAAAAAGGATAATGGATATGACAAAATAAGAAAAAAGCACTTGAGAACATTTTTAAGTATTTCTAAATAATGAACACAAATTTTCTAATTTTTAATAAAATATCTCTTCTTAACAAAATTGAGATTTTCTTGAGACTTAAAAAATTTCAAGTTATTAAACCGAATGTAATTGCCTTGTATGGGTCCTTATTAAATGCTTTCCTTTTTAAATGCTCTTATTTAATAATAAATTAAAAATTATGGAATTGCTCGAGTTTATATATATGGTGGCCTCGTTAGTCGAGTAGGTCGAGAAGCAAGCGCACTTAATTGCCACCCCAGAGGTCCCGACCACGCTTTGACTTTGACTTTTCTTCATTCCTATCCTCTAATTAACTGAAAATAAAAATTAATCAATATTTACGACTTAAAAATTGTAGTTGTTCGAAGAGAAGTTTGTGTTGAGGATCTCTAAGAAACTTGAATTGACTGAGCTAAAGGCTCCGATTTAAATTCTCATGTTTCAACGGATTCATGCCACTCTTAGAAAATTTGTAAAATGTTTCACTTGGCTGCTTTTACGTTCCGACTAATACTCCACTATTATAGACTATAACTCCATTTCGAACCAAGGCAGACTTGACTGAATGATATAACTTCTGAAATCCATGGATCAAAGTAAAAAATGAAACTAGAAACCTCCCATCCACTTAAAAAATATTTTGTATGACTTTGTCTTGCAATGCCACTGCACCCAAAGAATTCACCACCCAAATAACAATTGAACTTTCAAAAAGCTTTTGCGAGAAAGAATCTCTCTCACATGAACAAGCTCGCTCTCATAAGTAATATAGAAGCTAAATGAGCTTCGACTCATTCTTTCAGCGAGGAAAGCAATAAAACTAAAAACAGATTTAAACTATTTATGTACCTACATTTCTTTAGTTTCCCTTAATGGCGGCCGTAGCCAAGTATGTTAAACAGTGCGTGGACCAATTGATGCCAATGCGAGCCCTGGTTCGAATACCAGCTGATACAAAAATAACAGTTTTTTCAATTGAAATTAATTTTTCTGATCATCGGTCGTCACATCTCTGCAGACTATGGCAAAGCTAAGAGAGTAAATATTGCCATGTAAAGCTTCTTGAGAACATGCACATTAGCCATTCGGAGTCGGTATAAAACATTTAATAACAAGACACAACACAATTTGATCATAAGAAGTTCGGTCAAAGTCGTTTCACGGGCTAAAATGGCCAATTTATTTATTTATTTCTCTATGAAGTCCAAAATGGCTCCAAATTACAAAGTTTTTTTAGATAAAAATATAATTTAATTATTTAAAAACAAAAATGACACATCAGAAATTAGTAGTACAACATTGAGAAAAGCAACCTTAAATATATAGGTCAAGATTTGAACTTTCCCGAATTAGAAAAAATCACATTTTTTATGAATGGATATTTTTATGAAAAAAAGCAAATTTAATTTTAAATCATTCCTTTAAAATATTTTTACAAAAAACCTTTTGAGCCTTAAGAATACGGAACAAAACTATAACAACTCCCATTGTATCTAGTAAGTGACCAGTCAGAAATGCCCTTGTTGACCTTTCCCAGATATCTCTCTTCGCAGTTACTTAATCTCTAAGTTTGTTTAAATTTCGCTTTTTTGTTTTCTTCTTATCTTTATGCACTGCAGAATAATATTTTATTGGCGGTCATTTAAATGCATTCACTAACTCATCCTTTTTGTTTTATGCATAACTCTTCGATGTCCTGTTGTTGCAAGTATGGCTTCTTTATGAACGTAATGCTCTTTCTGGCCTAATAGTCATGCCAAATTGTCCAACTATGCTTCTGCGTTCAACCTGCAACCAATTGTTTTGGTAACTTTTTGATCCTTTATGTTTCCTTAGTCCAGGGTTTCTCTGCTAGTAACTCTAGAGCATGTTTACTGTTGTTTGTCTAAGTCGCTTGCGTTTTTATGATGCAATATAAACTAGAGCAATTTCGTCCTTTCGTTCCATTGTCTTCACCCTACAATTAGCTAGAATGTAGCTAGATGTTTGTTTTGCATGCTGCGTTGTTGCATCCTGGCTGGCTGGACGCTTTGTTATATAAGGTTGCGCATGTTTGTTTTGCGTGGAATTCATGTCATTTGAGGTAATTTTATGGACTTTTATCCTTAATAAAATATCGGGGTTTACTCGTGAACTTTATATTTTGGACGCATGTTGCTTACGTACACACCCGAAATTGTTTACTTACTCACTTATTTAGCACAATCCATTGTTGTTGCAAGGATACTCGTATTAGTTATTGTTATTATTTGCTGTTTTTATTTTCTATGTTTTTCCACATAATTTTGGTGGACTTTTGTGTGAAAATGGAATTGAGTAAGAAAGTTATAAATAAGGAAGTTCCAAAAATTTCTTGCAACTTTTGATCAGGGTTGAAATCAAATTTTATGATGTTTGCACTGCAAATATTGACGTTTATATAAATTAAAGTTAGTTCATAATTTCATGGCTTGACTGAAAATCTCACTTAGAAAGTCATCGTTTATCGAAGATTGTTGTATAACTTACTATTAACTGGGAAAAAAAACCAAATTTTGAAACTCGTAGAAGAAGAGATAATTCCAAACTATTGGAAGACATCTGTGGTCGTAACTCGAACATCTTTAACATCTACAAGTTGTCAGTCAGTCAAGTGGCGTTAAGAGCCAAAGGCTTAAGGTTCGAAGCAGATTTGAAATGGGCATCAGCAATGAGAAATTTGAAGGCGTCTAAAGACCGGTTCTTATGCCGAAAAAAGGAGCATCCCACCGGTTGGCTCCTTATCCTTCTGTAAATTAGCAAAGGGTGTTGGCAAAAAGATATGGATCATGAAGAAAAAACTCTCTGTGCCAATAGAATATTTTGGATTTTTACAGTATTTACGAGGAGGAATTAACATTTTGGTGGAGTTTTTAGTAGTAACTACTAAAGAGCTGCACAAACATACTACAAGAAAAGCTTGCAAGCAATGCTTTCAAATACTCTCTTCTGCACTCGCGTTTCAAAACAACGACTGCAGTAAAGAGATCTTATGATATACACACAAACAAAACACGAGCAAGTAACATAAAAATCAAGCATTAGAACATTAGAACAAATCGGTAGTTGAACTTCGGACGTATGATATAGTGGATATGGTGATATCTTTGCAGAGATAGCTGAGAACAATTGCTGCAAAATAATAAAGCAAGCACTCGGTGTGATTTTTTTCATTATCGCTCTATGTTTTAATAATTTATTTCAGAACAGAACTCAAACCCTGCTGCGATAGAAACGAAAAGCTATAAATTATGCTGTGTTGATGTCTTTTTCGCTTTTGAAGAACATTTTTATTCAATAGTACATGGAAGTACTGTACAGCAGAGGAGTTTTATGAATAGAAGGTTTTATGAAGCTCTTTGTGCCTACATAAAAATAAGTTCAACAAAGTTGTTGATACACGGAGACAAATAATAACTTTATATTAAGCAAATATTTTGCTTGATCTAAGAAAATTTAAAATAAAGCCTCATTTGCTCAAATCAAGCACAAAAAACTAAAATTAAGAAAAATAGACTTATAATGAGCATTTATGTATAAAATTGAGTAAAATAAATGATTTCTTGAAACAAGAATAAAATACTTGATTCTAAAACCTGGAACAAGACTTAGAAAAGAAAATATTTTCTTAATAAATGCAATCGCAGAGAATTATTTTAGTTTTCAGCAAATTGTTTACTTGAATAAAGAAAATTGTTCTCACTTCACCTTATATTGACATGCTTATAATTCACAACATGTTAACATGAAAATATATTTGAGATGGTGCACATTGACAAACTATGGCATGGTTCAAGGTGCAGTGTCTTATCTGTTACTTTACTTGGAAACATGTACGCGTCTACAAAATATATTTAATGTATTCGAGTAGTTGTTTTATGACCAGTTATTCTACAACCTACATTTGTACTGAAGAATTTTCATTAAAAAATAAAAAATAAATAACTGGCCATTTCAGCCCTTGAAAGGACTTTGACCTAGCTTCTTATGATCAATTGTGTTGTGCGTGTTATTAAGTTTGTACACAATTGACCGAGAAACGGACCTACAGGTTTAACGCCGACTCCGAACGGCGATGAACGGAATGTTCTCGTTCTCAAGAAGCCTTACATGGCATTTTGATTACTCTCTGAGGTTTGCCATTGTCTGCAGAGAGGTGGCGGCCGTACAGAAAAATTATTTTAATTCAAATAATTTTCTGTCGGTGCTGGGGTTCGAGCCTGGGTCTCCAGGTTCGTTGACATAGCGGCCACGCACTTTAACCAACTACGCCACGGACGCCACTTTCATTAATTTTTCATTAAAGAAGAATTTTCATTAAAGTAAGAAAAATAAGTTTCTAATATCAAGCAAAACATTCTAGTATTAAAAAATTGTTTATTTGAATCAAGCATATTATTCTAGTTTTCAGTAAATTCTTTGCTTGAATCAATTCTTCCCACTTCAATTTATATTGGCATGCTTATAATTCACAACATGTTTACATGAAAACATGTTTCAGATAGTGCGAATTGTCAAACTATGGCATGGTTCGAAGGCGCTGTGTCTTATCTTAACTTTACTTGGAAACATAAGTGTCTACAAGATATTTAGTATATTGGAGTAGTTTTTGTGATCTTATAATAAGAAAATTACGTTTCTAATATCAAGCAAAACATTCTAGTATTAAGAAAATTGTTTACTTGAATCAAGCAAATTGATCTCAATTCAAGGAAAATCAGTTTCTCAAAACAAACAAATTATTCTAGTTTTCAGCAACTTTTTCCTTGTACCAAGCAAATTTTTCTCACTTCAAGCAAATATTAGTCTTGAATGTAGAGAAAATAATCTTGAGCTTTAAGCAAAGCATTGTTTCTTAATATCACGTGTTTTAAATTTGTTCAATTCCAACCAAATAATACTGGAATTAAGAAATTTACGCTTGAGTGTAAACTGATAGCCTATTTGATTGATTCAAGCATAGAATGCTTGATTTTTTCTCTCCTAAATTCATGTAAAGCCTACGTCTGGCGAACTAATTCAAGGCAGGTATGAAAGATGTTATTGCTTGGTGCAAACAGGCCCTCTAAACAAACTAGTTTGGTTCGAAATTGGGATCCAAGGAAATAGAGTATCTTTACTCTTGTAAGAGTTGACCTATCTTCCGGTCTGTTTTTCTCTTGATATTAATGAACTCTTGGACGTTTTTGTTATCAAGAGAAGCTCTGTTTGAATCATTTTGAAATAGTGAAAATTTGAAGAAGTGGTTTAAAGTATTCAAAAGTTTATTTTTAAAGGGAAGAAAACACCTAAAAATTTAATTTTATTTTCTACAACATTTCTTGGGTGATATTTTGACAACTTGACTATAGTTACTTAAACGCACATGTCCACATATCCGCTTAGAAGACATGTCTGCGAAATTATTTCCCTAACATATGAACTTATTTTGTTAATTTCCTGGCAAACTTTTGCAATCATGGAGCAATTAGGAAACTGACGGTTTTCAAGATTTGATTTCAATATGAAATAGAGAAAATGGAAAGTTGATGCAATTTTAAATATTTTCATACAATAATAAAAACCTCACTCGTTTCTAATTCAATTTGGCGAAAAAGTAGCGCCAAACGCTGAGAAGGTGTGGCAATGACCAGAGGCTAAAAACATTGACCGCCTCTGGCTAACTTCATGGATGCTCTAGTAACACGTATGAAAATTCAATTAAATGTGTTACACGCCCAATTTTGCAAAAAATTCTCAAATAATAACGGGAATATAAAGGTCCTTTTCAACTGTAGGCAACGAAAAATGTTTTACAAATAAGAACAAATACACTTAATAGAAACAACCCGGTCAACCCTATCAACTCTACCTAGACTACCTAAGCTCCGACCAACACCACCAAATTCCGCTGTTATGGCCATAATTATGTTGTGCATTTGCCAAAGAAATATGGCCACATTAGCACCCTCGTATTTTTGGCCAGAAATTGGCTTGTTAGTTATTTGTCGTTGAGAAACATTTTTGACCCTTGTAGCAGCAGCAGCAGGAGCAGCGGAGCAGCAAAACCCTTCTGAGATTCTAGCAACAAAAACCTAAAACAACAACAACAACTGTTACTAATGGCAAAAAAGTTGCTTGTAAAACTTTCTGCTGGCAAATTTCTGGCATTTACGTTTTTGTTGCTGTTGTTACTGCTGTTAGCGTTGGAGTTTTCTGCTGTTGCTGCTGCTGTATCTGCTTCTTCTCCCGTACATAGTTGGCCAAAGTAATTTCGGAATTCAGATATCGGATTTTAATCGTTGAATAAGTGGCCAATAGTCGTTGGCTGTTTGAGTGTATGTGTCAGTGTGAGTGTATGTTTGTGTGAGTGCAACAGCGGACTGGGCACACCGACTAGCATGTTTGGCACAAGTTCTTCATGTACCTGACACAAAAGTTTCGTTTGACTCTTTCATGTTCATGTCGCTATGGACATGTGTAGACATTGGCGCATGTCGATGTTTGTGTGAGAAGTTTTTTGCACGTGGAAGATTAATCGGCATGTAACATGTGCGGGTGGTGGCCATAACATAACGAGTATGAGTTGTCAGGATGAACCATTTTGGCAGTTCTGCCAAGTTTATGAAACAAAGGCTTTATAAACGCCTATATTCCTGACTAGCAACACATTTCGAGCAGCTTTGAATAAGCCTAGGTCTAGGACTAATAACTCAAAATGACCCTTGCATGCACAGAGACTTAATTGGAGAAATTCTATCTAGAAGCGCAATTGCAACAAAGAGACGTTCAACTTGTTGCTTCGAAGAAAACGACAAGAAATAAACTTCTAAAACTATCAACAAAAACATCCCAAATCTCATTCACGAAAAAATGTTGGCTCTAAAATACCATCTTAAGTTGCTCCCAACCCTTATCCATTAGCCAATAAATCCCTGGCTCATTCTAGTGCAAGTGCCGTGCACCACACCGTGAAACAGTTCTGCCAAAACTTGCAACATTTTTCACCGTTTGTGCAGCAATAAATATTGTGGCATTCAGAGTGGCACCACGAGGAAAAAAAACCTTGTGAGTGTGTGTGATAGAGTAACCATTCGGTGCATTGGTCTGGGGTTGTCCACTGAAGTTACCAAACAACTTGGGTTTTTTATGGCCACAGGCGTTATTTTAATGCTTTGCACAGACACAAACCAACGAACACACACACACACACATATAAGCTGAATATTTGGCCGCCCACCTTGCCCAGCAGCCAGCCACACATGCTCCATGTACTATGACCAACTTACAGTTATACATTCACACAGCCATGGAGACATATTTCTTTTTTACACCGCCATGTTGGCAATGTTGCAAGTGGCAACTATGTCAAGTGCTGCTTCCTTCAGTCATTCATTCATTCATTCTCTTGCTCTACGCGACGCTAGTTCTTTTTTGTATGTGTTGTTGTTGTTGTCGTGGATGCTGCTACTGGTCCTTTACTTTTTCCCCGTGTCATTTTGTGAACAACTTCTGGACATGGGAGTGATTTCAATTTATGAACATCGCCGGTACTGTCAAGTTCTGACACACTCACATACACAAACACACTCACATACACACACTATAATAATCACATGCGAACCACTCCTGTCCGGTGGAACGAATTTAAATTTTTCTATAATTGCTTCTAGGGGAAATTGCCGTTTCGAGTTCAACTTCCGTAACTTAATGAATTACCAAATGTGTTTTATTTCACTTTTTATTTTCCATGATTGCAAAAATTAACTCTAGAGTGTATAGGTAGGTGTAGGACACGATGTATGATGGTTCTGGCCATAAGAGGGCGAAGTGTGTGTTCACAGCAAGTTGATGTGACTTGAATGCCAAAGAAATAATATATTTAAGAGATAAAAATTTAATTGATTGAAGTTCACAGTTGGTTGTAGGATTTTTAGGCGCAATTCAAAGAAATAACAATACAATAGCCGAACATAATCTTTGGATTCTTCATAAAGGCTTTTTCGAGAAAGACTAAAATATATTAACATATGTCAATAAAAGAGAAATAATATTCTTATATTAAGCAAATATTGTGCTTATTCTAAGAAAATTTAAAATTAAGCCTCATTTGCTCAAATCAAGCACAAAAAACTAAAGTTAAGAAAAACTAGTAAGAAATGATCTTCGACTTGGCCGAAGTTAAAATACCCCTACGTCCGAAATAAAATGTATTCAAAGTAAGACTTTGCAGTCAAAATTTATTTGTAAAAATATTTTCGTCATAGTTCTGACAGAAAATATTCTCTTTTGTTTTTTGATAAAGTCACTTTGTTTTCACTCGATTTAGTTGAATTTCATACATAGTATACATGTTACATATCAAAGGTCATATCCAAAATTGCAAGTTCATATATTAATTTTTGTGGAATTTAAAGAGATTTTACATTTTTCAGAAAGGCACTTTGCATGGGAGGTAGGCGTGGTTTTCATCCGATTTGGTTGAATTTCATACTCAGTGTATATTAAATAGCAAAGCTCATGTGCAAAATTTTAAGTCTATATATTGATTTTTATGGAATTCTAAGAGATTTAACCGTTTTGATGAAGTCACTTTGTATGGGAGGTAGGCGTGGTTTTCGTCAGATTTAGCTAATTTTTGAACTTGACCTTAATTTTTTAGATACAAGTTTAAATATCGAATTTCGTGATGATAGCTTGAACATTACGGCTGTAATCGTGATCACAGACAGACAGACGGACATGGCTAAGTCGACTCGGGTGGTGATGCTGATCAATAATATATATACTTTTCTATACCTACCACGCCTCCTTATGGGCGTTACAAACGGAGTGACAAAATTAATACACCCCGTTTACGTTTTTTAAACGTAGGGGTATAAAAATCTTACAATAAGAATTGAGTAAAATAAATGATTGCTTGAAACAAGAATAAAATACTTGATTCTAAAACCTGGAACAAGACTTGAATCAAGAAAATATTTTCTTAATTTAAGTAATCGCAGAGAATTATTAAAGTTTTCAGCAAATTGTTGTTTGAATCTTGCAAATTTTTCTCACTTCAAATTATATTGGCATGCTTATAATTCACAACATGTTTACATGAAAATATGCTTATGATGGTGCGGATTGACAAACTATGGCATGGTACGAAGGCGCAGTGTCTTATCTGTTACTATACTTGGAAACATGTAAGCGTCTACATAATCGGTTATCCTACTTCCTACATCTTTGCTGAAAGTTTTTCATTAAAATAGGAAAAATCAAGTTTCTAATATCAAGCAAAACATTCTAGTATTAAAAAAATTGTTTACTTGAATCAAGCAAATCATTCTAGTTTTCAGTAAATTCTTTACTTGAATCAAGCACATTGTTCTCAATTCATGGAAAATCAATTTCTCAAATCAAGCAAATTATTATTGTTTTCAGCAAATTGTTACTTGAATCAAGCAAATTTTTCTCACTTCAAGTAAATATTAGTCTTGAATATAAAAAAAATAATCTTGATTTTTAAGCAAATGTTTCTTGAATTAAGCATGTTTTTCCATAATATCATAATAATTCTAGTAAAATAATGCTTGAATTGAGAAATTTACACTTGAGTGTAAACTGATAAAGTTGGCAACAACTTCTCTTCCATAACATTCTCGCCTCAAGCTAAGTATTCAAGTGAGTGAACTCCTTCATTAAAATTTAGCAGATTCAAAAACTGTCGTATCGAAAAATAGTTTTAAAAGGCTTTAAAACACTTAAATGTCTCAGTGCCGCTTATCTTCAAAGGCTTTACGACTAAGATTTTATTTAACCCCAATGGCACGAAATATTCCAGCACCATGCGAGAAAATAATGGGTGAAATTTTCATATTTGATAGTTTAACAACTCGTGCGACAACATAATAACACCAGACATTAAAACAATAAAGAAGAACTACAACAACAACAAGAACAACACGAAAAATAACGACAACAAGCACAACAAAGTTTCATGTTTCAAATAACACGAAATATTGATAAATAAACATTTTGAAAATTCAAAAATAGGGCTGAAAATATTATTAGGAGTGACACTGCCACCCAGATCAGTCACGATGCTGCCGCTGCTGCTGCTGCTGCTACATCGTGTGACACAATGACATGAGGGCACGTCACATGATATGCGGGTGGTGCGTTAATGTCAAAAATTATACATCATAAAAACATACGACAAGACAAGGCGAGGCACACTTTAGTTTAGGCGCAGGGCGTTACTCCACTTAAGGCAAGTCACGAGCCATGAGCGCCAAAAGCAGCAACTTAATCCCACATAAGCACGAGCTAAAATTCAACTCACTCAAATATTTTGAGATTATTTATCTCACTTCCCAGTTTGTCAAATTTTATTAAGTATTAATAGAATATTTATATTGATTTTTATATCTTTATATCTATATTTATATTAAGATAATTATATCTTAAATTAAACCGATTGAGGGTTGAGGGGGCCCTCACATTATTTGAAGTTCTTGTATTTAAAAGATTAACTTGTTATACTTGGTATTAAAATGTTTTGAATATAAATAGAAATTTTGTTTGAATCAAAAAGTGCTTGAATTAAACAATCGAAAGTATTTAAAAGTGTTATTTATGGAGGATACTTCAACTCAATTATTTTAGTTGTTTTGTTCTCGGAGCGGGTTGTGGGGCTGAACTCAAGATTTAACAGCTGCTTAGTCGACAAAGAATTAAGTAACTAAATGGGTTGCTTCAGAGTACTTGGAGTTTTGGAGACTAAACACAACCTAGGCCAAAACTATGCCTATAAAGTGCATGCTCAAAGATCTTTGGTTGAGTACCACAAACTTAAGGTCTTTTGACCTAATTCAATATTTTTAATGAATATTTTTGGACCAAAATGTCAGAAACAAATCTTGAATAGTTATACTTTAATAATGTGAAAAAATTTTGGTCTAAAATAAAATACAGCTTAAGAAAGTGCAATTTTTTGTCGAAAACTCCCGGAGACTCTTAAGCA
This sequence comes from Pherbina coryleti, assembly GCA_943735915.1. Lineage (NCBI taxonomy): Eukaryota > Metazoa > Arthropoda > Insecta > Diptera > Sciomyzidae > Pherbina > Pherbina coryleti. Next base: position 3,895,379 of record OX030951.1, read on the forward strand.
CCATAGAACCTTTAAATATATTACGCAAACTCTAAATTTGTCCGGCGTAAGGCTTTTTAAGTACAAGTTCAATTTTAATAAATTTAGTATGGTTTGGTAGTTTTAGACCTGTAGATCTGCAAACTGGACTTTTTATTTCTTAAAAACTTATATTTTTTAAGTTATAGCGTATTAATGTTTCCATATCATTTTTGTTGTTATGTTGCTTTTTCTTAATAGAGCAGCTGAGAACAACGTTATCGAACTCAGAGCAAAACTATTCGCTGCTCACATTTCGCTCTCTTCTGTCTCTTTTTAAAAGAGTGCTAGAAAATAACGAAATCAAAATCATAGAATAAATATATTGACTTCCTATATTACGGCCATGGATTACGGCGCTTTTGCGTCGTATGGGTTTACTTGTCTCTATTATTAGCGGAATTGATTAAAAAATATTTCGGTAAAATTCTTAAGTTCATTAGGATTTTTATTATCACGAGATATAAAATATTCTTGAATAGTTGTACAATCATAATCAATTTAAAAAATTTGATTTTCAAAAATTTTTTGCCTAAAACCTCCCTTTAATATTAAATTTCAGAGAAGCAGATCATGAAAAATATATTTTCAGTACCTAAAACGACTTGTTATGAGCGTTACAAATGGAGTGACAAACTTAAAATATCCTTTATGTTGAACAGTGCTCAAAAGAGGTGTTTTTTTTTTGGGAAAAATTGCGTAACTTTTGTACCAGAAAAAATAAAAACAAAAATTTTTTTTTATCAGATTCAGAAAAGAATCGAATCTAAAAAAAAAAGTTAAAAAGTTCAGTTTTTTTCAAAAAAATTATCAGAAATGGTACTTTTTAAATTTTATAGGAATGATTGTAAAGTGATAAAACTTTCGATTTAATTCGAAAAAAAGATAACTTTAAAGCATTCAAGGATGAAACCATTGGCTTTTCATTATATTTTCATATTATTTCTTTGAAAAAAATCATCTTGAAGTATTTCCGTCATTTGTCTTTCCTGTGCCTTGTTTAACAACATCAACATTTACATTTTTCCCGAAATGCTTTTTGAATCCTTGTTTTATTTTCATTTTTAATCACTCGATCATCTATGTCAGCTGACCATTTTTTAAAAGGTAAATTATAAGCTATGTGAAGAATACATTCCATAAACTTTACTCTTGCATGTAATGTTGAAATCCCCAATATGAGAGCATCGTTTTCCAGCATTCTTTCAGTTTATCCAAAATATTTATTTCAGTTGGTTTTGCCTTACATATGAAACAAACTGATGTTGAAGGTGTGTGAGTAACTACTTGAGCGGTTTTTTCATTTATCATACTCAGAATAGAAGTAAGTTTAGTTCTAAAATGCTTACCATAAATGGTGACTTCGGTATCATTTAGATCTTATATTTTTGTCTGCATATCCTCAACTACAGATAGAAATTTTTCTTTAGTTTCTCTTGCAAATTTAAGGGAAATTGGTCACCAGTACCTTGTGGTGTGTCATTCTTGCAATGCTAATTTTTTATTAACCCTTCACTGAGCACTTTGTAAAACATTCTAAATACTTTCATTTTAAAAAATTGCTTGACAAAAATAAAAACTTTGAAATAATAAGCTGCTGTTTTTGTTTTAAGTAGTAAAAAAATTTATTGGCATTCACATTTATCTTCCTTATTAACAATCTTTTGTTTTAGAAATTGAGGATAAATAGTACCGAAAAATTGTTACTGAGAATTACAATTTTTAGATGTATAGTTTTAGGCATGCCTAATATTTTATCACAAATGCTCAAAACGCGTCATTTTTTTAGGGTTACTTAACAAAACTGCATATATATATAGAGGTCGCATTTAGTCGCTTCTTCATTTTACATAAACACAAAGTAGATATTCTGTAATTTACGATGCCATTTGGACCTTGGCTGGACTTGGCGGGACAAAGACATTTGAAGTTAGAGTTGGCTTTAAAATTTACTTTAATTGTAAATTGATCAAATGAATATAAGACCTTATGTCATGTAATTTTTCTTTTTTTGAAAATGTGTAACAAAGATACATATTAAGTGAACGTATAAAAATTAACTTTTAAAAAGTGGAACTATTCAGAAAAGTATTTGTTCGGTATTAAATAAAAAAATTACGTTTTTTACAGCTTTAAATTACCTGAGTTCTATAAAAAATAACTTAACTTTTTAATTTAAGCCTTTGAATTGGAAAAGCATTTTTTTCAAGATAAGCATGTTTATATTTTGAGAAATGTAAACTTTAAGAACAGACTTTTTTCCAACCATAAACCACTGTGTGTCGTAAGCGTGGGGGATACAAAGACCTTCAAAAATTTACTTAAATATTTTTTCCTTTTTAAACTATTTAATGTTTTTTTTATCAAAGTTTTTAATCAAATGCATGCGATGACTAGATGGTAAAAATACCGGGCAAGGCCGGGTACTCATCTAACAACTATTATTATACATATAAATATCTACCTTCCACTGGTTCGCTTCTTTATATATTTGCATTTCTTTCAATAATTTGCTATTAAATTCACCCAACATACTTTTTGTAGTTTATGCTACAATATTTTTTTTTATTGCATTTCCTTGGCTCGATACTGTAGCTCGTCCTTTTTGGCGTGGTTTTTTGATCACTTCATGCTATGTACTTGTTTGGTTCTGTTTATTTCTGTTACAGTTTTTGTTTTGTTGTTGTATTTTTAAGGCATATGATTTTGCTGTGCTGCAGAATTTTTTGTGGCTCTCCGATATAGTTGGGTCAGTGCTTGTGGCCAGAATGGTTCTGGTTCGCCTCTGGACAGTTATTGAGTGCAAATAGCAATTTTGTATGATTTTTTTTCGCTGTCGCGCCTCACGATATTCTTGTTTGCAAAGTGTGAGTGTGAGTGTGAGTGTTGTGCGATGCTTGTGCACATCCTGTGCATCCTTGCACATTCGGCAATTTGCATTCCACGGAAAAACTGACAGTTCATGTTTTTTCCTCTGCTGATTGTTGATGGCGAAAAATTCTGCATCGTGTTTCATAAAATTGCTGGTTCTTGTTGTGCTCGTTGATGGGGGGAAGGGGTGTTTCAGAAGCGGGAGATGGGTTGAAATTTTTTTTTCGTCCATCTTAGTTTTGTAGCAATTTACAGTGGAGACATTTTTAGGCAAATGGTTGACTGAGAGTTTGAGAGAGCTTCTCTGCTCGCACAATTGTTTTTATGCTGGTTGCAGGATGCAAAGTCCTGCCACACGAATTGCAATTGTGTTGTTTGCAATTGTTGTGCATGTTGTTTAGTTTGTCGCTGTTGGTGTTGTTGTTATTTTTTTCGAGGATTTTCGCATTCGGTTTCATTGTTAGCTTTGAGCACTTTCGGATGCTGTCCATGTTTTGTGTTGATTTTTTTTCGGTTTTCTTGTTGTTGTTGTTGTGTGTCCTTTTCGATTGCCACTGTCAGTGTATTGTTGTCGTTGTAGAGTTGTTCTTGTGTTCTAATGCAGTTTAGTTTCCTTCCTCTCTCAACACTACACGGTTCTTTGCAATAGTGTCCCCCTTTCCAGGGTCCCGCTGACGTTGCTTCACTTGTCAAATATGCACTCGTGTCGCGTGATTCGTTTAAATCCGATTTTCAATTATTGGATTTTGTTTTTATGCCTTTCAATTTTGTTGCATTCCCGCACATACTCAAACACACATAACACACATAGACACATAGATACTGGAACATGCACTGAGCTTATAATAAAGGACATGTTTTTGTGATCTAGTTTTTGTTGTTAGTTTTTTATCCTCACAAATAGTATTTTGCATTCATGGCGTAGGTGTTGGCTTGGCCAAAGTGCCAATAAAAATTCCCAACTACAGCTACTTCATGACAGTTTGTTCAATTTTGTTGTTGTTGTTGTTGTTTGTTGTTTGATGGGAGCGTAGAAGCGGGCAATTGGGGGGCGATAGCAACAACAACAACAACAGCAAGCGTGTCAATTTATTCCGGAATTGAAAATCTCGTTCGGGTTACCAAAAATTGCATTTTTTGGTCATAGAATGTAAACAAAAATGTTGACGAAATTAAAATCGGTTCGATTTTGATTTGTTATGTATTAAAATGCGATCAATAAAGGAATTCGAACGGTTTTGACACAGCGGTAGCAAAAATTTAAAGTTCAAAATAAATAATGCTAATCATGCAAGTAGCGGAGGAGAAAGCGGGATTCAAACGAGTGAGAACACTTGTTAGTTTATTTCATAATAAAGCAGAGAATCGCGAGAGAACTGTTCAAGTTCAAAAACAATTGAATGTAGAATTTCCTGCAAATGTGAGTAATAATTTTAAATTAAACTCATTTCAACAAGTTTCATTCTTATGACGTGATCTTAGAGAGTTTTTAATCAAAATTATGAGATTGATGAGCGAATAAACGTGCACACGTAGTTATGCTCTCAGTTAACCCAACAAACCAAGTTTTGGAAAATTTTAGACTTAAGAATTATATCGGGAGTTAATAGAGAACTGATTGAATGTGAAATTTGTTAGTCTATAATAATTTTGAAATGGAGTGAAGGCAATGTGAAGATTTTTAATTGAAATCATTAATTATTTTTTTTTTATTCCAAAATTTAATTTAATAAATTCCGTCACATCATGAAAAACTGCCTTTATTTTGTCTATGTTGACAGTAATTTTATCTTATTTAAATTTTGAACAAAAAAAAAAAAACAATTAATAATCCTCTTTAAAAAATAGTGAAGTCCCATACAAAATTATTTTTATACCCTCTGTTTTTTCCATTTAAAGTTTCTTTTAGTATGTAGGCAAAAAATTTTTGTTTCATTGATCATGAAAGTCATGGCAAAAGGTGGTTGTGGCCGAATAAGTTAGCGTGCGGCAACCATTCAATGCAAATTCTATGAACCTCGAGGTCATTGTGGTTTGAGTCCCACGTGTTACAGAAAATTTTTTCAATTGAAACTAATTCAATTCAAATTCAATTTGTGATCGGACGTCACGTCTCTGCAGACAATGCCAAAGCACAGAGAGTAAAAGAAGACTTCTTCTTAAGAATATGAGCATTAGCCGTTTGGAGTCGGTATATAAACTTGAAGGTCCGGTTCTCGGTCGTTGCTTTACAAAAATTTGATAATACGTACAACACAATTATTTGATTTATAAGAAGCTAGGTCAAAACGCTTTCAAGGGCTAAAACGACCATTTCATATTTAATTAGCATTTTTAATTTAATTCGCACTTAAAAACATGTATAGTACGTTTTACATTTACCGCATGTTTCTTTCATTTAATATTTATCGAGGAGGTTCACTTCCTTAATTGTGTTATCTTGCCTTAATCTTATGTTCATAATAAAGTCTCTATGCATTTGATTTTTGTTAACGTTCACGTAGGAATTTATTTACTCGTTTAGATATTATGTATCAAGGTTTTCAGTTTTGAAGACTGATAAAACAATCTTTGGAAAATATTTAGATAATCTTTATTCATGATAGAAAATTATTTAAAAAAAATTACAAAAAAAATAACAAATAAATCAATTCGAAATAATAATTTCACGCTTAAATGACCTAAAACGCAGATTGTTAAATAAATCAAAATTAGGAATTTAATTTGTATTTATACATTTATGCAAAAATATATGTTATAAAGAAGAATTTTATAAAAAATCTGGAAATTATTTTGAAATTAATAAAAATAAGTCATGTTGACCCTTATCATTGAGGTCTCCGGAATAAATTTTGTGTCTCAACGCCTTTCAACTCCTCCTATACAATCTTGCAAACCTAAACAATCAATTAAAAATTGAAATTCTAAAATTTTATCTGTTTCGGATGAATGCTTTTTGTTTTATGAGCGCTTATTAACCTTAATACGTTTAAATCAAATGATTTCAACACATCATTTTAAAATATTGTCATGAGAAGAATTCACACCAGATTTATTAGAAACACTTTTCTCTCTCCAATGATAATATCCAAATCCAAGTAAAGGTTTGTTGTGGAAAAATTCTAAATAAAAAAAAAAAAAAAAAAAATTCGATGGCTTTTTATACTAAAAAAAAACTTGAAATTCATATTAGCACTGCTTCTTACAATTTAAAGTTGGTTGCATGCGTTTCTTTACACTTTTTTGAGCTTGAGATAGAAAAAGAACAAGCAAAATGTCGCTCTTCGAGCTTAAAATTTGCTTGAAGTTTATTTGTAAAATTTGTTCGAGTGCGAATCGAACATCTCCGAAAGGTTTATCAAATGGACTAGCCAAATCAAGTATTTTCAATAAATTTCAAATAAACTTCAAATTTAAAATATTTTTTAAATTTCCAATTTATTTAAAATTTCTATTGTCACCCTTAAATTGTGTTCATGTTAATAATATCATAATTTTAATCTATACTCTATGTTAAAATAATGTATTCTAGCCTGTAAGGATTTTTTTGTCCAATAAAGACTCAAAAATATTTATTCCCATTGAAAAATCATTTCCCTACTTGTGATAAACTTCTCTTTCTGAGCCAGACTTTAACTTTTAAACTTTTCTTAAAAATAAAGTCCAATTCGATAACATGAATTTCATGTTTATTTGGTTTTTTTGAAATGCATCGAACATTAAATTTTTCTATTATGTGCATCCCAGCGCGAAGCGTTCGGTTTGCTGGGTATTCTTTACGAGAGAGCGAAGGTTTGTTGTTGTTCACAGCAGAATAATTATAAACTACATGCTGACCCAACACTTCAGTCTACAATTTATGTATTATTATGGTTTTTTTTGTTTTTTTGTTTTTTTTTTTTGTTGACTATTTTAACTTTTTCTGTCGGCTCACCCATTTTGTCCGCTACATACATACATATGTATATGGTGACTTCCGGCAGCTGCGCTGGTCATCCGCAAATGTGGCCAATTTTTTAAACATCAAAAGTGAAAATTTTTCATTTATTATATCAGCGATAAAATTCATATTTCTGAATCAATACTAAAGGATATCTGTTTAAAAAAAAAAACAAAACTTAAATTCATTTCAGTGTGCATGCGAAAAAAGGTTAGCCACACATACTTACATGCCTCATCCTTTAAGTAATTTAATATGAATTTATTTTAATAAATTGTCTACACATGCTTATACACACACACACACACACTGCCATTCTAACTTAGTAGAAACTGATTATCCTGGCAACTGTTTGTATGGCAACCTCAACGTATGCTTGACCAGCTTGTGTTCGGGCTGCACTTTAGTGCCATCTTAACGGGTGCAGGACAAAAGCAGCAACAAAAACAACGGCATTAAAAAATGGTTACTTCAGTGTGCTTAAAAACTGGTGACTTTGCAAAAAAAAAAAGGACATCATAAAGGATTCCAAAATCAAATTACACATTTTACACGCTGAAAACGCATGTAATTGGCTTTTAAAGCTTACACAAGGATATGCTGCCAACAACAACAAAAGCAACAACAGCAACAAAAACAACGAGAATAACCAAGACCTGCAAAGGAATCCTTGCAAAAACAAAGCGTAAAAAGCTCAAAGTATGTGTGAAGCAGCAAATTAATAATAAGTGGACATTGTAGACAACAGAATTTGCTGTCCTGCTAAAAGGACATGCTAGGGTATTGCTTGAAATATGAAGATGCCCAGATGCATCCAGTCACTTGAAATAAGCACAGCTTGGCTATTACAAAGCAGTCGTATAAAGAATGAAGTTGAGATAGCTTTATAATTTATAACATAGATTCTTTTTTTTCTTTTTCTAGTAACCGGAAATGGGCTTGGCGACGCACCTCCAATTACGTCATATTATGTATTCTGGGAAGACAGTTCAAAATTTTAGCTAAATATTAAATAGCTTCTTGTATAGTTTCTCGCATGATGCCAACAAATCTAATACTTGATTGAAGGAGAGGAAAAATAAAAAAAAAACAAAGTCGAATCATTGTAAATTGGCACCACTTGAAATTCGAACAGCGATAACTTTATACAAGAAACCGTGTTTATTTCATCTTTCAGCATTTTGGCTATTAACAGTTTCGAACTTTGCAAATTTTTGGCATTCAAATCACTCTTACATTCGACACTTTTGACAGTCTTACGTCCGCACGCCATTCTGTTGGCAGCAACTGAAGTTTTGATTCGATTTTGTTTGAGTTATTGAAGAGTTGACGGCAGCCAGGTTTCTATGCGCCCTAAAAGCACCCGTTCAAAGCACAAATCAAGCACTAAGAGCTAAAATTAAGAAAAACAAACTTATAATGAGCATTTATTTCTAAAATTAAGTGATAAATGATTGCTTGAACAAGAATAAAATACTTGATTCCAGAACCTGAAACAAGATTTGAATCAAGAAAATATTTTCTTAATTTAAGCATTCGCAGAGAATTACTTCAGTTTTCAGCAAATTGTATACTTGAATCAAGCAAATTTGAACTCTCTCAACTTATATTGGCATGCTTATAATTCACAACTGAATAAATGCCTTACTTTGATCGCATAAGTGAGACATGTACTGAGTGCATATTTTATATATTGAATACATGTGTCGCTTTAACCGATATGTACACTTGCTCTGTAGTGAGTGAATAGCACTTTTGCCCTGCCGTTGTGCAAGCGAGAAATGAACTGAGTCTATAGTTTATGTATTGAGTACATTTCTTGTAAAACGTTACATAAAATATTGATTGAGTACACGTTGTTTATATTTATTAAAGTCTGCAATGTATTCAACACATATTTCGCTGTCTTGAATACATTTTTTATTCATTTTATAAAGTGAATAAACGCATATGTAACCAGTACACGCTTACTTTACTCATTACTCAGTACATGCAGCTCTCGTTGCGTTCTCATACAAGACGCAGTACATAGATTTTACATAGATGTCTCTGTACTGATTACATGACTTTTTCTCTTAGTGTATATTTAGTATTTTCGAGTAGTTTTTTTATGATCTGTTCTGTACATTCTACATCTTGGCAGAATGATTTTCATTAAAATAAGAAAATAAAGTTTCTTATTTCATGATCTAATATTAAGAAAATTGTTTTCTTGAATCAAGCAAATTATTCTAGTTTCAATTTATATCGGCATGCTTATAATTCACAACATGTTTACATGAAAACATGTTTATGATAGAGCGGATTGATAAACTATGGTATGGTATGGTTCCAAGGCGCAGTGTCTTGTCTGTTACTTTACTTGGAAATATGTATACGTCTAGAAGATATGTTTTGTGTATTTGAGTAGTTTTTTACGATAGGTTATTATACATAAAAAAATTCTAGAATTAAGAAAATCAAGTAAATTTGAATCAATCAAATTATTTGAGTTTTTAGTAAATTCTTTACTTGAATCAACAAATTTTTTTCTCACTTCAAGCAAATATTAGTCTTGAATATAGAAAAAAATATTCTTGAGTTTTTAGCAAGTTTTTCTTGAATTAAGAATTTTTTTCGTAGTGTCATGTGTTTTAAATTTGCTCAGTCCTACCAAAATAATGCTTGAATTGAGAAATTTACGCTTGAGTGTAAGCTCAGAGCCTATTTCCTTGATTCAAGCATAGACTGCTCAATTTTTTTTGTAAAGGCTCTGAGTTGAACTAAAACAAAATTATTATTTCTCCAAGAATGACTGAGCCTATATTATTTGAATTATTTTTTAGCTTTGAACCAAGGATTTTAGGTGTTATACGTATTGTGAATTACATCTGAGGCAAGTGTTTTGCCTTTACTTCATTCAATTCCAGTTAAAAGACAATCCCATTAACAAACTTCTCTACCATCAACTACAATTTTCAAGTCATAAAAATGGATGAGTTTTCAATTTCAGTTGATTAGAAATTAGGACGGAAATGCAGAAAGGTTGAAGCGTAGGACCATGGCCTGCCTATGGGATATGAACTCGGGAACCCTGGGATGACAGTCAACCGCGCTACCTACTCGATTACCGAGGGCTGTACTCAAATCAGAGTTGTGTTTTTTTTTTTTAATATTGTCTATGTTAAGACAAAATTTTTTTGAACTCGAAAATTTTTGGAAATCTGTAAATTATAAAAAATATGTTACATAACGGGAAGAAATCATATGGAATAAAATTCAGAACAAAACCCATGAAAGCATGTACTTAAAAACTTTGAAATGTGCTTTCAGTGAAAATTATTTTCAACCAAAAAACTTCCACGAAAATTGTCCTTGAAAGCAAAATGTTACAACTTGAAGGCTTTTAACCAGAATACAAAATAAAACAACAACTGCGGAAGAATACTATACAGCTAAAAGTTGGAGTTGTTTTAAATTATATTTGTTATTGCAATTCACACGCCATAACATGCCAACAATATTCACAAAAGGGGCGGGCACTCAAAACACACAGTAAAAAAACAAAAAAAAAAAAAGCAAATCACAAAAACCAAAACATGGCAATGTAAAAAATCCACACGAACTATACTAGAAACGAAATGGAACGGGGTAAACACCAGCGCCCATAAATGAAATGCAAATCAGTCTATAAAATGACTGACAAGCTGTTAAAATAGTTAAGGACGATAAACGTGTTGAGGAAAACGGTGAGAAGCGGAGCAAGAGAATAATATTCATCAACATGGAATGATAAACAATAACAAAAACAACAAAAACAACAACAAGAATACAACACGAATACCGCGATTGCTTTGCCACACAATGAAGGTAAATAAAATTCCCGAAAGCGGAACTACAGGCAAAAGAATAGAAAACTAACAAAAAAAGCATAAAACGAAAGGATGTGCGGCAGCAAGGCATGCAAATAAAACTCACTCCTTTCGTAGTGCCAAGGAATGAAAACGAGCAGCAGCAGTACAGCAGCAGCTAACGGAGTGGTTTAAGGAACGAGCGGGTCATAAAAATTCGATATGTAAATTTTTGTTATTGAGGAGTTATCGAAGGATGGATGGTTGGATGGATGGCATTGAACTAATTTTCCTAAATTACCCAATCAACCAATAAAGCCATCAACAAAACAGTGAACAATGGCAACCATATCTAGACAAATTTCTCTATAGAAACCAGGAACTGGCATTGTTTCGGGTTTTGAAACAAAAGGCAAGGCAAAAGGATAAAGTCAGCGAACTGGTTAAGTAAACGAACAAAGAAAGCAAGAAACTGCAAAGCATTAAGAAATGCCAGGATGAATACCTGCTAGACTTCGTCCGAGTTTTAACTCTTAAAAGAGTTAAAGTCCTTGAGCCACAGAGTTTGCGAAGTGATAGAGTGAGTGAGTAAGAGAGTTGGCAAGAGGAGAGCAAGTTAAGGTCAAATGCGGTGGTGATCTCGGGCAATTAAGTTAAATGAGTAGGCGTTGATCTAGGATCACCAAGACCAAGAATTCGGTTGCAGAATTTCTAGCAGCTACGAGTATCCTTTCGTTATTGTCCAGCCTAGGCCAAAAGAATTACTCACTATTTGTTTGTTGTGTTCATGGGCATCGCCTACAAATTTATTAATGAAGCCGTTGCGGACAGGATCACAGGAGCTCGTTGGCTAGTCGGCAACTTGTGTGCATTTTGAAAGGATTAAATTAAACAGTTTAGCGTAACGGGTTAATCCAGATCTGGGAAGTCAATATTTAAGACGAATTGTTGATCATAAAGATGTGCATGCTGACGCCCTCTTTGCTCTCATTCACCCATGACTTTGCCTCTATGGAGGTGGGTCAAAATTCGGCATGAGTAAGAAGAAAAAAAAAAAAAATTAAAATTTGTGCCATGATTTTACGCCCTCTTCTCCCGGCACTTTCAAAGTGCCTAGATTGCTGGATGAAATAATTACTTTATTTGGCATAAATATTTGGCTAAGTTGCCAACCCAAAAAGTCCTTCGAGTTATATGCTGTGCGCCCCGCTAGACACCCCCCGCATGCAAGTGTTTTTCGAAGTATTTGAAAAATTTCAAAAATATATCGAAAACATTTTTGCTTAATTAACCCTTTTCTTTGACGAGCCTTCGAGCGAGTGTTAACTCTGGCCTTTTGTTCGAGTTCTACTCTGGAGTGTCAAAGGGTTGAACGTTGTATTTATTGCTATTGATGTTGTTGGTGATGTTGTTGTCTTGGCATGTAAATATTTTACAATTTAATTAGCTTAAAGACAGATAATCCTGGCATCAGGATGAATCAGGATGATGGTGGTGGTCAGTCGAATCTATGTAGTTCGCTGCGAGTGTTTAGTGCGTTTTAATCATATGTTGGGATTTATCAAGATAAGCTTGGATTTTTTGGCAAAGCAGCATGGAAACTTGTGCATGTGTGTATGTTTGCATGGGTGATAGTGGTACGACTGTGGTAGTCGCTGCACTCACATGTGGTATTTTAATTAAAAATTTCATTAAATTATTCGCTGTAATGTAGAGCTGACCGGGCGCCCGAATTGTGTGCTTGGCATCGGGTATAAATAATCAGTTGCTTTAAATCACGAATCGAAAGTTTCGTGTGGTCAATAATTTAATTAAATGGGGGCTTAAAGGTTAATGGCAGCAAAATAGCTATAAAAAGTTTGTTGATTTCTTAAAAGTTTTAGGTTTTTGTTTTAGGTTTTGACAAAATAGTATGAAAAAGTGTATTTTTTTAAAGGACATAAGGCCAAGAGAGTCACTTTTGTACATTATAGTCTGTCAAGTTTATAAGTTAAATAAATTTAATATTTGAAGAACAGCTACATTCCTGATTTTGACCAAATACAACAATGTTTAAAAAATAAAAGTATTAAAAGAGGCGTTGCAATCATATTTTCGACTTGCAAACACTTAAAACACGACATTTTCAAAACCACTTCAAAGTAAAATAACAGATAAGACTCTACGCTTTCGAACAATGCCATAGTTTGTCAATCCGCACCATCTTATACATGTTTTTATGTAAACATGTTGTGAATTATAAGCATGTTAATATAAGTTGAAGAGAGAAAAATTTGCGTGATTCAAGTAGACAATTTGCAGAAGTCAAGTCTTGTTGCAAGTTCTAGAATCAAGCATCATATTCCTGTTTCAAGCAATCTGTTCTTTACTCAATTTTATAAAAAAATGCTCATTATACGTTTATTTTTCTTAATTTAAGTGTTTTGCACTTGATTTGAGCAAATGAGGCTTAATTTAAAATTTTTTTAGATCTAGCAAAATATTTGCTTAATATAATAGCATGTTCAAACCGAGCAGTTAATTATATTAAATCGAGTTAATGAAGTTAGATCGAAAAACAAGTTCTGAAATGAAGTTTTGATGAAGTTAAATGCGTACAATTGTTGTTGGAAATTTAACGTGTTAAATGATTTAACACGTTTCGAAACTCGTTAAATCACTGGTTTGTGTTCTTGCTAACGTCATAGAAGCTTTTTTGCTTTCTAAACGCAGCCAAATCTGACAAGAGCTTTTTATTTTGATGTTTTGAATGTAAAGAAATAAATTCTTTGACACATTTTTCTTAATTCTTTGACAAATTTTTGAATGTATTTGAATTTTTTGTTATTTTTTTTTATTTTTTTTTTATATTTTTTATATTTTTGAATAAGCAATTTTTTATTTCTTTCAAAATATAAACAAATAAACTGACATTTTGAAACTAGTTAAGGCAGTATGAACGATGATGTTAAAAAAAAGCTTTTTTCGAATAACACGTTAAATGAAGTCGGTTTGAACATGCTATAAGAATATTGTTTCTCTCCGTGTATGTATATACGTGTATGTATATAGCTATGTTCGTCTGTCGGTCCGTTTATAGATACTATTACAGCTTTGAAATACTTTGAAACTATGTTAGGGGTACGGTTGAAACTGTGGACGGTTGAAACAAAGAGAATATCTTGCCACCGTGCGTGATGAGGTTGAGGCGTACAAGAGGAGAACGAAGCGGGCGACAAGTCGAAACAAGAATTTTTATGTTGGTTCGCTCTTCGCGTACTGTGGTTGTTTATAAGAGGCTCTATTGTGTTTTTTTTTTTAATTAAAAGTAAATATTTTTTGTTCGTGCACTGAAAAAAAAAATGTTTTAAAATTGACGACAGTTGTTATTAATTTGACGATATTTGTGTTTAAAAAATAGCTTGCAACAAATTTCGTCAAAGTAAGAGCAAATGTGTTTAAAAATTTTGAAAATCGTATGAAAAAAGTCAAATTATGAACACATTTTTTGAACACATTGTGTTCAATTTTAAGCTAATATATTTTTTTCAGTGTATATTTTTGCAATTGAAGTTTTGAGAGTATTGAGAGTATTAAATTAAGAGTATTGAGATTTTTATATCATTTTAATTGAAGTTTGTAGAATATGGCTGTATGATTAGTTTTTATTCAAATTTATTATCATTCTTACTGTGAAACGTTTTATACCTGGTTGGTGGTTGGGGACAGTTGAAACAGTTGAAAAAAAATCGAGTTTATAATTAATGCTGTTGAATTTTTGAGAAATATAAAAGCGAGTAGTACACAAACACTACAATACTAAATAAATCACCACCAACATCTGATTATTATATAATTGTAGTTATACGTGATATAAACCTTTGAAGGTTGTTTAAAAATAATGTAAAATTTTAAGTATCGTGAACGACTTGAATAATAATAAAAAAATATTTTTGATGTTCAAGTGTGCCATTACGAGTCGTAAAATATTGTTGGACGATGAATAAAAAATGTTATTTTATTATATTTTGTATGAGTTGCATGTGTTTCAATTGACCCCAGGCACTGTTTCAACCTAGCCTAGCATGAGGATGGTTGAAATAAATGAAATTTTAAAACATTTGGACTTACACATAAAATACAATACAGTTGTCTCAAATAATATTGCCCACATGGTCTTCTATTTAATATATTTCCGTCATGGCTCGCTTAACTAATTCCGATGCAATGGACGATAAACGCTACAATGTTTCAACCGCACCCATCCTTATCTAAAGAACGTATATTTCTTTATGTATTCTTAATCTACATCTATCACTTTATTCTAGAAAATAAAGATGAAGTTCGAAAATGAGCCATATTAGTTGAAAATCACGCGTTAGGACGGAGGTACTAAGCAACTTTTTCAAAAGGGTAAACTCTCTTGAATTTCCACAAAAATGTATTAACTTTTGCTCATAAGCTTGATAACAAAAACGTTGTCTGTATTGTTGTGGACTTTTTGGAAAAATCGAATAAAAACCACGCTAAATTTGCAAACATAGTGATTGCAGGTCTCAGGAGACAAGAAAGTAGTGCTCTTAACAGCTACGCCAGAGGTGCCGGATTCGAATTCCGTAAATGTATGACCCTGTACTTTAACCTTTCTCTGATTCTTTCCTTATTGCTTATAAACTGAAATTGAGAATTCATCAATATTCCCGACTTATACCTTGTTTTTGGTGGTAGAGAAGTTTGTGAAGGATTGCCTTACAACTTGAATTGAATATGGGGTCGTTTATAAATTACGTTACCAAATTAGGATTAGGGTTTATTTAAGGGGGGGAGGTGTTTTAAAATGTCATACGATAAGTAACGATAGGGGGGGAGGGGGTCTCAGATATAGTAACGTAACCAAAAATAAAAACTCGAAAAAATTTAAATTAATACAGCGCATCTTTCAAAACATTTTCATCCTTACATCTTCATGTTTGACCGTCTAAATTGACGGTTAACTATTGAGAAGTGTAGGGCCGTATTTTGTTTGCTTGTTTTCGGAGATCTTTCAAAACATTTTCATCCTTACATCTTCATGTTTGACCGTCTAAATTGACGGTTAACTATTGAGAAGTGTAGGGCCGTATTTTGTTTGCTTGTTTTCGGAGATCGGAGATATGGATCAAAGGAGATTCTATACGACTTATACTGCCCCTTGCAGAAAGAGGAAATCAGTTCAAGATCGTGTCCTATCTGCGGCTTGTATTTCGTTTCAAAAGCATCTATGAATTCTCATAAGTGCGTTTTCGGAATAAAAAACAAACAAATCGGAATAAAAAGTACTATTTAAGGAAATAAATTTTAAGGAAGCATATTCACAAAAATACTGAACTTAGTGCTGTACGGGTGCAGCCTTTACGGGTACTCTCTCAAAGACCAGGTGAATTCTTTTGCATTAGAAATGAGGATACATCTGAATGGGTCGACATGGAATCCTTTGAAGAATTCTAGTCCCCAAAGTTTCCAGCTTCTTTAATTTCAGTGATTGAGAGCATCGACTCTTGTATTGAAGATGGAATAGGTTTTATCGATGAAAATAATTGATTTTTAAAATTTTTTTTTAAATTCAGTCATGATAGCACACATACTAAGAGCTAGTTAGGATAATAATATTTTTTAAGTATACATATTTTGAAATATATTTTAATCAATTAATTTTTTTATTTCATATACAACGTTACTTTATGGGGGAGGGGAGTGGTTTTGAAATGTACTACGAAGAAATAAAACTTTTCCCAGATTCTAATTGACATGTTTCTACAGCTTCCCACCACGCTCTGAACATTCAACACATACTATGAATATTACTTGATTACCTCCTTCTTTTTCACTAGTCTATAATCCCATTTTGCACCGCGGCAAACTTGACTGAAGAGGTATGACAACGGAAATCCTTGGTTTGAAGCTAAAAACAAAAAATATATCAAAATTTCAAAATTGCAAATTTTGTGAAAAACGGAGTTGGACAAGTATTACCAAAATTCTTCAAACTTTAGCTTAAAGGCCTATGAGGATTAAAAAGAAATGCCTATTAAGTCCAGCAATGAGTCCTATTAAGTCCAATGCCTATTAAGTCCAGCAAAGAATACACATGAGAGCTTGAAAAATCCCAGTGGCGAACGGATCGATCCGTCTTTGATGCCGTCTTCAAGACACTGGATCCGTCATAGACGACGGATCGATCCACTTCCATACCGGTCCTCGAAGACATTTTCAAACAAATTAGCAAAACGTCTTGCAAGACTATACTCCGCCACGTCTTCGAGGACGGATGGGATCCACGTCTTGCTAAATGTACGCGTTCGCTCGAAACCGTGCTCTCGTTTTCTGCCTCATCATGCTCTCTTTAATTTATGCTCATTCCCCCTCTTCCTTTTCATGCCTAATGCCTCTCGCCGCTCTCTCATTCCATTTTGTTTTTCCGCTGCTTGAATTTAAATAACCCAGCAGGAAATAATACATGAAATAGTGTATGTGTTTTCATGCATGAAATATTGGTTTAAAAATTATGTTACATGACTAAAGAATGCATAAAATAGCTTACATTTTTCTAATGAGTGTAATATTTGTGGACTCCTTTTAACAATCATGTCATGACTTAACAATAAATGAAAAGACCACCTTTTTTTTTTTTATACAAGAGTTATATTTATTTGTATGTTTTGGTTCGCTTTTTAATTTTATGAGAATTAATTTTAATAAATTCAATTTTTAAATTAATTTTTTAACTATTTTTCTATTTATTTAAATCAGGTACGGATTATGTAATGATAATTGAAAAGATTAAAAACCAATCATTAGTTCTTGGCCCTGTAATCCTGTTTACGAAGTTTGTTTTTTGTTAGTTTCAGTGCTGAGTGAAAATTTTTTATAAAATCGCTTTTATTATGGTTTTCACCAGATGTAACCTCTGCAAATAAAATAAAGGACTTTGCTTAATATCTTCAAAATATGTTAGAATGAAAGCTATTAAATGTGACTTTTTGATTTTAGTAATTTTGTTAATATAAAGAATGTACTAAAGCTTTATTGGAATATTTACAAAAACTTGAATAAAATTACAATTACAAAAAACATGTTTCATACCAAACAATCCATCTATAATTGCTTGAAAATTCTTCAAAGGCTTCTTTTCTTTTATAATCTTCTACTTACTCTATGTTTTTTAAATAAAGCAGCAAGTTTTCCATTTCTTGATGTCTCTGCGACTTCTTTTTGACAAAAATCGAAATTATTACCTTCGCTACCATTGCAACCACTGCCACAGATATTAATACCGCCACTGCCATTTATACCGCCACTGCCTTTGCTGCCACACACTGTTTTTTTGTTATAATTTAAACGTTTTAGGTTTTCTTTTTTCTTTTAATTAACTAAGTAACGCAATTGCTTTTTTCCTTACTCATTTTTGTTTCCTTTCTGTTTCTAAAGGTTTAAGAATTTTTGAATTGATTTATAATTTCACTTTTATTAAAATTTTTCTTCTTTCCAAATATTTTAATTTTCTATTGACAGACAAAAAAATTCTCTCTTGCCAATGAATTTCCTGCTCTTTGTTGCTCAATTAAATATTGCCATTGCAACATTTTCATTATTTTGCCGCTTCAAAAGCATAAAAATATTCAAAATATTGCGTCTGGCAATATTTAATTGAGCAACAAAGAGCAGGAGTTTTATTGAAAAGAGAGAGTTTTTAAAAAAGAGCGTGCTGAATTTATGAATACAGGTCCAGCAAAAAATCAGCATTGCTACTCCGGTGTCCTCAACGACGGCTACAAAGCCAACGTCTTCAAAGAATACTTTCGCCACTGGGATGTCTTCACTTTGATAATTTTGAAGTATGGTAACGCTAATGAACAGTAATATACTGTTTATATAAAAAATATATGTACGTACATTTTACGTACATTACCATTCTAGAGTTAAATACACTGCTATATATCATTCCAAAATAGAAGGTATTCACCAAAACAGTTTTAGTAAATTTACCAATCATGGTTTTGTTCCCTTATAGGACAAACTATTATTTCCTTCCTGAAGTAAAACTAGAAATATTCCCCCTACTGTAAAAAAAAAGAAAAATGAAAGCGCATAAAAACCGGCAGCGTAATCTTGATTTTCAAGTACATTGAGTTTCATTTTGATTTTAGCTCTCACCAAAATGTTAAATGATGATTTCTTTTCGAACACAAGTCGTTACATAATATTGGGTAGATGGATTTGAGAAAAAAAAAAACCCAACGCATGCAAGACAGTAACGGATGCGCTACCATTTTGAATAAGGAAACAATATATTTTAGCTTATCAGCTGGTGGAATCAGTAATGAATATTTTATATAGACAACAAAGCATAAAAGATAAACCCAACAAACAATAAGTGCCAGAAACATAGAGAAAAAAAAAATAAAAACACAAGCCAAACAACCCCGTTATTAACAGCCAATCAATACTATCCGCTGGGCGCTCAAAACAACTAACCCTCTTGAAATAAACTCTAGACGAGTATCTATCTAGCTAACGGAACATTTGTAAGAATGGACTTTTTAATGCGATTTTCCCATAATACATCAACTTATGACATACACTTCAAAACAGCAACAACAGCAGCAACAACAAGAACAACAACAACAACAACAACAACAACAACAACAACAACAACAACAACAACAACAACAACAACAACAACAACAACAACAACAACAACAACAACAACAACAACAACAACAACAACAACAACAACAACAACAACAACAACAACAAAATAAAAACATGTATAGATAAAAACGCACTAGGCCGCTGGGAATATAAGAGCCGCACATGAATAAAAAAAAAAACAATATAAGCAAAAAAAAAAAAAGAGTCCTGCTAAATATTTAAAGGTTTGTTACAAACGCATTAGGGCAACACAACGCTTTGAAAGGAAGTAAGCAAAAATGTCGGTTTTACATGCAGCTCGCCTATATGTCAGTTAAGGCAACGAGTAGCAGTGGGCGAAGGTGGGAGGGGTTGCTTTAAATAAAACGCTTAGAGTACCTTTTTTGAGCCCCTTCACAAGAGCCTGCCAGCGTGGAGAGTGTTTTAGCACAGAACGCGGCAAATAAGTGCGGAAGCGGCAAAAACAATGCAAACACATTCTAACGAGCAAAAAGAAGCCACGTTTATGGGTTTTATACGCACACACATGAGCATGTTAACAGTCTCTACTTGGTCCGAAATGCCTTGGGCCACAAATGATTCGGCTAATTTTTTTTTTTTCTGTTTGGTTCTCTGTTTTTTGATGCGCTTACCATGAGCAGCGTATTGAATGTGAGCCTTCGAAAGGCTGCAGGCTGCGAATATGTATGGAACGCATACACTTGTATATTGGCGGAACAGCGGAAGTCCTGAGGTCAGGTTTTGCGTAAAAGTATGCTTTGTTACAATGTTTCGCTCTCCATGGATGTTTATCATATGCTAGAAGCTTAAGGATTATATTGATGGTGGAGAGGGAGGGGGGGGGGGGGGGGGGGGTGTGTGTGTGTGACTACAAAATAGCTTAAAGATTATGGCCTTTAAAACCCTAAAAGTTGGAATCGCAGGATTTGAAGAGCTTATAAAACTGTATCGTAGATAAGAGCATCTTATTTTATTGTCATAAGCATGGGCTTTAAAAATATCTAACTTTCAAAAGAAACAGGGGATCTAACAGGGGATTTTTACTAGAAAACAATCCTAGGAGAAAATAGTGTGAAAACTGTTGACTTCTTATTGATTGTAATTCAAGATTCATTCATGTTTCAAGTGTACACGGAGAAAAGTATTTTGGTTGAATCAAGTCGAAAACAAACGTGCCTTAAAACGTTGGGTGCATACGATAGAGAATAGTGAAGAGTGTTATTAACAATTAACAATTTTGACCCGCTATTAAACAAATGATTTCTTAACTCCGGTTCCCGGTTGATTATACTGTCAATGACAATACTGTCAGAATTGAAGTCCATGCATGGATGGCAGATATTTCCAGAGATGCGAAATTCTTATCGAAAAAAAGAAACAAAAAAAAAAAAATTAAAAAAAAAATAGTCAGTTACTTTAAATGTCAGAATATTTCCTCCCTCAACCATCTCCTCTTAGAACTTATCGCTAGAAGTGTGATTAAAATTAACTCTCGTGGAAAATTTGAATTTTCTATACTTACGTGCTAATTTAATTAAAGCCATAACCACATGACGATGACATTTTTGTGGCTCATTAGTATGATGGAAACACTCCAAAGAGCTGTGATGCCTTGTTGAGTCTTCTTAGCTTAAAATTCCTCCCAGTGGCAGTTCTTAATAGGAGATGGCTTAATTGTTTTTTTTTGTTTGTTTTTGTTTTCTTCTAAAATGTTACAGTACTGGTAGTACGCCTGCAGCTGTTGTCACCTTATTCTTGTTTGCTGCTGTTGTTGTCAAGTTCCCAACATTAACCCTTAAACAGGGCACCATTAAAATTGCAGTCATTATTTTTACACGACACTTTGTTGTATTTTTGCGTTTATTAAAATAATAATGTTTAAACACACTTCAAGCATGCTTAACAGCAGTCAAACAAAGTGTATGGAGAAAAGCACAACAACAACAACATCGACAACAACAACGACAGAAGGGCGACAACAAAAAACAAACACTTTGGAGCACGTCTAAGTGTAAAATGGCGGCAACAATGGCGTCAATAAAGTCTGACATGTTATGACGTGCGAATGACGTGTGCGACAAATTAAACGCACGTTAATTGCTTGTGTTCTGTCAAGTGTGACACATAATACACACGTAACAATAACATTCATAAAGCAGTGCTTGTTTGTTGAAAAAAAGAGAGAAAAGTAAGGAGGAGGGAGGAGGGAGGAAGGTTGAAACAGCCAAAGAATTTAAGGTAATTAAAATATGTTTGGCAACCTCATAGATACTGAGTTTTCGAAAGAAGTAGATGGAACCCCAATTGGTTTGAAATCCGGAAACTAACAGCTCAAGAACGGCTACAGTATTCTATTATGAAGCTTCTTCGAGCCAGAAAATGATGAACTGTTCTTAATGCAAGAAG
Organism: Pherbina coryleti; assembly: GCA_943735915.1. Lineage (NCBI taxonomy): Eukaryota > Metazoa > Arthropoda > Insecta > Diptera > Sciomyzidae > Pherbina > Pherbina coryleti. The sequence continues at coordinate 3,917,114 of OX030951.1, forward strand.
GGGGCGCAATATTTTGACTATTCTCTCTACGCGAATTCAAATCTAGTTTAATCCTAATTAAATAAATATCCTTTAAAAATAGTACCTTACAGTTGGTGGCCAGATTCCCAGATAAATAAATGAGATTTGTTTTAAATTTATGAACATTAAACATAGTTAACTCTACAAAGTTTTTAACAAATTACTCGTTCGGACAATTTGTGAATATACATGCGAATTTTAGAAAATGATTTGAAAATGTATCTACGATCGTCATACATCAAGTGATCATCTACGATCAAATATATCACGTAATAAAAGAAAAATGCAAAATGCCGTTTCAATAAAAATTGGAAATCCTTTAGAATTTCACTTAGAAATTGGCCCAGAAATTGAAATAGAATTTTAAATTGTCTTTTTCCCATTATTAGCATCTAATGAATGCTTTAACCCCTAAATGCATATAATTTTTTTTTGAATTAACATTTATTCACTTTTGCTCCATATAATTCAGTCAGCTGAATTCTGTAAGTATAACTGTTAGAAGAGAACGAAAGCTTTAAATCGGTATGACCCAAAAAGTTTATTATTTTTCCCAAAATTACTCTCGTTCAGACATGGGGTTGAACATGTGCCATATATGGCACACTATGCATTTAAGTTTTAAACTCAAATCAATTTATCAAAAATCGGTGCTGACGGCGAAGCCAGTCTTGACGAAAGTTGACTTTATTTTCTTTTTTTTTTTTTTTGTAACTTCCTTTTCATCCTTCTATGATTATGGGTATGAATTAGACTTTCTTAAACACATTTTAAAGCCCCGAACACATTTTAAAGCGTCCTGCGAAAGTGGCATATTGACTTTGTCACTTCGTCTTTACCCATAAAGGGGCGTGGTCGGTTAAATGAGTGCATATATTATTATATATTATTGAACAGCATCCCCACCGATCGATTAAATCGTCACGGCTGCAGTCCGAATTCTGAAGCCACATTAATGTTGAATAGTATTTTCTAAAAAAAAGAATCAAGTTGGAAATTGGCCAAATCGGATGAAAGACACACCTACCTCCCATACAAAGTGACTGTTTTAACACGGTTAAAACCCTAAAAACTCTATTAAAATTAATGTAAAATTATGAAATTTTGCATATTTCCTAAATATTCCTCATACTTAGTTTGAAATTTGTTAAATCGAATAAAACTCCCGCCTACTTCTCATACAATGTGTTTTGTTAAAACGATAAATTCTCCTAAACTTCCACACAAATTAATCTTATGTCTTGAAATTTTGCACATAAGCTTTGGTTTTCAATTTGCACTCTTAGTTTGAAATTTTGCAAAATGAAATGAAAACCACGCCTACTTCCGATGCAAAGTGGTTTTCTCAAAATGGTAAATTCTCTTAAACTTCTATAAAAATATATGTAATGACTTGAGATTTTACCATATTATTTGATTTTTATGATGCACTCTGAGCTTTAAAGTTGGCAAAACTTATTAAAATATCCGCGTTCTTCCTCTACAAATTGACATCATGATAATACCATAAAAATTTGACTTGATATTTAAAACGTGAATTGAGTTTAAAATTCGGAAAAATTGGCTGAAACAGATAAAGTAACAGATAAGACACTGCGCCTTCGAACCATATCATAGTTTGTCAATCCGCACCATCATAAACATTTTTTTATGTAAACATGTTATGAATTATAAGCATGCCAATACAAGAAGTGAGAAAAATGTGTCTTGATTCAAGTTAACAATTTGCTGAAAGCTAAAATAATTCTTAAATTAAGAAAATATCTTTTGATTCAAGTTTTGTGTCAGGTTCTTGAATCAAGTATTTTATTATCATTTATTGTACTCAATTTAAGAAATAAATCTCATTTTAAATTTATTTTTCTCAATTTTAATTTTTAAGCTTGATTTCAGCAAATGAGGCTTAATTTGAAAGTTTTTGTGACTAAGCAAAATATTTGCTTAATATAAGAATATTATTTCTCTCTAGCACAATACTTTGAGGTAAGAAAGATTAAAATTCTTCTGTTTTACAACTTTCATCGTACACATGTTTCACTTTATTGCCCCAACATTCATACCATTTCGTACCAACGTAGACTTGATTGAATAGGTTTAACACCTTAAAGCTAAAAATAATAAAAAAGAGTTGGCTGTGTCGTGGACACACCCGTAGGTTTTGACGTGACGAAGTTTCTTGTTTGTTGTAGGTGTTGTTGTTGATGATGTTGATGTTGATGTTGATGTTGATGTTGATGTTGATGTTGAGATTGATGTTAATATTGATGTTGATGTTGGTGTTGGTGTTGGTGTTGGTGTTGGTGTTGGTGTTGGTGTTGGTGTTGGTGTTGGTGTTGGTGTTGGTGTTGGTGTTGGTGTTGGTGTTGGTGTTGGTGTTGGTGTTGGTGTTGGTGTTGGTGTTGGTGTTGGTGTTGGTGTTGGTGTTGGATTTGGAGTTGGTGCTTTTCTTTTAGCTTTTTTTTTGCTTCCCCATTGGTTGTGCTCTAATTATAATAATAAATATGCGTCACATTAGTCGGTTCCCTGAGGGTCTTTGACACGCCGTCAATTTTATTTTTTATTTTTGTGATATGCCCGAAGACCTCACCTTCGTTTTCGTTCCTTAAAATTTACCGTTGCACTAGTAGTCACAGAGTTAAAAATCATGCAACGTTTTTTCAGGGCTGTAGCATTTTTACAGCATTATGTGATTGCATCCCTGAAATCATGACAACAAGAATTTTTTTTGTAATTTAGTTGTGAAGCGTAATAACACATCCATGCTGTCGTAAAACAAAATTTAACGTAGCACTCCTCCTGAGTGAGTAAAAATTCCATGCAACGATATTACATTTCTGTTACATGAGCTGCTATATTCACGACCTGACGACGGCGGAATTTTTTTTTATATTTTTGTCGTAAAGCCATGTATAAAACCTTCATTTTCCTTTTTAAACTTTTATCGTATGTTATATACTCATTGAGTAAAAATTCAATGAAAACGAATGTTGCGTTATCGATCTTTGAGCGGCTCTCTCAGCGTCTCCATGATGTCAGAAATTTTTTGTCTAATTTTGTTGTGAAGGTTTACAGTAGGCCTTTATTGGCGTATCGTATTTTTAATCCTAGTACTAATACTCAGCGAGTAATAGTTCCATGTAACAAATTTTCAGTTGCGTTGCTTAAGCAGCTCCCACTACGTCCCTATGCCGTATTAAATTTTTTTTTTTTAATAAAGTCAAAGAATTAACCTTTACGGTCATGCCATTTTTTTAATCATAGCTCTTATACTCAGCGAGTAACAATTCAATGCAACGCAGATGAATTTGTTAAAAATTAATTTTTCAACTTTTTTGGAAACCTGTCCGGTTCAACGTAACTTCGTTGTTCTTATCGTTGTTCTTATCAATGGTTAAAGTGAGATTTCCAGAGAAGTTTTGTTTTTGGTAGACCCTCCATATTCTCTTTTTTTAATATTTTTTTTGAAGAATCTTTAAAAGTTTACTCGCATGCATTTATCATATTTTGTTAAAAATTTGCCAACAATCTTTGAAAATAGGGACAAAGGTATTTTTAGACCTTAAATATTAGTGGTCCTCATGAAAGCTCGCAAATACCTCGTATACCACATAAACCTCGCAAGTTTCACTGCGTATATCAGCTGTTCTCTTTTTCCATATAGAAAAAGTTTACGGGGTGCTCGCAAACTTCCCATGCATTTTCAGTTCATAAACCTCGTATAAATTGGCTCGTATGACAACAGCTGATTTACATACTCGTAACCTGCAGGGTGTGTTCATGAAATGGCGTACGCAAATTTGCGCAATTACGAATATGCAAGATTTCGAGCTTTCATGAGGACCACTATTATAAAAAACAACCTATACACAGATATTTAATTTCTTATACTAATGGTGCAAAAGCTCATTATGCCTCATACAAACTGATAAAGTTCAATTAAAAAACTCGCACTGTATGTAGTAAAGTAGAACTTTACTTACTTACATACTTATTTAGAGCTCAAAACCGTAAGTCGGAATCGGTCTCAACTAAGAAGGGACTAAACCGCTTTTCATAAAAAACTACGCCATCTTTCAGGAATTTATCATGGTTACTCGTACTCTGTTGTATTGAAAAAATCTTAACTTGTTCGACTGGGTAAATGATGTCAAGTCAAATTGACTAGTGAGTGCTGCTATTTGTGTTGTTCATGTGTATATTTTTGCAAAAACCACATGTGAATTCTTACAGTAAAAGCTAATATATTCTAAATGTATAAATATTGTCATAGTTTTACTTAGATTTCTAAAAATAAAATGTATTAGTTATAAAATAATGATAAAAGTTTCTTTCGAATCTTGATTTTAAAAAGTAACCTCTTTATATATATTTTAAAATTTTTACAATATAATTTTTCATTTCATCTATCAATTTCAACATTTTTTTCTCTTCAAACTATTTAAATTCTGTTATAACACAAAAATATTTTTTAAAATATAATAATTTTATGCCGGAGAATATCATTAAAAAAGAACAAAAAATAGAAAAAAAAATAAAAAAATTTAATTATATTCTGTTTGCTCATATGTTGCAGTTTTATTGGGCGCACTTTAAAATGCCAAAAGTGACAGTAAAAGCGTAAATTAAAGTGCACTTCAAAGTGTTAATTTTTACGTTTTTATGCGTTGTTTTTTGAGCAATTCTTTTCTTTTTTTGAGGCTTTTAATTTTTTAGCTTAATTTTTATTGCCTGACAACGACTGTTCGTGCATCAACACTGGAGCTGGCACTATGACAACAACAACAGCAACAACAAAAAGCGGTGCACCAACATATGCAGTCATTTGTGTGCTGTTCCGTCTGTTCACGTGTTTGTATGTGTCTGTTTGTCTGTCTGCTTGTGCCAATGTGCATCCATCAGACTCAATTATTAGGACAAACCAGCAAAACATGGCCGCCGCAAAAACTCCCGAAAAATGCTGTTTTATATGCAGAAAGGCTCTTTTTTTCAAACCAACAAGACTATAAAGGAAAAAAAAAATAAAAAAAAATCAGCTAACATAGTCAGCCATGGCTAGCTTGGTCCCTGCCTGATTGGAGGCAGCTGACTGAGTGCATCCGTCTCCACATCCTTTTGGTCATACATAAAAATTAATACACTCAATGCTAATGTTTGCCTTATGCACAAAGGACATTGCCGAATGGCAACAAAAACAACAACAACAACAACAATACGCAATTCAGTTCCATGATTATGTTGGACCGCAACACGAAAAAATTGCTCAAAATAAAGCAAAACAAAAAAAAACTGCAACAATAAAAAGTGTTGAATACAGTCGCAAAAAACCACGCGTTGTTATCTACAAATGGAGCAAAAGATTCCCTTTTGGCCCCCATGTTCGTCTCCACTCTACAATTACAATTTTAAACACACACGAGCTCAGACAAAGGCACGCACACTCAGACACACTACGTTGCAATCATGTACCCCGCCAACTAGGTGGTAAACAATAGCATCGGCTCAACCGGAAGTAGACTTTGCCGACATTGTTGGCGGCGCAGATTTCTATGCGGTTAAAATTTAATATTCACCCGCGCAATAGCTGTCGGACAGCGTGTCGATGATGATTGTAGCAGAGTTATGAGAGCGCATAAGTGGACATATGGCAATGGTGATGGTGATGATGATGATGATGATGATGATGATGATGGTGTTGATGAGGTTGATGGTGATTATAAGGTTGATGTTGTTGATGATGCTGATGAATGGGACTGCTTGGTTGGACGATTGATAAAGCACACATTTATTTGTCTTACCAAAGTGGATATATGTATGTAGGTAATTTCATTGAATTTGGATAGAGCCATCATTAATTCTACCTTAGAAAAATTTAAATTCATTGCAAGTTATTTTAACTTAAAATTTTCAATAACTTGGGAGCAATGACGGTCATCGGACATATAAAAAATTTAACCCTTAAATGCACCGTGTATCTTTAAAGATACAACCATTCAAGAAATTCCTACGGCTATATTTTTGGTTTCATTTTTTTCAAATCGGTACTATATTATTTAGAATATTATAAGTCTTAAATAAAAAAAAATGGTTTTTACTTCTATTTGTCATACTTTTTAAAAAAATTATGTACAAAGTCAAAAAAAAATTTTTTTTAAAATTAAATAAACACTAATTTAACAGTTTAAATTCTAGGAACAGATAAATAATTTTGATTAGGAAAAAATGCTGATTGCTTTCAAAACATGTCCTTTAGTGATTTTAAGTGGTTCAAAACAATTTCGATCATTTGGCACCTCACTGAGTCACTTTGGTTGGTTGTATCTTTAAAGATACAATGTGCACTCCCTGCAGTTTTTGATAGTTTTAACTTTTTAAAACTAATGAATTAATAAAAATTTCATAATACATTTCTTTTATTTTGATATATTTTAATAGGGATTTTAGATGTGGGATCACATGTGATAACATTCAAAGATGTAAAGATCACATTGAATCTTTATAGATACAACCACTTTTTTAAAAAAAAAATTTAAAAAAAAAAAAATTTCAAAACTAAAAACGCAGTTTTTATTTTTACTCAATTTTACATAAAATATATTTTTTCGATCAAAATCGGGCGCCTTGTGCATTTAAGGGTTAATCCTATCGATCTATGGTTTTGGATATGTATCTCTTCTATAAAACCTTAACTTATGCGCAAAATTATAATTCTGACTGAAGTCCAGTTAATGACTTTGGGCGTTTAGAAATCGAATTTTCAAAGACGATAAGAGGGTTGTAGAGGTTTTTATAAAAATAAGTTATAAAATGATTCTTATATACAATTTTTTTATCATTTCAGTAATTTTGAAACTCTTTCATTAAAAGTATTAAAAGAAAACAAATGTGGTGATCATGCTTTCCAAATGTTCAAGAGGGTCACTAACTCTAGAAAAAAGGTGGCTGTGGCCGCCTATGATTTTAAAGCATATGGTGAGAAATAACCATATAATTTTTTTAGGTGCACTCAAAATTTGTCCAAATTTTTTGTATAAATTCACCAGTTTTTAACGGCTAAAAAATGCATGTCGTTGGATAAGTCTCAATTTGTTCTAATAGCTTCTTTACCTCCGACTGTTTCTTTGACTAGATGTTTCCATTTTTCGTTTTATTTTAGCAGTACCCCCAAAACCTCATTTTTTTAAATTCATCATATTATCCTTCCCCTTGTGTGAAGAAACTTTTTAATTTCATTCGTAGGCAAATTAGTTACACCTTAATGCTCATTCTATGAATAAAGAAAAATGTGTGGACTCTTCACCAAAAATTTTTGTGAATAATGAAATCGTAGAAAAAGTGGACAGTATTAAATATAAAGGTGTGTATATAGATAAAAAACTAAAATTTGATTTCCACACAAACTATATATGTATGAAAGAAAAATAGTAAAGAAGATGGGGTTTTTTTCAAAGCATAAGAACAAAGATAGATCTGTTAAGCCCGATTAATATTTATAATACCATGATCAAACCTCATTTTGAAAATTGCTCCACACTTTTATATCTTGGAAGAAATCAAATTAGTCAACGTTTGCAAAGTTTGCAAAATAGAGCTAAATAAGATGTATTTTAAGATGTCACAGACAACTTTTTATTTTTATGTTTTTTGCCTATAAAAACAATCTAATTCGTATTTATTTTTTCCAGCAAAAAATTGCAGTTAATTTGACATATTTTCGAAGAAATGTTTCAGTAAAATGGATTAAAAAACCTAAAAGGAGATATAAAAGCTAAAGGTTTTTAAATAACTAACTACCAACATTTCTAGGCTTTTGTCAGATTATGATGTTCGGAGGCTTTTCGAGTCGCTAATAACGAATTTGAAGTCCGAATTTGCAGATAATAAAAAAATTACACAAACTGTTACACAACTTGTAAATAGGATTTGTGAAAAATAAATCCGTAGTGGTCTAAAAACTGTTATAGTGTAAATAATAGTTATAGTGAAATGGTCGGAAATAAATAATTTGATTCTGCCATTTATTCTATTTTCCGCCGTCTTGGATTTGAATAATTGTAATTTCGTTATCAGAAAAATCTTCGAGAAACGAAATTGAAACAAAAATCTTCTATATAAATAAAAATGTAAATGTATGATTGTATAATATCTCAAATCTTCGAAAGTTTTTTACCGATTGCATTGAAATTTTGGCACAACAGTACATTTAAATGGAGTCGTGTTTTTCTAAAGAAAAATTCTACCATCCCTCTTTTACCGCCCACAAATCAAAAAAATGCTATATTTCAGAGGATTTTCATCGTATTAAACATTAAATTTGGTCATTTAGTATGTATGGTTACTATGGGAAAAGTATGGGAAAAAATGGGCGTGGTCAAATTGTATATATACACGCACTTTTCAGAAATCATTATAATTCCAATATAATTCCATTGTAATTACATTGTAATTCCATAATATATGTTTTAATAGTGAAACTCGGTATGTAGGTGCTGTTGGATCAAGGGGCGGTCATTATATATAAATGTTGCAACGCCCACTTTTACCGCCCATCTCTTTATATAAAAAGCAAAGCAGCATGTGTCTGATCGCTATAGACTTTAAAACTTCTGAACCGGTTTGGGTGAAATTTTTGCAGTAGTTTTATTTCGAATACAAGATGGTTTACGAAAAAGATGTTGCCACACCCTTTTTATCGTCCACAAATTAAAAAACAAAAAAATGCTATATATCAGATGAATTCGCTTTTTTAACTGTTTTTCCGACTTTTCAGTGCAATTTATCGTTGTTACCTTTGGGTTATTTTTTCGAGCATAAGGAAATATTCATTAATTCATTCATTCCTTCATTCAAACGTTCATTTCGTAAGTTTTGTTTATTTTTATCATGTGCGAGCCACAGGAATGCGTGGCCGGGTACAGCTGTAGAATGAATACTATAAAGGGTTAAAAGTGTCTTTTTGGCGATATGATAATAAGCCAGTCGTTTTTCCAAATGACGTTAATTTGACGCCTTAAACCTTTTCAGAGGGTATCCTTGATATACGAAAGTATTGGGAATATGGTAGGGTGGAGGGGGTTATTTTAAAAGGTTAAAATTAGGTAAGATTAGGATAAAGTATCAATTTTAGTAAAAATTTTCGATTGAGAGTAATTGTTTTTCGGTAGTATTTCCGGTAGAATTTTTCATGGGGGAAGTGGCAAAGGTATACATTGGTGTGCACGTACATGAAAGTGATGATATGAAAATGTTACATATACTCATAGGAAATAAAAATATAGAAAATTTTTCCAGTTCAGGGTGGGGCAAGTGCCCCTCTGCCCCGCTGCGGACGCCTTGCTCGTAATATCATAAAAACTCATAAATATTCGATAAAAAGACGAATTTGTGATAACACTATTTTTCCCATATGAACCCAATTAACTTTGATGTACACGATACAGTTAACCTCTTAGAAGAAAAGAGTCCACATCTCGATCGTTCAAACCCTTGAACAATGGTTGTTGTGCTATTCTAAATATAAGTAAATTGAAATTATTGAATTTATTTCGGTCATAAAAAAATAATAAATGTTCCAAATGTCCTGAGTAGTGCTCCTCTTTGAGTCACAGAAATAATCAAATCACCCGAAATAAAGCTGGTCGTTAACGGTCATTCACAGCTTAAAATCAAACAACCAAAAAATTACAAAGACACTGCAATGCATATGTTACGAGCTGCTTAAGTATGTGAAAATGTTGCATTTGTCGCCTCTGAAGGGTCATCCAAGTGGACGGCAGTGCTGGCCAGAACACCCAGTGACTGTCTGCATTGCAACGCATCAGATGGCATGACAGAAAGTTGCGTTTCCAATTGCAATTCGCCAAAACCGTTTATTTTTTTGTTTCGTTTTTTTTTTTTTTTTTGTTTGTGTTTTTATTTTGAGTGCGGCGTATTTTGTGGCTTATGTAGGCTTTGCTACGCTGCATTCCTGGTTGCGTTCCGTTGCTTTGCAATTTTTTCTTTTGCTATTGAGTGCCGTGTTATTTATTTTACACCATTTCCCCCACACCGTCCACTTCTTGGGCATTTATAATTTGGACAATTTTGTTGGACTGTCATTCAAAATAAAAGCTGCTTAAAAGCAGGGTGCCAAGGGAATGGCTACTGTCATGCTAGAGCGAGCTGAAGCATTTGGCGCGCACTCTTCAATTTTGGATATTAAAAAGTGTCCGCCGCATTCGTGGATTTTTGCAATCAGGTCTGTTATCTGCTCTCCTCCTAGGTGTTGTCTACTTTTTATTATGTTTTGTTTTTGCGCTCAATTGATTTTTGTTCATCATCTTCAACAACGAAGCCGAGCCCAGACGCGCAGAGCGGAGCGGTGCTGGTCGCATTGCGGTCGCCATATTGCATTGCAAAGTTACTCTTTACATAAGCCCAGCGTGTGTTGGTGTGTGTGTAAGTTAATTTGCATGTTCCCGTCAGCGTGTGTGTTATAGCGCTTGTGCTGCCAGGCTGGCAATTTTTGTGCCGTGCAAAGGATTTGTTTTGCCATGCAACCCAAGTGTTGTTCCTGTGGATTGCTTATGAGTTGTTTGAGTCCTTGTTACTGTTGCTGTTGTTTATTTTTATATGCATTGCTGATTGCTGTTCGCTGTTGGTGTGTTTTTTATGAAAACGAAATCCTTTTGATTTTATTGACGAAAATGTCATGACAACAATTTTTAATATTTGTAATTGTTGGCTTGTTTGGCGCATCATTTGTTGAAATTGTGAAAAATATGAGTGGTGGGGAGGGGCCTTTTGAGCTAATTGAGAGAACAAGTTAAATGAAGTGAAAAACATCCCTTGTTAGCGGATCTGATCTGACTGAGCTCTTCTTTATGATGCTGTAATAAAGTTAAGGTTCGATTTTGCAACCAGTTGAATGCTTACATTTTTAGGTTTATCCTTCATCAGATCCTCCGTAATTAAATCCAATTCGTGTTGCACTTAGCAACCGACTTGCCACTAATTGTCGCTAGTCCGTCAAAGTGGCTAAAAATACTTTAATTAAGAACTGAACGAACGTTATTGTGATCATCCTGGCAGCCACATATATGCAGGATTGCCAAAAAAAAAAAAAGTTCGGCAGGCAACACTTTTCCATTATTCCATGTCGCACAATGACACCGTATGTCCAATATTTAGTGTCCGATAGAGTTCAAGTTCGTGTCATGCTTCAGTTGTCGCTGCAATTAGGAAGAACTTTGTCAGGAACCACGAAAAAAATGCATTCACACTGCAATTACAATAACAACACAAACGGTTTGTGTCAAAAAGTTTCCCGGTAACTAACAACATTTTAGCCAAAAGTTATTGGTTGCAAGAAGCAATACAGCTTCTCAAAACGGAGATGGGCTAATATGGGAGGTGGCCTTAATTGTTTTTTTGCTCCAAGTCACTAGACTCCAGTTCGAGGGATGCCAAGTTTTTGTGATTCCTCGTATTTCTTCACCAAATTCCCCGAATTTCGGTAAAATTTCCCACAATAACGAAATCCTTGGGAAAAAGTAATTTTTGCTTTTAAGCATATTTTTTTGAAGGAAGAAATATTGAAAAAAAAAATCCAGTTAAATTAAAACTTAAAAAATAAGTCGATATAAAAGTCTGGAATGCTTTATTTTCTATTAAAACTTTTTTGGCATTTAATGTAAATCAGACGATTTCTGTTTTAGAAAATGTTACAGCAAATCCAATCATTTTGGCATCTATAGCTCCTGCTCGCGAGACAAACAAAAATGCCCCCGCTCATGAGCCCATAACGATTTTTCGATCCCTCGCGCTCGTAAACTCGAGCTCAAACTCTTTTTTTTTGCTCACAAGCTGCATATTCAGTAACTCGTAGAAATGTTCACTAGTAACACCCTGATTGCATCAGTTTAGAATTTTTGTCAAGAGACAGTTTTTTATATGCAGAGATACACACTGACAAGAATTTTAACGAACCGTACACTGAAAAAAAAATGTTTTAAAATTGACGACAATTGTTATTAATTTGACGAATTTTGTGTTTCAAAAATAGCTTGCAACAAAAGTCGTCAAAGTAAGAGCAAATGTTTTTGAAACTTTTAAAAAACATATGAAAAAAAAAATTCAAATTAGGAACACATATTTTGAACATATTGTGTTCAATTTTAAGCTAACGTTTTTTTTTCAGTGTAGCTTTTTATCTATCTTGCAAGTTTCTATAAATTTTTTGTCTTCGGCTTGTGAGCAGTAAAGATCTAGAATTCGGGCTCTTGCTCGGACTCTGACGTGAGCGGTTGAAAAATTTTGACTGGCTCCTGCTCCCACATATATTAAATAGGTATTTTTCTAGTACCGTCTCGTGAGCTGCAAAAATTACAGAAATGATCCGAGCTCGTGAGCAAAAATTACAGAAATGATCCGAGCTCGTGAGCGAATAGACCTGGTTGCAAAGTGCCAGAGGCTGCAAGAGGAGCCACTAGCGAGAGAGTATTTTCGTTTCCTCCAAAGGTTATCCAAGGAGGGATTACCTTCCAAGTTAACACTATATAATTAAATAAATCCTCTGATAAGGTTCTATTATTAAAAAACTCTAGATCTAAGTCGCTAAAAATTAACAGGAATATTTTTTTCGTGAACTTTGTTTTGATAGTCTGTCGTTTATTTGTTCTATCGGCGTGACCTCTTAGTTTGATTCATTTTAATTTGTACACTTCTCCACACATAAGCTCAATCGTCTTGTAGCAGCAGATTTAAGAAGGATTATATATCTGAGCAGAATAACAGAAACTATCTTTACAAAGAATAGAAGAAATTTCCAAGCGTAATATTCTCTAAACTGGATTACATTTGCCGAAATAATCTTCTAAGGCCCGCATGAAATTAAATTCCCCAAAAATTGGGCACAGTTCCTCGCAAGTTGGCAGCCCTGCTTTGGACATTTCGCTATCATCCTTTCTCCTCGCTCTCTCTCTCTTTCTCTCAACTTTGAAGTCTCTGCATTGTTGCTTTTATACGCAGTTGTTCTCGCTGTTTGTTGCTAGCGACCATTAATTGCTGACATTTTTGCTGTCGAGCTTTTGCTTTTATTGTTATATATAGTATGTATGTATGTATGTGAATGTGTGTGTGTGTGTGTGTCTTGCATGCATTGATTGACATTGAGTTGGCCACAAAAGTGCATTAGCTGCATTTTTTTTTCTGTTTGTTTCTAGTTGTTTTTGTTGATTTTATATGCAACGCGACTTTTCCACATACCAACTTGTCCGATTGTTTGTTGCTATCTGTTTGTCTGTCTGTCTGCTTCTCTGTTGTCTATTGCTGCGCTGTCCTTTTGCTGCGCCTCCATTCATCAGGCCCATCACCATCTCTAGACTTTCGGCTTTATTGAACATTTTTAACTTGTTGGCAACGTGACAGACGTTCAAAACTTTGTTGCTGTAATTTTGTAATGGTTGGACCAATATTGTTGTTGAAGTTACTCTAGTAATAATGTTGTTGCAATAGTTGCTGTGATTTAGTGCATTGAACTTTGCAGCGCTAGTTAATACAGTCGTAATGGCGTTGCCAGCCTGCATAACCAATAGTTTCTTCTTGCAGTCCAACTCCACCCACTCTATCCATTCCAAGAGTTTGACATAAATGTTGCCAGCTGCCGCTAACCGCCATTAATTCAGTCATGCGTGTCAAAGAACTGCCATGTTGGCAAAAAATCACTGCCCACAATTTTTGGGGATAGTTTTAATAAGCAACATTATATGAAGAGGGGGATGTTTGTTTGATGGTAGCGATGAGTTTGTGGATATGAAGTAGCATAAATATGAATACGCCTGAAATTTGAATTCTTCCTTTTTAGTTCGAATAGTGAATTTGTCAATTTTTGCTGTCAATTAATATCAATTAATTATTGTAATTTAATTATATATCTACAAATTGTTCTGTTCGCATTTCGCAGTTCAAGCAATAATTGGTATAAAATCCCATCTAAATATAAATTAAATTTTTTAAAACTATAAGTATTCATCCCGATAGTTAAGCGGTAGTCATATAACATTTCTTCATATTTGTTATTTATTGACTATTATTAATAAGCCGCTTAAAGCTATAGTAGTAAAATTATTTCAATAACCTGGCGCTAATATCGTATCACCAACAAGCTGACCACAACAGCCCAATAAAAGTAGCCAATAATATAAGTGCTACAAAAATTATTGCGTACAGAAAATATTTAAAAAATAAAACCAACAGCAACGACAAAAAAGAAAAAAACTGACAAAACAATTGGAAAAATATTGTATAAAAGTTGATATCAATCAGCGAAAAAAAAACTTAACCGCACTCAGTGCGGTTTTTGAGGTTAACAAAAGGATTGATGTGCGATTGGAAAACTACAGCAATAACAAAAACAATAAAAAAAAAATAACCAGCTTAACAATGACAATAACGACACAAGAGAAACAACAACTACAACAACAACAATAGCAACAAGTTAATCACTTAATAAATAAAATTAAATTGAATGCGGTTAAAGGATTCAGGAGCTCAAGGTACGTTAAGGTTTTGAAATAATCAAATCGATGGCATTTAATTTGTGACAAAGTGTCTCAAATAGAAAGAGGGGAACTGGTGTTGTTTAGGAAGGAGAAGTGATACAAAAGAGTTAAAGGACGCGGTGTCAAAGTGTGGACTGACAAACAAAAAAAAAAAAACAAGAATTTCTGCAAAAAATCAAATATTGATGTGAGCAAATAAGAATGTACTTCATTGAATCCAGTCAATCAAAGTTTTAATGCAGTCATCATTTCAGATAGTCAACACAGACAATTTGATCAGAGGCAAACCCTTTCGTTTTAAAGCCAGTGGCGGACTTAAGCTGAGTGCTAAAAAATTATGAAATTTCTTAAAATTAATATTGGTGTTAATGTTGTTGACGGTGTTGATATTGGTGTTGATGTTGATGTTGGTGTTGATGTTGATGTTGATGTTGATGTTGGTGTTGATGTTGATGTTGATGTTGACGTTGATGTTGATGTTGATGTTGATGTTGATGTTGATGTTGATGTTGATGTTGGTGTTGATGTTGATGTTGATGTTGATGTTGATGTTGGTGTTGATGTTGATGTTGATGTTGATGCTGATGTTGATGTTGATGTTGACGTTGATGTTGATGTTGATGTTGGTGTTGATGTTGATGTTGACGTTGATGTTGATGTTGATGTTGATGTTGATGTTGATGTTGACGTTGATGTTGATGTTGATGTTGATGTTGATGTTGATGTTGGTGTTGATGTTGATGTTGATGTTGATGTTGATGTTGATGTTGATGTTGATGTTGATGTTGATGTTGGTGTTGATGTTGATGTTGATGTTGATGTTGATGTTAATGTTGATGTTGACGTTGATGTTGATGTTGATGTTGATGTTGATGTTGATGTTGATGTTGATGTTGATGTTGATGTTGATGTTGATGTTGATGTTGATGTTGATGTTGATGTTGATGTTGATGTTGGTGTTGATGTTGATGTTGACGTTGATGTTGATGTTGATGTTGATGTTGATGTTGATGTTGGTGTTGATGTTGATGTTGATGTTGACGTTGATGTTGATGTTGATGTTGATGTTGATGTTGATGTTGATGTTGATGTTGATGTTGATGTTGATGTTGATGTTGATGTTGATGTTGATGTTGATGTTGATGTTGATGTTGATGTTGATGTTGATGTTGATGTTGATGTTGATGTTGATGTTGATGTTGATGTTGATGTTGATGTTGATGTTGATGTTGATGTTGATGTTGGTGTTGATGTTGATGATGATGTTGACGTTGATGTTGATGTTGATGTTGATGTTGATGTTGACGTTGATGTTGATGTTGATGTTGATGTTGATGTTGGTGTTGATGTTGATGTTGATGTTGATGTTGATGTTGATGTTGATGTTGATGTTGATGTTGATGCTGATGTTGATGTTGATGTTGATGTTGATGTTGATGTTGATGTTGATGTTGATGTTGGTGTTGATGTTGATGTTGATGTTGACGTTGATGTTGATGTTGATGTTGATGTTGATGTTGATGTTGATGTTGATGTTGATGTTGATGTTGATGTTGGTGTTGATGTTGATGTTGATGTTGACGTTGATGTTGATGTTGATGTTGATGTTGATGTTGATGTTGATGTTGATGTTGATGTTGATGTTGATGTTGGTGTTGATGTTGATGTTGATGTTGATGTTGATGTTGATGTTGATGTTGATGTTGATGTTGATGTTGATGTTGGTGTTGATGTTGATGTTGATGTTGACGTTGATGTTGATGTTGATGTTGATGTTGATGTTGATGTTGATGTTGATGTTGGTGTTGATGTTGATGTTGATGTTGACGTTGATGTTGATGTTGATGTTGATGTTGATGTTGGTGTTGATGTTTATTTATTTATTTATTTATTTATTTCAGTCAATGAACATTAAATTCTTACTGACTATGATACAATATAGTTTAACTTATAACTTTTAGTAAAAAGGATTTAAAAGATTCTTTAGAGATAGAAAAGTCAATATCATGGTTCAAAGATAGAGAATTTAATTCATAAAGCGCCCTATTAATAGGCGAATTAAAAGCATAGATTGTTCGGCAAGTGCCTAAATAAAACATATTAGAATGACGTAAATTTCGACTAGGAACATTAAAATTTATTAATTCTAAGAGATGAGGACAGTCAATTGAGCCAACAATAACGTCATAAATCAATAGCAAGGAAAATAAAGTTCGTCTTTTTTTTAACGTTTCTATGTGTAAAAGTTTACATCTATCACCATATGAAGGAATGGGTTCCTCAAAATTTAAAGTGCGCAGGGCAAACCTTACAAACGATTTTTGTACCCGTTCAAGGCGAATACTGTGCGAAGCATAGAAGGGATTCCATATAACTGAAGCATACTCCAATCTTGAACGGACCAAGGAAATATACAGAGCCTTCAGCACATAAATATCTGTAAATTTCTGACTGTTTCTGCGGACAAAAGCTGATATTTGATAAGCTTTAGGTATGACATAATTTATGTGGCTAATAAAGGTAAATTTCGAGTCAAAAATCACTCCAAGGTCTTTTACAACATTTACTCGATTTAGTGGTACATTATTTAGAAGATACGTATTATTCATTATATAAACGGATTTAGAGTATGTGTTAACGACGCACTTATCTCGGTTTAGATATAAACGGTTTTGCACACACCAATTGTTGACCGCATTTAAGTCAGACTGTAATTTGTTCACATCTGAATCATTATGAATTTTTAGATAAATTTTTAAATCGTCTGCAAATAGTAGACACTGCGATTGTGTTATTGAACACGAGATATCGTTTATAAAGATCAAAAATAAAAGCGGGCCAAGGATACTTCCTTGTGGTACACCAGAAGAAGCAACGAAAGAATTTGAATAAGAATCATCGATTCGTACATAGCTAATTCTATTTGAAAGATAAGTACTAAACCATTCTAGTGATGTTGATGTTGATGTTGACGTTGATGTTGATGTTGATGTTGATGTTGATGTTGATGTTGATGTTGATGTTGATGTTGATGTTGATGTTGATGTTGATGTTGATGTTGATGTTGATGTTGATGTTGATGTTGATGTTGATGTTGATGTTGATGTTGATGTTGATGTTGATGTTGATGTTGATGTTGATGTTGATGTTGATGTTGATGTTGATGTTGATGTTGATGTTGATGTTGATGTTAGTGTTGATGTTGATGATGATGTTGACGTTGATGTTGATGTTGATGTTGATGTTGATGTTGATGTTGATGTTGATGTTGATGTTGATGTTGATGTTGATGTTGATGTTGATGTTGATGTTGATGTTGATGTTGATGTTGATGTTGATGTTGATGTTGATGTTGATGTTGATGTTGATGTTGATGTTGATGTTGATGTTGATGTTGATGTTGATGTTGATGTTGATGTTGATGTTGATGTTGATGTTGATGTTGATGTTGATGTTGATGTTGATGTTGATGTTGATGTTGATGTTGATGTTGATGTTGATGTTGATGTTGATGTTGATGTTGATGTTGATGTTGATGTTGATGTTGATGTTGATGTTGATGTTGATGTTGATGTTGATGTTGGTGTTGACGTTGATGTTGATGATGTTGATGTTGATGTTGATGTTGATGTTGATGTTGATGTTGATGTTGATGTTCATGTTGATGTTGATGTTGATGTTGATGTTGGTGTTGATGTTGATGTTGATGTTGATGTTGATGTTGATGTTGATGTTAATGTTGATATTGATGTTGATGTTGATGTTGATGTTGACGTTGATGTTGATGTTGATGTTGATGTTGGTGTTGATGTTGATGTTTATGTTGATGTTGATGTTGATGTTGATGTTGATGCTGATGTTGATGTTGATGTTGATGTTGATGTTGGTGTTGATGTTGATGTTGATGTTGATGTTGAAGTTGATGTTAATATTACGCGTAAAGATATTAATTTAAAACGTTTATTCAACACTGATAAGACCTATCAGTAAATTCTGGCGCCCTCTTTTACTTTTCCTGATAATTCATATTCGCCAAATAAATACGCCACCGTCTCGCATCATTCCGTTCTGCATCGAACTTGGATGTTTCAATAATATTCATTTGACATTTCAATGGTGCTGCGGAAAGTCCACTCATCATCGTCCTGCTGCCCCATTCCTAGTTCTTACGTGATGCTTGTCTTTTTGCTCTGGTTACTGATTTTATGCATGTCATGAATTCATGAATCCTTTGCATAAATTTTCCAAAAATTCCAAAGCTTATCTAACTATGAGCATAGCCTTCGTTCAATTCAATGACTTGTTGTTGGCGACATTCGTTTCATTCAATTCGTTTATTCTGTTGATCCTTTAAATTAAAAATTGTGCACTTAAACATTTGTTTAACTCTTTCCTCTGCACCTTCACAGCAGTCCCCTTCTGCAGCACAGAGTAAGCGATTTTGACTAATAAGTGTTGCAGCATCCTTTTGTTTTGTCATGCTACAGCATTTTGGCCAAAGTGGCTGGAACTTCAGCGCCTAATGAACTGACTTCTAGTCCCCCCAGACTGCTTGCTGCTGCTGCCGTTGGTAGTTGTCATCGTTGTCCTTGCTGCTTGTTAACATGTTGAACTGTTGATTGCTGAACAGTGCTGGATGAAATGTTCATTTGCAGTGTTAGTTCATTTTGATTGCTAATTGGTTTGTTAAGCAAAAGTCCTTGGCAACGGTAGAACAGAGTTTAGCCACAAGTCAAAAAAGGCGTAGAGTGTGTCATATAAAATATGCAATGTTGTAAGATCGATGTTGAGTGGTGACGTGTAATTTTAAGCAATCGTTATTTATAGTGAGGAAATCTGCAATGAGAGGAGGTGTGGGGGTTACACCAACTTAATCAATTTCATAGCATTCTCAAGTAATTTAAGTAACAGTTTTAAATTTTATACTCGTATATCCTTTATAAAAGGAAGATGTTAAAGCTTTCATTTTCAGGTTCAGAAACATACAGAATCACACAGTGCAACATAAGTGATGGCTTTTTAATTGGTTGATGTGGATGGGTTGACTATCTTTAATTGAATGAAGGAGTTGATAGAGCTATAGTTTAAGGATGGAAATTATTTATGGGTAGATATTAGTTAATGCAACGCAAGGAATAGTTTAAGTACATTGCGAAAAAAAAGCAATAGTAAAATCACCTAAGCCGGCTTTTGTAGAAAGAATTTGTATGGAAATTAAAAACCAATACTTATTCACCAAAGTAATCTATTATTTTATACATTACTTTGAAAGCACTTACTTCGATATCCTGTAAAAAAAAAAAAAAATGTTTGACTGACCCAAGCCAAGTATATAACATAATAACCAACATTGTAGGTAAACCATCGAAAATGTTGACACTTTATCAAAATGGCATGGATTTGAACACTATGTTCGTTAGATTAAGCAAGCACGCTAATATAAACTGTCGAAGCTATAATGTATAAATTACAAAATACTTAGTTAATTTAACCAAATCAATATCGGTAACTTAAACTTCGATGTTTTGACGAAAAACTTAGGAGGCCGAAAACTGCCAAAGACATCTTATAAATTATATTAAGTTTTTTGTTAATTTTGCAAAACCTTTGTTCTCGGTGTAGATTCTTTTGTTTAACTTGCAAAGCAAGTTTGCTAGGAATATATAAAAACAACTCTTAACAAAAGTAACTACAAACAACAGTTCTTGCAATTAAGTGGTCTCTTTGATGCAATGTGCAATAATTAAAAAATATATTTTATTTTTAATACTCCCTGAATGCTTTTCTTATTGCCGTGAATCAACAACCTGTTCTTTCTTATTCTCATACTGCCAGAGTTTAATTTTTTGCTATTTTTGCACCTCGTTGCACGCGTAAGTTAAACAAATAGAATGTCCGCCAGGGATATGCCTATACCTTCAATGTTTACTTGCGATCCGCTACTCTGCATGGCTTAACATTGTCAATAACTTGAAGATTTTTCCAAAACAAAACCTTGCCAATTAAGTTGTAAAACGGTTCTTATTTTCTTCAGGCTTTTCTTTTTTCTCCTACAAGAACTCGGCAACTGCACAACTCTGGGAACGTGCGTTGTTGACCTTGAATTAATTGCCACCGAAAGAAGCAATTATTTTCGTTATTTAGCTCCGAAGTTCCTGCAGTGCGTTCAACTGTCCGTCCGTCCATCCTGTCGAGGTTTCAACTTGGCCCGCTATTTAGTGTTCAATACTGCCTCCCACGGTGAGAACTGCTGCTGTTTCGATTCTTATTCTCGTTTCGCTTCCTTTTTCAGCATCTTACTGAGTCTTACTTAGGCACAAATTTATTTGTAAAATTCATAAAGTGAATCCTGTCGTTCGGACCCATAAATGTCGCGTGTAGGTGACAAAATAACCCAAAACTGTTATGCCGTTTAAGTTGATTTTGTTTAATTTAGTCAATTTATGTAAAATTTATGAGAGTTCTTTGTTTGGCCAAAATTCAGTAGCAGCAAAAAAAAATTTTTTTTCTATTCTTCGTGGAATAACTCAGGCAGAAGAGTGCACAAAATTTCTCTAAATATGTATAAAATTTTGGTAACATCTAGCAAAAATCGTAGGATGATAACAGGGTTGCATGTTGCCTTCGTAATATACACGCAATTACAAAAAATTACATATGGAAGTAAATCCGTTAACCGATCAGCATTTGACGATGTTGAGGCATAAAACAACAAAGTTATTGGAAGAAATAACTCTGTCTATATTCCGTCAGGATAACTTGAGGGAAACAATGTTCCTAAGCTATTGTTCAATCTTGCCCTGTTCAACTTGAGGGAGTCAATAATCCTCAGTTATTCTTTAACCATTATATTCTTACTCTAATTCTTTTGAGTTCTACAAAACCGGTTTGGAAATGTCTTCAATTCCTCTGAAATTCCGAAATCTCCAGATTCTCTGTTGGAAACTCTGTAACCGACAGCAATTATTTACACATTATATATGCCATAAACTGACTTCATCTAGCATGAAGACCCTGTGTTTCTGATACTAAATCGATTCTTTTTAATTCCTAGTTCTGATTTCTTAATCCAAACACTTAAGTACACGACATGTTGACACAAATTAAACTATAAAAAGAATTTCAATGAAAAACGATAAAATAGAAAACAAATAGGAACAACAACTAATCGCTATAATAAACGGCGTTAATTCAGACGACTGATGGGCAGTAATCTTTGGTAACCAATACCACATTGGTTAGCATAAAGTAACCGCTATGAGAAGAATATGACAGATTGCGAGAGGAACAAGCTTAAGCTTGGGCCTACACTTAGCAAAATATTCAATGTTAATGTTAATGTTAATGTTAATTTAATGTTAATGTTAATGTTTATGTTAATGTTAATGTTAATGTTAATGTTAATGCTAATGTTAATGTTAATGTTAATGTTAATGTTAATGTTAATGTTAATGTTAATGTTAATGTTAATGTTAATGTTAATGTTAATGTTAATGTTAATTTAATGTTAATGTTAATGTTAATGTTAATGTTAATGTTAATGTTAATGTTAATGTTAATGTTAATGTTAATGTTAATGTTAATGTTAATGTTAATGTTAATGTTAATGTTAATGTTAATGTTAATGTTAATGTTAATGTTAATGTTAATGTTAATGTTAATGTTAATGTTAATGTTAATGTTAATGTTAATGTTAATGTTAATGTTAATGTTAATGTTAATGTTAATGTTAATGTTAATGTTAATGTTAATGTTAATGTTAATGTTAATGTTAATGTTAATGTTAATGTTAATGTTAATTTAATGTTAATGTTAATGTTAATGTTAATGTTAATGTTAATGTTAATGTTAATGTTAATGTTAATGTTAATGTTAATGTTAATGTTATGTTCTATGTTAATGTTAATGTTAATGTTAATGTTAATGTTAATGTTAATGTTAATGTTTATGTTAATGTTAATGTTAATGTTAATGTTAATGTTAATGTTAATGTTAATGTTAATGTTAATGTTAATGTTAATGTTAATGTTAACGTTAATGTTAATGTTAATTTTAATGTTAATGTTAATGTCAATGTTAATGTTAATGTTAATGTTAATGTTAATATGAGTATGTTAATGTTTGAGGCAAAATGTTGAAAGTTAAGTTGCAAAGTGTAAAATACCGCATTGTTCACGGTAGTGCGTTGGGGCATTAATAAGCCGCAGGTTTAGGATTTTAATTTCCATTGCATGTGTTTAAGTGCTGCTGTCATGTTAGAGGCTTCTATGGCTGGATTTAATTTTATTATGTTGTTGTTTTTCCTTCTCTGCAGCACGAATACATTCGTATGTATTAGCATTTGATTTTTTTTACTTGCACGTGTGGATAACAATTATTGCAACATGAGATTTAAATACTATACATTTACTCAGCCTTAGTTTTTATTGGAGACATATTGTTGGGGGAGCAACTCTTAAATACAAAAGACAAGAAATGAAAAAGTTCTTTAAATACTTGAATTATTTTGGTAAAGAAACAAAGAAGTAAAATATTAAATTTACTTACGCCGCCTATAGGACAGAATTGAAATTAACAACAACAACAATAATGAAACTAGCAACACCTCTTCAAACTGGATCGTTCCATATGCCGACTTGATATGCTGAAAGTGTGTGTGTGTGTGTGCATTAGTGTTGTGTGGGTGTGCTATGCAACCACAACCGCAGCCAACGCTACTGGAACAAGAAACAGCAGCAGGCCAAAAGCAACGCCAGCAGTAGCAGCATCATCAGCAACAACATAAACAATATGTTGCTGATGTTTAACGTTTCCGTCGGTTGCCACAGAAAACGTACAAAATTCCAAATTAAAGTAATTGGAGCGAATGCCACGCCCACACCGCGTCAAAGGCACATATTTTTCAATGATGATCAGCAAACGTGAAAATAGAAAATCAGTTTCTATAAAACCGGAACAGCAACAATATTTGTAGCTGTAGCAACAGCAGCCGAAGCATTGGCTACAACAGCTAAATAACCCAACGCGGAATTCTTATCAGTTGCACCAACTCTACTGCGGGTGACTAGTAGTGATGGAGTCGAAGGGTGTTTGGTGGGGGACATTTTGTTTTTCATCAATGTTGTGTGTCTATCAGCGGTGTACGCCAAAAAATACTCACTTGTTGTTGGTTTTTTGTTAAAAACATTTTGAATAATTTCGCCTATTTTGCTAAAAGGATATGCAACGCAGTGTTTTTCTGTGTGATTGTGTGTGTCTGTGTATTAGTGTTGATGTAAATTTTGTGTTTGTGTGTGCGTGTAAATGGTTGACCAGCGAGTTGTAGTATTGTTGTTATTGCTGTTCATGTTTTTGTTGTTGCTGTTGTTGTTGTTGTTGTTGTTGTTGTTGCTTTGAAAGGCTTGTTTGGCATACAAAACGTACATTTGAAATGTTCAGATTGCGTTTTGCTGTTGTTGTTGCTGCTGTCTTTGTTGCATTCAAAATAGTTGGTTCGCGCATATCACACAAGCTCACCATTACTTGACACACACACACAGACACAAACATACACAATCATACACATACTTAAATGAATTCTGACAAAAGTAAATTTTCATTAATTAAATGCGGCGCTGCTGCGATCGCAGGATTCGATTGCGAAATGCGTTAAATTAATTCACCGCGTGGGATGTGGTAGAGGGTTGTGTGCGCGGAGAGTTGTGGGGCTAAAATTTCTCTAGCGTTGCATTCAGTCAAGGACAAAACGGAATTCCGTTTAATAGATGCTGCACCAGGACAAACGAATCGATAGGATATGCAGTTCAGCTGTTTCTTTCAAAAACAGGATTGCTTTGAATCTCCACAATCAAATACTTGATCTATTGATTAATTAAGGACGTTAAAGTGTAAAAACGAAAGGTTAATGCAAAATTTAAAAATAGGTAAATTTTCAAAAATTCAAAAGCATTATTTTAGTGAAAAGGAATGAATTATTAGCAGATTTATTTTCTTAAAAATATCACACCAGTGGTCCTGCTGATGGCACAGTTTTAAATAATTTCATTGAACTAACAGCTCTATTCTAACAAAGTCACAAAAGCCACCTCAGTATCAATTGATACAGAAGTCACAATTGATACAAATTCCTATTCTGAGCACTTTTAAAAAGCTCTTTTTGTATCAATAGTGATCAAAATAGTGACAACCAGCTAAGAAGGTCACAAGCGAAAAATTCATACAAATAAAATTTTATAAAAAACAATAATAACAAAAAGAAGGGAATATCTTAAGAAGACGGCTTCTAGGACACCGAAATAGTTTCTGCAAATTCATTTCGACTGCCGAATACAGTGTGCTTTGAATTTAATTGAGGAACTCCAACCACATGATGAGCGAAGGTCGTTTTTGACCATTTGACTTGAGGTTTTTGGCAACTATTTATTTTTATGCTAATGGCTCTTATCTCAACTATGTCGGCAATCATTTTTCGACTTCCATGAGCCAATCATCGGTATCGCGGTCAATTCAGCATATCTCACAGCTCATTGTTACACAAAAATGTATCGACATTTATTTTCCAGTGACAACTGATGAGCAAGTTGATATAAAAAGAAGGTGACCAATTCAAAAAGCTTTACAACATGATGTGGTGAATTTTTAAAGCTTTTTGCTTGTGACAGTTCAACCTGAACACGAATCAATAGAGACCGAATCAAAATGATCACAATTTTTCAGTATCAATTGATTGTGACGATTATGCCAGAATAGGGCTGTAAGTTTATTTTTCAAATTGCTTTAAAACAGTGATCATCAAAGCCTATGCCCGCGGGCATTTGAGCTTTTGTGCTTAAAAGCTTTCTGTATACATATTAACTCACGGACGAGCGCTGAACTGCGTCAGTATCTATTGAAATTTCATGCAGAATAGACCTGCGGCACATGCCTGCTTGTTAGATGTTTTTTTTTTGCTGCGCATACGCAACTTATGATACACTCATAAAAATATCAGTTTTTGCTATTTCTATGCACAATGTCTCTACTTGAATGGCAGTTGCAATTCTTTTTTACAAAAAAAGCTTTACACGTACGCTGTTAGAGCTTTTTACATACTTTTTTAACATTGGAAAGCTTTTGAATGCACAAATACACATAAACGCCAAGATTGCGGCTATGTAAGAATGCTTTAAAATCTGGAAGTTTTTTAAGTAAGAAAATCATCTTAGAAACACCAAAAAACTTGAACAATTTTCCTCTATTTTGTTTCGTTTTACCAATTTGAGTCTTCGTAGGTACGTTTGTATACCTTCGTAGGTTGGTCACAGTAATATCACGTTTGTAAAGATCAGTTCAAGATCAACTATAAGAAAAATTTTAAGGAAATTGACTTTTTATATCTTGTATAAAGCAATCATGTTAGCAGAATTTATATAACATGATAACCATTTTTCATTGTTAACCGACATCTACAGGGTTATGTCCCTGAAACAAGAAAAAAATACTTGATTCTAGCACCAGGAACAAGACTTGAATCAAGAAAATATTTTCTTAATTTAAGCATTCGCAGGGAATTATTTTTGTTTTAAGCAAATTGTTTACTTGAATCAAGCAAATGCGAATTTTCTCACTTCAACTTATGTTATGTTGGTATGCTTATAATTCACAACATGTTTACATGAAAACATGTTTAAGATGGTGCGGATTGACACACTATGGATGACATTGTTTGAAGTCGCAGTGTCTTATCTGTTCCTTTATTTGGAAATATGTAAGCGTCTACAAAATATATTTAGTATATTCGAGTAGTTTTTAATGATCGGTTAATCTATATCCTACATCTTTGGTGAAAGATTTTCATTATAATAGGAAAATTAAGTTTCTAATATCAAGCAAAACATTCTTGTATTAAGAAAATTGTCTATTTGAATCAAGCAAATTATTCTAGTTTTAAGTCAATTCTTTACTTGAATCAAGCAAATTGTTCTTAATAAAGGGTGTCCCAACAAGAACGCAATTTTTAAATTTTATATAAAACACAGATATTTAAAAAAAAAATCGTGAAACTTTATTATATCGTAAAGTAGACAGAATGAGGTTATGTATGGAACAATATATCGTGCAGATGGCCGCCGCGGCTTTGCTGGCATGCACGCGATCTTTTAATGAAATTTTCAATGACCGTTTTGCATAAATGCTGCGGTATTTCATTAATGCAGCGTCCAATTTCCTCTTTTAAAGCTCGAGTCGTCGTCGGCTTATTTGCGTAAACCATCGACTTCAAAAAACCCCAAAGAAAAAAATCTAATGGTGTTAAATCGCACGATCTAGGCGGCCAATTCTGATTTCCAAAACGCGAAATAACACGACCGGGAAATGACTGATGCAGCAATTGAATTGTTTCTCTGGCTGTATGACATGTGGCGCCGTCTTGTTGGAACCACATGCCCTCCACATTCATTTCTTCATTTCTGCCCTCATTTCACGATACCGAACACCATTGACTGTTTGCGCTTGACCTGCCTAATTTTCATAAAAAAAAGGTCCAATGATTCCTCCAGCCCAAAAACCACACCACACAGTGACACGTTGAGGATGCATTTGCTTCTCGTGAATCACACGAGGATTTTCCTCACCCCAAATGCGACAATTCTGCCTATTGACGAAGCCATCAAGATGGAAATGGGCCTCGTCACTGAAGATGATTTTAGTGGCAAAATCAGCATTTTCATGTTGTCTCTCCAATACCCAATTAATGGAACTCCCTTCGCTGTCCATGGTCAGCTGGCTTCAGTTCCTGAGTCAATTGAACTTTGTATGCATGAAGATGCAAATCTTTCGTCAAAATTCGCTGCATAGTGGATTTGGAGACACCAATTTGTTGAGCTCGGTGTCGAATTGAGGTGGATGGAGTTTGAGCGACATCATCACGTACAGCTGCGACATTTTCGGTCGATCGACCTGGTCGAAGGCGCGTTGTTGTCTTTACATCACTAACAGACCCAGTTTCGGCAAATTTATCGATTAATCTCTTTACAGTTGACTCTTTTGGAGCATTATTGTGACCATTATTGTGTAGCTCCAAAACTTTCACCATTTTGGAAAAACAATTTCACAATGAGAATGCGTTGTTCATTCGTGTAGCGCTCCATTTTTACTAACCTCGTACCTTCTACTAGCAAACAGTAACAATTGTTCAAATGTCAAACAATGACACTTCCAGTGTTGCCACATTTAAAAATTGCGTTCTTATTGGGACACCCTTTACAAGGAAAATCAATTTCTCAAATTTAGCAAATTTTTCTAGTTTTCAGCAAAATGTTACTTGAATTAAGCAAATTTTTTCTCACTTCAAGCAAATATTGGTCTTGAATATAGAAAAAAATATTCTTGTTTTTTTTTTTTTTAGTTTTGAACCAAAGAATTCTGTTGTGATTCCTATACAGTCCTATACAATGATAGATTAATGGCAAGAAAGGTTGCCCTTTCAAGCGAAACATGTGTATAATGTTCTTAATGTGGTGAAAAGCCGTAGAAACATGTAAATTTGAATATGAGGCAAGTGTTATACCTTTTTCTTAGCCAATTCAATTTATAAGGCATTCTCATCCGTAATGTTCTCTACAACTACAATTTCAAGCCGTAAATATTGATGAGTTTTCAATTTCAGTTGATTAGAAATGAAGAAAGAAATGCAGAAATGTCAAAGCGTAGCACAATGACCTGGCCGGGATTCTAACCCGGGACATCTGGAGTGGCAGCCAACCACGCTACCAAGGTAGCCAAGGCCAAGTACAAATCATAAATTTTTATTTTATAATATCATATTTACCGCAGCGTATGTACTCACCGAGTAATAACTTTTTGCAACACCGTTGCAAGAATCTTGCATATTCGAACTTTGAACTGCTCTGTCTGTGGCCTCATGACGTCTTGCATTTTCTGTCTATTTTAGAGGCTACGAACTTGAACTAATAGTAAAAAGAACTTTGGAAAGTTAAAGGAAAGGAGAATGTTCAAAACATTAGCAAATTGTTTAGATTTTTTTATAATACATTAAAATTAAAAATTCATAAGAATTTAAATACTTGCAATAACATTTCGTTAAAAAACGCTTGAAAAAAGTTTTTTAGTCGCTCAACTAAATCCTTCAAAAAGAAAAGAGCTCTCAATAGTCAACAATTTTTCGATTCGCCTGAAACACTTGAGGAAAATCATAAAAAAAAATTAAAAAAAAAAACAAAAATGATAAAATAAACGACTGATTGTAGCAACTGATGCATAAAATAATGAAGCTCTATTTACCAACCAGCGAGGAGAGCCAACTGCAGCAGTTGCCAAATCAACTTGGCTGAAACTACGCGCTGCTAACGCAGCCAATCGACAAAATCAAAGCAGCAACTGGACGGATTTGCGCTGTACACTCATGAACTTCAAGTGCTCCAGCTGGAGTGGATGCGGATAACAGCAACAGCAACAGTAACAGCCGTAGCAGCAGCAACAGCAACATCAATAAGTACAACAACAAAACAAGCCTACCAAAAGGACTCTATGTTCAAAAGGACTTCATAGTCCGGCGGAAAATCCTTCAAGTGTTTGCAAGAACAGGAGCAAAAAAAAAAAAAAAATACAAAAATAAATATGCAAAAAAAAATAAACAAAATGTAGGCAATAATTCCTGAACACTGCAAAAAAGGAATAAATAATAAAAACAACAAAACGACAACAACAGCTTTGTGAATATATTGAAGTGGCGGATGTTTTCCTGTTAGTGAACATTTTATAGCGCTAGGCCTCAGCTTGTTGGCCAACTGAAATGATTCTGGCCAACTACAAGTAAATCGATGGACTCGCATCAATTTTGACGGTGATTTAAAGTGTGCTCCAGTTGTGTGGAGGGAGGGTTAAATGTTTTGCCGTGTGTTTGAGTGGGTGGGCGGATGCGGGTCCATGCCTGTCCATGGTAACGCGTTAGTCCGCAAGCTGCTCTTCATCGATACAAAAGCAGAAACACACAAATTGCAACCAATTTATATGGAATACTTTGCGGAAAGTTGCCCGACTTGTCAGAAACTCCACAGCATAAGCAGATTATTACTCTCTTAAATTTTGCTAGCATCAAGAAGTTGCCGAACAAGCCCTTGAAACAAACACGTATTCGTCTTTGGTCATGCTTGGAAACTTAGTTATAAGGAACCTCGGTGCCTAGCGATTTATCTTCAGGCATCGTCTTATTGCACATCCCAAGGTCATCCATCATCTACTCCATCATTATACCACAGTCAAGTGTGAACATTTGTTGGCACTTTATATTTTTGAAGTCATGTCCTTGAAGTTCAATTCAGCTCATTGCACAGCAAGTGGCACCCAATGGCATTCCACATTGCGCCGAAGGTCATCGACACTCTTGCTATGTCTAAATATGAGCTGTCCTAGCATATCCTGTTCACAAAAAGCAAATCATGTTGTGTGGCTTATTGCGTTATGGTTAGAAAAAAAATTACTCGTATTGATATATCTATCTATCTATCTATCTGTGTAGTTAACCTCAGACTTGTACACAGCTGATTGTTAATTGAGGTCGTTTTACCTAATTAATGCCTCAATTGTTAAAATAATGACATTATTAGCTAGCAGCAACAACAACAACAACAAAAGCATCATCATGCTCATTATAGGCATTGGCAACACCAGCTCCCACCCGCATTGCAACAATTTGTTGCATATCTTTTATGTTCTTGTTGTTGTTGCACTCTTCATGCTTGGTTGTTTCATATGTTGCTGTGTAGCTGGTTGTCGATAGGTTTTGTCACCATGATGAAAACATCAAAATTGTTGTTACCTTAGCTGTTGAGTTTCGATATTAATTGTTGTAATTTTTCGAACAAATTTGGTTAATTAGTTATGCTATTATGTGGCAACCATGCACTGTGGTCTGAGTTGGCCTTGATGTTGCATTTCAGCTGAATAGAACATTTTGTTTAAAAATGTTAAAAAATCATCAACCAATGTTAAGCACCGAAGTCTTTTTTTGTAATATTGCTTTTGCCTCTCTGAATGACCCATTTGGTCCGTCCTACAAAAGAAGGAAGCTGAAAAATATGGAAAACCAAGATGAATTCAAGATAGAACCTAAACCTAAATATCACGAATAATCAGTATCATTTAAGATTACTTCAAATTTTACGTAATTACTTATAAGTAATGACGGCTGATTACACGTTTATAGAACTAAGTTCTCAAAAGATCGATTGTTGAGTGACCGCCCATAACCAATTTTCCAATGTGCTGCCAAAAATAATTGGTTTAAAGCAGCGGGCCTAAGAAAATTGTTTAAAGAGTGAAAGAACATGGTTTTCGATGATTAAGTCGTTGTCGTTATTATTTTCGAAGAAATTTGGTCCTTAAAGCTGTCGCTCCTTAAACTACATCAAATAGACTTCTCTTGAGTATCGCTTAGATCTGCCTTATCGGCTTAACTCTACGGTGCCAGTTTGCAAGGAGTCGGGGTAATGAAATTGATGCCCAACAGATAAATCTTCCGGACGT
The DNA here is from genome assembly GCA_943735915.1 of Pherbina coryleti. Classification (NCBI taxonomy): domain Eukaryota; kingdom Metazoa; phylum Arthropoda; class Insecta; order Diptera; family Sciomyzidae; genus Pherbina; species Pherbina coryleti. The sequence continues at coordinate 3,948,196 of OX030951.1, forward strand.
TAATATTCATACCAACGTCCATTCAATCATCTTCTGGGTGCCACTTCCATGGCTTCAGACGCTACCAACGTCCTGTCATAGTAGTTAAAACACCGGTTACACACCGGTTACACACTGGTTAAGTGTATATTTAATAAATAAATAAACTGTATGGATAGTAACCAATATTGGAACACAATAGTACCAATTTATGAATGATTTGTTGGATGACCATTGACATTAAATTGTGGAAATCGAGACCCATCTAAAATATTTGACAATATTTGGGCATTGCCATACGGTTGTACAACTGCGCAACTTCACGCTGATAACACTGGTCTGTTCACGACTTTGAAATACCACAGCCGGCACGGTTCTCCCCGAAAGGCTAGGCCTGCGATAGTCTCCCAGGCAAAAGGGATTTACCTCGACATAACAAGCACACACACTGACCCATTTGACATATCGCACATGACTGTGATGACACTTAAGTCACCACTATAACACCAATTCAATTCTAAGCCACCAATCAACATCCAACAACCACCACATTTAACTCTGATACTCCAAGATTACTAAGTCAAACTTTTCACCTCTTTATATCTCAGATAACACCTCAAATAACACCTCAAATAGCTGACTTTCCGAAATTACTCGAAATTTCATCGCATCCTCCTGACACTCCGAAAGTACTATAGCCAGCTTTTTGCCCCAGAGTATCCTTACCGTCCTCTGAAACTACTAAGTCAAGATATTTCGTCTCTTCGCATCTAATCATCCAATCCACTCGACGCCCCAAAAATACTCTAGCGACTATTTTGTTCCATCGTGTTGTGGCCTTAACACCCCAAAAGTACTCTAGAACGCTATTTCGTTCTGTCACATCAATAATTTTTTTCACTCCAGCAAAACTCAAATTTTGAAGTAAAAACTGCCAGCCTTATTTAAACTAATCCATTAGACTTGCAGATATGCCAGTGGAATTGTGTTCGTGCTTCTGCCAAGGCAAAGACTATCCCCGTGCTAACAAATTTATTTAGGATTATTGCTATTCCCTCGTAGGCAAAACGCTACCGTTGTATGTCAACGGTCCAACTTATTCCCCAGATTGCGAGACCAACTCCAGGTTCTGGGTCATCCCTTCTATATTTCCAAAAGATAGGGCGAACCCGTTGCCTGTGACCATCCTCCTTTATCCGGGCTTTGGACAAGCTGCTCGTGAGAACAGGCAGAGTTACCTCAAAGGATGCATTGGATTCTCTACACGCAAAGAAATTTTTCGTTTACCACAACTGAAAAATTCACCAACTATACTTCGTTTGCGAGCTGTATTTGCCGCAAACGAATATTCAGTTGTCACAACTTAAAAATATATCTTATACCTATATACCGCAAGCTATTTCGGTCATTATTATTTATTATATTAATAATCCTTCTCTTTATGTCCGTCTGTCTTCTTATGGATTGCACCTCCGTTGCTATCTCCGTCCGCGTATTAAGAAAACTACGAATTTCCTTATATATCAACAATTTGTCCAAAAAGTAACTCTAAACTATAAGCGTTATGTTTATACAACGAAGGAAAAAATAAACAAAATTTTCAGTTGGGAAAAACGAAGTTTTCAATTGCTGCAATTTTAAAATCACTCGCGTTTATGACGATTTCAAGCACGACAAACTAAGTTCGTTTGCGGCAAACTGGCGATAAACGTTTTTTTCCTTTGCGTGTACGATTACGTATGGGTTTTTGTGTCAATGTAGCTGCCGAAATAAAAATGAGCTATATCTAAAGAGATGATTTTTTGAGCATAATCGAAGTTATTTTCCTGCTGATCCAATGCACATACCGTGAAAAATAAATTCAGTTGAAAAAATTTTCAGCTAAGATTCGAACCTCCAATCAATTTTAACAAGTTCGGCCACAACCGCCACCTTAATAAATAAATATAAAAAAAATTTTTCACTTATTGGGTCATATAGACTCACCCCAATTTTTTTTGTTTTGAGGTGAACATTAAAATTGTTTTGTTGCAAAAATATTATTTAATGATGTATGTTTACTAATTTTTTTATCCTTTACCCTGTGCAATCAATGGATCATATATGATCCACCTATATTTTCTCAAGTATATCTTAAACTGATTTTTTTTTTTAAATAACAGAAGTGGTGTCTGTTTTCTGAATTTTTACTTTTTTAACCCTCTATCGGTCTTGGGTAATATATGACCCAAGTGTTACGTTTTTTGTGTCATTCTCAACTCCGTATCCTTGGTAGTAAAACAATTATTATTATAGTAAAAGCGTGTGATAGTTAAATAGGATTATGCAAATGAAATGAAAATAGGTTTACAAATGACCAAATCCAAATCACAGGCTGACAAATTAATCCAGAATAAAGTTATTAGAAAATTGTTCTTCTTCCTCAGATGATGACTCACTTTGAATTTAGAGAGAATTTTGTGAGAGCTACGCGTTCAAAAGTATTTTCAAAGTTTCCTTAAAAAATTGTCTTTTTTTTCCTCTTATTGGTCTCATTGGCATGGTTCTCATTCCAGTTAAAAGAGGATCTAAAGTTAATAGCAATCGATTAAGATATTGCAATCTTTTCTTGGAGTTTTTCTGCAACAAAGCTCTGCCGATATTCTCGAAAATGTTTGTTTCTTGCTTCAGCTGCTTCTACTGAAAGCTGTCCAAAAGGAAGAATAGCGTTCTCAATAAAAATTTCGCCATGTCATCGGATACCATGGATATAAGCCTGCGTATAATTTAGCAGTGTCCATAGCGTATTCAGAAAATTTTCCGTATTTACTTTATGACCACTAAATCCCACACCGTTTAGTTGTACCATCAGTTAAACTAGCTGAACCCTAAAACGGAAGTGTGGAAAATGGGAGGAGTTAACAACGAAAATAACACAACCTTAATATGCTCTGATAACGGTAAACCACTGTGATCGAATTTTCGAAGATGCACATGAGTGCCTATGCCCAAAAAGTATGACACGAAAATTAACCTTGATAAGAACTTAAATAATAAGCAGATAAGCAGATAAACAGATAAGCAGATAAGAACTTAAATAATAATGTAAAAGCGTTCTCTCTGTTAAATAAACTTCCGGGTAACTTTGTACGCATATTGGCAGTATAAGTAGGACCTTAGTAGCATGAGTGGATCACAGTGAAAAGTCATAAGTCATGCAAGACTATTGATGAGTTGGTGTAGCGGCCAACGAAACAGTCTGTCTAGTCTGCTGTGTAATTTGCTCTATACAGAGCCGTTGTTGTTGTTGTTGTTGGTTGTTGCCTTTTTTGTCATCATGTTGTCTTGTTGCCAACATATTTGGCCTTAAGCTTAAATTTGATTTCAATATAAATAATGAAAGGTCATATTCAAATTTACCACCAAATAACTTCGTAAATAACTTTTGAAATAACTTTTAAGTGATACATTTTTCGTACTTCTTCATTCTGTTCCCTCTTCCGCAAAATTTAATTTTGTATTGAATTAGATATCTTCGCACTGATTACAATATTGAAAAACGCTCTACGTGTGATAAGACTGAACCCTAATGGTCCTATGCAACATAAAGAATTTCAACTTCAAATCATGACTTCATTGCCAACAGAAGGACAAAACAACATCTGCCGTCTTATGTAGGGTACTTGCATTAGACAACAAAAACATAATCAAAAACACTATAAATGGCAAAACATAAATAACAAAAAACAAAAACAATTAAACAAGGAAAAAATAAACAAGAAAATAAAATCTATTAACAACTCAAGGCAGCATATGATAAAATAATTTTTTAACTTTTGGATTCATACAGTTTTTAGTAAAAAAGTGCACTTATCGGGGACAGTCGGACACCGAAATGATATTTTTTAAAAGACAAACACCTCTAGTGTTAAGTTTATGAAGAAATATGTACAGCCACGGATAGTCGCATATAACAAAACCCTTCGGATATCCAAACATGTTTTTATAAAAATCCACAAAAAATACAATTTTCTAAAATATAGTAAAATATAAATTTCGAATAAATACAATATCATCCAAACCACCCCACCTTTCATATATTTTCACATACCCGCTTCAAAATATTCCATTTATATTTTGTTTTTAAAAAATGTGTGAAAGAAAATAAGAGGTTTTAAGAATATACTTCTTTTCAACTCAAACAAAAGATCAACTCGAAAAGACAAAGTTTAGAGATTTTTTTGAAATTGTTTGAATAATGCTGAGAGAAAAATAATTGTTGTCCGTTATTCTTACACAATTTAACAAAGAAATAAAAATGTTTGTTTTTTGAAAAATCGGTATTTGATAAATTTTAATTTTGGCCACCATAATCTATGAAATACCCCTCTGGGCGTCGTAAGTGTTTTGATCAATTTGAGAAGTATGACAGCATCAATCTTCTCCGTGATGGTGTTAATAAAAAAATTTAGGGATATTATGAAGCTGATTAAAAATTTTTATTTCTATTAACGAATATTCTCTTACATTTAGTTGAAGTATAGACACTAGGGTGTTTCAAATTGTTCGGGTGAGAAAAAATGCGGAAGGCGTATACCAAAAACGAAAATCTCGCAAAATTCTAAGAAAACTTCCCCAAGAAACTAGGGGTTTAAAATAAAAACCTAGCTTCGGCCGAGAGACATCAACATTTTAGTTTGAGGTATTTTATAAAACTGCACATATTTGAATAATATATCATTGACAGCAAACCTTATATATTGTATTATTGGTTCGGGCTTGTTTTCATTTCATTAGCTATAAGAATCTGTTGGATCTGTTTCCATATTGTTAATTGTTATTGTTTTCGTTTGCACTAAGTATTGCTCAAGATATACTGCACATTGGCCTTGTATCGATTTATGTTTTTTTTTTTTGTTTTTTTTTTTTTGGAAAGGTTTCGAATGAGAATGCTTTTCTTAAAGCCTCTTTTTAAAAGCATAATTATTTAATTACTCATTTGCTATAAAAGTTATCAACTAACGGAATACCATCCGAGAGTAGAAAAGGAGTTTCATATAGTGATTGTTAAAGAGCCGGGAAGCAAATTATTAGGTCACATAAAAGTTGACGCTGAGGACTCCAATACTAAACAAATGCAATTATGCGAGTTTTTAAGAAAAAAAATGTATCCCTTACCAGCTTGATAGGACTTTGCTGTGATGGAGAACCGACCAATACTGGAACTGAAAATGAAATATGTAATGCAAAAGTTTGACAATTTTTTCAATAAACCATTACATTGGTTTGTTTGCTTGTTTAGAAACATCTACTACAAGTGGACCACGTACTGCTAGTGGGACTTTGACAAAATTAATTGAGACGACTTGCGGTAAGCATGCAGTTATTATAAAAACGATTTAGCGTAAGTTCTTAAAAAGAAAATTTCATTGTAGGCTCTACCTGATTTTGAACCAATTTCATTCGGGAATATGCAGTAGAGAAAAAGTCTTTCTACTGATGTTTTATATCTCTGTCGAATAGCTAAAGCTGTGTCGGAAGGTTCGTGTCCAGAAGATGTGGCCAGTATGAAACCGGAACAAATTCTTCATTCTCGCTGGTTAACAAAAGCCAGCCGACTTTTGCGCCAGCCGAATTTATAAGGAATATTCTATTAATTTTGATTGCACAGATTATATGGATTTAGTCGACTTAGATAATGACAAAATATTATCTGAGCCTCCATTTACTGCAAGCATTCCACACGAACATTTATTGCAGTACATAAATTCTGATGAAATACTACTGACAGATCCAAGAATTCCATCGCACATTCAGGAAACCGAGCGATGTGATGCGTACTGTTGGTAACGCATGTCTCTCGACGCGTAATTGCAAAGAATCGAGATGATGTTATGGCAGTGACTAGAAAGTCGTACCAGAGCACCTCGAATGGATTGTAAAAAAGTCTTAAGACTTTAAAAAATGCTTTAAAAAATGAATCCAGTTTGTTTTTTATTTAAGACGTTCTGTTGCTTGAATTTATAAAATAAGACATAAATTTAAAAAAAGCTGTGTTTTTACTGATTTCAAAATGGCATTAAAAACTTAAGTTTTGGGTAAATTTAAAAAAAAAAGTTTAAAAAATTTGGCTTGAAGATAAAGCAGAAAAAGGCCAACATAAATAAAAAATATGGTATTTCTATCATATACCTAACAGGATTTCTTAAGAGTAGTTTTACTCTGTTTTAAATAATTTTTCAAATGCGAATTTTAATGTCTCTCGGCGGGAGAGCTAGGTTTCGGTTTTGGACCCATACTTTCTTGGGGAAGTTTTCTTAGAATTTTTCGTAGATGACGTTTTTGCTATACGTCTCTTGACAAAAACAATTGCCCCACCCTATTAGACACATACATCCAGTTCATGACCTAGAAGCAGAAAAACTTTATTTATTGTTCTTATTTTTTAGGAGTGTAATATATCTGGAGACCTTAACTATTATTGGATTATGTACATCTTTATTTGCAATTTAAGTCTGCTTACTGGTAAAATATTATTTTTAGAGTTATAGTTAATAGATTTAAAAAAACAAAAATCGGATTTGACCTATCAAATGTTTTAATTATAAATACTAGTATTACCTTTGGTCGAGATTCGACCATATAAAAATTAATTTTTTTTTGTATTTTTATTGGAAACATTTTTTTTTCTTTCTTCACTCATATGCAAACGTAACCGAACTCATACCGCACCAAACGCACCACCAGCAGGAAATCACAAAACAGTAACTCAATTCTGATTTTCCATGTTCTGTGATTTTTACTTGCAAAGCTATTCGATATCAAAAATGTAGCTTATATATGCGGAGCCACACCCCTTTGTCCAATGCCCGTCACAGTACCCTACTTCCCTTATTCTATTTTCTAGTAGAAATACTTCCAAAGCTATTTAATATAACAACTTTGAGTTGTATGAGTTTTTCCACGCCCCTTTGTCAAAGAAGGAAGTTCTTACCAAGTTGCATTGATTTGTGACTTATACATAGTTCAAAAGTTATACCGAAAATTTGGGCTGATGAAAAGTGCCTCGCCTTTATTTCAACGCTCATGAAATGTAACCAGTGGATTGGAACTTCTGATTTGAGGTCGAATTGCCCTCCATAGATATTCGATGCACTCCTTTTCCCTACTCTTATTGATTTAAAAAAAAATTATCAAAATTGGTTGAGAAACACGAGAGAAAATATTTCTTAACTGTTCTGCGTACACCTATTTATATATAGATATATAATAATAATATGTATAATTCATATAATATGTATAATATATGAAGTAGATAATTCAATTCAATTTTATTCGTCCAGAATTGCGACTAATACAAAAGTAAAAAATAAAAAATAATAGTATAATGAGTTTTTATCAGTTAAGATATTTCAACACATGAGTACCTTTTTTTTTTTTTTTTTTAAGGTGCAATTAATTATAATACAATAAAAGAATAAAAATAAAAGAAAATATTATATGGTTATTCTGTAGAATAATCACAAATAGACAAAACAAAAGTAGATAAGGAAGTGGCTTAAAACATAGATTTGTGTATATAACTTTGGAGTGGTTTGAAATATTTGAAAAATTTTTTCACAGAAATAATTTTTTAAGCTGTAAAACTTTGTAAAAAAATACAAAAACAACGTTTTGAAAAATGTAATTTTCATCAATAAAATCATAGGGGGAGGCTCATGATTTTCGATGATAGAAACATTTAATTAAATTATATATCAAAATGAAGCAATTTTTGCAAATAAATGATATATTATATGAAAGAGTGTGAGAGAAGAAAATAGAAATAAAAAAATAAAATAACAAAAAAAGAATATCTGGTCTAATTTTTGAGCAAAAATTCAATATTTTAGAGTTATTTTAAAAACAACATAAGAAATTGAATTGGAGAGATAACGGTAAATATTTTCTTATTTCTCCAAAGTCATTTTAATAAACTTTCAGACAGAGAAAATTTAAGGAAAATCGATTGAAAAATTGCTGATATATTTACATGCAAAATCAAAATTTGAAATATCAATTGTTTTTTTCTCATTCTGAGGCAATGACATTGCTTTAAGAAATGCATTGCATGGAAAAAATCTACAGGTTTGGAAATATCGCAATACTTTTGATTTCATAATAACGGGAAACTTTTTTAACATACTATTTGTGAAAAATATTAGCAAAAAAGTTTTCGTATACCGTTATTTTTCTCAACCAACGCATTTTCATACAAAAAACGTTGTACTGAGAACATCTATAGTTTTCGAGATATCACAATAATTTTGATGTCAAAATAACGGAAATTTTCCAAATTTACTATTTGTAAGCAATTTTACCATCACCAGATGGTGAAAAATATCAAAGTATTTTTTGCACATCTTATGAAGGTCTAAATTTTTCTCTTATATCATGTTTTTCCATCTCTTACAGTTTAGCTTTTATTTAATAAATGCTCTTTTTCCGCTCATATTTGAGGTCAAATGTCACCAATCTAATATTCAATCATATTGCGCAGCCAGACCTTTCATCCGATACCTTATTCTTCATTCTACCTCTACCCAGTTCTGAGATCCCTAACTTAAATTAATATAAACTTTCAATGTTAATATTTCGGGTCAAAGGTCATCAATTTAAAATCTAATATAATTCGGCACATCTATGGGGCAGCACCTTTCGAATGATATACGTTTCATTGTCCTTATTCTAAAATAAATATTGAAAAAGTGTACGACAACATTCGATGTTTGCGTATTAATATATAAGATTTTCAGTTACTGTCAATTGAAGTAACAATAACTGAGGAGCTCATGGTGATTGACCATAATGAGTCATGAAGAATTTATTATAAATTCTAGAAAGGGGCATCCAAAGATACTTTAAGATAAATTCTATGATTCTTTTTATGATATTTTATGATGTCCATTTAACTTGCAATAGAATAGTCATAAAACCTGAGTTTCTAAACTTTGAAGTTTAGCAATGCCTTTCCTCCACCACATGTCTCTTAAAACCAATCCACAAAGTAAAACTCAAGTTTTAAAATTTCATTTTTTATATTGTAAAAATATATTTTTTTTTTGTTTTTATAATTCTTTCTAAATTCAATTATTTCTTTTTTCATCGTGTCAACTTAACATTAGAGAAAAATACATATTTTCATAAAACTTAAAAACTAACAATTAAAATAGAAAAAAAAAAAATAACTGATATCTTAAATCACAAAATAATAAACTATGAAAAATTCACAATAATTTACAACAGCAAAAAAATATTTATTACTTAGCAAATTAATTTCACAATTTAACTAAAAAATGGACAATTGCATTTGTTTTTTAGTTTGTGTTTGTAAGAGTTTATTTGGTATTTGTTTTTTATACACACATTATGCAGGATATTCCAAAGGACGATGCGAAGACTTTTGAACGAACTCAGCGTACGATTTTATGAGTCGAGCATAAAAATTCGCCGGAATCCATTTTAGAAGATCGAATTCATTTCGACGATGATGTTGGTGCAGCGTACTTTTTGGAGGAAGGCGTTTGTGGAAGGAGGAGGTTCCAATAATTTTTGGGCAGGGAGTTGTGCAAAAGTGTGCGTGACCGACTTGCAGGAAGTGCGCGTGCTGAATCATCGCGTACATTTATTTGTTTTTTGTTTTTTTTTTTTTTGGTTTTGCGGCTTTCACTACTTTTTGCAGTTGACAGTTAAGTGTTTTCTTAACTGTTATATTTTCAAACTTAACACTATATCACAAAATAATTTTAATTGAGTTCTTTATACTTCTTTGTTCTCATTCTTTTATCTTTGTTCTGCTATCACAATCCACTTTAAATGATGTCTGTTGCTGCTGCAGCGTGTTGCCCGTTTGCCGACGGCTTTTTGTAGAAGCGTTAGTGCCGCTTCTAGTGTTGCTACAGCTGCATGTTTCCACCCTTTGAAGGCGTGAAAATGAGTTGAAGATGGCGACGTAGAAGCAGCTCTTTCAACTCAGTTTGGCTGCCGGGCGTGCCACATTTTCATAGCTTTTGCTGCGTCTCAGGCAGCCTTGAGCTTGCAGAGGCTCAGCACTTTTTGCTCCGTTTGCCAGGTGCGAAGACGAAGGCTTTACACTACCATAATCCTTGGTCAGGCGGTGCAGGAATAACTGCTACTTGTAATGACACAGTTGACAGCAGCGTCCTCAATATGGGCGCCAGACAGTTTTTTGTGTGGCGCTCGCGGACTTGACTTTGGTAACAGCTGAGAGAGTGGTTTCGGGTGATGTCTGACGTGACTGTGCGGATGATTCGTGGTAGTGTGGCTTCAGCGTTGATGGTGCCTTAAGTTCGCAACGATAACGTGGAGCTTGTTGCGTTTGTTGTGCTTGCAGCGGCGAAGAGCACGTGGAGTCGATGGATTTGTCTAGATCCTCAGCGGAGCCTGACAGACCAGGAAGCTGCGGACGCAGAATGGGTACAAAGGCCGATTTTACTACATCGATTTGCTCATCATCCGAGTCGGCATCGGAGCCGGACTGCTCATGTATGGAGTTGGTTTCCAGCGAGGTGTTTAACTTGTTGATGGCATGTTGCGAAGGTGGAGACGATGAAGATGGACGTGATGAAGCGGGACTGATGTGAGCTGGACTGATGTGCTCGTTGGAGCCGAGCGATGCATTGTGTAGCTGGCCGTTGCGGACACGCAAACTAGCCGCGGTGGCAAAGTTGTACGGATGGAAGGCATGCGGGTGTTTCTGATGATGATGCAGTAGTTCGGGATGCGTGGAGGCAGCAGCAGCAGCGGCGGCGGCAGCAGCTACCGGATTGAAAGGAAACTGCGGCATGCCATATGCCGAGCCAGGTGGAGATGGAATCATGTTGATAGCAGCGGTGTTGGGCGGTAGCGTTGAGGGTGGAGCACCGGCAGGTGGAGGTGTTATTTGTGAATGATGGTAGTCGTTGGCAGCTGTGGCAGGAGGTGACACTAGCGACGAGTTGCTGGCAGGCGCATTTGGAGAACCTGGAAAAGCTGAGAAGAAAACAAAAAGTTAGAAATTTCGTACTTATAGAATGGAGCTCAGCTGCAGCTGGAGCTGGAGCTGGTTCAAGTGTTTGCTAAAGTTTGAATAAACTTTTGACATATGCTTACCTTTAGCTAGAGCCGGGTGATGCATAGCCTGCTGACGGAAATAGTCGGCATAGCCGTAAGTCATGTAGGCTGCATCCAACCAGGCAGGATTCAGCATAAATGGATTAAAGGCGCCGGGATGTGGATAGCCATAGCCTGGAAGAAACGCAAAAAAAGAGAAAAAAAAATTAATACAATTGTCTTCAACCATACACAAAAGTTTTGAAAGAACTAAAAATTGAAATTGAACCTCCTGGCAAGGAAGTCCGAAACGCAACAAAAACAAACTAAAAAATAAACAAATAAAAAACTTACTTTGCTTACTTCTTGGCTCCCGTGGTCCATCCACGGTGACCTTAATGGCCTTGGTGTACGAAGCGATCTGCACTGGATATGTGGCAACGGTGATGGTCAGCGTAAAGGATTTGCCGCGTCCGGAGCGTCCAACAAAGCGTAGATCGTTGAATTTGGCCACCTGGTTCTTCATGATCGCGGTGCAGTTGCGCAGCTCGCCACAGTAGTTTTCATCATTGCCACACTTGATGGTGACCAAGGTGCCGTCAGGTACATCATCCAAAGCAATAACTTTAAAAGCGCCTGGTAGTGATTTGTTGGAACGCCAATGATTGGGCAAAGCGCTGCAGAGTATGGAAGGTGAGCCAGTTTGAGCAAGTTCGCCATGGTACTCCTGTAGCATTTCGTGCAAGCTGGCGAACATGTCGGTCATGGAGGAGGGCATCTTGGCTGAGTTGCTATTGGTGTCCGGTGTGGATGAGCCCGTTGAGCTGGCGGAGCGTGTGTTGTTGTTGTTGGAGGCGTTTGCGGTGTTATTCATGGGCAAGGCTTGAGCGGGTGTGGCAAGCATGGTGGGTCCAGCGGGCAGGTGCATTGCGGCTGTCTTTCGTGTTGTTAAACGTAGTTAATCCAAGTTTATGCCCACACAATATTAATCCTTGTGAAGTTTTGAGACACTTTTGCACTTTTGTTTTTTTTTTATCAAATTTTGCACTAGTTTCGAAAGTCCTGTCACAGACTTCGTTTTCGTTCGTTAAGCTACTCGAGCGTTTTTATTAAATTTTTTCTTGCTTGGTCGTTAATGTCTTAACAACCAGCTTTCTTCTGCTCTATCTTCTACTAATCTTTGCTTTCTATCGATTATCAAACAATTTCTCAAAATATTTCCGTTTCTTCTCGACGTTCGGAATTTGTTCTGAACACGTTAAAGTCGCTGAGTGAACTGATTCTCAGTGGCGATCGTCGCCAGTATTTGAAGCAAAAAATGTGAATTGTTCGTTTTCGTTCCGCTGTTCATTCAAACACTCACTCACTTGGTTGGCTTGCCGTCATTCGTCCTTAGCCTGGATTAAGGGTGCAAACACCAGAGGTCGGGCAGGTAGCGCGCAACCACCATTGCCGCCACAACAACAACCACAGGAAAAATTCCCATTTTTCCATTGTGGGCTCGGGAAAAATATAAAAATTGAGCGCATTAAAAATAAACAGAAAAAAGTAGGCAGCAAAAAAAAAAAACGAAAACATTGTGAAGAGAGCGCGCTGGAGAGTGCGAGAGTGCACACACACATACAGTGAAATAATGGAAAAAAAACCAGTGACACACACACACACCAATAAAGGCGCAGTAACAATTTTTATGTTTTTCAACTCTTGGGGTTGGGAAACTGGAAACAGTCGAGCAGGTCATAAAAATCAACACTGTAGGCGGCGGCATGGGGTGCACGACGAGCTACAAAACTGTTGTATTGGCATGGAGAAAAGCCAACAACAACAGCAATAACAACAAAAACAAAAGGCAACTCAGTAGCGCTGAAATAAAAATAATTTCACTCTGGCACCCAACCGCGTCTCATCTTGTGCTCAGCGCGTTCAAGAGACTTACTTTTTCCTCTTGCTGAAAAAGGAAGATTCTTTTTTTATTCCAAAGGACTTTTTCCAAAAGACTTTGAGTTGGATAGCACAGGTAGTTGTCACTCGTTCCTTAATGAGCGAGAGTGCGTTGATTTTTGTTTCTGTGTCAAAGAGAGATTTTTGAAAAAAAATATAACTTTTATGTTGGTTCCTTGACGAGTGTCCAACATCTTAACTTAATAGCTTCTCTTTCACTTCGCATTCGATATTAGGCTGATACACAGTCAGGCTCAAAAGTCGCATGGCACAAATCATTGGCTATTTTTTTGATTAAGTCAAGGACTATGGGATGTTATTATCGGAAAATAAACTTTTTTTTAAGTTGTCCGTTAAATTTCATTCAGGGTGACATTTCCGCACTTTTTCGATGGCCCAATGAACATTCTTTTCATTTCATTTCAATAAATATTGGTGGATTAGAGTGGATTAAGTGACGGATTGCGTGCAACTTGTGCAAAAATTTACAATCTTTATCGATTTAGAAGGCCAGCCAGGATTGTAACCTATAGTTATATCTTGAGAGTTTTGAATTAGCTCAAATTGGACTCGAACTACCTTTGATTCAAACATTTTTCTTATCATCTAAACAAGCTAGGCCATGATCTCAATTTTTTGGGGAAATTTATATTTTGAGAGAAAATAAATCCAATTTAATTTTTATTTTTTTCTAATACCTAATATCTGAATATATCTCGCCAAATCATTTTATATTTTCAAATTAATTTGTTTGATTTCTAAAATTATATTCCTACCTACTTTTTTACAATTCGACTTGTGAATTGATCTTTAGTTTTTTACCCGAAAACTTTGCCTGACTTTTGAACAAATTCCAGATAAAAATATTCAAGGTTTTTAAATTGTCCCGTTGACCAGAAACTTTAGTTTTTGACTAAATGATAAGGGACAAAGGAGTTTATAGTTCTTTAATGTTTTTCGCCTTGTTGACTATCCTTTTCTAATTGCAACTCTAGGTTGGAGAACTTAATTTGTTTCCAACATTTATAGTTCTGCTTTGGTTTAGAGTGACAGATTAACTTACGAGTTATTGAAGGATAATAGAAAAAAATAATAATTTTGATACAAAAGGGTTTTAAATTGAAGTGAAACTACATATGTTTCAAAATGAGCCATACGATTTTCAGTTTTCATTGCATACTTTCTAATAAAAATATATCCGGAATTTTTGATTTAAACGAACCGCGCTTGAGAAATCGTTTTTGTCTCGGTTGGTACATCTGTCATAAGGTGCTCAAATATATGTTTCTTCACCATGACACGTTGACAACCTATTCTCACTACTCAAGTTACTACTTCGCGGAATACGTTTTAGCCGACCAACTAGAAGGAGCTGAAGGCGATACCAAAATTAGCCTATAAAAAGTATTTTCAAGATTGGAGGAAGCGTTGAAATATCTGTATTACTTGCAATGGAGATTACTTTTAAGGAAATAAATCTTATATCGATGAATAATTGAACTGTTTTCGTTTTATTGAAGAACTCTTCTTTTTGATCAGAAGGTATATTATAACCAAACTTTTTTTCTTATTTTTATCCTATTAATTTTGACTCTTTTTGCGTATGTTACACATCTATAACTCCCTAGATTGTGAACAGAATGGTCTAGTGCAGAAATGTCCTTCGTAAAATCATTTTTGATCAAAATCTGATTATTTTGAAGACAAAAATAAAATTTCGAAAACTCAGAAAAAGCTTCAAACAAAATTGGAAGCTAAAAAAGTTTTTGTTTTTATTTTTATAAAAAAAATTTATCTTAAGAAAAATTATCTCATAGAAAAATTTATGAATCTTTCAATTGTTATATTAAACCTGAATTAATTGTTATAAGAAAAAAATTTTCTTTTTTTATTTGAAAAAATATTTAGTATTTATAAAAAAATTAATTTTTTTTTGATAAAATATTTACTAAATCTAATTCTGGAAATTTAAAAAACATACAAATGTTTTTATTTTATTTTTGTTTTTTTTTTTATAAAAAATAAAATTAAAATTATTATTTCTGTGAGTAGTTTCTAAACTTTCAATCTACTGTTGAACGATAAGCTACACCAACTCTGAAATATAGGCTTTTTCTTTTATGTGACAGATGAAGTCAGCAGATAGAATTAAATTACGTCCCATAAGATCGCAAAATGGGCCAACATTTGAAAATTTTTTTGTGAAGTTATTTTTATTTTTTTTTTATTCTAAAACAATATCTTCAAAGTAGTTTTAAACAGCATTTTAAGACTTTTAAAAACAAGGGAAATATTAGAGAAATTAATTTTAACGATATTTTGAAATAACTTAAAATTTTCTCGATTAACCAAATATAATGTTAAAAGTATTTAATAAATCATAAAACTAAAATTGAATTAAGAAAATGAAATGAATGAAGTTCTTAAACATTTTTCAACAATTTCAAAAATTTGGTTCCTGAACTTACGCACTTCCAAGTTTTATCAATGAAACAGCTGATATAAATCCCTGCTGACGTCTTTTAAAAGCATTGCAACTTAGCCTTGTTTGTCGTCATTCATTGTTGCTAATCCAAGCTATTAAGTTTATTGGCAGATTAACGCTTTAAGTGGGGGATTAACTGAAGCAAGTGCATGTCTACCTAGATACATCTCGTATAGTTTGTATTGTTGTAAAGCAGCAGCTGCAGTGCAACTAGTGGTTTATGTAATAAGAGGATGTACACGCAATACATGCACAACAAGATTTCAACAGTAATTTTTTAATAAAATATAAAAATATATTTGTTGTAAGAAAAATGAAAATTTTCATATAAGAAAATACAATTATAGAGAAAAACGCCACACAGTGCAATGTTTGGTACAATTAGAAGACATAAAGTTTAAATATATTTTTGATATTATAAACATCTAGAATTGTCAAGAAAAGTTCACTGATCCCAATAATAATTTTCGTTGATGCCACCACTTTTTAAATTAAAAGATAAATTCCTTAAAGTTGATATAAAAAGTAATATTTTTGGATTTTTTATCTATTGAATTTATGTGAGCCGTTATATTTGAAAGTGGAATATCTTTAAAAAAAAAAATATGAGTTAATGTTTTTTTTGGTTAAATATAAGAATCCTCTTTTTTTATTTTTAATTAATACATTTAATGGATCCCGATTTCGCTATATATTAACTCAAAGATCTTTACAGTAAATTGTTATCAAAGGAATATTTATTTTTTAAAGTGGAATAAGTCCAAAAAAGTTTCAGCAAAATTAGGTTGTTGCCATTACTTGAAACTTCAATACCTATTACAAGAGAAAAATGTAGAGACTTGAGATGACTTTACATACCTCCTATTTACCATGACTACTTCACTATGCTAAGTGTTAATGAGTAATAAGTTGGATATATAAGTTATTTTTTGATATTTTAATGTAGTACTTTAAGTTTTACACTCGTTTTTTATGAAAAACCCAAATTTATTTCTTATAAACTGAGTTACTCGTCTTACACGTCTTCATTTTGACTATAGTTTTTTATTTTGATTATATTTTCTGCGTTTAAAACCCATTTAAAAAAGGAAAAATTCTATAAAAACAAATATTCCAACTTCGTTTTGGTGTTAATTTAAAGTTGAGCGTATTTTTTTTTAACTCTTAATTAAATATTGGGGTCTACCCAGACTCTTTTAGATTTTATTCCAATTTTTTTAATATTTCTCCTTGTCGTATCGATTTCATATTTCACGAATTCCTAGAGAAACATTTTCTAAATAACTTTATAAAAAAATATTTTTCAAAAATACAGGGTAAGCCTTGTTTTTTAAAAATTTAAATTCTAATCATAATCGTAACGCTGGGGCCCAGCCAGACTCTTTGCATTTTGTAAGAATATATTTTGGAATTCCGCTTTTTGTTTTCTTTTTCTTTGTTTTTTATGCTAATTGGTTACCAGAAGTGTTACCATATGATCCGTATAGCAGTGTTGCCATATGATTCGCCATATATCGGATTTGTTACGATTTTCAGACGGGAATCAGACTGTCTGATATTTGCTTATAATTCTTCAATATGTTACGATTTCATAAAAAATAAATCCGATTCGATTTCATATAAATTATTTTCATATGTATGTATATGCGTGGTGGCCGTGGCGCAGTGAGTAGAGTTAGTGACCAATACGCCAGAGAACCCTGGTTCAATTCCCACCAGGCACAGAAAGTTTTTTCAATTGAATTAATTTTTCTGTTCAGCCGTCACTTCTATGGCAGATAATGGCAAACTGCAGAGAGTAAGAACTAAATGTGAAGTAGTTATAGTAATTTAATTACCATTTGCATAAATTGTACACCATATGTACATCATAAGGGTAAAATACAACTGAAAATATCTATCAAATAGGTTATCAGTTTACACCCAAGGGTAAATTTATCAATTCATTCTTTTGTTAGAATTTAGCAAATTTGAAACACATGATATTAAGAAAAAAATGTTTAATTCAAGAAATATTTCCTAAAAACTCCAGAATATTTTTTCTATAATCAAGACTAATTTTATATTTGCTTGAAGTAAGAAAAATTTGCTTGATTCAAGTAACAATTTGCTGAAAACTAGAATAATTTGCTTGATTTGAGAAATTGATTTTCCTTGAATTGAGAAAAATTTGCTTGATTCAAGCAACAATTTGCTGAAAATTAAAATAATTTGCTTGATTCAAGTTAACAATTTTCTTAATACTAGAATGTTTTACGTGATATTAAAAATTTAATTTTCTTATTATAATGAAAATCCTTCAGCAAAGATGAAAAATCAGTCTGATGATGTAGGATAACTGATCATAAAAAACCACTCGAATATACTAAATATATCTTGTAGCCGCCTACATGTTGCCGAATAAAGTAACAGACAAGACACTGCGTCTTCGACCATGCCATAATTTGTCAATTCGCACCATCTTAAATAGGTTTTCATGTTAACATGATGTGAATTATAAGCATGCCAATAAAAGTTGAAGTGAGAAAAATTTTCTTGATTCAAGTAAACAATTTGCTAAGAAAATATTAGTCTTGAATATAAAAAAAAGATATTCATCAGTTTTAAGCAAATATTTCTTGAATTAGGAATTTTTTTCTTAGTATCATGCGCTTAATTTTTTATTCCCCGTGGGTTAGTTTAAAAAAAAAAAAAAAAAATCGAATGAAATTTTGTAATATTTCGTACAAGACGAAAGCAATCCTTTTTTGATGATTCTTTTAAATCTTTTAATATATGATTATGTCTTGATATCATTCTTCTGAAAGCTCATGAAATCGTGTTTGACCGTCTCTAAAATTTTGACTTCTTAAAATCTCCTCTAGTGTTCAATAATCAAAATATTAGTATAAAATCATTAATTTTATCTCTGTTTTTCGCCTCTGTTTTAAACAACGCGGTCGTGTCCCTGGTAGTCCCCATTTCTAGAAAAGGAATTTTTAATTTTTATTCTAAAAACTTCCTATATCAGATTTTTTTCTTTACTTTTGTACTTCATATTTTTGCTTACAAATAAGAAAAAAAAAACAAAAAAAAAAACAAAATTAAACATCATTCTTTTGAATATTTTATTAAAAATTTTGCCCTTAACTATTTTCTGTCCCATAAAAAAATTAATATCACAATCTAATCTGTTACCCCAACAACTACTTCCAAACAATAATCAGCTTCTTGGCCACATTTTTGCACAGACAAGCCAATATTCTGGCCAACCAACAAGAAAATCAGTCAAAATCGGCAACACAACTGAAGGAGCCCAACGCGGTAAGCAACAAAGAACCCAGCAACCAAACCAAGGGACGAACACATAAAAAAATAACAAAAACAACAACAATAACTACCAACAATCAATTCCCCGTACTACAACGGAAACGGGGAACCCATAAACCGAGACCAAAATGCGGAGCACCAAAAAGCAGGAAAACACAAACATAC
This sequence comes from Pherbina coryleti, assembly GCA_943735915.1. Lineage (NCBI taxonomy): Eukaryota > Metazoa > Arthropoda > Insecta > Diptera > Sciomyzidae > Pherbina > Pherbina coryleti. Next base: position 3,967,145 of record OX030951.1, read on the forward strand.
CAACAACGGTGGTAAGGAATCCTATCAAGGATATAGAAGTAGAGAAAATGAAAAATAAAAATAAACAAAATAAAAAGAAATATTCCGAGAGTACAAGTAATAACAACCAACCAAATTGTCGCGAGCGACGTCGCGTGACGTGCCTAAACAGGAGGGAGTCCTTTCGATAGAGACCCATAACACAAGAGATTCCAAGGATTGCTTGCGCTCTTTTGTCCTCGTTTGTAGCTCGTTTTTCTCATGCTGCTTCTCCTTGAATGCATTTTTTTCTCGTTTGCTCCTGATGAGCTAGTAGGAGCTGAAGCAGGATACATAATTTTCTTCTACTTCGTCTTCTGCGACACTTTTGTCAAATAGTTTCTATGGATTGATTGCTTTGAGGAAATTTCTACACAGCACAATTTTGAGCATAAAATTTGTTGCCTTTTGAGCGATTTGCAACGCTCGGCAGCGGTTCATTGATTGCCTGTGAGGCGATGTTGGTGCAGTTGTTGTTGACTGGCGGTGCTGGTAAGGCATGTGCGTGCGTTCGTCCCATATCGGAGGTAGCTAAGCGTGTCTTAGCTTAGTAGAAACTGCATGCGTGATGATGATGATGATCTGCTGTCTCGAGATCGAAGATTTCTTTAGAGATCAGTCAAAAAGTTAAAGTTTTTTTTAAGGTGCTTCTTTAAAACATTGGCATAAATCTTAAACATGAGGAAAATTTATGACACAATGATATTTTTTCAACTGAAGCTCGCAGAAATGTGTCTATGATATATTTTTTAAGATAGAATAGAATGATGAATCACTTGTGAAAATGGGTTTGTTTGGTTATAAAAGCTTCAAACAATTTTTAAGGATTTTGAAACAAGTTTTCGAGATATTTTTAAAGCGTAAAATTTGCCTGCTTGGTACGATAACAACATGAAAAATTAATAAAAACCTTAAATGGTTTTTTAAAGAATTGTCATAGAAATAAAAGGTCTGTTCCCGTACTTTAAAGTTTTAGCCCAATTTACCACTTTTTCAGGTTTTACTCCGAGAACCGTTTCCGTACTCGAAAAATGGTAAAAGAGAGTGCAACAAAAAGACTAAAAAATTCTCCCTCCCTGTCAAAAGTTTCAAGGTTTAGTCCAAGAAATTTCGTCTGGCAAAAATGGTCAAACTGCTTATAATCAGCTGTTTACAAGTTTCTAAAGAAATTGCAGAACATCAAGAGTTTTTTGAAAAAAATAAAAACTATTGGAATGGAAACCAGAAATATGGTTAATTGTGTAAAAACTAAATATAAAGGTAATTTGAGAATAAATTCAAATATTGTTAAAAAGCATGATAAGCATGTCGTCTGCGCTGTCAATGCTCAAAGCATTCCTGTACTTTTTTGTGTTTTTCCCTATTTACGACAGATTTTTCATAACGCTCACGTTTTTGACAGTTTCTCCGTTTTTAGTCCCAAAATTACGGGAACAAACCTAATAATAGTATACGAAATGAGTGATTATAGTTATTTGACTTAAAATTATTATCAATCCTCTATTGATTTTTATTTAATTTTGATTTAAAAAAAAATGTAATGTGGGTTTTATAAATATAAGATAGAATTAAAAATTCTTAGACGTAAGTACTTCTCAGCAAAAGGAAGACTTATGGTTTAATGTATCTTGTCAAAACAAGTTTTCTCTGCTAAGAGAAGAAAAATATCCCAAGCTACATATGTATTTCGTCGTAAAATTTTGTAAAAATACAAATTTTGATTATTCTTAGAATGAATTGATTTGAAATTCTTATATTAAGAGATATATGGTAGGATAAAAGCAAACAGTTGGTAAATTAGTAAGTTGGTAAATAAAAGTGTGTTTCGGGGATAATTATTCTTCAAACTTAAAATGTCAGAGATAAGGCAACGTTCGCAGTGTTTGCTATTATCTTTAAGTTTTTAACATCATCGATGTATTATGCCAATAATCTCTGAAAATTGTTAAAAAATTGGAGCTTGGAAATTAAGCCCTATATTCATAAGGCTTTAAAGCTAGTATGATTATAAGATTATTTTCCCAGACAGTATTATTGACACCAATAGTTAAAATGACTTACTTTAAATACTGTTATAAGTCATGCGATATGATACACTTGGCGGTATTGAAGCAATGATGAGAAGTTATCGTTCGTATTAATCTATAATTTTATCCAATGAATAACATCTTCAAGTCAGTTGTAGAGATACATTTTTATTGGAAATTTTGTAGACGAAAGGAAAGAGTGTAATCCTGTGGGGCCCAAGAAATTTTAAGCGCGGGTCAATACTTACAAAAACAAAAAAAAAAAAAAAAACACAAAATGTTGCTCATAGCTAGTTGCGTTTGGCAAAAAATCAAATAAAACAAAAAACAATTACGATGCAATAAAATCACGTCATGAAAAATTACTCGACACACAAGTAACGGGAAAATCAGCTTCAGCATCAACATCTTCGAACGTGCGTTTTTTATTTTGGCTTTGCATGCATTTGTTTTTGTAAAGTTCGCTGGAAAATGTGCTGAGCACTGAACGAGTGTGGTTTGTGTTGTTGTTTTTTGCAGGCGTTCTTTGATTTTGTCTCATCGCAAAGACAAAATTAAGATAGAAAAAAATTTGTATGAAGGGCCACGCGGGCCATACGGGCCACTACGTGGGCATGTTTGCTATAAATAGAAACGCTAGGATGTTACATTTACAACGATGATGTTAAGGTTGATATAAGGATGATATCAAGGGCTATGTATTGAATAATATTGTTAGGGTTGTTTAACAACGTAGACCAAAAAAGAACTCACTAATATTTCAGTGATCGTTGAAAGATGGCGATAAAACCGAATACCTTAAAGCGCCACGCCCGCTATAGGAAAAATAAATTCTTAAAATGTTAACTTGAAGAAATAGAAATGATAGAAAATATCAAGATCAAGAGGTATTAAAAATATTTTGTATTCTGTTAGGCCATAAGAATTTGAAATTTAGTTTTAATAAAAACTTAGGATTTGCTTGAGCCAGAATAGAAGTGCTTACCAGCCGGCTATTAAAGGTTTTCTGTCTTTGTGGCGACTGTGTCTCATAAGCTGTAGAACCCCTCTTGCGGAAATAATTTAAGATATGTATCTGTATCGTGGTCTCAATGTGTATCTTAATACAATCTGAGAGTCAAATGTCACCTTCGGAAAGATATACGCTGCTTTTTATATATCATGAGTTTTCTATTTATAATATTGAAATATTTATAATATCTGATTTATAACCAACTTTATACTGAAAAAATACGGCTAGTGCCTTTTCAAACTTTTTGCTGTAGATTCTTCGTTCTTTACTTACAAAATTTGTTAGCATTGACATTTATACGGAATATATCCTATGCTCTCAGGAAGGTTGCGGACTGCAATGCTGATCATTTATCTTACGTAACCATAGCAAAATAAAATTCTGGAAACACGATAATAATTTAATTTTTTTTCAAGGCTACTTTACTCTTCCAAGCTTTACTTTAAAAAATAATCATATTTTTGACTTAAAAATTTAATAACTTACCTATATTATCTATATATATAAAAATTAGTTGCATTGTGTATGAAATTGCTGTTCTCTGTAATGCGTGAACCGATTTTGTTTCTGGATTGGAATTTCCCATGAAAGGTGACGTCAATACGAAGGTTTTTTTGTATAAATGGTCTTTGTATGAGTATTGGTTCATGATCATAGTGAACTTTTCAACAATACAGCTGTGAAAAAATACAGGTGCGTACGGTATTTCTAAGGGTAATTGGAAATAAATGGAATATATAAATGGAATAAATATGGAATATTGGAAGCAAGTCTCACTTTAGTTTGCATTTGCGCAAAAAATAAAGGCATAGTAAAAATTTTCCATACCCCTTCTTTTCCCATCGCCTACAAATCAATAAAAATGCTATATTTAAGACGGGTTTGGTCGTATTAGACTAAAATTTGGTAAACAAGTTCGTATGGTTACTGTCAGCAACTATACTAAAACTGGGCGTGGTCTAACTATATATACGCCCACTTTTTATAAATCATTATTATTCCTGAGTTGTACATGTTTTGATAGTGAAACTTGATATGTAGATGCTATGGGCCCAAGAGGCCATTACTATATATTTGAGCGAACATTAGACAAGGGGGAATTTTGCCACACAGGCCAAGTTTATGATATCGAATTGCTTTGAAACTAAATGTCGTATGTAACTATGCAATAGACTCCTAAACTACTCATCCGATTAGCATGAAAATTTGTGTATAGAAGTTTTTTAGTACGGTGCGTGTTTGTGGGCTATCAATTTTGATCTACCTTGAACACCAGAGGGAACTGTAGTTTTTTACAAAACTGCCTAAAACTCACAAACCGCTTATGCGATTAGAATGAAAAGTAGTATACAGGGGTTTTCATGTAGGTTGAGTGTTTTGCTGCAATCTTTTTTGACCTATCTTGAACACCAGAGGGCGCTGTAGTACACATTTTTTGCAAAACCACCTAAAACTTCTAAACCGCTCTTGCGATTAGAATAAAAATTGGTATATAGTAGTTCTCAGGTACGATGCGTTTTTGACTGTATCTTCTTTTAACCACCTTGGACACCAGATGGTGCTGTAGTACAAATTTTTTACAAAATCGCATATTTTTAGTTATTACATATGCAAATATTTACAAAATAAAAAAATATTTCTTAAAGTTAGTAAAATTAAAAAATTTCCGTTATTTTGACATCAAAAACATGAAAATATCTTGAAAACTATGAAAAATTTTACTACAACGATATATTTAATGCAACATCGTGCTCAAAAATGAGAAAAACTCCGCTGCTTTTTTATACACTTTGTTAAATTTTTTTTGTCTTAAAGCTTCATAAAAGTACTATCAAAACCTTATTGCAAAAATACCGTTACTTTAGTATATATATTTTAAATATTTTTTTCAAAAAAGGTCTGTAATTTTTGAGTTTTCCTCAAAAAAGGCTCAAAATTTGTTTTTGTTGTAAAAATAACTTAAATTCAAATTCGAAAATTGTCAACTCCATTTAAAAGCTATAACATTTATAAGCAAAAATTATTTCAATTTTACGCAAAACCAAAAAAACAATTTTTGTGATTAAAAAAAGAAGGCCAACCCCTTGATTTTTTCGAACAAAATTTTTTTCCAATATTGTGTTTTTATATTTTTGAAAAAATAAACAAGCTAAAAAATTTATTTACAAAAAGCAAAACGCTGTCTGTGTGATGGCTGGAAACTTCAAAATTACTGAGCCGATAGAGCTGAAATTTTGGCAGTACATTTTTTTCAAGTACGAGATGGTTTATTTTTCTGTCACACCCCCTTTAACCGCCCACAAATCAATAAAAATGCGATATTTCCTACGGTTTTCGTCGATTTGGCTACATTTTGGTAATTTAGTTTGTATGCTCACTGTCGGCAACTGTACTACAACTGGGTAATGTCCATCTACTAGAAAACTGGGATATGAGTGGGTGTGGCTCCGCCCATACAGTTAAAATTTGTATTATCGAATAGCTTTGAAAGTAAAAGCAGCAGTACTTACATACAAACTCAAAATGGAGTTACTATTTGGTGATCTTCTGCTACTGGGAAACTGTAACGGGCAATGGAAAATGACAGTGGTTTCAAACTATGAGTCTAAGAAAAGTTTTGAATACACCTATTATATTTCCATATAGTTACAGGGTGCAGCAACGCGCGCCGGGAAAAGGCTAGTCTTAATATATAAAAACCTTGATGCGTATGCATGTCCGATCATCACTGTTAATTCATTGTAGCCATCCACCTTATACTCACATCATATGCTCGTGTTTTTATTTGTGTTAAATTCCGATAGGTGGCGCTGGGGTCACTTTTTCCGATAATTCTTATTTGTGGACGGATAATATTTAAATAAAAAGAGTCTTTGGCAAAATTTGGATCCGATACGTGGGGCTGGGGTGAAGATATTTACGAAAATGTAGTTTTCCCTGCATAAATACAGGGATATATAAAAATTTTCCATAAGAGACATGGTATTTTCAAAAATAATATGAAATAAAAATTACATTGAAATAAAGTCCCGAGTAAAATCGGGAATATAAGCTAATAAATTAATAAAATATATTTTCCAAAAGACTAAGGATTGTACCTAAAATGTGAAACATCGAGTTTTTTATTTTAATTAACATTCTAAAGAAATAACATAATTTTATTATAAATTTTGAAAAAGCTGCCTTGCTTTAGTGATAAAGAATGCTATTAAATTTAAATGAATTAAATCTAATCCAAATTTTCGCCTCTACACTCATCAGTCAACACTTAATCCTTTACACTACATGAATATGCGCATTTAGAATTAAAGCTGAGAAATTGTAGTATTTTGATATAAAATTCTATAGAAGATATTCTTCAAGACGATTTGCCTTCATCTTCACCGTGGCAACCAACCATTTTGTCTCTGGCACAAAAACAACTTAATATTGTTGGAAATTAAAGTGAGACTCATAAAATCTTTCTTACTGCCTTCAATTAATAACTAGTGCTCCATGACGCTAATCCGCGGATTACCCGCCATAATCCACAACAAAACAACCAACATACCGACGGAAGCCATTTTCATGGTTGCCGCGAAAAAGAATAACACACGCATTACCGAACAATTCAAGGACTTCGCAGATCAGAGGCAATCAATTCATTCTAAAACATCAGTGAAAATGACCTGACCAATCCGTCAATCCGCAAACGGCACCTCATCAACCAAGTTTTATGATTTCGCAGGTAGCAGGTAGAAAAACTGCATTATTTTTTATTGGAACGCTGCTTAATAAACCGGCTTAATTACTTAAAAAATGACCCGGATTCATGCAAATAACATGAGGGCGGTGATTGACTTATATGCGAAAAGGATTAAGTAACGTCATTAAGAAGAGATATCATAAAAAATTACAATGCTTTTTCATCGGTATGGTGAGGATAATTCGTGGAAATATTTTTTTCATTGCGGTATTTTTTAAGGTGTTTCTCCTCAATTTTATTGGAGTAAATTTCGACAGCTGTTATTTAGGTATTTTTCTTTTTTTTATGGAAAACGTTAATTGAGAGTCATTAAAGTCTAAGGTAATTACCTTAGACCTGTTAAGCCTGTTGGCTTAAGTTTTTTAACGAGGTGCATAAATCCATTAAGGGGGGGTTCCTTTTATCGCTGTTAAAAATAGGCAAGCTAATGAGAGAAAGGGAGGATTAGTGAAAAGGGCGTTTTTACAATTATGAGTACTTTAGATAATTAGTTGTAAGAAATATTAGATGTTATACAAAGAGTGCTTTAAAACTGTAACTGGAAATTAAAGGAGAAAACCATCAGATGGTTCTATGTATTATCAGACGCACGCTTTTTAAAAGATTCATCTTTGGTAAATCAGCTGTATACGGAACTAAAAAAAAAATCAATGGGTCATGTTATAATAATAATATAACTTAGTAATTTACTGTTCGAGAAGTACGTGTTTTGAAGGGTGACCTTTATTTACATGATTAAAAAAAACGAGGTACGAGTAAAATTTGAAACGCGGTTTTTTGGAGTAAAAGATCAAGAAGTGTCGTGGTAAATATCGACCAAAAAAATTTGGTTAAAATTCTTACAAGCACAAAAAACTACACATTTTATTTTTTAATCGAAGAATGGGGAGTACCAAGTTGACGGTACGATGCAAGTTTGAAGAATGGGTAACATAACAATTAAAACCTCAACTTCAACTCCAAAAGAAGAAATCATTTAAAAAAAGCAGGAAATCGCAATTGAACTAATATCAACAAAACGAGTGAGACAGTTAGTATGACCTTAAAATTTTGCTCCCATAAGTTTATTCTACATAATTGTGATCAGCTAATGCAGCTTTTTGGCACTTTTAGCCCATTTGAACCCATGACAGAAAAATCATTGTTTAAATCAAAAGTTTCAATCTTATGGATAGCAGTGGCTCAAAAGAAGTTAATTTGTAAAAAATTTACCCACCATAGCAGTGGTTGGGCTCGTGAATAATACAAGACGTAACAACTTACGATGCAAAAATACATTCATGCAATAACTCAATATTTTTGGATTTTCTTTTGAGTTGACCTTTCGATTGGTAAACATAAAAAGCTACAAATATTAACTGAGATACTCATGTGGCTTAAAGGACCAGTCAATATACAGGGTGCGTTAGTTAAATAAGAACAAACTGATTCCAAACCTAAACAATTGTAAATCCTTTAGTAGTTATTATATTTGAATGGAATTTTTCTGATGAACTAATTAACTGCTTAACTAAAGATCTTTTCAGTAAAATCCCCATCTGCATCAATAATGGCTTCAACTCTTTGCCGATAACGTCTACATGCCCGAATAAAGTGGTCTTTTTCCATGTTGGTCATTATTGTGGTTATAGCTGCAGTTAGTGACGTTATTGCTTGGTGGGGATGTCTGTTACTCTCCAATTCAACAACGCCCCACACGAAATAATCCAAAAGGTTGAGGTCGGGAGAGGTCTAGGGGACCAAATGTTTAGGGTATTGTGGTCACATGGATTCTGAGACATCCACTAGTATGATGAGAGGGAGCAGAATCCTGTGAATCCCTGAACACGTATGGCCTCCCATCACGTAAGCTATCTATCCAAGGCTTAACAAGTGTTGGTAAAATCTCAATGTAAGCAGCTGCATTCACCCCAAGTCCTTGGGGAAAAAAGTGGGGTGGCATGACATGTGCTTCACTGCTTATCACTCCCAAAACCATTAATATTGCCGGAAATTTAGTATGCATGACATAGGGAACCTCCCGAGGATCCGTACATAACCACCTGTTGTTCCTTCGGTTTATTTTTGATCCTGGTCAAAATTTTTTTCATCGGAAAAAAACCAAAGCATGTTCGGTGTTTCTGGATGGTTTAAATTGTTCAAAAGCTTTATTACGTGGATGACATGTTGTTCTTTCGTTTGTTGAGATATAAACTGACATCATCGCATCACATACGACTTGTAACGAATGCCTTCGTGGATGACCCGACGAACAGTGCATTCAGAAAAATTAAAGTCTTTCGATATGGCTCTTACTGATTTCGAAGAGTCTACAATAATAATGCTCTGAACTTGAGAGACAAATTCCGGTGTCCGAAGTTTCACGCTTTTTGCGTTTAGCAGCAATTTCCACATCATCATTACATGCTTCGAACTTCTGGCGAACTTTGTAAACAAACGATTGGGTGTCCTTAAAAAAATTCACTATGTCTAAATCGCTGTGATTTGCGTGAAGAGCCACGATCATAGCATGGCGTTTCATTTCCTCTGTTAATTTATTGTTCTTTACCGATTATCTGAAAAAAATTAAAAGAAAAAAGGCAACACTTACTAGTTGTGACACATATATGCATGTTCTCATTTAACTGACGGTCCCTGCATATTTTGTTCTACTAAATGGTAAAATAAACTAGATTGTTAGAGTTTGAATTCTTCTTCGGGTAGAGTTTAAATTTTAAAGAGCAAGAATTGCTTCAATTTATTTGTTGCTGGCCCAGCAATGCAATCGCAGCTTACAACACGCAATCAAACTTAAAAATATTTCCCGGTTAAAGCCGTGTACATCATATAAATTTGAATTTTTAATAACTAAACCCCCAAAGTACACAAACTGCTGCCATAATGACTAGAAATTCTTGCGTATAGCTTCCCATGCATGAAGTACACAGCAGCTGATCATGAACGATTTTATCTACATTCAGAGATCGCAGTACCGCACAAAACTTAGGGGTTGCTAAAAATAGGCATGAACACTGGGTCCGGCCTTCTCTGCATTGCTAGCGTGGCAATGTGGCTGCAGTTTGTGTTGTTTTTTGTTGTTTTATTTTTTGGTATGGTTGCCACGACTCCGCCTCTCGGAAAAAGCAGTCGCAGCAATGTATGAATAATTATGTGGGTACGTGTGTTTGAATTAATACTTATGTTTTTGAATTCGCCGCAATTGTGCTGTATTGCTTATAAGGGATCTAAGACTGATGCCAAAACAGATTCATCAACGGCGAATCTTTCTTTTCATAGTTAAATAATTTTAATATCCGAAAAATATCGAGTATAATACCTTTGTTTTATTTAATTTTTCACAAGCATTTTTCATTAAGTTATTCATTGTCCGTTAAGCTTTATATCAGTTACAATGCGTAAGTTGACTTTTAAGTCTTGAGATATAGCAACACTAATGTGAATATTGTAATACAATAATTCGAAATTGTCATCGTAAAGTTTAATATTTTCAATGGTGAACGTAATAAGAACGTTTTGTCATACGAGTGCTATTTGCGTTGTTTACAGATACTTGGAACATTCATCTTGGTAAAAAATGGAATTTAATCGTGAATATTTTCGTGCTTTCGATGTGGATTAAGCCAACAGCAGTGTGCCAATAAATTCCCTTCGACTTATGATGATGAAGCACGATCTTGAGTGGTCGCACTTCACTACAGGACTAATTTCGTGAAGGTCGCCCAAAATCGGCTGTTGTGCCACAAAACATCGATGCTGTGCGTGAATTGATATTGCAAGATCGTCATGTGATCTACCGTGTCATAGAGGCATCTTTGTTGATTAATGGGACCGGCATATATTCAATATTGCATAATTATTTGGGTTGGACTCGACATAATCGCTTAAAAAAAGGCTCACGTGGATTGCTCGAAAGAAATGTTACAACAAAAAAAAAAAAAAAATACAATCGCCGTGATTTTTAACATGTCTATCACATCGTAACAAGTGAAGAATCATGGATTTATGCATATGAAACCGAAACTAAAAAACTATCGACTGTATAGGTCTTTCAAGATGAGCTAAATTCACCACGAAGCACTTTGAAGCAAATTGTCGCTTGTTTTTTCGGAATAACTGGACATGTCACCACCGTTTCATTAGAATAACGTAGAATGGTCAATTCTGAATGGTACACCACCATTTGTTTGCCAGAAGTCTTTGGAAAAATCAGGGAAACTAATCGCAGAAGAGGAATAATTCTCCACCACGACAATTCAAGCTCTCACACTTCAGCTCAAACAAAAACGTTTTTGAGCATTCGAAATCGAATTGATGGGTCATCCGCCGTACAATCCTGACTTGGCACCAAATGGTTTCTTCTTATTCCTGCAGATCAAAAATTAATTGCGAGGTCAATGTTTTTCGACGCCTGAAGAAGCGGTGGATGTGTTGAAATCACAAGTTTTGGAGCTATCTATTCGGAGTGGAAAAGTTCTTGGAAAAAAAAGGTGAAAATCGAAAAGTGTATCGATCTTCATGGAGAATATTTTAAAAAACAATAAAGTCATTTTCGATTGTAAATATTTGTTTTTATTTATCTATCTCAAGACTTAAAAGTCAACCCTCATACAATAGTATCTAGTATCTAGTTAAAGTATTTTTTAATTCAGCACACTGGCGGATCTACATACGGGCTAAAAGGGCTTTAGACCCCCTCCCCTTGGAGAATTTTTTTTATGGGGAAAAAATTAAAAAACCCGCCACTGATTCAGCACATAAGAAAACGCATTTGTTTTAAGATTGAATGAAATACTTTCGAAAAAGTTTCCAATTTCTTAGGGAAGGTCCTTGGGAAGGTCTTAGGGAAGAAAAGCGTATTTTAAAGTTCAAACTTCAGTTTTTCATATTCACACTTCATTTTTTATAGGATTTTCACGATTCACTTTCAAGTTACTTTCATGGTTAAACTTAAACCAGCAGCGATAAATGACAGAATAAAGCAAAGGTTCGGCGAACGTTTTTGGGTGGATTTTTGTTTTTTATTAATAAATGCTTGTACCTTTGTATACATGTATATAAAAAAAGGATGTTCTTCTGATTAATGTTAACATTCTTAAAAAAAAACTCAATTTTTTTTTTTTTGTTGAAACTCAACGCATTCCACTTTAAATTATACGTGTAGTTTTTGAAATTTTTGTGGACATTTTTTTATTTTTCGGTATCGACTATTTTTGAAAAATTTTGAGTATCACCAAAAAATTTACCAATGTTTCAGTCATAATTTAAAGCATTTGTGTTTTTTTCTTTTTAATTCAATTATATTTTCAACAAAGTAAATACGTGATATTTCTATTGTTTTTGGGAAAAATTGTTCTGAAAAAGATGTTTTTATTGCTAGGAACTGAAATTTTAGTACCCCTCACATGTAATTTGAAATCCAGTAGCCGAAAAAGTGATATTCGCAAAATTATTCAAGGGAAAAAATAATAAGAAATCGATATATTCAGGAAAAAAGCCAGGTCAGCTTTCTTCCGGTTAAAATTTTTTAAAAATCCTGTACGTTTTCGTCTGAAAAATCTTTTGATTCTACGAGGCATATGAAAGATTTATATTCTCCGAGCTCCATGTTTATAGGAAATAAACTTGCTGAAAAGTGCGAGCAAAAAATGACGCAAGAGGTTAAAAAAGAAACGCAATCCCAAAATTTTTTGGACACGCCATATAAAAAGCGATACTTTCCAGTCGTTCTGAAGGTTTAGAAAAAACAAAACTTGAAAACCGGTTTAACACAATCCAGTGAGTATCAGTGTCTTGTTATTTTTATCATCATTGAAAAATATCTAGTCGATATACTCGGTTAATGGTCCTTAGACAAAAACGTTCGTGAGCACCTCTACAAATTTCTAGAATAAATAATTTCACACAAAAATTTGAGGGTGACGACATTCTTAAATCTGTTAGAAAGTCACATTTCGGTAACTTCTTGTAATCACAAATTCCTTCAAGTCAAAATATAGTTTGACGGGTTCAATATCGGCCAATATTGAAAGAGCACACCAAGAGAATAGTTACTACACAGAGAAAAATCTAACATGTATTTTTCAAGCAAACGCATGCTTAACTTTGTTGTGTTTAATATTGAAAAATTTTAAAGCAATTTTCCTTTGAATCTGCTTTGAATATATGAGAGGCATTTGCAATGTACGTTTACAAAATATCAAAAATTGTATGTTCATCCATTTGAGTGTTCGTCGGTTTCATACACTCGAGTTGCTTTAATGAAACAACTTTTGTACCAACTCCAAAAATACGATTGAAAATTTTCGATACATTGATCGATAAAGAGAAATTCTTTGAACCTGCCTTAACGGATATATCATATTAATAACTCCCTATTAAGTTCCTTCTCGGATTTTCCGTTGGAGAAATGTAGTTGTTTTTATTCTACAAAACTAGGTTTCTCAATTTTCGTAAAGTGTTTCCTTTCCCTGGCGTATTGCTCTCATCTATTTCGGGTGTACTTTTTGAAAACCACTAAAAATTTAACCTTCACACCAATCATTTCAAGATTCGTATTCGTATCGATTGCAATATTTTCAACGGTTTTGTGTAATAAAACAATTATTGGCAAGTTTTCATTCCATCCACCAGTTGTCCATTAATCCAGCAATTGAGTACTTTCAAATATTCCGAAATTGTTAATCTTTATTGATTGTCCCTGAAAACCCAAAATCCAATTCAAAAATTCTCGATAACTCACCTCTTCCAGCTTTTTTAAGATCAGCATCTTATTAGGAACTAACAATACTGAGTACTCAATCACCAGAAAACCTTTTCTCTCTTTCATACAAAAATTTCCCTCAAACTGATTTTCCGCTCTACCAGTCTCTGCTCTATGCGAAAGAGAGCCATTTTTTCTTGTGGCTGATACAAATTTTTATTTTCCAAAAAATGGAAAAATAAAAATTCAATTCATCAGTTTTATTCCCCAATCTATTGTAAGTGAGCCGTGTAAAAAATATTTCCCCCATTGTAAGCCAGAGAAAAATCTCGCATGGAATATTTTTAAAACTCCCCACTTAAAAAAATAGTCAGTTTTACAAACACATGGCAGGCAGTCAAGGAGTGGGAATTTTTTTTGTTTTCCATAAAAATACACCACCGCATTGGAAGTTCAACTATTAGGAAGCGGGAAACCATGAAGGGGAAATTTTTTTGAGTGTGATTTATTTGATTGCTGCGCGGCTGCCATGGCAGCCACAAACAAGGAAACACAATGAAAAAAAAATCCCTTTTTTCTCGAGTGGTTCCATTGGAATTGTTGCCGAAAGGGGGTTGTTTTTGGTTGGGTTTGTTGTTTTTTTTTCTCATTTTACCAAATAAGCTATTTATTTCTTGGTACTGTTGTCACTGTTGCTGTCTTCCTCTAGCCTGTGTCTTCTTTCATAAGTTGTGGACTGCGCTCCAAAGAAGATTAGTCGGCGGCTGCTCTCATGCAAGAAAAGACAGCAATGTTGTTAGTGTTATTTTATTTTTTTTATTTCCACTTTTCTCTTGTATTGACGTATGATAGACGTTGTTTGGCATGATTTCTTGAGAGTGGACGAGTGTGTATCGTGTTGTTGTTGTTGTGGCAGTACATGTGCGCTGTGGTTCTGGTGTAGCGGCGCATTGGCGGTTGGAGGAAAAAACCCGATGACACTCACGCACACCCACATTTGTGTCCGCAGATAAATGAGCCACAACGTTACAGCAACAACAACAACAGCAACAAAATCATTTGGAACTTTAACCATGTGGAGGCCCACAAGACGACCAAAGAATGTCATGAGCTGTTGTATTTGGTTTGAATGTGTGTGTGTATTTTGGTTTTTATTTTTCTCTGACTTGATACTAATTTTCCAGCTTATATGTTTTTAGGTTCTTGTTGTTGTTGTTGTTTGACGTGTGCCATCTCGATGCCACTTCAAGATGTTTCTTTACATGCTTTTCGTATTTGTTGTAATCTTACATGAGTACCTACATTTTTTATGCCCACATGATTGTATGTAGGGATAAATTGTTATTTACAACAACAAGAGCGTTGCATTACTGCGTTGTTGTTTTACAGGGTATCGCTTTATATCGAGCCACTGCAGCTGCTTGTTTATAGGTTATGGCAATGACAATGGGTGATTTTTTTCTTCTTGATCTTTTTTAACATGGAACTGGTATTGATCCTGGTTGTTTTCTATATAATACCTACAATTTTTAAAATGTTTTTGCTTTTGTGTAGCAAAGTTATGATAATTGTCAGGATGTCAACACGTTTTTTGTTACTATAAATAATAATAATAATCCCCTCTCCTGGCTAACTTCATAAAGAAACAAAGGATTGTCATCTGTGCCATGAAAAGTATAAAGTTTTGAACTGATAATTTCGTTGTATTGTTCAATTTTTACAAAACCATTTCGACATGTTAATAATTTCATAAAAAAATTAAGGTATTTCTACAGAGCTCATATTCAAAGCAAAATATTGTTAGGTCGATATAAAAGAACACACCAAGCAGTACCCATATTTTTTCTTAAGTACACTGCTTTGAAAATTAAATATTTTTGAGAAATATCCCATCTGAACCATTAAGATCAATTTGAGGAAAGGGAAATTCTTTCCGGACAATTCGTTTCTAGTTGTATATATTTTACATATATGCTTAAAAAAAACATAAATAAATTAATGAAGAGTAAAAAACTCATTTAGATTTATTAGTCAATGTTACTTTAATAAATACTATACAGTGGTGTTAAAAAAAATAGAACATTGCTATTTTTAAAGAAAAACATAAAACATTTTTGCTAAAGCAATTCTTTCTTTCCAAACAAGTTTGTGTTTTTATTACTTCGATTTAGACAAGTAAAAGGTATAACAATTCATGATATTAAGGTATAATATACGTGTAGCAACCAAAAACTGGAGTGTTTTCAAAAATGTTTTTTAGATATAAGAAGTTATTATTTTTTTTTTTAAATTTATACAGGTTATTGTACATAAAAAATACTTTATAAATTTTTTTTTTTTTTTTTAAATACAGGTCTGGCTTTTATATAGAGGGCGCTGAAAATGACACTGAAAAAAGACATCCAAAACGGTTCGATGGATATGGCCCTTCCCATGTATCAGTAACAAAAAAATCAAATGACATTTTAAAGCATAGACCTTATATTAAGCATCCCCCCTACGCAAGACCCCCGGGATTTTTTTTTTTAATTATGGCGGAAGTTGAAGTAAAAAGTTCGAAAAATAGATACATTTTCGCGCGCTTTTTTGTTTATATAAAAAAAAAAAAACAAAAAAAAATAGATACTTAAATTTAGGGGGGATGCTTAAAGGACAAAATAACGAACAAAATGCAAAAAAAAAATCATTGAAATTGAAACAATAGATTTTGAGTTATCTATCGAACCGTTTCGAAAAATCTAGTTTCGAGAAATCTAGTTTTATTTGTTGTATGGAGCTTAGACATTGGTTAACGAAATCCGTTATAACTTCTGTTCTTTTTTAAATACCGATTTAAAAATGGGTATGTATATTCTTAAAACTATAAGGAACATATTAAACAAAAAAAATTTTTTTTCGAAAAATTTACACGTATTGCATTTAAATGCCTTAATGCATTTAAATATGCAAAAAGATTGTAAAAAATTTTATAATTATATGTGTTCACTTAAATAGCACAAGTGTTTTATCTTCGGAACAAGGTCATCAGGCTTTCATTCAGAAGTAACCAGATAAAAGTATTTACATATTTTCAGTTTTACATGGAAAACCATGATTCTTCAGCCTCGCATCGTCTAAGCATGCTCTACAAGACTCTTGCAACGATAAGCTAGGATATTGCGCCAAGTAGTCTTAATAAGAGTTCATAAATATGTAAGATTTTTGGGATTTTTGCCTTTTACGAATAAATCGACATCGTGCCACAAATTATCAATAGGATTGAGATCCGGGCATTGTGCTGTCCAGTCAAGAACTTCGATATCTTTATCCGCAAGCCAACTTTTTACTAGGGGTGAAGATTGCTTGGGATCATGCATAAATTTCCATATAATATGCATGAAATCGTCTGCATATGGTTCCATTATGTTCCATTTTTTTACTTGTAATGGTCAATTATAAATAATGGTAATAATTATAATAATGGTGCTGTTCAGACCATGATGCTCCCACCACCCTGTTTAACTGTCTTACCGGTGTGTCTTGGATTGAATTCTTGATTCACTGACCCCCTGACATACACTTTCCCATCAGCCCCCAATCGATTAAATTTGCTTTCATCGCTCCATACTACAGATTTCTAGCATGGTAGAATTATAAGGTAGGGCCGAGTCGCTTAGTGCCCTCACGCGTAAACGAAGATTGGACATTGAAAAGGTTGGCTAATTGTCAAAATGACGAAGTTCGTAGAAACCTCAAATGAAATAAAAATATTATGTTTTCAAGTTGTAAATAGTGCGAACACATGTATTAAGTTTGTGTTAATTTGAGAGAAAATATTGTAAAAACGTTGTAAATAGAACTATTAAATGCCGAAGAAGTGTTCAATTTACTGAAAAGCTTGTAAAAAATTTAGCCTTAAATCAACTGCGAAAAATGAACATAAAGAAACTCGAGGTGAACAGTCAAACAATTGAAACTTATATACTCGCCAACAGTGTTGCCAAGTCAGTGCTTTTAGCACTAGATTTAGTGCTTTTTGATGTTCCAATACGCGTTTTTTTTTTTAAAAAAAGCACTAAATGAAAAAGCACCATCATTAGTGCATTTTCATTTTGAGTTTATTGCTTTTAGTGCATTTTTTTTTTTTTTTTTTTATTGCTTTTAGTGCATTTCGATTGTTAAGCAAGTAATAGTTTCTTGCAGCCCTGAATTAAGAAATGAATATAAATTTCCGAACCCATATTTTCGAAATATGGTTTATTACTAAACACTAGATGTGTTGTGATTCTTTTAATATAACTGGTGAAATTCTTTGTAAAATTAATTATACTAAAACTAAAAAGTCAGATTATTATATACCAAAGAATCTAAACTTTGGTCAGATGATGATTCAGCTGGTTATGATGGAACAGAAATGCTGTATTCTTTGATAAATTAAAAAAAAATAACTAAGATTTGTGTTCATTCTTCTTTTGTCTGTTTGTTTTTGTTTATTTTTAGAAACTAAATGCTTAAACATTTTTCGAAAAATTATATGAAAACTTTTGAATATTTTTTCAGTTTTGTTTGTTTTGTTTTAAAAATAATGTTTATTAAAAACTATGAGTAATAAATAAGAATATCTTTAAAAAAATTTTACATAAAATGTTTTATTTAATTTTTTGTAAAAAAAATCATTTTAGGAATCCATAGTTGTGTAGCGTGTCAAAATGCCTTTTGAAGATTCATAAAGCACTGAATATTCTAAGCGAAAAACATTTAAAAGTTTATAAGTCAGCTTACTTAGAAAATTTTGTTTGAAGCCTACAAAACTTGAATAATGTACTTGCTAGGCAAAACAAAAAAAAGGGGTTTGTTTTCCCTAAAAAAAATCTTATTAATCAAATATCGAGGTAAAATAAGATAACTTAAGGAAATTGTATTTTGTATGAAAATTCGAAATAAAAATTATAAATTCACCTAAAAAAAAACAACAAAGTTTCATAAAATTTTTTTAGTTGAATCAACAAAAAAAAAACATTGTAAGTAAACAGAATGCAAGTTTTTTTTTAACATATACTCGATACTCAGACAACTTTACATAAGTTTTTGCTGTTTATAATAAGTAGTAACTAATTTTATCTACTCTTATAAAAAGTTTCTTTTTTAGTGCTTTTTACTCAAAATTACGCGTTTTGCTTTTTGAAATTGGTGCTTTTTGGCTTGGAATTGTTGGCAACACTGCTCGCCAACGTACAGTTACTGCGGATATGTCTACATCATGTTCTTCATTTTATCTAATTTTTCTTTTCACGAGATGTGAGTAAAGGATCGCTACAGCTCATTCTGTGAATAGTTCGGTCTGTCTTATCAGATGTCTTCTGCGGTCTATTTTCCATTCTCCACCATTTTTTTCTATTGTTTTAATTATTTCTCAGTTTTCACATCATCAAACATGGTGTATTTTTCAAGGTTATAAGGCATCATCAAGCAGGCCTTAATAATTTTTTGAAAATATCAAGACATACATACATAGGTATTTGTAATAGCTCATTCTCCACGTAACGCTCCACCTAAAAAAGTATCATAAAAAATGATGAATTTAATCGTGTATAGGTCGGGTCAAAGCGTTAAGACGTAGTCATATTCTATATTTATAAACTTGCCATTAATGCAATGTTACCCTGCTACTCAATGCTCTAATTGCTAACAATACAATTTTTGAAATTAATCCCAATGAACCCAAAGTATCTTTTTGAATTTATTTATGAATTTTTTTAAATTAAATCTTTTTTATTGATATGCCAAACGATCCATTTTTGGTCCATAAAAGAGTTGAAAAATGTGTATAAATAGAATTGTTTAACGGATGTTGTTTTTTAAAATATGTTTACTTTAAAACTATCTGAGGGTGTTCATCAATTAATAGTTATATAGCTGTAAATAAATTTTTGTAAAAAATTAAAAATAAAACATGCCAATGCTGGGAATCGAACTCACGTACTCTGTGTTACAAGTCCTCTTGAGATCATTCATATCAACTTTTGAATACTCTCATAATTACCACTTATTAACTATAAGCCAAGAAGCACAGTTTGTGATTCATCGTCCGCATAACTCTTACGATTATATTTTTTTTCGATAATCGTTGAACTTTACTTTATAATTATTTATTTTAACTAAAAACATAAAATTCAAAAACTCTAAAAAGACAAAATATTTTCTAATTTCTCAAAAAGAAAATATTTGCACTTTCAATTAAACAATCTCTCTATTCATAAGGCGATCGGTAAATTGTTTTGTTATATCAGGCATTTTTTCATTATTCAAAAATTAGTAAATTTTTTTTTGTTAACCATCACCCTGTAAAATTTTTAATTCTTTACAATAAGTGCAAAGCATCGTACAAATCATGTTTGCTCTGAATTTTTTGTGATATCATTTATATCTGTTGCTGTTGTTGTTTTCAATTTTTGTGATGAGGCAGCGTCAACCAGTAAAAACAACAACAACATCTCATAACAGTTTCCACTCAACATTGAAATGAATGCGCGCGCCATATTTTTTCTCCCCCTCCTGCGTTTACTTTTTTTTTTTAATTATGCGCTCTCACAAACAGGATATTTTTTGATTTTACTTCTTTTATTTTATTTTTTTTTTTAATTTTTTTTTCTACACCGTATTGTTGTTGGGTTAAACTTATTTGCATTTCCAGTTTTGTTGCCACGCAATGGTGTATGTGTGGTGGTGATGATGTTATTGTTGTTGTTGTTGCTGTTGTTGGTGATACTCTTCGTCTTGTCACCGCATTTAGAATTTGTTATGTGGCCGAAGAAACGCGCTCTGCATTTGCAAAATGTGTCAGTTTCATCTGAAGGATAAAAAGGACGAAGAGGCCGCAGTCACGACTATGCATGCGAACAAAACGCTACAGATAAGTGGCAACTCTTTGAACAGCCAGTTACGTGGAACGGGGTGGTTGGGCGCACACACACCTAAAACAACAACAACAAATACCTGGTTAATACAATTTTTTGTTGTGTTTTGTTGATATTGTATGCAGGGTGGTTCATATGGTGGTTTTTTGGTTTTGGCCTCGGTTAATGGGGTTGATTTGTTTGGTGGGAAAGGCGAATAAAGCGTAATTTTTTTTGTTGTTACTTTTTTTGTAACTTTTGCGTGCGTGTATTAGTGTAATGGACGTAAGTGTGTGCGTGTTTGTTGTGAGGTAAAGAGAGCTCAAATGTAACGTGATTCACGTTAAGTTATGGTTTTGTTGGTTTGGTTTGGCTTGGTTTGGTCCTGGGTTTGGCTCTTAAGTGGTAGCGGTGTTTGGTGGGAAGTGGGCGGTGGTCGAAGCAGGCGATGGGTATTATTACATTGCCTTCGCAATGAGCACCCGAAAAGCCATCCGAGGAGTTTATCAAGTGTGTGAGAAAAAAAAATGTGAGAGTTTTTAATAACACTGGGCTGGAAGGAACTCTTGTAAAGAGCTTGATGGCAACCGCTGTCAATGTGGCTGCCATAACGCCATGACAGCTACGGAAAAAAAAACAACTAATTTTCTAAAGGAGGCAGGAGGCTGGTTTGTTAAGCCTGAGAGCAAAAGTGTAAGAGAGAGCGTGAGCTAGTAAGCGAATGACTTTGAGGGAGAGTCTGGAGAGAGCTCTTGATATGCTGGTAATCAACATTTTATGTGTGGTGTTGGTTGTGCTCGGTAACTTTCTTCTTAATAAATTTGAAGGGTTTCAGCATTGTTGTTGTCGAGTTTTGGTTTTCCAATTATTTGCCACAGCTACTGTGCAACGGGTAGCTTGGTGCTTGTCAATCCCCTCCCACTTTAGTGTAGAACTCGGAGCATTAGAGCTGCTCAAGGGTTGTTTTTTCAGATTTCTTGGCAATATTTAGAAAAAAAAAAAAAAAAATGAATAAATCAAGCACAAAAGACTTAAGATGCTCTCTACCATAAAAGAGTGCTGTTAAAAGCTCTTCATTTAGCAATTGAGTGCTTGAGCGCCAAAGTGAGCGCCACTGATTTTGCGCTTTTTTTTCTCCAACTTGCTCTACTGTACTACAGTGGGTCAACACAAATGGCGCAAATGTATAGGTTGGCAGTTTGGAGTGGTTTTGCATATTTTTGTGACAATGCGTTGTATGATTGTGGAAGCTTGTTTGTTTTTTTTTTGTTTTTTTTTTTGTGGCTCTCTCTATCACTGAGTTTGTACGTGCGTGCGTTTGGGTGTGTGTGTGTGTGTGGTGATTTTAGTTGGGAAATTCGCGGCATTTTTGTGGCCATTTGTATGGTTAACCGTGGTTGGTCGACACATACATATATAAACTTTGTCAACGACAACCGCTATAAAAATATTGACTCACATTGAATGAAAAACACAGAATGAATAAAAAACCACGTTCTATTTACGCAGTGTGTGTAAGTTTTCGAATATCTGATAAATGCTGTAAATAACATTTTTAACAAAAAAAAAAAAAAAAAAAAAAACTCTTCAAAGACTATCAGATAGATATGCGAACACATTAAGGAAATAAATTTGACTGTAGTACACACTGGGTGTATTGAAGAGTTTGCGGTATTTGCCAAAAGTAACAATTTTTAATATATAAAAATTTTCAAAATTTTTAGAAAAAAAAATATTTTTCACCAGAAAGCACCCTTAGAAAAATAAAAACAACGCCAATGAATAGCTCCGATCAACAAAAAAAAAAAAAGCTAAAATATGCAAAAGTTGATTTTTAGAATTCCTATTAAGTTTGCAATTTTCCATGCAATGTATTTCCCATTCAAGGCCTAAAACCCATCTCAATACCTCTCGAACCCCGTTGCACTAAATTTTGATGCAACGAAAAAAGCTAAATATTCATAAAAAATTATTTATTTCTCAAAACATAATTATCTTCTGACTAGAAATCATTTTGCGACAACTTGAAAATAAATAAAAAAAGAGTTGGCTGTGTCGTCGACATACCCGTAGGTTTTGATGTGACGGTGTTTCTTTATATTCCTATTTCATGTCCAAACTCTTGTTTTAGTCCATGACCAGATTCTTGACTAAATTCTGGTCAAGACTCATGGATTCTATACTAAATCCCTTTCCTAGAATGGAGAGGTGTGTTTTAGGTGTGTCTTAAATTTTGTCCTAATCAATATCCCAATTCATATCATAGTCCTTTTCCGGTTTCATAGTCCAGTTTCATTGCGTTATTTTGTTGTTTGTGAGCAGTGTTGGTAGTCACGAAAAAACTGTTGAAATCATAACTGACTAGATTTTTGTTGTTGTTGCTTGTTCTTATTGTTGTTGAAGTTGTTGTCGTTGTGGTGTTGTTGATGTTGATGTTGATGTTGATGTTGATGTTGGTGTTGATGTTGAAGTTGATGTTGATGTTGATGTTGATGTTGATGTTGATGTTGATGTTGATGTTGATGTTGATGTTGATGTTGATGTTGATGTTGATGTTGATGTTGATGTTGATGTTGATGTTGATGTTGATGTTGATGTTGATGTTGATGTTGATGTTGATGTTGATGTTGATGTTGATGTTGATGTTGATGTTGATGTTGATGTTGATGTTGATGTTGATGTTGATGTTGATGTTGATGTTGATGTTGATGTTGATGTTGATGTTGATGTTGATGTTGATGTTGATGTTGATGTTGATGTTGATGTTGATGTTGATGTTGATTTTGATGTTGATGTTGATGTTGATGTTGATGTTGATGTTGATGTTGATGTTGATGTTGATGTTGAAGAAATTGACAAAAAATTTCTGATATCATGGGCACACAGAGAGAGACTCTTAAAGATCGACAATGCAACATTCATTTAATGGCGTTGCATTGAAGTTTTACTCGGTGAGTATATAAGCTACGATAAATGTTTTTTTAAAAAAATGAAGAATTTATATTTGGCCTTACGACAAAAATAAAAAAAAAAAATTCTGACGTCGTCAGGTCGGTAAGATAGTAGCTTATGTAACAGAAATGTTATATCGGTGCATGGAATTATTACTCACTCAGGAGACTGGCCAATTTAAATTTTGTTTTACGACAGCATAGATGTCTTACACCTAAAATACAAAAAAATTCTTATCGTCATGATATCAGGATGGTAACCACACAATGCAGTAAAAATACTGCAACCATCAAAAAACGTTGCATGCAATTTTAACTCTGTGACTACTGGCGTAACGGAACATTTTAAGGAACGAAAATGAAGGTGAGGACTTTGGGTACATGATAAAAATAAAAATAAAATTGACGGTGTCATAAGGCCCCTCAGGAAACCGCCTAATGTGTCGCATATGCATTACTTTTGTTGGGTTAATTGTATGCAGCTAAGGCAAAGTTGGCACTCAGGAAAAGCACAACCAATGGAGAAGCAAAAGCAAAAGCAACAACACCAGCAACAACAACAACAACACCAACACCAACACCAACACTTATAAAAAAAAAAAAATTGCAACTCTGGTATGACAAGTATTGCCAAGATTACGACTCCTTAGTTTTCTCTATAAAGCCGAGGCAATGAAGACTTTCTTAAGTTCAGTTAAAAATTAAAGTCAGTTAAAACAAGTGGGATTGTTATTGAAATAAGTTAGAATGAAGAATTAATTGTTTGAAGCCTTTCGCCACCAACTTGCCAAATACTCAGAATATTGCTTGATGTTGACTGAAAATATATTTTCAATAAAGATATATTCTTCATTCGATTCCATAAATAGACACTAACACATAATCTTGACATCTAAAGCATAACCACAGGCGTCCAGGAAAAGATCACTTCCAGCGCATAATTTATGAGGGCAACGTTTCAATGCTTGAGCCAAGAAATTTTTAGAAAAAAAAATACTTGTTTTTACGCAATAAACAATGAAATGGAAAAAAAGGACGCGAAAAAATGCAAATTCTTACGTAAGTTAAAGAAAGCCGTAAAAACAAGAAAAAAAAATTGCACAAATTCCCAGGAAAATGTTTCAATTTTTTGTTACAGTTGCAAATTCTAATTTTATTTGCCTGCAAGCATAATTTTCGTTGTTGCCGAGCATTTTTTTCCGCTCCAGATGAGTTTTACGCTTGCATCACATCTTTTTTGCACTAATCACCAGCGCAATCTCAAGGATCACGCTGGCTGTGTGATCTGTTACGGACCTGCTCTAGATCTAAATATTTTTATGATGTTTTTTTAAGGTAGGCAAAATGGGAACATTTTTTGTTGCTCTTATAAAAAGAACACTTAGTTGAGCGAATTTCGCTGTAATTGCAGCAGGGAAATTTATGACTTTTTAGGAAAATTAGCTACATGCACTTTTTGTTTGTTCGCGAAATTAGTGTCTGTAGTTTTTTTTTTCGACAGAAAGCATAGTTTCTAGGAAATTTTGCTTTGTTTTTCTTTTTGTAGTTGTAAAAAACAAGTCCTTTATGCGGCACCCATACAAAAAAATCTACTAAAAATTGGTCAAAAAACTAGAGCGACTTTTTATGAAATGTTGACATTTTTTAATGTTTGGAATGTTTGTTGAGGTAGTGCTGTCATAAACATGCGGCCAACATTTATTGTTCGCTAAACAAGGACTTTGTGCAAAAAAATTGAGGTCAGTTTTTTTATAGTTGTTTGTTTTTTTAATGGTTTTTACGGTGGTTCCTTGTTGATGGATTATCGAATGTTTTGAGCATAATTTTTTGATGGAGGATAGAAAAATGATAAAGATTAAAAGTAAGATTTGAAATGATTTGGACCTATAGACTATATACTATACATAAAAATAACCAGATTTTAAAAAAAGTTGAACAAATATCGGTTTTCTAGAAATTTTGAAGAAGATATAATTTGAGCCGAAGAACATATATAAAACATAATTGAAGAACTTTTACAACGCAAAATCGTTAAATACTCGGGGGAAAAAATGTTTTGGTGGTAAAAAAGGTTTTCATGCCAAAAAATGTAGAATAAATGGAACCAGATATATGATTATGCAATATCGCTTCAATTTGGTTCTGTATTTTTTATTTTTTAACCTTTGAACCAAGGATTCCATGTCTGATACCTATTAGTCGGGTCAGGGTTTGTTCAAAAAAGGGGTGAAAGATTCGTGAGAAGGAAGGGAAAATCTAGTGAAACATGTGTAGGATGTTCTAAGCATGGTGAAAAGTCGTAGAAACATATGCATTTAATTATAAACAATATATAATACTCAACTCAATAAAGAAACCTTTGCATAGTATTTGCATCGATTTCATGAAGAGAGACATAACTGTTTTGTTATAAGTACAAGAAATAAGAAATAGATGTTAAAACTTTCTGGGTCAATGGTGATATACAATTTGAATCTTTTTACGATACAACAATTTTTTTTTTGTTGAAATTAATTTTTCTGATAGGCAGCCGCCTCTTGACATAAGAATGGCAACCCTCGGAGTGAAAACAATGGCATTTATTTATTAAAAAATACTGTGCATACGAGGAAATTTGATAAGTTAGTGACTTTTTGAATAAAAAGTATTTTTTTTTTGTTTTTGGCATAAAGCGTTTTATTTCTCAACATAATCACCTTTAAGATCTATATATTTAGTCCAATTTAAATTTTTTATAAATTGGTTTTTAAAATTTCTTGCACCTTTCAAATAACTAAGGTTTATTGTAAACAAATTTTCAATAACCCAAATTAAAGAAAATAGCCCCCAAATAAAATTAAATAACCCTCAAATTAATGGAATGAAATAATTCCCAAACCGGATGAAATAAAAAAAAAAAAAACCAAAGCGAAATAACCACCAAAAAAAATTTGATCGGTGCTAATTTTATTGGGCTTTATTTCATAATCAGATAAGACCCAAGAAAAAAATGAAATATCAAATAAAATTTGTGAAATAGTTCCCAAAAATTGGGTGAAGGTACAACTTGGCCTTGATTCAACCGGAGAAGTTCACTGCTTTGACTGATTTTTGATATTCATGTATCCATGTTTCGTCTATGGTTAAAAAACGGTGCAAAAACTCCTTCGGATTGCGGTTGAACATCGCCAAACATTCCTTTGAAGTGGTCAAATGTGGTCGAGTGCGACCAACAGCGGCACCCATCGGACAGATAGCATTTTCATGCCCAAATATTAATGTATAATGTGAGTACGCGCTCAGTTGCGATACCTCAGCCAGTAATGTTAACGGCACAGTAATTACTGTTTTCTACAGTAATTTGGCTGCTCATACAGTACGACAGTAATTTTTTGAAATATCAAGTAATTTCAAAGGCCGGACAAAAATATTTGTAAATGTTTTGATAAATTTTTTTGTCAAATATTTTTTAATTTTTCTTTCACATATTTTGCAAAATTTATATTATGAATTATTGTAATAATTTTTGAAAATATTTGTGTTTAAATGAGAACAAATATTTTTAGAAATGCTTTGTGAGAAGTTTATAGCATGTTTCAGCCATTTTTAAAAATAAACAAACATGTTCAAACATTTTTTGACTTTTTGTTTGTTTTTGACATGGTACAATGAAAAGAAGATAGAAGCATTTCAGAGAGGCAGACTGCCGCACTGTCAAAACAAAATTGACAGCCCATAGAAAATCTGAAAGTAATTTTTTTTTTTTTTTTCATTTCCAAATTATTATTGAAAAACAATTTTGGCTATGAGGAAAAGAGCGCAGTGAAATGCGTCTACCTCTCTTATTCTACCATGGCTTTTGATATATTTTGAAATAATTTTATATATTTTTGACAAAATTTATGCTCAGATGAGAACAAAAATACAAATCAAAGGGTTTAAGTTTTCAACAATTTTTAAAATTATCTCATTTATGAATCATTTTAAAGATATTTTGAACGCTATTGAACGTTTATGAATAATGTTTTTCAATTTTTTTTCTTATGAAGGCTTTATAAGAGGTTTACAATTTTTTTATGAATACAGCCTATATAATAAAACAATTATATAAAAATTTTTTATTGATTTTTTATTCGTTTTAGTTATACAGTAATTCCACAGTAATTTTTATTCCAATTCACAGTAATTTTGCACCAAAAACATTAATTTTTCGTGCCCAACACAGTAATTTCAGCAAATTATGTTAACATCACTGACCTCAGCCTCAGTCAACTCACTCACTTTCATTCTAGCATCACTTGTGCTGGTACGACCACAACGGTAAACTGCAATTCAGTAAACTACTTCTTAAGTAGTTCGTTATTATTTACTTCACAAGGGTGTCTGCTTTCAATGGCACCCAAACACAAAATACAAACATTTGATAACATGTACAATTAAATGCACGCAAAGAAATTTTTCGTTCACCGCCACTGAAAAATTCGCTAACTACACTTCGTTTACGAGTTGTATTTGTCACAAACGAATATTCAGTTTTCAAAAAATAAATCTTATATATATTTATATACCGCAAGCTATTTGGGTCATTATTATTTATTATATTAATTATCCTTCCCCCTGTGTCCGTCCGTTTTCTTATGGATTGCACTCACCGCACCTCTGTTGCTATCTCCGTCCAAGTATTAAGCAAATTACCAATTTGTCCAAAAAGTAGCTGTGAACTATAAGCGTTGTGTTTATACAACGAAGAGAAAAACAGACGAAGTTTTCAGTTGGAAAAACAAATTTTCCAATTGCTGCAATTTAAAAATCTCTCACGCTTATGACAAACGAAATTAATTTCCTGCAACTAAATGACGCGTTTCTCACAACTGACTATTATTATGACAACTATTGAAACGTTAGCAAATTACAATTTCAAGCACGAGAAACGAAGTTCGTTTGCGGAAAACTGGCAATAAACGTGTTTTTTTCATTGCATTTGTATTCACACGAAACTTGGTTAAAGTCCTTTCAAGGGCTGATATGGCAATTCCTTTTTTTAAAAAACTTTCGTTACAGATTTTTTAAGTTTATAAATACAGTTGTCGCAATCTAACAAAAAGCAGGCCAATGCAGTATCAAATGCCAACTATGCTGTGCCGTACGATTCCAATTTCAAAAACTCCCATAAAAATAAAAAAATTTACCATTTATGACACATGAATTTCTGCGAAACGTCGTCCTAATTTTTGGCGAAATTTTACATTTTGCAGTTTTATGATGCTATTGTGTGTCACTTTTCTGTGTTGCTTAAGACGCACTTCAAGGAATCATTTCTTTTGCTAGCGCAAAAAAATCGTAGTTTCAGAAAAAAAAACAAAACAAAAAATTGCACAAAAAACTAGAGCGTATTTTATGAACTTTTTATGAAATGTTGGTTTTTTTAGGCCAACAACGTCAGAAATTTTGTTTTTTTTGTAATTTTTTATTGTTATATCCGCTCCTGTTGTGGCTGCAGTTGGAAGTGGTTTGGTTTTCATGCGGGTCAGCTTTTGAAAATGCAAAAAAAAAAATATTTTATCTGCATATATTAGAAAGATATTTTTCAAGGACTTTTGGAAATTAGGCGGTAGTAATTGCCTTGAGCTGGTTATATTTTTGTTGCTGTGCTGTGTCTTAAAACATAAGATTAAGGTTCTTTCCGTTAAAAATAATGTTATATAAGGAAGTTCTCAGAAGAAATGTTAAGTCAAGGACTCTAAGACATTCATTAAAAAGTCATATTTCATATATGAGCACACAAAAAAAAAATTTACTTGCAAAAACATACAAAAAGCCAATAAAAACCCCTTTACAACTCTTCCCCGAAAATCCTTTTTCGCCAAATTTCCAACAAAAATTAAATAAAAATATGCAATATAACGAAATAATAGTGAAAACCCATATAAAAGGATAATAAAAGTAAAAGAAACGCTCTTATATAAGGTTACGTTTTATTGCAGAGAGTCAAGGCTCTTGGCAATTTTGGAAAATTAAAAAAAAAGTAAGTAAGGATAATGAATAAGAACTAAACGCTTCGCAGAATCCTTTTTAACCATTTACCATGCAATGGTTTTTTCGTTTTTATTTTGTTTTATTTTTTTATTTCAATTGCTGCAAAACATTTAATGCTTCCCTACAACAACACAAAACGCAGGATAACAACACCAACAACTGCAAGTGTTGTTCATTTAACGCACACATTTATTTGCAATACAAAAACAAAACATTTGCTTAGCTTTTATTCCTGTTATTGTTGTTGATGGTCTCCTGAGCGAAGGAGTTGCATGCTAAGGACATTTGACGAGAACGTCTACGGAATTCGCAATCACTTTTGTATTTATTTATGTACGTGTTTTGTGTGCACGCAAAATGTTAACAATTGCCGACAAAAACAACAACAACAGCATAAACTCACAATAGCTTAAAGACAATAAAAAGGATACGCGGAAGGCTTGCTGAGGAAGGAGTTGTTGTCGCGTATTTTTTGCTGGTTTACTTTTGCAGTTACTGTCGTTATTGTTGTTGTTTTCGAGTAAGGTAGCAGCAGCACACATACACGCACTTAAAGGATTGCGAGTTAAGAACTTTTTCTAAGCAAAAATAATAACAACGACAACTTCTGCTGGAATAGCGACACCAGCACGTCTCAAAACGTAAAAAGCCCGGCAAAGTTTGCTAAACATGGCACGATATGTAAACCATGCTGTGTGGCATGTAAAAAAAAGGAATAGCTAAGGATATAAAAAAAAAAAAAATAAAAATAAAAAATGGCGAATAGGCACAGTCAGTGTGACAAACAAAATATTGACAGATGACAAAATTGCGCCGCTGAAGACTGCGAATAATTTTTGCTATCTAAAACGCGGCGGGTGTGAGTTTTTTTTTTGCCACCATTCCAACGATATCCTTGTGTTCGTAAAAATTTCAAATCCTTTACTTCGCCGAAGGGCTGCTTATTTGCTTAAAACAATGCAGCACTCATAAAATGGCCATTAAAGCCAACAATGATCACAACGCTCTCAAGGACATTCAGTAGTTCGACGCTTAGTGTCAAATCCTTTTCGTCCTCATCATCCACACAGACACACACGCCGTACATTCATAATTAGTTCTGCTTAATTAACAGTATCTAGAAATTTGAGCAAAAATAAGTAGGTTACCATCGCACGCAAAGGATTACATTCAGAAAGTCAAAAGTAAGGCGCGCCCCTTCGATACACCGATGCGATCGTAGGAATTTGTTTATTTTGAAAACAGTTGACACCCTCGTTTTTGACACCAACAACACGCTGATCTCGGCGAGTGAATGTCTAGTTTTCATTGCTGCGTTGAAAAGTCAAGCCTAAGCCTTGCGATATCCTAACGCTAATCCTTTCATTTGTGTGCATTTAAGTTGAATATTTGCCTGCTTTCAATTAGCATTATTCTGTCCTTTAGAACAGCTATTATTTTGAGAGGCGTTCAAATTTTGCTGAAAATGAGGATATTTACTTGATTTTGTGGTACTCATAGGTATAGTCTTCAAAATATAGTTGAATGTTTAATCCTTAGAAATTAACTTTTGCTCTGTGAAGTAACACCCTCGTCGGATTGTTGGTTGTAGGGCTGGAAAAAGGAGTTGTGTTAAATTGAATTTCAAAATAGTTCGTTGAAAGATGAAAAAATGGCTTCGTCTGTAAGAGTGCACGACTAGGGTGGTTAAAATATTCGAACTGTCTCTCGGAAAATGGTCCTGTAGCTGATCAGTGACATTGGTTTGTTTTTAATAAATAGTTTTCAGCATATCCTTTTTATAAAAATGAATTCAAATATTAGGCAATACAGTCGTATTGAACTTTTTTATAAAAAGAAACTTATATAGTCCTTATTGTTAAAGAAAGAAATAATATGCTTGAAACTCAAATACTCAGAATATCTGTTTAATATTTTTTTCATAGCATTCAACCAGAGAAGATGCACTAAAATTTTAAAACATTCCACCGACTAGTGCTTATGGCCTTGATAGAGTACTATATAGATGCGCTTTTATATTCCACTATATTCCACCAAACAGTGCACATGTTGATAGCATGAGAAATATTTCCTTAAATCATCTTGGGAATCATCATCATCGTTGCATACTCGGAGACTTCAATCTAAGAAAAATATCATGGACTTAAATTGCTAGATGAAGTCTTTATAAGTACTTATATTAAATTTATTATTTGAAACTGTTTTTCCAGTTTCAAGGCCTGAAAGTTCTCTGCAAACACCCTTGATTATTACTTGTTTTATATGTTCTGTTATGATTTCGAAGGTGGTATCCGGGTTTTGGTCTGAACTAAGGTTGAATTCTGGACTAAAAAAAATATGGTCTTGTTTTCTTGTTTTATATCAGGTTAGAATTCAGGGTTGTGTAGTGAAAGTTTGAATTATATTCCAATTACAGCTCTGATATCACAACTGTAGCGTCTGAGTTTCGGGCCAGAAGGTCCAAAGGGCCAGAGTTAGTTATCTTCTAGAAAGTGAAACGCTTTTGATTAATTTAACCTTACCTTTTACGATTAAAACATATCTAGCGTGGGTGCTCAGATCTGACTAGAGCGTATCAAGTCCTCAAGATCAAGAAGGAATTAATACAATGAACATTCATAGTTTGTTTTCGTTTTTTGTTTTTTGGTGCATAATTATGCGAAGTTTTAGGAAAAAAGAGAAAAATTGCTTATTTTGATTAATGATCTCTTACTTATTTTTGAAAATATTTTTCATTTATACTCTTAAATTTATATGGGAAATATTTTTTCTCTACACGGAGAAGAGAAATAAAATTGTTATATTGAGCAAATATTTTGCTTGATCTAAGAAAATTTAAAATTAAGCCTAATTTGCTCAAATAAAAATAAATTAAATTAAGAAAAAAAAACTTATAGAGAACATTTATTTCTAAAATTGAGTAAAATATATGATCGTTTGAAGCAAGAATAAAATACTTGATTCTAGAACCTGGAACAAGACTTGAGTCAAGAAAATATTTTCTTAAGGCGGGAAATATACCCAGAGTCCGAAAAAAGAGGTAATGTTTGTGCATTTTTTTAAGGAAACCTAAGGGATATTTTTAAATAAAGGTTTTTATACCTTAAAATATACACATTCAAGAGTGTGTTTAGTTTTTTTTTATTACAAAAAAAATTAAAATTAAGGTAGATACAGCATGTTTTGTAGAGCGCTCTGAAAATGCGATGACAAGATTGCTCCTCCTAAATTCAACTGAAACAAAAAAATGAAATATTTTATTAAACTAGATACTTAAAACTCGTACTTGTCATAGCCGATTTTGAAAATATTGATTTTTCACAAAATGGTGGACTTTCGAACGTAAATTAACGATTTTCGACTAAAAATTCGTCATTATTTTGCCAATAACTAATGAACGAAGCTATGAAAAAATCCTATGACAAGTATGGGATTATTATGAATAAAATAAGCCTGCAAAAAAATCAAAACGATCGGTTCACTGAGCTTCGAGAAATTGGTCACCGACTTTGAAAACATGGTTTCGAGAAAAACGCGTTTGAAAATAAGTGCCAGCACTGCGCGTTCTAGAAGGCGGTTCACTCACTAGGCTATAACTTTGTTATTTTTTGAGATATCGATTTGAAATTCGCACTAAACATCTGCATGAATGCATTTGCTTTGCCTTCTGCAAAGTGTACAATGTTGTAGTGTACAACATTTTATGGTATGCTTCAAACTTGTGTACAGTACTTTCAAATCAAACAAAGACTGAAGCGAGCACTGTACAACATTCGGTTAGATCTAAGCAGAGTGTGTACATAACTTGTCGACCGTTTGTAATTATTGCATAGTTGCTTTGCTACAGATTACATTGCTGTCTGTTAAAAATACATCGAGTACACCTAGTGCTCGTAATGCATTCATTCTCTCATTATTTTATTGAATGTACTTTAGTTGACCAGTATGGATATTTTCAATAATGTATGTTTTATTTCTTTTATTGTTGCATGAATAATCACACAGCTTCACATTTATTATTTAATTCAATTTATATAAATTAATAAAAATAATTTATAAACAATCAATTAACACCCTATTAAATATATAAGTACATATGCATTCATTTTTTGTCTTCGTTCTCTGAAAACTTATAATAACATCAACATGTCATAATCACGCAAGTGCACATTAACACGTTGTCAACAGCACATAATCTTCTGCTTATACATAATGTCTATCTGTCTATCTGTTTAGACCGTTATACTTGGTGTACACCAAATCATTCCGAGAATAACACAAGTACGCGAGCAAAAATCATATAGACTGCTCGTCTGATTTGGGTACTGTTACATGAATGTTTTGTTTTTATTTTCTACTTTGCACATTCGTACTTGGTAGCTGAGAATGAAAGAGAGTAAGTATTTATATTTTAAGCAAATGTCTTGAAGCGGCGTTCGGGTCTATTCGTGCAGATGTTTAATTGGCACCACATAGTTTTGAGACTTAAAGCTTTAAGAAAATGTAAAAAAATTTTGAAAAAAAGTTCTGGGTATATTTCCCCCCTTAATTTAAGCAATCGCAGAGAATTATTTTAGTTTTCAGCAAATTATTAACTTAAATGAAGCAAATTTTTCTCACTTCAGCTTGTATTAGCATGCTTATAATTCACAACATGTTTACATGAAAACATGTTTAAGGTGGTGCGGATTGACAAGCTATGGTAAGGTTCGAAGGCGCAGTGTCTTATCTGTTACTTTACTTGGAAGCATGGAGGCGTCTACAAGATATATTAAGTATATTCGAATATTTTTTTATTATCGGTTATCCTACATCTTTTCTGAAGGATTTTCATTATAGTAAGAAATACAAGTTTCTAATATCAAGCAAAACATTCTAGTATTAAGAAAATTATTTGCTTAAATCAAGCAAATTATTCTAGTTTTCAGTAAATTCTTTACTTGAATCAAGCAAATTGTTCTCAATTGAAGAAAAATCAATTTCTCAAATCAAGCAAATTAATCTTGTTTTCAGCAAATTGTAACTTGAATCAATCAAAATTTTTTCACTTCAAACCAATTTTAGCAAATGTCTCTTGAATTAAGCATTTTTTCTAAATATCATATGTTTTAAATTTGTTCAATTCTAGCAAAATAATGCTTGAATTAAGAAATTTACAGTTGAGTGTAAACTGTTAGTCTATTTGCTTGATGCAAGCATAGAATGTTGTATTTTTTTGTCCGTGTAGCATAAAAGGGTCTCAAGTTAAATGAGAAGCATTGAAAAAAGTGTTTCTGGTCATTTCTCGTTAATAATGGTAGTTATTCTTGAGATTAGATACATATTCAACAAATACAAAGTTTTGTTGTTCACGAGACTTCTGGTATAGGATAAACTTTTTGGAGTTAGTTGCAAACAACTTAAAACTAAAACCTTAAAGTGGGCATGACAATCACAAGATAGAATGCTATAAACTTAAAATACTATAATTTCAGTTCCAATGTACTGACTGAAACGATTTGGAGCTAGCCTCCAAACATAATCAAGCAAAATCCTAATAGAATCCTATAAAGAATAAAAAAATAAAAATTTTAACTCTAAATCCATTGCTGATACTTTACTTATAGAAAATTATCATCAAAATATATTAAGTATTTAAATAACTCTCATAAGACCTCAACTTCAAACATATCAATTGATACATTAAACAAAATAATTATGTTTCACTAAAAGTTTTTGTCGTGTAAATAAAAAATAAAAAAATAAATAACTTGCCATTTCAGCCCTTGAAAGGACTTTGACCTAGCTTCTTATGATCAATTGTGTTGTGCGTGTTATTAAGTTTGTACACAATTGACCAAAAACCGGACCTACAGGTTTAACGCCGACTCCGAACGGCGATGAACGTAATGTTCTTGTTCTCAAGAAGCTTTACATGGCATTTTGAATACTCTCTGAGGTTTGCCATTGTCAGCAGAGAGGTGGTGGCCGTACAGAAAAATCATTTTAATTCAAATTATTTTCTGTCGCTGCTGGGATTCGAACCTGGGTCTCCAGGTTCGTTGACATAGAGGCCACGCACTTTAACCAACTACGCCACGGACGCCACCTGTTTTGTCCTGTAAACCTGTCTTAAATCGATATTGTGGAGCGTATTTGAAAAATTTGCATGAAGGGTCACAAAAGTTGTGCAGATTTATAATGAAATGGTCCAATTAAGATAGAACTAGGCTTGTTGAAAGGTCATCTCAAAAACAATTTTATGGAATATTAATTTTCGTTGATTGTTCTTTCCATCAAGCTCCATCACTTGTCTTATGGGAGAAAAAAATTCAGAAATTTTGTTTGAGTAAAAGTTTACATTTCAAGTATAAATTGGGTGTAAAATAATTTAATGAGGAGTAAATTTAAGTACGGGAGGAAATTGGGTCAGTTTAATGATCTCCTACAAAGTGGGCGTAACCGCAAGAAGCGGAAAGTAATCGGCATTGCTACTCAAAACCTCCATGTCAATGTTATGTCTACATGTAGAAGATGTAAATTGGAATGCAGGTTTATAGGTTTCTGGTAAGGATTATTTCAAGAAATAAAAGTGACACTCTCACCCAAGAAAAAAAGGGAGTTATCTACTTAAAAACGATATAAATTTAAATTTGTACGCATTTATACAAGTAGTCTGAGAACTTTTTCTGGAAATCTTAAGAAGACGTAGAATTAGGTAGAAGTAGAAACGGTAAATAGATGTTTTTAATAAAAACAAAGCTTTTAAGACAAATTTAAGATTTTTTAAAAACTAGCATGACACCATCCTTCTATTGTTAAGTAGGCATTATGTACAAAAGTCAATTTACTAACGGTTTTGTAGTAAGAATAAAAGGAATTCAGGTCTAACGGTCTAGAAGCAAATGACTCTGTGTGAAAACTGAGCTTGATATTCCTTCTCAAAAGAAGGAGCAATAATTACAAAATTATTGAATCTTGATGAGATTCAGATATGACATGAGCCATAACGTTTTAGTTATGATGTGTTTATGTCTAAGTTATGGTAGGTTCTGGTTATGATTAAGCTATGTGTGTTACAAACGTATACACGTGGACAGCGTCCGTAACTTTGTTGTAGCCTATTTTTTTTTTTTATTTTATATAAATTTTAATTAACTCTTTACATATTTTAAC
The DNA here is from genome assembly GCA_943735915.1 of Pherbina coryleti. NCBI lineage: Eukaryota > Metazoa > Arthropoda > Insecta > Diptera > Sciomyzidae > Pherbina > Pherbina coryleti. Next base: position 4,003,643 of record OX030951.1, read on the forward strand.
TTACTTAGTCTCCACTAAAATTGGTTAAAAGCATTCCATTTAAAAAATCGAACGGCAATCTCCTCAGAATACGTTCACTGAGAAAGTTAAGCCGCACAGAGTTCCAAAATTTACACAAAATGTTGTGTTACTAACTCTCAAAATCCACCAAACCTGTCGTATTTTTTAATTGTATAGAGTGATGTTAGGCCTGCTGATATTTTTTTTATACGTAATATAACAGTGATAGTTTGATTGAATATCCAATCGGCAATAGATCCTTTACAACTATGGTTTTGCTTCTTTGCTATACAAACTAAGTTAAGTTCTTGCAAGCTTGATCTTATCACAGCTCAATCGCTCTGTTCCGTCGCACGCACAATATTAAGAAGGACATATAAATAACCCTTTGCCGTTAAACAGCAGCAGCAGCAGCGGCACATTCGGCACATTCGGCACGAAAATCAATTTACTTGAAGCTTAACCCGTTTAAAAATATTAGCCGGATAAATCAGTCAGTATCACAAGGAAGTCGCATGCATCACACGGTGGCTTACACGTGTCCTGACAAGTATATCTACAGAGAGTAACGTGAAATCCTTAAAACAAACGAACTATAAGAGAAAATTTGCCATAAAAAAAAATTATACGCATTATACCGCATTGCATCTTCCACAACCTCCAACTCCTGCGCTTAACCCTTTTTTTAGTCATTCATTTATAGATTTTCTCTTTTTTCGCATTTTCCCAGTGAACACAAAGCAAATCCACAGATAAATCACGATAAAATAAGAAAAATCAAAGCATAACATCAGGCGCAGCGCGCCTTAGTTATAAATCGACATATTTAGCGAATTTATTGACAGAGCGTTTTATAAGCGTTTTATGAGCAATTTAGTGTAGTTAAAGTTGTTGTTGTTGTTGTTGTTGCGCACTTTCCTTTGGGCACTGATATGGTGATTAAGGCAGCTAATGTGGTTATGGTGGCACCGCTGACGTGTGTGATATTCTGTGGGGGGAGGGATTTCAGCTCATTATTTTGGTCGGCCTTGAAAATGGAACTTTAATGTGGTCGTTCACACACAAACATACGAACTTTATGCTCAGACATGTTTCTTGCTTTTAACCCTTAAGTTCTGCGCCGCTTGTGCGACGACAAAAGTTTTCCATTCTTAGGGTAGCCCAAAGTAATGCTTCAACAGCTTGGCTTGCATTAATTATGAACTGTCCGTCTGTCTGTTTCTTTCTCTTTATCATCTTGAGTCAAATTGGAGTCACCTTGTGTCACCTCGCTGTGTTTGTGGGCGGAATTCTGGTGTTTGGCGGGCTCACCCAGATTTAAGCCTGCGTGTGTCTTACATAATTTATAACCTGGCACAAGTTTTCCAAAGTATTTTAATGCTTCGCATAATTAATTTGAATTTTGGCAACATTTTAAGGATATGCGCTGCGTTGTTGTCTTCAAAAATTGAAAGGATCTGGCGTTATATTTACTCGAGGATTTCATCGGCTGTGTGATGTTTTAATGGAATAAAGGATTAACGCGACGCCAAATTGAAGCAAGTTGGAGACATGAACGAAGCAGCAGGGCTTAAGAATAGGTTGAAGTTGGTGTTAATGAGAATTGACACTTTGCTAGTGGAGGGGAGAGGATACTTGGGTGTGAACTGGGAGTGGCATATAACACTTGGTGACGAAGTCCTTGCATGAATTTGTGGCTGAGAAAGTGTAGCAGTTGTTTTGGATTTCCAGAGTCGTCGGTAGCAGGATTAACGTTTCATCTGGCCGTCAGTCAAAACACTTAAAGCCAGATTTTTTTTTATTATTGCAACAATCGTTAATTTTTTTTTTGATATCTTCATTTGTTGATTTCCCAACCGACACCAAAATCCTTGCAGCACGCACATCAAATTAATTAAAATGTCAGCAAAATATGTTTCCAGCCGAACGTTGTTGGTCCTCAGTTCACTCTGGCGGATTCGGCAACAATCACAGATGCAATCCGTCAGTTTTCGTTGACAGAACGCTCAATGTGGGTAAATAGCAAACAAACTACAATAACAACAATACCAGTTATAGAAATATATAAAAATAGCACAATTACAAGAACAACAACAAGCTGGTATTTTTAATAACTGCATAAAGCAACCCCTGCTGTGAATTGCGCTGCCATCACGTTATTCTGCAATTTTTTGCGATCAAGTTACAAGTTAAACATGAAAAAAAAAATGCAATAATAAGAACTTTTAAAACCAAAACTACAGTCTAAAAATAATTACCACGTAACGGCCAGATACGCCCGTAGGTACATCTTCATCACTCATGCCAATCAATCGGCGTTGATGTACGTCAATTTGGCACACTAAAGAGCTGTCATAATTTTCCCCCTCTACTGGTCTTCAGACACGTCAGTATCGAGTCAAACGCCGTAAGGGTCCCAAATTGTCAGTATTAAGTCACTTTCACTCAAAATCTACACAAATTATCATTAAATCCCAGCTGGGTGTGATTTTTTCTTCGAAGTGTTCTTATTTTTCCACACAGTGTTGCATTAAGTGGGTAAAATCTATCATGTAACGCAGTCCAATACGTCTTTATTAAATTTTATTGGGAAAAATGATTTTTGTATCATTATGTTGGTGGCTAACGTTCGCACGGAGAGAATAAATCAAGCATTCTATGCTTGAATCAAGCAAATAGGCTTTCAGTTTATACTCAAACGTAAATTTATCAATTCAAGCATTTTTTTGCTAGAATTGAGCAACTTTAAAACACATGATAGTGAGGAAAAAAAAATGCTTAATTCAAGAAACATTTGCTTAAAACTCAAGAATATTTTGTCTATATTCCAGACTAATTTTTGCTTGAAGTGAGAAAATTTTTCTGGATTCAAGTAACAATTTGCTGAAAAATAGAATAATTTGCTTGATTTGAGAATTTGATTTTCATTGAATTGAGAAGCACGTGCTTGATTCAAGTAAAGAATTTACTGAAAACTAGAATAATTTGCTTAATTCAAGTAACACATTTTCTTAATACTAGACTGTTTTGCTTGATATAAGAAACGTAATATAATGAAAATCCTTCATAAAGATGTAGGATGATAACCGATCATAAAAAACTACTTGAATATACTAACCTTGTAGACGCTTACATGTTTGCAAGTAAAGTAACAGATAAGACACGGCGTCTTCCAAGAATCCGCACCATCCGCACCATGTTAAACATTTTTTCATGTAAACATGTTGTGAATTATAAGCATGCCAATATTAATGGCGTGAGAAAAATTTGCTTGAGTCAAGTTTTAATTTGCTGAAAACTAGAATAATTCTTTGCGATTGCTTAAATTAAGAAAATATTTTCTTGATTCAAGTCTTGTTCCAAGTATAGGGTATTTTTTTAAGACCTTGAGAACTTTAAATAATAATACAAGACAGAAATATTGTTAGAATTAATTTTTTTTTATTATAATCTGGTAAATAATTTCCTGGCATTTATTTTTTAAATATGATTTCTGGCATGTGTCCGCCGCGGCTACGAGTTACATAGTCCATTCGATGAGTTCAATTTTTCTCTATATTTCTTATTCACTATTTTTCCAATAAATCTGGCCGTATGGCGTCAATGGTGGCTTGAATATTGGCTTCCAATGCAAAGAGTTGCTGGTTTGTCGGCATAAACCAGAGGTTCCCACACTTTTTTTTCTCATAGACCACTTTCAAAATTTAACTGGTTCCGGTGGACCCCCTGCAGCTACATTTCTACCATATTCCCGAAACTCTACAAAAAATGTGAAGATAAGATCTACTATGGCAACTTGCGTTGTGGCTGAGTTCCAACCACGAATTAACGTAGGCCCCCGTCGAGTCTCCCGTGAACCACCTGAACCACTTTGAGAATCAATGGCATAAACCAATGTCTCAATATGGCCCCGTTAAGTCGCACGAACGAGGGGGCCAGTTAACATGACCACTTCTGGAAATAAAGTTGTCACTAAATTGACTTTGCAATAAATTGATTCTAAGCGCGCTGTATGGCAAGTTGCGCCGTCTTTTTGGAACGAAATGTCGTCGATGTTTAGCTGATTAATTTTTCGAAACTAATAATCAGTCTGCATGGCTCGATAGCGTTCGTTATTCACCGTAACGGCAGCTTCTTTCTCATTTCGGGGTCTTCTTCAACTTTTCGCGCTACAGCAGCAATATTCTCTTGGGTACGCACATTTCTTTATCTTCTTGATGGTTTTGAATCGAGAAGAGTAAAATTAGTGTGAAAATGATCAATAACTGCAAAAATTGCTTGCTCACTAGGCCGATTATGTTGACTCTAAAATGAACGAAGTGCTCTATGAACTTCGCGAACAGATTTATTTTTTTCAAAGTAAATTTCCACAATTTGGAAGCGATGTACTGGCGTTAAACGATTCATGATGAATTGCCAAGCCCTTCTGAACAGAAATGTCAACACAGTTTGACATTCTCAATTGTCAAACCATAGACAACAACCATCAAAACTTCTCATGCAGCTGTATTTTAATCTTGTTTCAAGCATTTATTTAATCACACAATTTTAGAATTAAAATATTAAAATATTTAAGATTGCCAGGATATAAAGCGCCAGAAAATTGTTTTTTTAAGGATACATAGTATTATAAAATAATGCAGTTTAAAAAATGGAAAGAAGAAAAAGCGTGCTACTTGAACGCGGGTTATGTCACTTACCCGTCGCTGCAGTCATAAAATCGTCAGATATCCTAGAAAGTCATCTTCCTTATTGTATGTATATGACGAGAGATTTACGAGCTCTCGCGCACGTCTTTCCACGATCACAAATGCAACATTTTTTAGCACTTACCTAACTTTACGCAATTCTTGGGCACGGCTGAGCTGCTTTCCGCGAATTTTTACAAATTTTTTATTTTAGTTTCTCATTTTTTACGCAACAAAGCATTATCCTTTTATTATCCTTTGAGGTTTTTCTTCGCTGCAACTAGATTTATGCGTCTAAGCGGTAAAAAGCGCGTTTCTTTTATTTTATTGTTAGACATTTTCTCGCGATTGCGCTTTTTAAGGTCAAACCAAGAGAACGTAGACTGAATGTCCTTTTTTGTGGATGTTTTTCTTTTTTTATGATCAGCAAAATGTTTTTAGATTAGATATTTTGGACAATGGATATGTTTTCAAAAGTATGTCTTTGCGTAAAATTTATCATTTTTGTGGTGTCCTTCTGGATCTTCCAGTTGCGTGCGTTTTTTAGGTGACTCAAAAGTGCGACATGCTGCTTGAAAAAGAATTCTTTGAAGTTCACAGGCATGTTTTTATTTTTGTATGAACTTTTTTAGGTATTTGTTCGTGCTTTTTCTGGAGGGATGCTTTTGGTTTTGTTATTTTTTAGGTTTCTAGTTTTTTAGGTGACTTTCATTTGCGTAAAATTTTGTGTAATGATGTTCTGGGAATTATTTATGGTTATTTAAAGAGATTTTGTTGCACAGTTTCGAGGAATTTTTTGGAATATTTATGAACCGCTTGAGCAAGACACGAGTTTATGACGTAATAGAACACATCCTTACTGAATTTGAGGATGGCCAAGGCAATGGTTCTGATAGTTTTGATTTTTTATAGTTTGAAAGGCCATATTGGTGTCCAATTTAAGCTTCGGAAAAGGATTTAATTTTTGGTATTGGAAAATTAAGTACTTTAATGAGTTAAAGTAAAGTTCAAAGTCCTTTTTGAAAGTTTTAAGAGCATGAAAATATGTAGGTAGAGATGTCGTGGCTGTCGAAAAAATGTTGGAGGTTAATACAAAATTCCAAGTTACACTGTGAAAAATATGTCTCATGATTGATAATGTTTTATGTAAATCTAATTCATATTCTTAAGGAATAATGAAGCAAAAGGGTATCAAATGCCAAAGAACCTCAAAAATATTCAATGCTGCCACTTCAGAAAAGTTTACTTTTGGGTTAGGTGGGCGACTGAAATTGTTAATACTTAGATCAATTTTCTCATGCAGTACAAGCATCAATTTCACAAGTCCTTGTCCTATCCCTGCTCAACTTAACTGGCATTAAGTGACTCAGTGTCAGCTTAAAATGTCAAACAAATAATAAAAAAATAAGAAAATTGGCAAACGGGCTGACCTCCACGGACTACTCACCATTCAAGCTACTAACTCCGCTTGCCAACTGAACAGCTGAATGTTTCGCAATTGATGCGATAAACGGTCAAAAAGTCATGAAAAGGACGTAGACCTTAGTGCTATTGAATGAAATCTTTGCTTTATACATCCTTTGATGACATGATGCATTCATTCATTCATTCATTCATGCCAAAATGCAATGCAAAAAATAGTGATTTAGAAAGAAGGTCCTTGCAATTTTGTTGGCACAATTAGATGGTGAATTTGGCAATGTTGTTGTTTTTGTTGTTGTTGCTGCTGCTTTTATTATTAAATACTGACGACATCCTCTCGACTTTTGAAATGATTTTCGCATCTGTTTATTCCGGTACTTGGCTACGATCGCCTCGGGGCTGGGGTGTGCATGTTCTCTAAGCCCGCCAATAGTGAGCTAGCGAGAGAGAGAGAGACACAATATAACAGCATATTTTGACATACAGATAGCACGGCTCTACAGTACCGAATACGTTGCAATAGCATGTTGCTGCATCTATAGTAATCATCATAATTCTAAATTGATATCCTGTAGGGATGTTTTGATACAATATTTACCTTCTTCATAATTGAAATGTGTAGAAGCAGCGTTACCACTCTTGTTTTTACCGGGAAACTGTTATTTTTGTGACTTAATTTTTAAGGCTTTGTGCGCCATTTGTGCGGATGTTGCTGCATGCGGCGTTTTTGTGTAATCCTTGAAAGGCTCAAGCATCGTTGCCAGTGTTGACTTCATTTAACATTGACTCCACTGAAGTACTAATGAAAATAATCGAAACAAAGATTTATAAAAAAAACGATGTCGGGTTACTCACTGAGTTCCATTCGCACTCATGTTTATACAAATTCACAGCAAGAGTTCCTGACTTTCCTGAGCTGGAATAAAAATGCACTAAGTCCTGGCAAGCACATTGGTATGCGAGACTCTCCACGCTGCAATGAGTGGTGTTGTGCCCACGTGCTGTTATTTTGTTTATTTATATAGGATAATGCAAGAATTCATCTTGTTTTACCGTGTATTTGTGCCATTTTTTATATATTTTGCAATGTTTCTGAGTGTTGAACTGTATTCAAGTGATGCTTGACCACACTTGAGTACTCAATTATGTTGGCAAAATCGATCGATGTTCATTGTTATGATCCAGAAGTTGTTGTCTAACCAAGGACCACCTAAATGTTTGTGGAAAACTGCTGCTGAGCTAAAGAGAGAAACGAATATTTCTTGAAATAGTTATCCATGGAAGTGCTTTGACCAAATGACCCACATGTTCGGGAAACCTGGAAGGAAAGAGTAAGACTTTTGAAAGAGTAATGAAAAGTAATCCATTTTTTTTTTTTTTGTTTTTTTTTTTTTATAACATGTGCTGCGCTTTGCCAGATTTATGCTGTCATGTACCCTTTGGTTTGGTCCCTTTTTTTTAAATGTGAGCTACATTACTTTTTTCAGAATAGAAAGTCGTACTGTAATGTGCTCAAGGAGTGCTAAAATGTGCCATAGAGGAATTCAAGTTATGCTTATATTTACGAGTCTTCGAAGGTAAATGCGTTTATTAAAATATCAGCCTTATTTTCAAATCAAGAACATAAGTTGTTTGATAAATTGTTCAGTCTTGATCGTATTATTCATCAATGTGACGCACAAAACAGATTTTATTCTCCACTCGGAGAGAAATAATATTCTTATATTATGTAAATGTTTTGCTTGATTTAAGAAATCTTTGATCTTTCTAAAATTGTGTGATGAAATGATTGCTTGAAAAAAGAATAAAACACTTGATTCTAGAACCTGGAACAAGACTTGAATCCAGAAAATATTTTCTTATTTTAAGCAATCGTAGAGAATTATTTTAGTTTTCAGCAAATTGTTTACTTGAGTCGAGGAAATTTTTCTCACTTCAACTTATATTTGCATGCTTATAATTCGCAACAGGTTTACATGAAAACATGTTTATGATGGCGCGGATTGACAAACTATGGCATGGTTCGAAGGCGTAGTGTTTTATCTGTTACTTTATTTAGAAAAATGTAAGCGTCTACAAGATATATTAAGTATTTATATTCGAGTCATCCTACATCTTTGTTGAAGGATTTTCATTAAAATAAGAAAATTAATTTTATAAATCACGCAAAATATTTTAGTATTTAGAAAATTGTAAACTTAAATCAAACAAATTATTTCAGTTTTGTTTTTGAATCGAATTGAATTGTTACTTGAATCAAGCAAATTTTTCTCACTTCAACCAAATATTAGTCTCGAATATAGAAAAATTTTCTTGAGTTCTAAGCAAATGTTTCTTGAATTAAGCTTTTTTTTCTCAATATCATGTGTTCAATGTGCAAAATAATGCTTGAATTGAGAAATTTACGCTTGAGTCAACTGGTAGCCATTTGCTTGACTCAAACAATAGAATACTTGAATTTTTTCTCTCCGTGCATATTCTCAGTATAGCGCAATTTTTGAATTTTTGTAAAGCGGCACATGATAGCACAAATTGGTCATATCTCAGCACAGATTGTATATTTTCTTTTAAGAAATATTCAAAAATATCGGAGCTTACTTAATGCACATGAGAAAAATGGTTTTTTTATAAATTCCTAAAATCACACAAAGTTTAGAAAAAAATTTCATTAAAAATATTAAACGAACTATAAGTTCAAGCAGAATGAAAAAAATGTAAGCACATAAGAAGCGCCGGTCTAAGCAGCACACCCTGTAACTGCTGCTAATTAAGGGTTTAATTCTATTAAATTCTCAAAAATATTTAATACAAACATCATATTAAGAAATCATAACAGCATTTATCCTCATATCAGGGCGTAACACACGCACTCAAACGCACACTCACGTAAACTCCTGTACAACATCCTTGATTTGATGGTCTGGGACATTGTTTGGCCTAATAACAGGGTGGGTTGCAATTGTAAAAACTTCTCGGCTAAATGCAGGCATTTTAATGCAATTGAGTTGCAGTTGGAACCAGTAACTCGAAAATTCAATTCAAAAACAAAAAAAGAAGTTGAAAAAAGGCGACAAACAAGGACTTTAAAGGGAAGCCTAATTGAATTGTAGAGAATCCAAAAATAAAAAAAAACAAAAAATAATAAATTATAAAAGTGCCAAACGAAAATTGCAACTACTATTTACAAGAATGCGAACAGCAACAACAAAAGAAAAGACAATAACAACAACAACAATAATAATCAGCCAGACTATAAATATTAAACGGTTTTACGCCGCTGCTTCCTGGCTCAAACGAACGGAACGCATGCGCCCTTTAACAATGTGTGTGACTATGCTTGTGTGTGTGTTGGCTTCACATTATTTTGGCAGCAATGAGTCAAAATGAGTGAATGACAAACAGAACCTCGTACGCATTGAAAGGACCTCACAGCGTAACCAACACATAGTTTGCCAATTTCTTGCTAATCATGCATGAGCTACAGAAGGACCCTCGACAATTATTTTCTAAAAAAAAAGATATTTTGTCAAATTTAAATCGTACACAACTTTTCATTTCCATAAAAAAAATATCGTTAAGGAAAGTGTTAAATACAGTTATATAGCTCATCGTTAGCGATGCTTTGATGCCTTTTTGCAAATCATCAGCAACATCATTAGCAACGTTTTCACGCACGGATTTTTGTTTTTTGATGATTTCGTGGAATCATTTGCTTGTTATCGTTTGTTTCCTTTGTGAATTGTCCGACACCGGGTTAAGGTGTTGCGGTAAAGGTTTGATGAAAATATTTTGCTACTGTTCGGTTATAAGCGTGACTAAATGAAAAATATTGGAATCAAATGCAAATATTTAGTCATTCAGTCATTGTTCCACGTGACGGCGGCATCCTTTGGTGAAATTGCAAGGCGGCATATTTGATGCAGAGATACTGTAAAATTAACAAAAGTCTTAAAGACTTGTGGCAACTGATATTTCTTGTTATAAGTAGGAACATATTATAATATTTTGTCCACTCAATTATTTTGAAATTCTAAATTCTAACAAGACATTTTTAAACAAGAAACTCAAAAAAACTATCCAACATTTTTTAATGTGAGCATAATTAATAAAAATTTTGGCACTTTTCTAATCTAAAGGTCAGCAAAAACTCTTCCCTGAGTATAATATTGTCCGATTTATTCGCAGCAGGAACAACATATAGTATTTACCTATTTCTCCACACTGCCTTTTTTCCTCAAAAATAGAATAGATCAGAACTGTACTACTGAATAATGGGTTATATTTCAATAATATTGGAGAAATTTTTTCGACGAAGCCTTGACGACGCTATCAAGCGCTATCACTATCAGATACTATCGGTAGGGGGTAGGTGCGTCAGATATAGAATAGTCTGATTCTCCATCTGTTGACATGATGTCAGCCGTAAGCATTTATACTGAAATTTCGTAAAAGAAGCAAAATTTAGCTTCTTTCTTAAAAATAAAGATCAATTTCGCAAATTAGCCAAATCGGATGAAAACAACGACTACTTTCAGTACAAAGTGAATTTATCAAAACAGTTTAATTTACAACAAATAAGAAAAAAACTAATATAACGACTTGAAATTTAGGAAAGCTAGCTTTGATTTTTAATATAAACTCTGAATTCAAAATGTGTCAAAATCGAATGAAATTCCACACAACTCCCATACAAAGTGACGTCATCAAAATACCAAAACCTTCATAAATTTCACTTAAATGATTATATTGATTTCATAATTTACAAATAAGCTTTCATATTTAATACGCATTCTATGTTTTAAGTTTAAAAAAATTGGATAAAAATCATGCATATCCTCCACACAAATTGACGTCATCAAAATTATAAAAGTACCATAGCTTTCTTTATTTTTTCATATGAAGTATTGACTCTATTGAGTTCATCTATTATACTCTTAAATTCAATCGTAAATGAATTTTTTGCATCATACACGTAAAGAAACGCATCATTTAGTTGCAGGAAATGAATTTTGTTTGTCATAAACGCGAGTGATTTTTAAATTGCTGCAATTGAAATAAAAAATTTCTTTGCGTGTAGTTGTATGGCAGATACCGCTCTCCAATTCAAGTTGATCCATTTTTTCTGGTGGTTTGTTCTCGATGTATTAAAATTCATTTCCATTAATGCCTTTTGTGGATTAGCATCGAAGTAATACGGTCCGATGCCGAATTCAAATATAAATTTCGGTGATAATTTCTGGTAGTATTTGTCCTTGTTCAACTTTGCAACAATAGATTACATCCGTAGATTTTTAGATATTCCGTTATACTATGCTAAATAAAAGTGTTGTGCCAACTTTTGTGGTCCAATCCCACCCATCAACCAATATTTTTTTTTGTGACTTCCAACCACAATTGGCCAAATTTGGGCCTCAATGCAATCAAACTGCATAATGCAATCTGACCTACTTGTATTCATCTTACCTATTTTTAACCAGATTTGATTAGTTTTGGACTTTGTATTCACTATCAGATGTGTGGATAGTGTGACCATCTGTCCTATTTACTCGATTGTTTTCGATTTTCAGATTTCTCTATGAAAAAGAAAGTCTAAAACAGGCTTTTACGCTGAGAGGGCAATATGGGGCATTATGAACTATAAGCCTGATATGTAGTAATAAAAAATTATACGCCCCCTATTAAGTTCCTTTCAATTTTTGTACGGTTCGTTAAACTGACCAAGTCGATAGGTCGAAAATATTATCTGTGCTCAAATACTAGCTTCATCTAGTGATGCATTACAAAAAGTGGTTACCATCAAAACCTTGATGAAAAAAATGCATTATTGTCCCAACTTTCATGATGATCGGCGATGACCGACATCCATTTTTATATAAATATTTGTAGATTCAGGGCGCAGTCCCAGGAATTCGCTGTTATCATTTTCATTCTCGATGATTTTGGGATGGTTCACGGATCTGACTCCCTAACAGGTTAAACTCCCTAACGTAAAGTTACGGTTCACCTGAGCAAAGTGATTTCAAGTGACTCTGGAGACTTTTTTTTTATAAAATGAGTGGCATTTATAAAAGTGCCATTCATATAAAATGTTATTGTCCTTATAATACAAATGTAAGCGATTAAAACAAACGGTTAGGATTCTAAACTAGAATCAGATATTGTCCGTTATAACCTTTGCAGCGGTTTTAGGATTGTTCATCTTTATATAAATAAAAAAATTAAATATTTCAATTTTTTTTTTTGACATAAGCCATAGAGTATGGCGCTTCATATGTATACTATCCCAAAAATTGATGAAACCCACGTTACTTTACCTTTCAATCAAAGCGTTTTGCAATTCTGTGTCTATTTTTCGTAAGAATATTTTAATTTTTTCATCCGTATTTGCTTTTATATAAAATCTTTTTTGTATTTATATTTTGTGTAAAATATATGAATTTTTATTCTTTGCAAAATTTACCCCAAACCAATGCCAGGCAATCACACAAAAAGAACATTTAAAAAAAAAAAATGACGTCATCACGGTTGACACATTGTTGACGTGCAATTCGAGTGATATGCAGAGAATAATGTATGAATGAAATGCATGCATGAAACTACTGGCAGTATTAAATTTTCTGGTTACAAGTCTTCATTAAAATCAACATATCCTATGCTGGACCCTTACCCAAAATAGACAATTTCATAACCATCATTTGAATAGTGATTTGTTGTTTTTTTTTTGCATTCATTGTCAAGGTTTGTCTAATATTCAGTGTTGTTTTCTTTGTAATGCGCTTGAGTTTCATGCATTTAACGGTAATTTATGCAGCACCATATTGTTTGTGTTGCTGTTGTTGTTGAGCTAACTCATTTTGACAGCTTGTTTGTTGTTTTTGCTTAGTTTTTATTGTTGTTGTACGCTTGTTAATTCACTGCGTTATGCGATGAGTGATTTTTATTTTACTTCATCCCATTTATTCTATTTCATTCTATGTTGTTATCATTGGGGTGAATTCTGTCGCCAGCCCACAGGACGCATCACAGCATATAAATAATTTTAAAAAAATTTCACCTTTGTACTTTTGTGAAATTGTGATTTCTTAATGTTTGCGTTGATGGACGATGCAATATGGAGTATAACTTATCGAGAGTGTCTGCTGTTGTCCTTGGTGTTTTTTTTTTCTGGTACATTTTTGGTGGATTGAATTGGTTTCCACGGTTTTATTTTTCAATGTATTTTTTTTTCACGATTATTTGACAACCTCAGCCTGTTTATTAATGATAAAGTCATGGTAAATGTTATAAGTTAGGAAAGCGATACTCTTGAGGCGTGAGAATATTTCTATCGGGAATTATTTTTGAGTGGAAAATTCTATGAAACGGTGGATATTAAAGATAAATATTTCAAGGTTTTCAAAAAAACATGATGAGCTTTCGATGCAGAGATATTTTCTTGGAGAGTGTATTAATGTACTTCTGAAATGATAATTTTTTAGAAGAATAACCAGTAGATTAAACAGCTGTTTCGATTGTCACTTCACCAATTCATCAGCAACCTACTTAAGACAACATTCAGCAAAACCAATGCGGAATTATAAGTGCCTTTCACATCAAAGCAATGTTTTCCTAGTTTTTTTATAAAATTGTTGCATATTTTATTTTATTTTTTTTTTCTAAAACTAGAAAATAAAACCAACAAACATAAAATCACGGGAATAAAAAGAAAAAAAAAAACCTGCATAATTTGCCCATTAGTGTTAACAAGCGATTTGGCGCTAAAATGATAACGCTTCGAGCCCAATCAGGATCAAGGATATAAAATTACAAAACAAAGCGAGACGAACCAGGACACAAATGCACAAGACGAAAAAATAGACAGGCAGGCAGGCAGTCACAATTATGAGGACATCAAGAATTTTATGAGGAAATAGGAAGCAACACTCTGGCACCCCTGAAAAGGCAGGCATCTTTGATGAAAAATACCGACAATAAGTAACGCTCCAATGACGTAAGCATAGCGTAAGGGAAACGTATCTGCTGCTCATCACTACCACTCCTCGCTGCTGCTGCTGTTAATCTGCTGAAATCTGTGCCATGATGATTGCCAGTTGATCCATACAAACAGAGGAAAACATTAATATAAATATATGCAGTTATATTTGATGTTTATTGTTGTAATTTTTGTTGTTGTTTATGCTTTCTCCACTCCATATTCATTCACAATCTTGCAGAGATTAAAGGCGCGCGATAAGGTAATCAGCTTCACAGGTAATCCAGGCCAACCAGACTCAGGACAGGAAATAAATATTACATCAACAATTGCAGGAAGAAAAGAAAAACAAAAAAAAAAAAAAACGGATATTGAGACGATTTCTAAACTTAACCTTTTGCTCGTCTTAATGTCTGTTTCAACACTCTGCCAAGGGACATTTATTCATTCTTAGCTATGCGCATTCATCAGATAAAAGGATAACGTAATTGTATCTAATAACTGAAGGACGAGCTCACTACTAGTGCGCTACTTCAACTACTCAAGGACTAATCTGTTTGTTGTTTGTGTCTAGCGGCTTGTCTTGAGATACAAAGATATTCATCATTGTTTTTTATTGATAGACATCGGACAATCGAAGTGAGTTTTTATCTTAGTTTTAATCCGATTGCACTGAAAAAAAAAAACAAACATTTCATTCATGTTTTCTGCTGCTCTTCGAGTATTTCGAGTGTTTTTCAATGACATTTGAATAAAAATATGAATGCGAGAGAAGACGTTCCACAGTTCCACTCTAGAAATTGCCAAGAGTTAGCTTTAAAAATCATGGCAATGGTATGGTAGGTAGTGTGGAGATCAACTTAATGATGGTCATATTCCGTCAAATCAAAACATTTGTTGCCCAACTTGTTCCGCGTTGATTAATTGTTGCAACACGCTCATCTGACAGCGTCGCACAAAAACGTCTTTTCTTCTGCCAGAAGATATAAATTATTTAATAAACTTTTTACAGTTCTTTTTCTGGGTTTTGGCGCAGTTTTTAATGGCGCTAATTTAACGATGTTTGTCAAGTATTCTATTCCATGCGGCGTTGGTAGCGACGGTGGCGGTGGCGGCGTTGTTTGGTCTGGTTTTGCACAGGCATGAGATCAAAGCGCAGCTCGAGTGCAATTTTGCGCATCCGATCTTCTGCTGTCCCAGCTAAAAATTTATTAAACCATTAAAACTTGGTCATTATGTAAACAAACATTCCGGGCCATCAAAAGTTACAGAGATCACAGAGATCAAGACAGATGCATTCATTGTTTATACGCGATTGTTGGCGTTCATCTGTGTGCCATCAAAGCAACAAACAGTGATGATTATTGTTGTTGCAATAACTGATGCCATAACAATTTGCAACATAGATCAGATGAAGTGAACTAAGTTTACGTATTTTTTTTTTCCTTGTTTTTCTCTATGAGCACAAATTATTTTCAACACCATCTTCGTCTATTTCTCACAAATGCTCTTAACCCACCTGAGAAAGTAGTACGTACAAAAACAACAAAAAACACTATCTTGTAAAAAAAAGGGTAACACATTTTAATGATCGTTTAGAGTGCATTTAGCTTTAATTAGCCCTTCAACGTGTCTAGTTAAATAAATTAAAAAAGAAAAAAAAAAACAAAAACAAAAACAAAAAAGGGCACCCCCGAAAGGCTCGCTTGCACATGTTGTCGTCGTCGCTCTTCACTTCTAGTTGACCGTGACAGTTGTTTAACATTGTATCTAAAGCGAGTGAGTGGTCTTTCGGTCGGTCGTTGGTGTTGGCCAACATTTTCATTGTTTTGTGTAGCCTCACATGTGGCCAAAAAGGAACTTCCACACAAAAGTGAATTGCTTTTTTTTATCGTGGAAGTGGAACCGTTTTAATGACCTCTAATTGCGCGCCAGCCAGTGCGCATGTGCAGCCTTGTGTGCTTATAATAAGCCATCTAACAATGACAACCGGAAGTTTTTGTTGTTGATTTTTTTTATAAAGTTGTTGTAAACAATTTAAATGTCAATAACGCGTTGGCGAACAACTGCGTGTTGTTACCAATGTTGAGGTTCAACAGCTAGTGCGTGGTTGTGGACATGTTGTGGCACACACTGGCAGAGACAGTCTTTTTTTATGGCTGTTAAATTTGTTGATTGAATTGTAATTAACTAGAGAGAAAACAATAAAAATTGTTGAAGCATTAAATTTTGTTACTATTGATAAAGCCATAAAGAGGACTCTCTATTATAAGATACATATATCTGCATTATGTAAAATAGATTGACGACTTGTTTTTTTTTTTTTTTTTTTTTTTTTTTTTAATTGAAACAAAAAATATTTTATTGAAATATTATTAATTAAACATTAATTTCGTTGAATTAATTAATAAATTGAGTTTAAACATTTTTTTTTGGCGAAACGGGTTTTGGCCGTTAAATAAACTAAATCTAAAATATATTTTTGATTACTCAGGTCCCGAAAGTTTCTTCTCCATATAAGTAGCTCATATCTCAAATTTCAAAATTTAAAAAACTTTATTCTGGCTCGAATAAACAAAAATAAACGATTATTGCCTCTGATCACAAATTTGTTTAATTTTTTAAATAGTTTCTCGAACCAGACAATTATTTTATGAATAATGGTTTGATATTGTAAAGTTTTTTGTTTTTTATTTAACAATTTCTATAGAAAAACGTTAATTTGATTAAAATTACCTTTACTCTAGGTGTATGTACACAGGCGTCAGCGGGAATTTTTCGAGGGGGGAAAGGTATGCATTGGTGTCCACTTATATGAAAGTGATGATATGAAAATGTTACATATACACGTAAAGAAAAAAAAACGTTTATCGCCAGTTTGCCGCAAACGAATTTCGTTTGTCGTGCTTGAAATCGTTATTTGCAAACGTGTCAACAGTTGTCATAATAATAGTCAGTTGTGAGAAACGCGTCATTTAGTTGCAAGAAATTAAGTTCGTTTGTCATAAACGCTAGAGATTTTTAAATTGCAGCAACCGAAAACTTTGTTTTTTCCAAATTAAAAACTTCGTTTGTATTTCCCTTCGTTGTATAAACACAACGCTTATAGTTCAGATTTACTTTTTGGGAAAATTGTTGTTACATAAGCAATTTGGTAATTTGCTTAATACGCGGACGAAGATAGGAACAGAAATGCGATGAGTGCAATCCATAAGAAAACGGACGGATATAGGGAGAAAGATAACAAATATAATAAATAATAATGATCGAAATAGCTTGCGGTATATATATGTAAAATATATTTTTAAGTTGATGACAACTGAATATTCGTTTGCGGCAAATACAATTAGCAAACGAAGTATAGTTGGTGAATTTTTCAGTTGTGGTGAACGAAAAATTTCTTTGCGTGTACACATAGGAAATAAAAATATATACAATTGTTTCAGTCCATGGGGGGCAAGTACCCCCATTCTCCCTCCTGTGGACGCCCTTGCGTATGTAGTATGATGTTGTGCGTCAGTTTAGTCCTGGTCACTTTATTGTAAAAAATACGTAAAAATTTTTAAAAATATTCATTTTGCACATTTTTGGTCTAAGTACCCAACAAATAAAATGATTCACTAATGTTATCGTTTACGAATCGCATTCTCGTACATTTCGTTCATTAGAAATTATTAGAAGCGATTCACTTATAATATCGCGAGCGGGAGAAATTCCTCCTTCGTTAGCGAATCGTCAAATCCGAAAAAAGGAATTCATTAACGATTCGCCAAAGCTATAAGAAGCAATTCGTTAACGAGTCTCCAAAACTAAAGAAAGCAATTCGATAACGATTCACCGAGACGAATCTTATCTTATCTTAATGACAGAAATTTTGAATAAAAATTATATTGTGCACTTGGTATATACCAGAACCTTCAAATGATATAAGTTTCAAAGGGGTAAAAAGGAAAGTAAAATTTTGTGTTTACGTATTAATATATAAGATAGAAATAACAAATTTTTTGTTTATTAAATAAGAAACATAAACTATAACTGAAGTCACTCGGTCACGCTTAAACTGAAAATAGTCGCTAAAAATAAAAGTAATGGTTCGCAAATTAATTGCTAAAAATGAGAGAAGCAAATTGCTAACGAATCGCTTAAATTTAAAGAATTGATTCGCTAACGAGTTATAAAATTGTTGAAAGGCGATTCGATAGCGAATCGTTGAGACTGAAAAAAAAAATGTTTAATTAGAAAAAAATTGTTTCTTTGTTTCGATTGGGCTAAAAACATCTTCAATGGAATTTAATAAAGTCATAATTTCAATCGGTGCTTTCTTTAAGCATCAAGCCAACCTATGATGCAGTCGTAACGAAATTATTCGAAAACAATTAAAAAAAAAGTTTCATAAGCGATTCTTTAACGAACCACCCCTCGCCAAAATGTTTATTGGGTAGTAAGAACAAACGAAATGATTCACTAATGTTATTGTTTTCGAATCGCATTCTCGTACATTTCATTCATTAGCAAATATTAAAAGCAATTCACTTATAATATTGTGAGCGGTAGAAATTCCTCTTTCGTTAACGAATCGTCAAATCCGAAAAAAGGAATTCGTTAACGAATCGCCAAAACTATAAAAGCAATTTGTTATCGAGTCTCCAAAACTAAAAAAGCAATTCGTCAACGAATCACCAAAAATAAAAAACCAAAGAATTCGTTCAAGAATCGTTAATCGTAAAACACTTAAGTCACTCCTTAACGAATCGCTTACAATAAAAGTAATGCTTCGTAAATGAATTGTCAAAAATGAGAGAAGCGAATTGCTAATGAATCGCTTATATATAAAGAATTGATTCGCTAACGAGTCACATTCAACAGCGAATCGTTGAGGGTGAAAAAAAATTTATTCTGTAAAATTGTTTCTTTGTTTCAATTGTGCTAAAAATATCTTCAATGGAATTCAACAAAGTCATGATTTAAATCGGTGCTTTCTTTAAGCAACAAGCCAACCTCTGATGCAGTCGGACAAACGAATCGCATGACGAAAACGACGTCAACGAATCACACCTCGCCACAATGTTTATTGGGAATGATTAAAAAAGTACTGCAGCTAAATTCGACTCTTGACTGAAAGGTTAAATTGACTTAAATTGGTTAAATTGAGAGTAAGGTGGATAAGGTAGGTAAGATGGATTAATTTGAGTCAACAGTCGTGATTAAATTTGCATATAAGGGATTTTTGGGATCATTGATGTTGAATATAGGATATGAGCGCTCTTTTCTAGCTTGGAACCTATTTTTACACTTTATAAGTCAAGATGTAGGATGTTTTGAGTGAGTCGCAAAGCGTTTTAAAAATGAAAATTTGAATCTGAGGCAGCTATGAAGTAATCTTATCCACGAACTCTTGATATATTTTTAATTTTAGTGCAATTTTATTCGACTACCGAGGCCGCATTATAAGCTGACGATGTGCAAGAAAATGATATAAAATTAAAGAATAAAAATAAATTCACCCAATGTCGACCTCACCACACAGCTTAGATTATAATGGGGTGAAATTTACCCAGTCTGGGTACACCAGATACACCAGATATAGCAAAATTTTCTAAAATGAACAATGGTTGATTTTTTCTTTACTTAGGGGGGCCTTTGTGATCTAAGTCAGATGTTTTTCTATATTTTTACCGCTCCATCCCTGATTGGAAATAGTCGCACGTATGCTCGTAATCCGTACTCCGCCTTCCCAAAATTGTTCTCATTATGTGCTCTCAGTAAAACTATATAGATGTGAGTATATAGTTCCTATCAAATACAAACTTTTACATTTCAAATGTAAATTTTTAAATAAAATTTTACTTTTTACAAGTTTTAAAAACTTTTCCCCAAATAAAAAACTGTTATCATTTCAAACTTTACTATTTCAACATATTTCAAATAAAATTTTTTCAAACTTCAAATACAACCTTCATTTGGTGCAAGTAGAAGAAGGATTTTTAATTTTGAAAATCATGCATAGACGCTCTTGGGGTCAATAAGCGGGCAGTGGTCGGTGATTTTACGAAGTAGAAAAAATTAAAGTATGTGATATGCAAAATCCCGAAGGTTCATAAAAAAAATAAGGAGAGCCGCAATGGACCTTAAGGCTCCAGCAAAAGTCAGCCATAGTCAATGATGCACAACCCTTAATAAACTAACCTAACCTTAGATCGGAAAATCCTTTTGGTGTCTAATTGCCTTAGATGTCTTGCATTTTGTGTAAAGGTAGAACCAATAGCTTGAGCAACTAACGTTATTTTAGACTAAAACCGACGAAATATATTAAATATTGGGAGTTGCTTTTAAATTTCCTCAGTTTAAAAAACATACCAAACCTTCAACTCCATTATATCTAAAGAAAAGAGAAAAAATGTAAAAAATATTACGTCAATATTTATATCCAAAATAGTCGGTTATACTCTCTACTCGAGATATGAATTCACAGAAAAAAATCATGAAAAATTAGAGATATGCTTCAAATGAAACACCTTCAATGTGGTTTTTGGAAGAAACTTCTGATATTCTTTTAAGTTTATACTTTATATCAATATGTGTACTGAATATCTATCAAAATATTTAATAAAACTTAAGTCAAAATATCACTCTATATTCTCAAAAGTTGTAAATTTTAAAAACATCATGTTTTAAGTTATTTCAAGTAAATTGAAGCATAAATTTTTAAAAATTACTTTTGTTGAACCTACAGTTATAACATTTAACAAAAAAATTTGAATAACTTTCGTCGATAGATTATTGGTTTTTCTTACTGAATTCCCTCTAATACCATGACGACTCATCAAAGACACAAGCGCCACATAAAACCCAGTTGGGAATCGGTGATAAAACAGCTGCATCCAAACACCTCCCAGAAATTTAAAACTCACCCATACTCATGCTTATTCATAAGCATGCTGCTTATGATGAAAATGTTTTTAAAGGGGGATCAGCAAAGATATAGCAACATTTTAAGCAAAGTGACCACCATCGCGTATATCACACAGAAAAAATACGCTTCGCGTTATGGGAAAAACTCCAAATTTAAGCAGATCATAAAAAGACCCAAATTAGTTCGGCTCAATAAAGAGCGGCAATTTTTTTTCAATCAACCGAACTCCGTAATCAATGAAAATGTTGAACAACCGGTGAACAACAACGGATACAAGATAAGCGAAGCCGCAGATAAGGTGCACAAAGCGGTCAAATTTAACTGGGTTCAAACATTAAAACTAAACCAACGAAACAAATTAATAAAGAAATGAAAGAAAGGGAAAAATAAAACCGAAAACAAAAGATAGCGAAGCTAATTATAAAGATGGTGCTTCTTGGTGGTGGCGGAAAAGAGCGGAATATTAAGAGATGCAAGAAATATAAATGGGATCTACAGGTTAAGACATCAACATCACAGGTTGTCGTAACTTTTGAGCCAACACTCATAACTGTCAAAACTGCTTAATTGTTACAACAAAAGATCAGAGAGACCGAAAACAACCTTCACGACATCGAAGCCTCTGCCACAGAGTCTTAGCATCGAGTAACCCCCACAAAGTTAAACCAAATTTTGACTTATTTGACATTTATGACTATTTCAGAAGTAGTAAAAAATGAAGGAAATGCCCAGACTTTCTTTGAAATTATTTAAAATACTCAAACATTTCTCCACAAAGTCACTGACAGCATGACCAACGGTCACAAAAGGGTTAATTACAGTTTTATGTTAATCTTCATGGAAATGTAAGAACATGCAGCTCAAATGATTTTATTTCTTTTAAGTCAAACCAATGGATTTCCACGAAGTAGTGTTTCCATAAAAATACTTACCAAAAACCTTTGGTTGTTTTTGACACCAAATGTCAAATATTGGTGAACTAAAAAATTGCACTTCCCCGAAAAAAACAGTTTTTTGAGGAATTGAACTCAATGTGTTCTGAGTTAATTCTGCGAAAACAAATGTTATGCTCTAAAAAATCAAGCCACGCAAACACATACACACACACGCACGCACATGTAAAGGGTTAATAAAGCAGTTTTTCGTGCCGAATTTAAAATTTCCATCTCATTCCCACCCGCCTCGCAACCATTAACCCATTGAAAGTGTCTCAAAATCAGTGCGTGAATAGGTTACCATCGTGCAACCTCACTAAAAAAGCAACAACAAAATACAAATAAGTCATAAAAAATTATGTTATTTCTATTAACCCGTTCCATGTCCTTGGACAGCACTCTAGTTCGCATGTAAACCCTTTTTTTACTGCACTCTCTGGGCAGTTTTTTTAATTTTTATTGTGCCTCAGCAAAAACCAAAGGATTTTTATAGATTTATTGTTTTATGACTTGGTTACTAATGCACCATACAGTCCATGCACACCGCTGCCAGGGCCTTTTTTAACCCCTTTTTTATTATATTTTACAACACTTTTTCCTAGACTGCTACGTTGACCTATAAATACAATTTGTAATTGTTCGCCAAAATGAAACAGTAACGGGTTAAAAAGTAGCACTTCTGACAGATGCAACGCTCATAAAAAGCGTTGCCGTTGTAGCTCTCTTGCCTGCTGCTGTTTGAGAGTAACAAAAAAGAAATAGTATTTTATGGGCGTATCTTGTTTTTTTGTGTGATGCTCTTCTGCGTGAACGCGTGTTAACAATGGACTCAATACCGGGAACTAAGTGACAATTATTTTATGATGACGTTTCTGGCGAGTCATGTCATTAAAAAATGAGACTGCTTTTTGTAATTGATACAATGTTTGAAAGTGTATTTGTGGAAAAGGGGTACAAAGTGAAAGGATTAAAAAACAAAAATTCACTGCCTAGTTCACTTAACTCTTCTTTTTTATTGATTGCGTTTCCGTGAAGTTTTTTAAAACAAAGAAATTATTTTTTCTAGGCTGCATTCAAATGCGTTTGTTTTTGACCTAGAATTCGAACATTTAGTTCATTGCCACTGATGGTTTTTGTTCGGTAAGTACCTGCTAGTAACAATGGGTTAAGATTTGTAGTTTGTTAAGGTTTTAAATTTTTTCGTGCATGGAGATTAAATTAAATCATTTGACAGTTATAAAGCCTGCTTGTAGAAGAGTTAAAAAAAGGATTCTATGATTTATATATTCCAGGAAAATGTAGCAAATTATGGAAAATATATATTATTGGCGGGAATTGCATTACTTAAGGATAAGAAAGTTTGACATCTTAGTAAGAAGTTATTTAATCTAGGTAACTTTTGAAGATCTTTATACGAACAGAAAAAATGTTTCCACATAAAGCCTTTGTTATAAAAACAGAAATTCTAAGATATTAGAATTTTTTTGCTTGAAGAGGAATTTTGAAAATCCAAGACTTCTTTAACAAAATGACTTGTTCTTAGATTCGAAAGTGCCCTAATCCCTGGGCCTGCCTCTACAGAAAAGAAAATCTAGCAACATGTAAGCTTAAATCTTGTAAAAGGAGGCGATACAAAGGTTAAACCTCCTTAATGTAAATATGCAATGGATTCTAACGATGTTAAAATGCAAAATCATAATGCTTGAGCTAAGTGGAGCACGCAATACCCTAATTACCACCAAAGGATGGGATCAAGGAGGGTACTTTCACCTATGGTTGTTGACGAACTCCTTGAATAGCTCAACAACTGGGATTTTGGCAACAGAAGACACACAGATGATTAGGCCATCTCAAGTCTGGGCTATCATGAAGCAATAATATCGTTCAGAAAGCAGAATACCTTTCATATATCCAAAAATATGGTGGTTGGAAAGATGTTCATGTATTAATCTTGAAAAAATAAAATTCGAGGTGCTTTCTTGAAAAATAAACTAAACCCTGAGCCTCTAGTTGTATGGAAATCACTAGGGAGTAAATTTTTTAAAAACAGCTTGCAACAGTCTCTGGAATAGCACTAGAGGCTAAGCAAAACATGTTTTATAGGCCTGTCAGGGCCTTCAACAATGATCTGCAGCCATTATGCTTAATAAGCAACAAAGTATGGTATATATGGGCATTACAGGAGAAATGAAAATGTGCCCAACTAAATCTCAAAAGGGTTTACCATAAGCCATAGCATTCGGATAGAAGCCATGCCTCAGAGCACTCAGAAAGAAGGAAAGAAGTAATTGCGATAGATCAGGAAATTCAAAGTATCATATGAACGTACTTAAAACCTTCGAAGATTACCATTTTTTAAAACTTTCTGACAGTATGCTGCCAAAGCTAAACTTTTAGAGGTGTACTATACGATCGTTATATTTATTTAAAAGGCAAATATGGGTAACGATTAGTTCATAGCTGAACCTGGCTAACAGTTATGATATATTTATGGGGCCAAACTACCTTCGTAACAGAAGCAGCAGTTTATGGTTCCAATTTCCAAAAATCTTTTGCGATAAGTTATACTCCAACCATATTCCAAGCGGAAATTTATCTTACTGGAATGTCCACGTAGCAAAGCTATGGGGGCACATAACTATTTTTTCTCAGACAGTCAAGTCAACCTCTGATTGTGTAGGATAACTGAATACTCTGCAACATAACAATAAGATACAATTTTGGTAGGTACCAAGACATGAATAATTCGGTGGTAAGGATAGGATAAGCTACTTTGCCGAAAGATAAGTAAATTTCTGTGCTATTGAAATAATTCCAATGGACAAAACCAAGCACAATATTCTTAACTCTCAGTTAAGTCAAATTTAAACACTTGGTTAAATTAATCAAATCAGACCAATATATTATACAAAAGCTTATTATACGGGTCACTGGGTTTTGAGATATCATCGTAAACATTTGGAGTTATTTGAATAGGAGAATTGTCAAATCTGCGAGAAGGGGAAAGAAACATCACAGCACATTCTATGGGTATGCTCAGCAATTCGTTATCTTAGACGTTTTCATTGTGGTGAGGTATTAGCCATCATCAAATATATGGGGACACAAGTCAGAAACACTGCTAACATAAAATACATAAAAAGCCTGAGTCTAGTAAACTTAAGAAGAGTATGCACAGTAAATCCCCTGGGTCACAATGTACATGCAACCACTATACTAGGGCATTCAAGATACAGCAGGCCTCCAAGTGACGGCACTACCACTCTTCAAATGCATGACATTTTTGACGGGTGGCAACCTTAACATGAACACACCATAAAAGTCAGATTGATCTGTCAATGAATAGTGACGTTATAGTGTTGAAAAATTAATCAACTTTTGGTATAGTTATAAAAATGGATAAAGAAGAATTTTGTGCCTTGATTAAGAATTACTTTTTGCATAACAAATGTGCGAAAGAAACATAAAAAAAGCTCGATAAATGTTATGGGTCAATTGCATACAAAATGCTCTTCTTTGTCCCCGCTCTTTTAACTCTGTTTTAAGGTAAAAACAAAAAGAAAAAACCAATTAAAACATGAGAAAGTGATCACTGAAGAATATTTATTGACAAAATATATTTTTCAGAATTCTAAAAATGTTTGCATATTTGTTTTGAAGAATGTTATATTGTTCTCTCGTACTCGATTAATACAAAAACATGTGTCCCCAGTTACACTTTTTGATGAAAAACCTGAAAAAAAAGTTAAAAACATTTTTAGCATTTATTTCTTATGTTTTATTTTGTTGATATTCTCAAAACATTGTCATCGCGAATTTGGCTTTCGATTTACATTTAGTCCCCACGCATTGTATTGAACGTCACTTTTATTTTACGCTTCTTTAGTTTTAATTTAGGTGTGGTATAGATGACAAGAAAGGCATATTAAGAAAGTGCAAAGATTAGTTCTAACGAAATTTTAAAAATTAAGACGATTAAATAATATTAAAGTAAATTTTTTTGTGTTTTCTCAGTTCATCATGATAAGTACGTGTAGAAATGTATTGAACGTCACGCGGAGTTTTATTAAAGCAAAAATAGTAAATCAAAAAATCCAAGTTTAAAATCATTGTTTCATAGGTTTTGATTGATTTCTTTGTTTTCGTATATTTGCAAAATAGAATTCCTAAGAAAAAAAAAAACTAAAAATTGGCAAAAGTATTGAACGTCACTTTTAAAATATGTCACACCACCGGCTGAAGTATTAATTTTGTATTTCGTTATTGTATATTTAAGAGTAAAATAGCAAAGTTAACGCCTGCTGACAGAGCACGAAGATATCGGGAAAAAATAAAGCTAGATAAGGAACTAAATGAAGAATATAAACGAAAGCAAAAAGAATGCTACCTATGTATGACTTTGACCTGATTTTTGCTTTTTGTTTTTACTAACTGATATCGCCCATTTCACATTGAAGTGATCAGTTGCACTGACCATCTCCGATTTCTCTCAAATATTTTTCTTGCATTGGTGTATTGATTTGAAAACCAAATTCGAAGTTATAAATTTTTAGAATAATTGTTCGGGGCCAAAATAGGGTCTATTTGGAGACAACGTAGCTCAAATCAACTTAAGACCGATTACCGGTAATATAGTATCATTGGAAAAGTTATTTCATCTATTTTGAGGAAAAGTACAAAATTTTTGAAAATATTGCAATAAGTTGACTCATTCTTAATTTGTTTAAGTTCAATACCATGCCAGCAACACGTGCTATAATTTTTTTCTTTTTTATAATTTGCATTTTTTTTTGTTTTTTACGTTAGGTTATACCTTTCCAATGATATAAAATGAAGATGTGGTTTTAAAGGGTTCAGAAGTTATATTGTAAAACGTGAAGTCTTAATAAATGTTCAATACAAATTCAACTAGCTATTAACTTTTTCAATTTTTTTGTAAAAAAATAAAGAAAAAAAAAATTGGATGAAAATTTTATGTATAGCTGAATTATATACTTTATATTTACTTTTTTTTTTTTTTTTAAAGAATAAACCTGTTTTTTGTTAAACTCCCAATTTGATTTAAATTATTTGGTTAAGCGCAACAAAATGTATTAAACGTCACAAAATGTATTGAACGTGACTATGTTGTTTTTTCTGAAATTGCTTATTATTTAACAGTTTTTTATTTTTTATTGCGAGCGAAGACTCAACAAACGGCTGGAAAGGTATTGACGTCTGTTTCTTGGGATTCAAGTGGTATTTTATTCATCGACTATTTAAGAAAAGGAAAAACAATTAATAGCGACCATTACTGTAAATTATTGGACCGATTGAAGAACGAAATAGCAAACAAACGACCGCTTTTAGCAAAGAAAAAAAATCATATTTTTGCAAGACAATGCTCCAGCTCGCAAATGCTTCGAACTGCTTCCTCATCCCCATATTCTCCAGATTTGGCCCACAGACACTATTATCTGTTACCAAACTTAAAATGGTAGCTTCAGGGAAGAAGAATTTCGACGAATGAACAGGTCGAATTGGAAACTTAAGCGTATTTCGAACATCTTGATAAATCTTACTATTCAAAAGGCATAGCAGTGTTAGTGTTATATACTTTACATTGTCCTCTTGTCCTTGGGGGCAAATACTAGACAGTCGGCCTGTCTTACCTTGGTCTTGTACAAGTCGCATTAAAACATTATTTTTAAATCCCCGAAATTATCTTCTTTAGCAGCAACTCTGTCTCTTATCATCTTTTCGCAAAAATGATGTTTCACTCCATTACTCTTTTTTTACCAAGTCCTTGTACAAACACACACACACTAACGCTAAAAGTATTTAGTAAATTTTGATCTACAATCAAACCGATACATTTTATTCCCGCCTTAACGAACGCATCAAAGTCGCTGACAAAGGATTTTTTTTTCACATAACTGCCTGAATAATTATTTGCTTAAAACAATTAAATGAAAAGAACAGAAATGTTACTCAGAGCAAACATTGATGTTAACTAAATCTAACTTGCGAAATTCTTGGAATTACTTTAAAGGAGTTGTGAAAATCATCGATATGTAAATTTTGTGAATGCACCGCATTTCGTTAGCTGCTAAAATAATCCTTTCTTCGCTAGTCTTTCGCTGGTTTTCTAGTTCTTTTCTATTTATTTTTGATGTTTGCGGTGGCTCGAGTGATTCCCAGAAGCTAAGTTGATGTAAAAAGGCACGAAAAGGCCTTTTTTCATCAGTTGATGATCCTGCCTTTGGTCTATTGCTGTTTAACCAGGAATGTGGACATTTTTATTACCTACTGCCTTAAAAGAACAGTGTTTAGCATCCTGCGTAGCCTTTTAGCGGCATTTGTTGATTTTTCGCGGCCTAATAAAACAACAACTGCAACAATTACAAACAAAAGAACAAAAAAAAAAAGGATTAAAAGAGTTGTACGCACTTGAATTTTCCACGAATTTCCTGCATTTATGGCTTTTTAGAGGTTTTTTTTTGGTTTTTGGCGGCGAACATGGGGGTGATGTGTTTAATGTAACCAGAATTGCTTCTATGCTAATGGCAAGTTAGCCAATGGGTCAAAAGAATAGCATCAGGTGAACCACCATCAAATGACTGACTGGTTTTTATAGAAAGAAGTTGCTCTCGTGGCATGTTGGTGGTCTTCATGTCGAATTCTTGACCTCAAGGCAAGCGGTTAATATCATTTGAATATTGCGTGATGGCATCCTTGGCATGTTGTATATCCGTTAAATTTTGTATCCTTTTGGCGGCGTAAGTTCAAACATTATTCACGCACGTTGTGCATATAATGGACTAATGGAAAAATGGTCTCGCCTTGGTCGTACACAATCCTTTATGTGTCCTGAAGGAGTTGTTTTATTTAGGTTTATCCATTTTAAAGTAGAAAGCGGAGGTAGCTTTGCGTTTAAAGGATCAAATAGAATGCCGCTAAGTATAATAGTTAAAAACTTTGAGATATTTCTGATTTTGTTTCTCTCATGCCAACAACAAAAAAAAAAAAAAAAAGAAAGAAAATCGTAACAAATGGGCCCAAAATAATATTGTATCACGGTTGTCCACCTACTCGAAGTTAATAGATGTAAGTTCTTCAGAAACCTATACAATAAGTAGCACCAGGCTAATTTTTGCAATAAAATCCCTGATAGGAAAAATTTAATTTAATTTTCGAAAACAGCGCATTAAATAGGTATGAAAAAAAAAATATTAGGTTACATCCAAAATAAAAACTGATATTATGATAGAATGAACAATTTTATGAACTAAACAGTTCATTTGAGCGTTATTTTAGTCGACTGTATCTCAGTCCCTTTAAGGCTTAGAAAGAAACCATGAATATAAAAGTTGTTCTCATATTTCTAACAATAACAGTTATTCTGTAAAAACGAGTACACAAACAGCTTAAATTAAACGAGTACAAACCTTGCTCAAATAATTTAGGCAAAAAGCTTTTTCCCTCCACCTTTTGAAAAGCAAAATCCAGCACTAACTGAAGTATAGATACTTTTAGTACTGTGAGAGCTTTTTAAGGTAAACACACTCATGGTGTTTTATGAAAATATTTGGAAGTAAAACATGCTTTTTTCATATTAACTTTGAAGAAGTTGAAACGAGAAACTTGCTCCTAGTCAATCACATCATTAAAAGGATTCTGATTTGAAACGAAATGCATTGGTTTCAGATGTAACCTTGCTTAAAAATATAAGTATATTATTACTATAATAGACTTTACAGGGTATTCTGGGTAGTCTGTAAAAAGAATGATGTTTGTATGTAACGGCAAAACTCAAGAACTACAGCACCGATTAAGATAAAAATGTATATAAATGTTCCATAGACCCTGAGGAGTGTTCATATATAAAAAGACTGTTTGTATTTATAAAAAAAATTGAAAATAATATTGAAAAAATTTAGAAAAAAAATCATATATATTTTTTTTTGTTTTCTATACGAATTATTAAATTTTAAGTCATCTTTGGTAAAAATAATTTTTTTGAACTCACAGTTAGCCGCACCTCTACTATTGAAAAAATAGCTACATCGAATATTCAGTTGTAAACACAAAACAAAGTTTACTGGGTCAGCTAGTAAGTAAAAAATTTAAAGGAATCAAACTAACAATATGACTGAATTAAATTATGTGGGATCCTTTTTTCTTAAAATAACATCGCAATTACTTCAAATTGAGAATTAAAATTTGAGATAAGCACGCTTCAGCCTCGGTCTTCCTTTAGGCGGCCTCGGTAGTCGAGTTGGTAGCGTGCTCGACTTCCAACCCAGAGGTCCCGGGTTCGATTCCCGGCCAGGCCATGGTCCTTCGCTTTAAAACCTTTCTAAATTTTCTATCTTCATTTCTAATCAACTGAAATTAAAAATTCATCAATATTTACGACTTGAAGTTGTAGTTGATGGTGGAGAAGTTTGTGGATGAGATTGCCTTTATAACTTGAATTGACTGAGGTAAAGGCATAACACTTGCCTCTGATTCAAATTCACATGTTTCGTTGGCTTTCCACCACACTTAGAACATCCTACATATGTTTCACTTGATTGCCCTTTCCTTCCCACTAATCTATCACCCCATTTCGAACCAAGGCAGACTTGACTGAATAGGTATTCCACCTGAAATCCTTGGTTCAAAGCTTAAAAAAAAAAAAAAAAAATGCTTGAATCAAGCAAATAGGCACTATTACACTCAAGCATAAATTTCTCAACTCAAGCATTATTTTGCTAGAATTGAGCAAATTTAAAACACATGGTATTAAGAAAAAATTCTTAATTCAAGAAACTTTTGCTTAAAACTCAAGAATATTTTTTCTATATTCTGGACTAATATTTATTTGAAGTAAGAAAAATTTACCTGATTCAAGTAACAATTTGCTGAAGACTAGAATAATTTGCTTGATTTGAGAAACTGATTTTCCTTGAATTGAGAACAATTTGCTTGATTCAAGTAAAGAATTTACTAACAAATTAAAATAATTTGCTTTATTCAAGTAAACAATTTTCTTTATACTAAAATGTTTTACGTGTTATAAGAAAATTATTTTTCTCATTTTAATGAAAATCCTTCAGCAAAGATATAGGATGTAGGAACAGATCATAAAAAACTATTATGAATATAATATAAAAAAGCGAAAATACTAAATATATCTTGTAGACGCTTACATGTTTCCAAGTAAAGTAACAGATACGACACTGCGCCTTCCAACCATGCCATAGTTTGGCAATCCGCACCATCTTAAACAAGTTTTCATATGAACATAATAATTCATTTAATTGCGTGAGAATTCAGTGAGAAAAATTTGCTAGATTCAAGTTAACAATATACTGAAGCAGCTCTCTACGATTGCTTAAATTAAGAAAATTTTTGCTTGATTCTAGTTCTGTTCCAGGTTCTAGAATCAAGTATTTTATTCTTGTTTCAAGCTATCGTTTATTTTACTCAATTTTAAAAATAAATTTAATATGCTTAATTTTAGTTTATGTGCTTAGTTTGAGAAAATGAGGCTTAATCTTAAATTTTCTTAGATCAAGCAAAATATTTGCTTAATATAAGGATATTATTTCGTATATAGTAGAAATATTGAAAACAAATTTGAGCTTAAGGACAAGCAACAACAACAACGGCTCTGTATAGAGCAAATAACACAGCTTGACTATACAGCAATCATGCCCTCGTAGTTGCCCGTATGGACCGCGTGGCCCTTCATACAAATTTTTTTCTATCTTAATTTTGCCTTTGCGATGAGCCAAAATCAATGAATATCAGCAAAAAAACAACAACGCAAACCGACTCGTTCAGTGTTCAGCACTTTTTCCAGCGATCTTTACAAAAACAATTGCATGCAAAGCCAAAATAAAATAACGCACACTCGATGATGTTGATGCTGAAGCTGATTGTCCCGTTACTTGTGTGTCGAGTAATTTTTCGTTCAAGCATTGTTATTGTTATAGAAATTAATCCTTGCCGCAGTGCACTGGCAAATAAAATTGAGTTCATTGATTTGGCATAATTGTAATATCTATCAAACATTGAATACATTTAAAAAAAATATAAACCAAATTTTCTTATAGTGTACTTCATGACATGTGCTTTTATTGCATTCTAATTGTTTTTTGTTTTGTTTGATTATTTGCCAAACACAACAATGAGCTACATTTTGTGTTTGTTTTTTTGTTTTTTTAAGTTTTGGCCCTCGCCTAAGATTTCTTGGGCCCCACTGCTATGCAGACTGTTTCGTTGGCCGCTACACCAACTCAGCAGTAGTCTAGAATGACTTTTCACTCTGATCCACTCAAGCTACTTGCACGACTACTGATGAGTTGGTGTGGCGGTCAAAGAAACAGTCTGTCTATTCTGCTGTGTGATTTGATGTATACAGAGCCGTTGTTGTTGTTGTTGGTTGTTGCTTTCTTTGTCTTCATGTTGTATTGTTGTCAGCATACTTGGCCTAAAGCCTAAATTTATTTTCAATATAAATAATGAAAAGTCATATTCAAATTGTATAATAGAAATTCTAAAAAAATCAAGATCATATTCGAAAATATGATCCTCCACCTCCCATAAAAAGTGACTTTATCAGAAAGGTAAAATCTCTAAGATTTCCATCAAAATCAATTTTAAATATTGATACTTTGTAAATGAGCTTTGATTTCAAATACACATTCAAAGATTGAAATTTGTTAGAATTAGATGGATACCGATTCGTATTGACGTCATCAATAAGGTCAAATTATTTAACAAAAATTCGACAAAAATTATTCTAAAAACTTGCAACGTTCCACCTGTATTTTGATTCCAAATACTCACGCATTCTGCGTTGGAAATTTGTCACAATCAAATGAAAACTCAACATTCTTCCCATACAAAATGACGTCATCAAAACATGATCGAAATAAAATCATAACGTCACGATCATAAATTCTACAGAAACGAATGTATTGAATCCACATTTTACGAATAAGCTTTGATATTTAAAACGAATAATGAGTTTGAAATTGGAATAAATTGAATGAAAACTACGCCTGATAAAACCGTTAGACTTCGTGTATTATATATTAAACATGAATGTATGGGTATTTTAACCTCTGTCAAGTCGAAGATTAAGAACTCCTTACTAGTTATTAGTGCTATGCGTAGTTTTAAGTTACGAGTCTCGTTAGCTACAGCTGAACGACAACAACATCCGGCCATGGTACAAGATGTATGGTTTTCGTCATATTTGAATCTTAATCTTTTATGACGAAATTATTAACATTTATTTATTCGATAACTGTTCGAAAACAATACTTAAGGATTTCTCGCTAAGTATTATCCATTAACTTAAGCCACTTGAACAGCAGCAAGAAACAAAAAAAAAAAAATCATTGCATTATCCTTAATGAATATTGCAGGCTCATGTCTGCAACACTTGCTCGTAGGTGGCAAAATTTATTGAATTTTTGTTATTAATTTCGGAATTTCGTAAACAACAACATTCTTGTTTTCTGCTGTTGTTGTTGTGCTGTTTTTGTTTCAGCATTAAATCAAAACTCACACATGAACACATACTCACACACCAACATACATATATATACACACATAACATAAATGCCAACAAATTCGCACATGATGGCACGCATAACATGCAACGCCAACAAGGATAATTATGCGCTAGCCGTGGCCACAAACAAATAGGGATCCATGCAGCAAGGATGAATGCAACAGCAACAGAAGCAGCCATAATAATTATTAAAATACAAGCAGCAGCAACAACAACAACAACAATTATTTATGGAATGTCCTGACAATGTGCGAAAGTGGAATTAATATGTTGCACCAACAGCCGATGAGAGCTGGCTGTGTGATGTTGCTGTTGCTGTTCTTGTTGTTGTTGCTATCATCCGTAATACTCGCTATGATAATTTTCAGCAAATGATTTAAGGCTTATTTTAATAAACGGCTTAAAGTCTGATTTAAATTTATGCGAGTAACCAGCTTTGATTCAACTATTTTTATTTTATTTTTTTTTTGTAAATTGTTTTTAGGCACTTCTTTCAGCAGCCACTTTAAGCCACAAACAAATTCCTTTTTAACCAACGCACAAACAAGCCAAAAAACGAGGCTTTCATTTTGGCCACAAATTTTGGCCTCAAAGTTTTGCCATGTTGGTCGGCTTTCAAACTCAATCTTAACTCTTGTGAGGCTCACAGTGCGGCCGCTTGCATGACATTGAGTGTGAGTGTGTGTGTGTGTGTGTATTTGTGGGCCTGTGTTTTAGACCTAAACCTGAAATGCATTTCGAGTGCATTTTCAAGGTTTTCTCAACCAACTGCAGAAGAACTGCATGCTCTGCGCTGTTTATACATGTGTGTCTATCTTAATATGTATGAGTGTGTGTGTTTTTTAGTTTGTATTGTTGTTGGTTCGCCGCCTCAGTCTAAGTTTTGCTTTGCAACCAATTTTTGGCAACTTTAAGGCCAACCAATATGTGGCTCTTAGAAAATGGCCAAACCTAGTGCCCACTTGCTTGGGCATGTGTGTGTGGAGAGTGTGTGTGTGTGTGTGTGAGTGCATCTGTTGCCTTTACCAAATCAGTTTAATTCGTGTATCAATTGAGTTTGCAATTTTGTTTTTGTAATTGTTGCTGTTGTTGTTGTTGTTATTTTGGTGTTGATATTGGTCTTTTGGGTTTACAAATCTTTGATCATCTGCTTCCATGCGTTCTCTCAAACAAACATTTGTACACACTCGCACACACACACACACACACACACACACTTTCGCACAACCTCATCATCAACTTTTCCTTAACTGTGCCTCTTCAACGTGTGCACTTCATCTGTAGCTGTTGCTGCTGTATCTTGTGTATTGTATGTTGCTCCCTCATTTTCTGTCTAGTGACGCATTTTGAGGGTTTGTTCTTGTGGCCAACATTTGGCATCCGGCTAGCCGCCATGTTGGCTTAATTTTTGAGGGTTAGAATTTTGAAATTTACAGTTGATTTGCTTGCAAGTTCACTTTGGCGAACTAGTAGTTTTTGCTATCGTTGTTGCTGTAGTTGTTGTTGTTTTTGCAGTGATTGTTGCTGTAACACTGTGTTCACCACATATTGTGTGAGCTTTTAACTTACAATCAATTTCTTTAAAGATTCTTTTGATGTTGTTCTGAATACGTTAGAGGCTGTTGTTTTTGCATTTAAGGACATTTTTTGAATTACAAAAAAATGTAAATTTTTGGTGTTCGTGATGATAACTTCGATTTAAGTTTAATTTTCATTTCAAAGCTGAAAATAATTTTGAATTTTCTAAAATATTTTCTTAAAAATAGGTTTATTAATTTATAATTAGTTACTCTGTGAACTGTTCTTTCAATCAAGGAACTTACTATTTGATATATTCAGCTATAACAGGACAGACAGCTAGATGTTGAGGAGATTCGAGCAAAACTCCTTTTTAATATAAAATTCAGTACCAGTTCCAAAAAATGAGTGAGTTCAGTACAACTGTGAGTATCATATTCTTTCTATTTTGTTTCTTTGAACTTAAGTATAAATTATCTAAAATTAGATTAACAACTGAAATTGTTGACAATCACAGAAAGAATTCAACTCTTGTGAGTGAACAACCCAAACTTTGAAAACTGAACAGGAAAAATAGGGCAAAACATTTGAGCTGATATAAAAGTGAGCTTCCTCAAAACTTCTTTTGTTTCAAATTAAAAAAAAAGAACGCAGACATGACGACTTTAAAATTTGGAAGTGTTGCCACAGCAAGTGTAGAAAGTTGAGCCTTAACCTAATGTTGGCCACATCAAAGCCGCACTTGTGAGTGTTGTTGTTGTTATGGGGTTCGCAACAAATGTTGTCTTTGGCAACTCTCAACTTGTGCCAAAGAACTCAAGTTGCTATAAGTGCCCGTTTGAGGTGTAGCAGAAAAATCAAAGCCTTCCATAGATTGTAATTTATTTACTGACATTGTCAATAGGGTTGTTTATGTGTTGGTGTATGTTTGTGTCACAATCAAAAGGGTACATTTGATTTGTTTGATTAGACTACACGCAAGACCGATGAGATAAATGAACGAATGTAATTCAGTTCAGAGTAAAGAGAGGAAAACCAACGCAGCAACTGAGTGATCAAAGAATCTTAATTTTTAATACGAGTAGATTGAGTTTTCAAATCAAGAAAACAGTGTGGGTGGAGAAGTGAGAATTTATGATAGGTGGAGTGATATAAAATTCAAGAGCGGATTGAAAGAACTGATTCAGAAAATAGAAGGTACATGTAAGAATTTCAATACATTGTCGTAAAGTATTTTTATTAATTTTCCAGTATGTATGATAAACTAATAGTCTAAAAATTAGATTTTTCCAGGAACCAAAAATTACTGTTATTTTGAAAGCTTCAAACTGAACCTCAATCGGATTATTTTTTTTCAATACATAAAGTATTATATTTTTTTTATACATAAATAAAAAAGCACTTTATATTTTTTTCTGCTTGGATTGAATTCATATTTGTTTGTAATTTCAATACACAAAACAAAAAAAAAAAAAATATATCTTTGACCATATATCACATCTATAGTTGAATATTTAAATAAACGATATAGGAAAGAGTTTTAAGTAAGAAATATCATCAATTTAATGGCAAATACGTATTAATTTTTAAATTTTTAAATAAAATTAAACTCAGGGAGTTTTTCGAAAAAAAAAATAGAAGGCACTTTTTCAAATTTTTTATGGTGTTTTTTATTTTAGAACGAACATTTTTTTTAATATTAAAGTAGAACTATTCAAGATTCATCAATGACATTTTGGTCCAAAAATATTCGTCGATAAGGTAGAAAAGTGCATTTACAATGGTTTGCGAAATACTTTCGGGTATTAAAATGAAAAGAAATTAAAATGAACTATTATTGAAGTGAAGAGAAAAATTAATTGGCATGCATGCATGGTGAACTATTGTTTATGTTTAGGTTTGAAAGTCTTCTGTAAAGTGGTATCAATAAATTTTTCAGAAGAATTTGACTTCACAACGCGTTTTATTGAAATCAAATCTAAAATTTTAATTTCATTGAAATAAAATTTGATAAAAAATTAAAGCCAGACTCATATTTTTCCCATGAAAACTTGGTATCACTTTACTTTCCTAATTAATTCGCCACCAGTACTCTCATTCAGTACAGTATATTATTCCTTTTTTGTTTTCTTTCTTCGCTTATGTGCAAACGGAACCAAACGCATGCCGCACCACTAGTAGCAAGAAATCACAAAACTCCATAATAAGTTTCTATGTTCTACGACTTTTACTTCCAAAGCTATTCGATAGCAAAAATTTGCCTTATATATGCGAAGCCACACCCCCTTGTCCAATGCCCGTTTCAGTAATCTACTTCCCATATTCTACTTTCTAGTAAAATGATATCACCAAGTGTGTACTCAATACTTAGCTTTATTGTTATACGGCATTTACTTCCAATTTTTCGAGTCGAAGAATACGACTAAATAGGAAGTTTCTATCGAGTTCATTGTTTTGTGACTTATAGTTCGAAATTTATACCGAAATTTGGGCTGCTTAAAATTGGAACGGTATTCAAATAAGAAAATCTAAAGGTATTCGATATCGCAATTGGTTCAGCCGTTTTGGAATGATGACGTAATATACACAAATTTAACTCATTTCTATATTTATAGATATGTATTCGGTGCATTCTTTCTCCCTACTTTTATTCATAAAAAAACATTATCAAAATCGATTGAGAAATACGTGAGAAAATGGTTTTTAACTGTTTTGCCTACGCCTATTTATGTATAGATATACAAAAATATATTTCAAGGTAATCCACTCATGTGACTTTAAACTATTTAAGATTAAGATTGGTTTTGTGTACATTGAGATTGCTGACTCTTTCATTGACTAATGGGCTCTTAATTCTTAAATCTAACTGAATATAAAACAAAAGCACTTCTTATAAGAAGTACTCAAAAATCGAGTCGGCAGTTTTTAAGGTAGACAGCCATACAATAGTCACCAAGTCTACGATTAAATACATTGGTCTTATGATTGATGATAAGCTGACATTAACACCTTCATTCTGTATCACGAAATAGCACACAAGACACGAGAAGCAATAGGGTTAGTACTGATGGTTTCTAGGAACTATAGGAAAAGTATGAACGATAGAAATAGGAAAGTAGAGCTGATCGTTTCTTTTTTGTCGTTCGTGGTTTGCTTCGTGATACAGAATGATGGGATTAAAGAGCACTTAGAATACGAATTCTGAAAAGCTGCGACGGAATGCGTTGCTCTTTCCGGAATATTACCCAAATAATGGTTAGTACATGCTTTGCACGTTAAGTGTGTGTTGTAAATTCTGGACAAATTCCGAGAATACAGCAGTAGTCATAGAGGAAATGTGTTCGATTGACTTACCCGAAAGTAGTGAAACGAAATAACAGTGCATTAAGTGATACTGTCACCCAAAGTTCAAATCGGAGTAGTGCAAGGTATTTAGTGTACTTGAATGGCAAAATCGCTAGGATTGAGGCTGGGATGATCGTTGTAAAGAATTAGTATTCTCGCCTTCCCAACTGAATTCGCCTTCCTTAAGTTTCGCCAGGAAAAAATGCGCCAGAGCAACGAAATTTGTTAGGAACCTTCACCCATCTTGCTTCATCTATCTTGAACCATCTTCATACCATCCATATTCATCAAACCATACTCATCAGACCAAACCATTCGCACCGTTACTATCATAATATATCCAAAATACCCAACTTAGCGTTTAAGTGCTCAATATAGTCTTACAGGCCAAAGCTATTTACCCAGACTAGACCTTAAATGCGAATTTCGAATACTGTACTTTTTTAATGAGGACAGGTTGAAGGACATATAAGATAACGTTATAGGTATGTGAAAATGGTTTGTATAATGCACTTAAGGGATAACGTACTTAAAGGTTAAAGTTTCTCATTTTATATGTATGTAAGACAGAAATCGTAAATTGTATTTTTTTTTCTCTATTGTTTAAGAATTTTTCTCAAACGTTTGTTTTTGTCCTAACTTTTCTCCAAGTGGTCCAAAATTTCGCAAATATTCTTTTGATTTCATTACGGCTTTGTGCAATTTCCGTAAAAATCACAAATTGAGCAATCAAAAAAAAAAAAAAAGTCACACAACAAAATCAATCAAGTACAAATAACCAAATGTCAGCTGAAGCGTCACATGAATGTCAAATGTGAGCGACTTAGAATTATGCTGAGGCAAAGGGTAAACCTTAATACTATGACGGTTTGGTTGGCTGTAAAGGTACCACATTGCATCACAACGCAATGCAATCTGAAGGATAATCATTCGTATTTACATTTCTATGAATGCAATTGTTTTTTTTTTAACGATTAAACCAAATGACATCCCTCGAGATTTATGTCGAACGGTAGGCAAAGCTGAAAAAGTTTGAAATGATATGGAAACAATTTTAAACTGTGCAACCCTCTATTTGGTAATATTCGGTTTAACGCGTAGCCTTAAAGGCAAAGCAAATAAATTGTTTACGCTGCGGATTGCGAAAACATGCCTCAGAATAATGACAGTGACAGTTGACAACAGTGGAAAGGTAAAACCTCTCTCTCATATAGAACAGTGTTGTAAAAAATGCGCTTTAAATTGTATTTTTATTTGCATTACGGCTAAGATTGTTCTTTCTTTTATCTGATTTCTCCAGAGCAATCAGGGGGCGACATGGCCAGTTGTATAGGACTTTTGGATTTATCTAAGGAAATCAGAAAACTTGTTGATAACTGAAAATACTGTTATATAGGACACTATTTGTTGAACAAATAATGAGTATATCCAGGGATGTTTTCTGTGATAAGTGGAATACATAATTTTTTTAAAATTTCATGCAGTTTTAATATTGATTTATATAAAAAAACGAAACAGCTATTTTATCCACATTAACCTGGCTCGCCTGCTTTGGTTGCACTTATTTCAGTGGCGAAAGTTTTATAAAAACCGCCCACTTTTCTTTAATCTGTATTTAGTGTTGAGTATTTTGCACAGAAACTGTCGGCATATTTCTGAGAATTTCCTTTAATCATCCTTCAAGTGTAACTAAACAGAAATTGCATCAAAATAGTACCTTTTGTACCTATCTAATGCATCATTTAACAAATAAGCAATAAGAAACAAAATTTAAAACCCAAAAAATGGCAAACCATACAAAAGGATCATTAAACCAATTGAACTGGATAAACATACGCAAGGTACTTACCAATCAGGCTGGCAAGATCAGCACATGTGATCCTTGTTTGGTGAAACAAAAGAAACATTGAAATCAACACTGTTCAGTGAGCACTAACATTACAACAAAAATATCTATGTATATCCATTAGATAAGGATCAGCTGAAAAGCAATGCAATGCAACAGCAACGTAAGCAAACATTGCCCTCTTGCATGATCTTGATTGCTTTCATTATCGGCATCATTAAAATCATGATCCTGATGTATTTGATCAGAGATCCATGCATAATTTAAGCTGATGTATTATTATTAGCGTAACATTAACGTCAAATTAAAAAACACATGTGAGAACAAAGTGCCGATGAACACATCAAAAGATCGTTGAAGACTGTTTGTCAAGATCAACACGATCGTTATCTATTTTTTGCAAGATTGTTTGAGTTTTTTCTACAAGTTTTTCAAGAATTGAATTTTGGAAATTTCTGAAAAAAAATAAAAAAAAAAAATAAAAAAATCCGTCCTTTTTTATATCCACAAATCACCTCATCTGTTGTACATGCAGATAACTTGAATAATTTTATTTATTTTCGCGGTCTCAACTTAATCCTCAGTGCATACAAAATTCTTACAAAAACAACAGATTCCAGACGTGCACCCCAATAAAACCGTTGTTTATATTTATCCAAAACAGCTTAACAGCAATTAAACAATTTTATACAGCAAGGAAAAACAAACAAATCGAACTGCCAAAAAAAAAAAAAACTGCACCTGCAGTTACTCTCACGGACAGACAACCGACCGACCGAAATGACTAAAAATACAAGCATGATGAGACCTCAAACTTGTGTTGGCTGATCGAACTTAAAAGACTTTTCATGTTATAAGAACAACAAAAACTATTTATTGTGGAATCTGTTACTCGTCGTACTGCTTCAACAAACAAGTGTTAATCCCTAAAAATATGCAATCGAATTAGAAGCATTAAGTGACACGGCTTAAGAATCACGCGGGCAGCCGTAAGTCGCAGTGTAAATAAGAGAACACGTGACATGGTACAAAAAAATTCCTGCTACACTTAGAAGTTGATTCTAAAGATTCTATCCTTAGTAGAAATACTAAAGTATCGGTGAGGATTCTGTTGTGGCGTGGCTGTTGAAGTTTAATTGAAAAGAAACTTGTTAAGCAACTTTTTTGAAGAATGTAAATATTTCACGTGGCGTCCGT
This sequence comes from Pherbina coryleti, assembly GCA_943735915.1. Lineage (NCBI taxonomy): Eukaryota > Metazoa > Arthropoda > Insecta > Diptera > Sciomyzidae > Pherbina > Pherbina coryleti. Next base: position 4,045,030 of record OX030951.1, read on the forward strand.
GGCGTAGTTGGTTAAAGTGCGTGGCCGCTATGTCAACGAACTTTGGAAACCCAGGTTCGAACCCCAGCAGCGACAGAAAATTATTTGAATTAAAATAATTTTTCTGTTCGGCCGCCACCTCTCTGCAGACAATGGCAAACCTCAGAGAGTAATCAAAATGCCATGTAAAGCTTCTTGAGAACGAGAACTTTCCGTTCATCGCCGTTCGGAGTCGGCGTTAAGCAAGTAGGTTCTCGGTCAATTGTGTACAAACTTAATAACACGCACAACACAATTGATCATAAGAAGCTAGGTCAAAGTCCTTTCAAGGGCTGAAATGGTCAGTTATTTATTTTTTTTATTTTTATAAATATTTCACAAAGAAATGCCGTTTAATTTATAATAGACTCAAAGGGACTTTTCGTTATGGGGTAATTTATTTTTAAATATTCCAAAATAAAAGTTTTTAATCCAATTGCGATAAATACTAGACCAATTACTTGAAAATCGATAGATAATAGTTAAAAGTTTTAAAACTTTTTAGAAATTGTGACTGTTTTAAATTCATTTTATATAAATACATTTTGTAAATCTTTATATAAAAAAGGCCTTTTAAGGCCTTGAATGGATTTCAAGTTAGTTCTGTCACAACACTAGTTAACAGCGGAAAAACCATTGGTGCGACTTTTGCGACAAAATTACAAAAACTTTTATTTAATTTTTATATTTTTTTTTTTTTGATTCGGTTTTCAAGAAAAAATATTTTTGTTTATGTGAGCTTTAGGCCAAGTATGTTGGCAACAACAACGGCTCTGTATAGAGCAAATCATACAGCAGACTAGACAGACTGTTTCGTTGGCCGCTACACCAACTCATCAATAGTCTTGCATGACTTTTCACTGTGATCCACTCAAGCTACTTAGGTCCTACATTTACTGTCAATTATGCTGAGAAAGTTACCCGGAAGTTTATTTTGGCAGAGAGAACGCTTTTACATTAGTAACTTAGTTCTTATGTAATTTAGATGTACTATCAGTTAAAATAACTGAACCCTAAAAACGGAAGTGTGGAAAAAAGAAAAATAACAACAAAGTAACACAACTTCAATATGCTCTGATAGCAGTAAAACACTGTGATCGAATTTAGAAGATACACATGAGATAAGTGCTATGCCTCTAAAATTATGACACGATCAAGGTTAACCTTGCACAGGGTGCATCAAAAGTAGATAAGAACTCAGTTACTAATGTAAAAGCGTTATCTCTGCACAAAATAAACTTCCGGGCAACTCTCTCGGCATAATTGGCAGTATAAGTAGCACCTAAGTAGTGTTCGTTAAACTCAGGGGTCGTAACCAGAGATTTTAAAGAAACAGGTATTCTATGATTTTTGCATTTTCACTAAATTTTTTCTTTAAGCTTTTTCAAGATTAAATGCGAAAAATTCTTACATTTAAAGAAGGTTATAAGTAGAGCTCCAGCGTGAACAAGTTTCACTCTGACACATCTTAGATTAATTGTTAGTGCCATTGAAACTAATTTTATGTACTGAAGACTTTTAAGTCATAAAGGTTTTTTGTACAAAAAATGTTTTTGACACAGCCATTCTAATGTGTTTGACCAGCTCCAGATGCGTAATTTTGATATTTTAGGACAACATGAGCTCCAATGGCTGGCTTATTAATAAATTATTAATAAGTCTTGGCCTTAGTCTAAGCCTTAGTATTAGTCATAGTCTTAGTATTTATCTTAGTCATAGTCTTAGTCTTTGTATTTATCTTAGTCTTAGTCTTATTCTTAGTCTTAGTCTTAGTATTAATCTTAGTCTTAGTCTTAGTCTTAGTCTTAGTCTTAGTCTTAGTCCTAGTCTTAGTTTTAGTCTTAGTATGAGTCTTAGTCTTAATCTTAGTCTTAGTCTTAGTCTTTGTCTTAGTCGTAGTCTTAGTCTTAGTCTTAGTCTTAGTCCTAGTCTTAATTTTAGTCTTAGTCTGAGTCTTAGTCTTAATCTTAGTCTTAGTCTTAGTCTTAGTCTTAGTCTTAGTCTTATTCTTAGTCTGAGTCTTCGTTTTAGACTTAGTCTTAGTCTTAGTCGTAGTCTTGAATACAAAAGTGTGGATAATTGAACTTAGTCTAGTGCCGGGAAAGTTCGATTTCAGTCATAGCACCTTAGCTATCTCTGTTTAAAGGAATGGATCTAATCTGTAATCGACTGAATGAACCACCTATGATCTATGAAAGTTTATAATCAATTTAGTCACGGGTTCATAGGTTTTTGTTCAATGGTTCCATGCAACCTATTAATGAGCCCTTGAGCCATCTTTGACTGGCTTAAAATTTATGATATAGGACACTATAGAACCCATACAAGTCCACATGACCCCCTGAAAATTAAGATAAGCTGAGCTTTATGGCTGGTATAGAGTTTCAACCACGTGTTACCCTCGTTCACATGAGATAATTGATTAAAAAAATAAAGCTTTAAAGCTCTGATCTCTGAAGTTAAGATATTTATACTCCTACGTTTAAAAAACGTAAACGGGGTATATTAATTTTGTCACTCCGTTTGTAACGCCCATAAGGAGACGTGGCAGGTATAGAAATGTGTGTATAGAATCAGCATCACCACCCGAGCCGATTTAGCCATGTCCGTCTGTCCTTCTGTCCGTCTGTCTGTCTGTGATTACGATACAGCCGTAATTTTTAAGCTATCATCACGAAATTTAAGCTTTTATCTAAAAAATAAAGGCCAAGTTCGAAAATGAGCCAAATCGGATGAAAACCACGCCTACCTCCCATACAAAGTGACTTTATCAAAACGGTAAAATCTCTTAGAATTCTACCAAAACTAATATATGGCCTTGGAATTTTGCATATGAACTTTTTTATTTAATATACACTCTGAGTATGAAATTCAACCAAATCGAGTGAAAACCACACCCACCTCCCATACAAAGTGACTTCATTAAAAAAGTGACTTCATAAAAAAATTTTCTGTTAAAACTATGACGAAAATGATTTTACAAATAAACAATTTATGGACTGCTTAAGACCTTGCATATACTTTGGTTCGGACGTGGGGTATTTTAAATTCGGCCCAGTCGAAGATCATTTCTTATTAGTTTCTTTTTTTGTTTTTTGTTCTTGATTTGTAACATTATATAAAATATCACATAAATGAAATTTTTATAAATTTTTCTTTTTGCCAAAATGTTATATTCTAAGACTAAATAGAAAAATATATCCATACGATCAGGTAGTATTATAAATTTGTAAGTTTAAGTCTAGTCATAATCTAATTTTTTCTTTTGCATTAAATAACTAGCCTTGAAAGAAATTTTTCCACCTTTTTTTCTCCTAAGAGTTTTTTTTATTACTCTCTCTTCTATTTTTTGGAATACGGACCAAATTATTTCCGCTACAGAACATTTTTATATGGAATTTTAGACGCTTTGAATACTCGAATTTTCGATCAAAGTGATATTATCCAAAATCGATAGGATTTTAACTTGATACGGAGTTTTGTAAAAGTGTGCCAAATCGTTTCTTTTGAGTAATTTTTTCTTGTCTCTTATGCCTACTACGCCCTATGTTGATTCAAAAATTTAATTTTAACTGAAGATTTGATTTTCACGTTTTCATCCAAATACACATCTGAAGATTTACTTTTATCGCGAGGAATGAACTTGCTCTATGTTTTCACAATCCATTCTGTTACTCAAATATGAAAGGCCTTAATAAATCTCACGTAATTCGTAGCACCTTAATATGTTGCCATTTAGTTTTCGTATCTAGAGCGAAAACTTTAAACGCGTATATCTCGAAATGTAGTTTTTGCAAATGGTGAACTTCTCCATTATCATAAACAGATGTTTATTATGTAATTGGGATGTGGATATTTAAAACGTCCGTTCCATCTTGATCTACAAATTTCTTGCTAGGAAGCTCTTGTTGTCTCCTCAAACTTTAAACTTACGTACAGATGCTTTGTTGAGTCAATTTTCTCAACAATTTATAGACCAATTTTAGTAAATTTTTGCTGGAAAGACGATTTCTAACTAATTTATGGTTACGTTAAGCTGGCGTTTTTTTATGGCATTCTTTTAAGTTCAATAGAAAATATCCTTTGAATTAAGGTTTTCTTGAGCTTACCACACCAAATCCTCATGAAGCTCTTTGGCCTTGGCTCAATTTAAATACATTTGCATGATTGGCAGTCGATAACGAAGCAGCGTGTATCTTTGAACAGAAAAGAAAAGCAGAAAAAAATCTCACATCTTAGTATCCCTAAAGAAAAAACATTCGATATAAAATTTATTTAGCTATTTTTCCACACAATTGACTTTGATGATGGCTGGAAGTCGTGATATCATCTTCGGCGTTTGCCTTGATGTATCACGAACTGAAATGTAAGTGCGTCACACACAAACTTTGGCATGAGGAGTGGGAATGGGTGAGTGGAGGGGGCGGGGGAGAGACACACTTAAACTAATCGCGTGGTACATCCTTTCCGAATTGAATTCGTTGTTATTTTTGCAAAATCCTCTGAGACACAGCGGCGTTCGTGCTTTGCATGTGATCCTTTTGTTGTCCTTATGTGTCGTTGTTGTGTGTGTGTGTGTGGAAGTGTGTGGATGTGTATGTGAATGTGTTTGCTTAATATTGGCCTCATCACAACAACGCGTATAAGTTGTAAAATTGGTGAGCCGCGTGTGGGTAGTCGTGTGGCGAATTCAATTCGCAAAATTTTATCCTTGCTGATCCTTTTGATTATTTTGTTTTGTGTTGCGTGCTGCTTTTCAGAGATTTTTTTCTTTTCTCTGCCCCCTTCACTTGGGTTTTTTTTATGATTCTAAACTGAGGGGTGTTGCGGGTGTTGACACTCGATGCATTGAAAAGCTATAAATGCGTGCTTTTTATGAAAGTCTGCGGAAAATTCAACATTTTTTCAAGCATAGCGCGTGGATTTTTGGTTTTGTTATTTTTCTTTAAATTAAATAATTATTATTCTTCCATTCCAAATACTTGCTTTCTGTTTACTTTTCCACTAAAACTTGCGAACATTTTTGTTGTTTTGTAAATATTTAGCTTTCAGCAGCAATTTTGATTTATATTGTTTTTGTTGTTGTTTATTTTTGATTGCGTTCAACGCTACTATTTAAGGCAATGAAAATTAATTAACGATCACCGTTGCAATGATCGATTTCTTGGCGCCTGTGTTCTTCTCATTTCAGATTTCGTTGTATTACGTTTTTCTCCAGCTGTTTATTTTGAAAGATCTTTGGGCTCATTTTCAGATGTCTTGTGGAGTGTAAAAATTGGAATTTTTGCGTACGTGTTATTTTGTTTGTCTTATAAACACTGAGCTGCCCATCCGCCACATCCGCCTCTTCTTTTGGAGGTTGCCATTGCTATGGCCACAATCTGGCGCACCCGAAATACGCTCCAATAACTTGTTAACCAAACGAGCTAAGTCCCAAAAATTGTTGTAGCCGTAAAAAATAGTTTTGTTTTTTTAGCTCTGGCAACATTTAAGTCAACACATCAATCTTGAGAAGATTTAAGACTTCAGGGCTAGGTTTGTGTTTTTTTTTTTGTAGAGGTAAAACAGTACGATCCGATTACTTCAGACATGTCTATCAAGTTTTTCAAAGTGAATTTTACGAATAAGTTCCAAATGATCTTTCATATATTTCTGATTCTTTTAGAACTTCGGTTCGTGTTCTTGAGACGATCTAGTTGACCTTTTATTTAAGAAAATAATGTGTGCCATAAGTTATTTATAAACGAATAACACTGTACAACAACTGTCAAAAAAAAAAAAAAACAAAAAAACCAGAGGACTTTGAAATCGAATATGAAGTCAGTTTATAATGGTCACCCTAGGCATTCGTACTATAGGGAGGGACGGCTTTAAGGTAGGGTCGGAGAGGGTTAATACGTATGACCGCCCCCATTACTTTGGCAAGAGGAACATTTTTCCCTTTGGAACCTATCTCATCCGACCCCTCTTTAGCGTTGTTCCATGCATGACTTATATAATATAAAAGTTTTAATATAATTTTTATTATTTTTTTATTAAATATAAGTCTCCAGAAGGCGTGAATCGTTGCTCTGTTTCGCAATGAAGCAACACGTTCGTAGAAAATCCTTAACATTTTTGTGCAGTATCTTCAACATATTGATTTTTGTTATTGTGAAAACAAATGTTATTTTTTGCCCCTGTTCTTAACAGGGTATGGAAAGGTCCGCCCATGTGCGATTGGGGCTAATGAAGAGGTCCGTTGATGTACGATTGAGGCTCATGAGACAGTTCATAAACCTAACATGGCTTATAATGGGGGCTTAGCTCGCAGAAGAGTCAGAGAACTATTATATATAAAAATATTATTTGTTCAATGCACTCCCTGCATAAGAATCTATGATTCTATGGCAAAAATTATACGCTCAGACTTTATTTGGTCCTATGGTCTTAATAGTAAAAAACATAATAGCTCTTTATTTTTTTTTAACTATTTTGACTTTAAGTACAATAAATTCTTAAACGAAAAACGATGATTATTTGGAATTAATATGGACCTAAATTATTAAATATAAGAAGGCAATAGAGCCTTTAAAAGTTCCAATGACTCAACTTTATTGATACATTATCCCGGTGGAACCTCTTGGCTATAGAATCATTGATATTTTTCATAAAAGTCAATAGAATCCATAGACCTTCCAATAGCTTACCGAAGTGTACACTGTATAGTTGTCCTCTACTCTACCCTGTTCTTCTTTTTACCTTTCAATGACATGTGCATCTTACGAACTGTTCATGAGCATCAAAAGTATCATCTGCGATCTCGTTCATGAGTACATATGTTTTAGACGGTACGCGGAATTATATCTCATTTTTCAAAGTCTCGCCAAAAGTTACGTGCGTGGATGAGAGCGATTAAATTTTTAAAAGGATATGCTAGTGTGTGAAAAATATGTGGACCGTTCCCAGTCGGAAAGATCGTAAGGTGCTTACTAAATAATTCATGTTTTCCTTAAGCTAATGGTAGTGACAACTAGTGTCGCCAGATGAAATTACCACCAAAATTCTCTTTTTCTCACACTTAATTCTCACAAATTACACACTCGCAAAATACCTCAAAATACCACAAAATACCTCAAATTACCACAAAATATCTCAATACCTCAAATTACCACAAAATACCACAAAATCCCTCAAATTTTCTTTTGAGGTATTTTGAAGTGTTGTGGTATTTTGTGGCAATTTGAGGTATTTTGTGGTATTTTGAGGTATTTTGTGGTATTTTGAGGTATTTTTTCCCCACGCGTGGTAAATATCGCACATGTGGTATTTTTTTCCCACGCGTGAGATTTTTATCACAAAATACTATGGGAATTACCACATCCCACAATCGTTGAAAAATACCATAAGTACTATTAATCGTGCTTTTCTGGCAACAAAGGTGACAACAGGATCATGCAAAAGTAAGCATGTGGTTTGTTACATTTAGAGCACCTTACGTCTTCGCTTACGATTGCAACTACAAAAGGAATGAACGGTTAAGCCTATCATGTCTTCGTGTGATCATTTCAATATGTACTTTATTTCGTATAGCGAGAAAAATGCAGCGGCATGATGACATGACGGTATTTGATAAACGTTACGAAGATATGAAGTGTAACAAAAATCAAAAGAAAAAAATAGTAAAGAACAAACGAATGCTGATCGACGGTGTAGTAATATAATTTGTGGATTAATAAATTAATAATTATTAATTATTATTAATGTATTTTGTTATTATTAGTTTTTTGTATTTTTTTTTTAAATAATTGAAGACCTTTGTATTTTTAAAACAATTAATTTAATTAGAATTAAAATACAATTTTATTATTGAAATCAATATTTTTTATTTTGTAGGCAATTTTGTGGAAAGTAAAGAAAGTGATACTCAGCAACAACAAATGTTTTATATAGTAACTTTTAAAAAGTTTTGTCACTTACATTCATTCTGACAAATATTTCATTTATTCATTTTTATCATCCCGTTCTGGTTTTTAATTTCACGTTTTCAACGTCAAGACGGCACATAAAAAACCAATTAAAACATGGAAGAAAGTGAAAAGAGAGCGAATACATAAGTACGATCTGTGGCCTTACGTTCGACTTCTTTTATGAGTGAAAACGTAAGCAATGCTGAAGAAGAAGGCGGTTTAAATGGAATATATGCAAGTTGTATATCAATACAGTATGGGTACCTTACGTTTTCATGCATACATTCTACTTATTAAATAAAGTGCATTAGAATCGAAACACGAACAATTCCGATCGTCAAGAGTACATTCCCCGCATTTTATTTTAGTAAAGGAAAAAGTAAGTACGTATGATGCTTTTTATACTTTACAGAAGGAAGCTTACTAGAGGCGGCCATGTCTTTGTAAAAGTAATGGGGATTCGGAAGGGACGTTTGCATGCCTGACGGACGAAAAGTAAGTAGGCTATAAAGCATTATAGAAGGATGGTTTTTCCCACTGTGTTTCCAATCATACGCTCGCAAAGGCAAGCAAGTGACCGATTCTGTACTTTGGTTCTAAATCATTCGTTGGAATCAGATAGTTTTTATAAAAGAACCTTTATTGTGAACAAAAATAAAATTCGTATGACATATTTGCACTTCAAAAATTATCCTAATTCCTTTGCAAACTCGTTTCTGACCAGATATTTTTTTTTTTTTATTATAAAATGTATCTTTTTCAAATATGAAAAAACAGTTAATGATACAATTTCATGAATTTAAGAATTTTTCGATTTTTGTTTTTAAGTTCATTTCCACAATACATATATCGCAAAAATAACTAGACAGAATCAATAGCATTTGCTTTGGTTTGTTGGAATTTTTTTTTTTCACTTCCCTTTTAATTTCTTAGTTATCTTAAAATTTTCCTCATGACTAAGTATTTCGATGGTCTTTTGGGTGATCTGAAAATTATTTCTCTTCCTACTTCTAAACGTCTGAGTAGAGATACGAGTACCTATTTTATCGAATATCCTTCTCCAATAACTTATTTTCGAACATCACTAACATCAAGCTGCATTAGAGATAAAACTGTTTATTTACACTAGGACACATTTTATGATCTGTTATATTTCCTCATGCTCAGCCTCATCATTATAAAAACTCATAAAAATCTGACGCTGATCGACGTCATAAAAATAAGAAACACTAGAAAAAAAAGACAGAATCATAAAAAACTTAAATTAAACAAATTAAATTAAAATATTTAGTACCTACCAGAGAATGAATAGCTTGACTTCGAATGCTAGCAGGCAAAAGTGGCGCCAGTGGGCGCAAATCGGGTTAACAACGATTAACAATAAACACGATCGTCAATGATCAAGCGTTGGCTAAACACAATTAAATGAGCAGCAAAAAAACATGAGAATCTGTCTGAAATTGTTTACAAATGCTCAGCGGAGTGTTGGGGGAGAAATTAAGAGTTTTAGTGCCCGAAACATGTGGTAGCTCTTGAGAAAATCCTATCAGTTACTATAGCTAGAAATCATCTATATCTGCATCTGCATCTGTGCTGAAATAGCGCATGATTTACTGTTGGTATCTGACTTTGAATTTGATTTTTTTTTGTTTTGAATTTGATAAAAATAACTCTTTCTTACTTTTAAATCGAGTCAATTTGTTGAAGTTGTTGAGCTATAGATTTGCGTTCGAGTAGCTGCGTGGTACACATTTAGTGAATAAGTAGCTATATTTTATTGCTGTTGGCTTAAATGTGCCTTATTTTAGCTGTGGCTGTATCTGTGCGCTACGAATAGCTGAATAAATCACTTACGAAGTAGCTGCTCTAAATAGATTGTCATCAATTTATTTCTTTTGATATCCTCCCCATCTACTCTATGCACCCAACTATCTCAAGGGTTGTGGCACGCGAACAGATGCCGCGGTAGCAGCGTGTGCTTTGAAGTGGGTGCAAGAAATCGATCAATTTTGAGTATTTTGAAGGTTAATGCAATCAGCCTTAATAGCTTAAACTATGTTGGAAGTTGTAGCGAAATTTTAAATTTTAAAACAGATTTTTTTATTTTCAAAATCTTGAATTATATTTTTGAATGCTTTATTTGTTGCCATTCAGTTTTGTCGCCTATGCAGACCTATTCATGCTCCGACTTTCTTCTTCTTTGCTTATTTGATGTAGTGCTCCGTCGTCTTGGGACTGATTGAATTTCGCGGATAACCTTTAATGGATTTTCCTTTCCGCAATTGCTTTGGCTTTTAGCAATTTTAGTCGCCTTTAACGACGCATGCTATCGAATGTAAAACGTTCTGGGAAATTTCTATGCGGCATGTCATAAAAAACACTTAGTTGAAATGGGACAATCAGAGACAAGAAGACAAAGAAAGCATTAAGAGTATATATATTATAGACAAGCAAGTTGTCTTTTAATGTGGTTGAGATACTAACATAGATTGAATTGTAGACAGTTCTCCTCAGAAGCATAAAAATTTTTCTTTTTGTAAAGACGGTCTGAGACGGGATGCAACAAAATTCTTCTATATAGAAAATACTTGACATTGGAATAAGAAAGTTAGAAATGAATGGATATAAATATGTTATAAGATTTAATCAAATTTAAATTTATTGAATTGATATAGTGACCTTAAAAATGTGAATAAATCAGGACGAAATTATATTTTATCTAAAAAACAAAAATGTTATCAAGATATTAACTGTGCAATAAAATCATAGAAAACTTTAAAGCCTTAACTACTCGTAGTTAAAAGCATAAAACATTTTTTGAACATTTTTTTTAAGAACTGTTGGTAATATATTTGTGTTTATAATGCAATGTAATAGTAAAGTTGACATAATTGCCATAATTTTGTACTGACTGCACTGACTACACGGAGGGAAATAATACTCTTATATTAACCCTCTGCAGCTGACCTCGTAGTCTTACAGACACCGAAAATCAAAACTTCGTGCATACAAACGTGAAATTCGAAGATAACAAATTAGTTTTTATCTTTAAAAAAAAAAGTATTTTATTTCAAATGTTCTTATGTTAGCCTAATAATTATTAGCTGTTATACGTAATAAGGTCAAGAGAGTTACAGTTAGAAACTTCATCATAAAAAATCAGTTTAAAGGTGAGGTCTACTAGACCCCACATCAGGAATATTGTTAAATTTGGAGCACGTCAGTTGCAGAGGGTTAAGCAAATATTTTGCTTGATCTAAGAAAATTATGACTTAGCCTCATTTGCTAAAATCAAAAACTAAAATTTATAAAAATAAACTTAATGATAATGAGCATTTATTTCTAACATTGAGTTAGAAACCAGATTGCTTCAAACAAGAATAAAATACTTGATTCTAGAAACTGGAACAAGACATAAATTAAGAAAATATCTTCTTAATTTAACCAACCGCAGAGAATTATCTTAGTTTTCAAAAAATTTTTTACTTGAATAAAGCAAAGTTTTCTCACTTCAACTTATATTGGCATGCTTATAATTCACAACATGTTTACATGAAAGCATCTTTAAGATGGTGCGGATTGACAAACTATGGCATGGTTGAAGGCAGTGATGTGATTCTGATTAAGTACAAAATCTCGATCACATCCCGACTTAGACCTGTTTATCCCACCAAAATGACACGAAAAACCTACAAAAAATCCCACCCAAATATTTATACCAATAACGATTTTTTATGCAATTTTTGAAAAAAAATAATGATGGCCACCTGCTGAACAGGCCCACCTACTTCTCATTGAATGTTCACTTTTGATAAATCGTTGAAATGAATGCGCGTGCTGCTTCAGCCCCACTGCCGTTGAGAAATAAAATATTCGAATAAAACGAAGCTGATCAAAAATAGTTCTCTATTTAGTGAATTTCAGAGTGTTATTCACTTTTTTCTTATCGATAAATAAAGGTGAATATGAGTAGAATTCTCTGTTTAATGTTTATTTTTCACAATTCGACGAGCAATCAAACAATATTGAGAAATGGAAAAAAAATATTTCACGTCATGTCATGATGGCGTGCTTGCCCACCTACTGAACAAAACGGTGGCCCACCTTCCGAAAAGATTTTCAGTAAAAAATTGTCATTTATATGATTGAAAATAGTGTTTGGAATTAGTTAAAATAGTTTCCGTGATTCTCGTCCAAATTCAGATAAAATTTTAGAATGCCGTCGCCTAAAAAAAAGTGAAAAGAAGAACGAATATAAATTCTGATGCGATGGCTGCAGCCATCAAAGAAATTCAAATCTCTATTGTTTAAAGTTCAGTGAGTCATTGTGAGCTATTGATAGGATAAACATTGTATAAACTCTCAAAAACTGTAAAAGCTGTGTTTTTACTTCATTTTCTAATTTGCTTTCAACGATTTGTTTTAGGTGTTCAGTAGCTGGGCCGAATTTTTCAGCTGTCGATTTCGAGACTTTTGCTAGATCGATTGCCAAAATTATATTTTTTGGAAATTTTAAATTCTGATTAAAATTCTTGTTAGTTATTGAACTTACCCTTCAAATGAAACCAAGAGCTCTGAAAAATTATGTCTTAAACCAAAGGTATAGCCTCCAAACAAAACGTGTTTAGTAGGTGGGCATCCTCCTCTACATTTTTTAACATTATAATAATTTTATAGTTTTATAACGAACTTAATAAAGTTTTTCAATAAATATAACAAACTAGCCTTTTCCCGGCGGGCGTTGCTGCACCCTGCAACTATATGGGAACATAATAGGTGTATTCAAAACTTTTCTTTGACTCATAGTTTGACACCACTGTCATTTTCCAATGTTTACAGAAAATGATTTTTATTAATAGATAAGCATTTGAAAAACAGATTGGTTTGTGTCTAAAAATATATTTATTGCGATAATATTTGATCGGAAAGAGATATTGGTATAATTTTTTCACATAAATTATTTTTTGAGCTTAACTATTCTATAAAAAGAATAGAAACACTTTTGAAAAAAATTAATTTCTTTAAAAAACCACTGGGGGTGGGGTCATGTTTTTTGATGACAGAAACAGTTAATAAATTTTTTTGTAAAATTGGAAGCAGTTTTGCTATTAAATGCTATGTCGTGTAAAAGGTAGTCGAAAATGCAATTTTGAGTTTTTATTATTTTAACAAAAAAAAAAAAACAACTTTTGTGTCATTTTTTGAGTAAAAAGTCAATATTTTGGACCTTTTTTGAAAGAAATATTAAAAATATATCCGCTAAAATAACGGTACCCTTTAAATTGTTTTTATTAAGTGCTTGAATTGAGTTTATCAACGAAAAAAATTTGAATGAAATATATTAAAAAACAACGGAGTTATTTGCATCGCAAGTAAAATATACGAATTTCTGATGGTTTTTTTGTTATTCTAAGGAAACGATGTTTTTAAAAAAAGACGTGGTACCAGAAGTTTTTGCAATTTTAAAGATATGTGAATGTTTTTGGTGTCAAAATAACCGGATTTCCTTAAAATTAATAAGTCGAGCATTTTCGCTTGAAAAAAATACGCCAGTAGTAAGATTTGCGTTACTTGTAAAGGGGCGGAAGAGGCGTGGTCAAAACTTAGTATGTCATAACCTAAGCTAGGATTCAAGTAATATGTGAGCTGAATTTGAGTTGAATCCGTTCAGCCGTTAAGATTTGTATAGTAGTCAAACAAACAGAAAATGATTTTTATTAATATAGACTTAAATGATTTTTATTATATTACCCTCAAAAAAAAAAAAAAAAAAAAAAAAAAACCACGAAAAGTTAAACACTGCGTTTTTTATAAAAACTATCTTAAGTGTATAATAAATAAAAAAAAATAACTGGCCATTTCAGCCCTTGAAACGACAGGTTTAACGCCGACTCTGAACGGCGATGAACGGAATGTTCTTTCTTGTTCTCAAAAAGCTTTACATGGCATTTTGATTACTCTCTGAGGCTTGCCATTGTCTGCAGAGAGTGGCGGCCGTACAGAAAAATTATTTTAATTCAAATAATTTTCTGTCGATGCTGGGGTTCGAACCCGGGTCTCCAGGTTCGTTGACATAGAGGCCACGTACCTTAACCAAGTACGCCACGGACGCCACGGACGCCACGGACGCCACGGTGTAAGTGTACGAAGTAATCGTAAATTTCTTTCGTTGCATCAAAATGAAACTGAGCTTATATTTTTGTTTTTGGTTTTAGGCCAAAAAAATTATTAAAAAGTTTATTAGAAAAGGAGATTCATGGCTTTCAAAATCCTAAGTAAAATTCACCTGCAAGCACAAATGGACATGAACGACTCATAGCGTATAAAAATTGTTGTTGTGTAGTGAAAAATAAAGCAGTGTGCGGCACATCGACACGATGCGAGTGTTCCAATATTTTACTCTCCCATCCTACAGTGAGTATTGCTTTGCTGAGAATAGCAATGTGATTTGTTTTTGTTTTGCCTACATATGCCCGAGCGTGTGTGTGCTATGGATAGCAACAGAGAATGGCAATGTATTTTGTTTTTGTTTTTTTTTGTCGTACGCTATGCGTGGTGACGTGAAAAAAAGACAGAGGCAAGCAAAAACAAATATAGCCAAACATTACCATGCTGCAGTGATGTTATGTTTGGTTTGAGTTTATTTTATTTTTGCCTTTGTTTTACTATTTTCTTGCAATGCGTTTACATTTATTTGCCGTTATTTTTCAGAGCAGAATATCAAAATTTTTTCAATTAAGCTCATTTTATGTGTATGTAATAAAAAGTAAGTTCTTATTGTGCCCGCGAACGGAATCGCTATCTAAATTCTAATCTTATCTTATATATAAAAATGACTGACGTCCGTGTGTACGCGCATAACTCAAGAAGGGGTCGTTCAATTTTTACAATTTTGAGCTTGATGTATTCGTATTGGCCCAAGGAAGGACACTATGTAGAAAAATGTTGGCACACCCTCTTTTACCGCCCACAAATCAATAAAAAAACTATATTTCCGACGGTTTTGGTCGTATTGGACTACAATTTGGTAATTTACTTTGTATGCTCACTGTCGGAAACTTTACTAAAACTGAGTTGCCACACCTCCCTTTTATCGCCCACAAATCAATAAAAATTCTATATATCTGAAGATTTTGGTAATATTATGCTTAAATTTGGTAATTAATTTTGTTTGATTGCTGTCGGAAACTGTACTAAAAATAAGTTGCCACACCCCCTTTCACCGCCCACAAATTAATAAAAATTCTATATATCGGAAGGTTTTGGTGGTATTAGACTAAAATTTGGTAATTTAGTTTGTATGCTCACTGTTGGCAACTGTATTAAAAATGGGTTGCCACACCCCCTTTTACCGCCCACAAATCAATAAAAATGCTATATTTCCGATGGTTTCGCCGTATTAGGCTACAATTTGGGAGTTAGTTTTTATGCTCCCCGTCGGCACCTGTACTAAAACTGGGTTACCACACCCCCTTTTACCGCCTACAAATCAATAAAAACTCTATATATCAGAAGATTTTGCTGGTATTATACTAAAATTTTGTATTATAAATAAATTTTTAAATTATTATACTAATTTATTTTGTTTGCTTGCTGTTGGAAACTGTACTAAAAATATGTTTACCACCCACAAATATATGAAAAAGCTATATTTCAAACGATTTTGGTCATAATAGACTAAAATTTGGTAATTGTGTTTGTCTTTCAAAACTACACCGTCATCTATTGAAAAAGTAGAAACATCGAATATTAAGTTTGGGCAAAACAACGTTTGCCGGGTCAGCTAGTATTTAGTATATTTGAGTAGTTTTTAAATGATCTGTTATCCTACATATTTGCTGAAGGATTTTATTAAAATAAGAAAATTGAGATATTCATATTGAGCAAAACATTCGAGTATTAAGAAAATTGTTGATTTTAATCAAACAAATTATTCTAGTTTTCAGAAAATTGTTACTTGAATCAAGCATATTTTTCTCAGTTCAAGCAAATAAAAAAAAAAAAATAAATAAATAACTGGCCATTTCAGCCCTTGAAAGGACTTTGACCTAGCTTCTTATGATCAATTGTGTTGTGCGTGTTATTAAGTTTGTACACAATTGACCGAGAAATGGACCTACATGCTTAACGCCGACTCCGAACGGCGATGAACGGAAGGTTCTTATTCTCAAGAAGCTTTACATGGCATTTTTATTACTCTCTGAGGTTTGCCATTGTCTGCAGAGAGGTGGCGGCCGTACAGAAAAATTATTTTAATTCAAATAATTTTCTGTCGCTGCTGGGATTCGAACCTGGATCTCCAGGTTCTTTGACATAGCGGCCACGCACTTTAACCAACTACGCCACGGACGCCACAAGCAAATATTAGCCTTAAATATAGAAACATTTTTTGAGGTTTAAGCAAATATTTCTTGAATTCAGCATTTTTTTCTTAATATCATGTTTTTTAAATTTGCTCAATTCTAGAAAAATAATGCTTGAATTGAGAAATTTACGCTTGAGTGTAAACTGATAGCCTAATTGCTTGATTCAAGCATAGAATGTTTGATTTTTTTCTCCGTGTAAATTCTATGGAACCAGTTTTGATAGGAAAAAACAAATTTGAGATCATTTCTTTAGCTCGTCGGATATTCGTAAGATTTCCGTCGATTCCGTAGAAAAAGCAGTAAGGAATTTATTATCTTCGACTTAGCCGAAGATGAAACAGACTCGTTTTTAATATGTAAAATCCTAAGTCAAGAAGGTCTTAATCTTTTGATGAATTCAATTTGTGTGGGTGATATGTGTGGTTTTCATTAAAATTATTCAAATTTCAAATTCATTGTACATGTTAAAAATCAAAACTTTTGTCTTAGATATGGGATGTATATTTGTGATATATCAAGTTTTTAATTGGTTTTTGTTAAGTTCTGTTTTTGTTTTTGTTTTTCTTTTTTTTGTGAATTTTATGGGTTCTAACCAAATATCTAGCTAAGAGTGGGCCTCTGGATGAAATCTTTTGTTAAAAATTTCTTGCCATTAGATTAATTTTTTTGAAATTTTTAAAGAATTCACAGTTTTGATGAAATAGCTTTATTTGGGAAGATGGAGACACTTACATTCAATTTTGACAAATTTCAAAGCTTATGCAATGTATGAAGGTTTAAAAAACTTGTGAAAATCAAGGTTGTCATTTTGACTCGGTTTGACTTATTTTCGGTCAAATTTCGTTATGATGGCAACGGCGGACAGCCGGATATTGCTGAATCTGTTCGGCAAAACATGTTTTGTTTCATAAAGCGTTTTATTATTACAAAAATTAATTTCAAATTATCACTGAAATACCAAAAATTATTAGTCTCTATGCACCCTGTTTTACTACGAGACGAAACTACTTGGCCTCTTGTGAAAAACGTTCTAATAAGTCTCAAGTTTTAAATATTATTTATTCTTTTGGTTGGTCTCAAAGTTAATGTTAAGTTTTTTTGATAAAATTGAAGATAAAGAATTCTGTTATCAAGTCCATATCAAGCGCCTCACTACAAAACTATTGTATGTCTTTAACTCTAACGTACACACATTGAAGCTGTCTTTGCCCAACCCTCAAATGGCGAAAACGCAAATAATGCCACGCCGCACTATTTTCGGGTTAACCAGAGTTACTCCATTTGAATATCGGCTTGCCACGGAGGCAATAACACTGCCGTGGCGCTGTAAAAGATGTGGCTTGAAATGTGCCAAAGGATTCAATGTAATATCAAAAAGGATTCCGCCAAAATGGCAACATTAACTGATGGCGCGCAAAATAAAGACAGCAGCGCCCGCCCGTTAACTGCAAAATGAAATTTGAAATGGTTGAGATTGTGTTGGTTTTTGTTGTTGTGTTGTTCTGTTCGCGTTTTATGCTGCACATAAAAGCAGAAATAGAAAAAGGATAAAAAAATGAACTCAGCTTATTTGCAAAGGATAATGAAAAAGGATGCGTAACATTGGTTATATTGCGAGCATCAAATTTGCCATGAAGGAAGTATAGAAAAAGCATTAGGAAGTCTTACTCAGGGAACGTAAAACCAAATGCGCAGTTAAAAAAAAATCTTGCAAGGATTTCAAATGGATTGGCGAGAAATTGATTTCAGTTAAAAGTGCATTTCCAAAGAGCTCTGAGATTTGCGCAAATTGGTGCCAAGGAAGTTGTGGACATTTTTGAAAGATTTTGCTACAAGTTAATCGAGGTTATTTAAGTTAAATTTTTGTTTGGTTGCCATAACCAAACTCATAACCAAACTCATTACCAAACTCAAGTACTTCACATAATTGCATTCGATAAGAGTTAACATTAAAAATTCCTTATTGATTTATTGCCTCAAATTTGTCGTTGGTCTCGCCATTTTGGCTTTTTTTTTATTTTCTTATTTATATCCTGCTACTCGCCAATCCCAAAATGTTGCCATTAATTCCAATGTTCACATGGTAAGCCGCTCAACGGCGTGTATCTCTCTGCTATCAACTTACCGGTTGTTCTCGATAAAAGCAGCGCATCCCGCAGATTTCAACCAAAGCTGACTATTTTTGCTGTTGTCGCTCGAAGAGGGTCGAACCTCTATCCGCTAATAAATCATCCGACATTTATACATATAGTGTACAATATGATGATATAATATATTATATTGAAGCCAATATTGGAATAACAACAACAACAACAACAATAACAAAAAATCGTCATGAATTATTTGATAGAGATACATAGATGGTTCGCACTGAAGTATCTAATAGATAAACGCATTGAATAGCCTTTGTAATAATGTATCTACTGCCTCGTATACAGCCGACTGCACACAAACAAATGCATTTATTTGTTGTTTGCCTTATTTAGTTAAGGATAATGGGACTAAAGGTCGTCCTCGCACTCGAAGTTATTGTCCACGCAATGTTTTCCACGGCTTTGCCCTTGATAGTGTTGCAGCTCGCGCCCCTTAAGCTGCGACGCACTGCTGCAGGGAGGGTTGTTAATGTATGATTGGGACAGCCAGACAGACAAACAGAAAAACAGACAACGCGGCGAAGGCACGCTGCACATTGATTGCATCTGTGCAATCATGACAATTCAGAGAATACAGATTCAGCGATTGTGACAACTTCTTTAGCAGGGAGTTTGTTTAATGTTCGATAAATAATTGTTATGTACGAGTATGATTGAGATTTTTTAAACAAGGCCGCCGAAGAATGGCCACATCATAAATAATGCGACGCTTGTTTGCGGGGATGTGAGTTGGTCTCAAAATGTAATCATGTTTGGAATTATTTTAATGTGATTTTGACGAAATTTCCGCAGAATCATTAATTTTTTACTAAAATTGGCTATTTTTTACTTAAAAATTGGGAAAAATATTTATAAAAAACTATACAATTATCTTCTTTTTAGTCAGAAACAAAACATACAAAAACATAAAAAAAACATACAAACTGAGATTTATGAACTCTTTACTTTTCTTAAGGGGGCCGTATATCTAGAGATATAAGTATATATATCCGTGTGAAGGTCATGTTTGTGAATTTTTTTA
The DNA here is from genome assembly GCA_943735915.1 of Pherbina coryleti. NCBI lineage: Eukaryota > Metazoa > Arthropoda > Insecta > Diptera > Sciomyzidae > Pherbina > Pherbina coryleti. The sequence continues at coordinate 4,064,537 of OX030951.1, forward strand.
AGGAAGGGATATTTTTTAATGAGGGTTTTTGTAACTAAAAATATACACATTCAAGAGTATGTTTAGTTTTTTTTTTATTAAAAAAAAATTCAATAGTAAGGTAAAACTCGTACTTGTCGCAGCCGATTTTGAAAATATTGATTATTCACAAAATGGCGGACTTCTGAACATAAAGTAACGATTTTCGACCAAAAATTCGTCATTATTTTGCCTATAAAAAAATGAACGAAGCTACAAAAAAAAAAATCCTATGACAAGTACGAGATTATTATGAATAAAATAAGCCTGCAAAAAAATCAAAACGATCGTTTCACTGAGTTTCGAGAAATCTTGGTCACCGTCTTTGAAAACATGGTTTCGAGAAAAACGCGTTTGAAAATAAGGCCAGCTCTGCGCGCCATCGAAGGCCATTCACTCACTAGGCTATAACTTTGTTCAATTTTTGAGATATCGACTTGAAATTTTAAACAAATATTAATATAGTTTTAATAGGAGATAACAATAAAAGTGTGCATATTCAATACTTTACTACATCAATATACCCTCACAAAAGTGAGGAGTACCAACTTCAAATTTTGCGAAGCATACACTTACACTTTTTTTATTTTATTTACACTTACAGCTACAGCATATTATGCAGCTCTACTTAAGCAATAGGTTGCAAAGGTAATAGAGAATTTTTCAGATTCCCAACATCACAATTGTAATGATGCTATATATTCTTCATCAGCATCAACACCTCCGTCGATTAAGCGATATCTGTCTGTCGATTCGTCTGCCCGTTCTCACGATTACAGCTATAATTTTAAAGCTATCAGAATGAAATTTGATATATAATGTTGTATAAAGCTGTTTTAACGTAGAATACGTTAAACGGGGGTGTTAATCTGGAGCACAAAATTTTGAGAAAATGTTTGTCACTTTCATTATAAGTTTTTAATACTTTATGCATGCATTGAAGAAAATTCAAGTATGGTCGTAACATATTTAATATGTCTTCTTTTGATTTGTATTTAAATAATCATATTGCTACACATAATTTTTTTTATTCTATAAGTAAATCAAAATTTAACTCCTTCAAATTTTGTATTAATTTTCATATGCTTTGTATTTTATGTATTATAACATCATGTGTAAGAGCAGTACGATTATCTGTGTGTTCATCACAGAACCAGTGTGAGAAAGAGAAGAAGTATAATGACCAAGTAGCGAACGACAACCATGATAAATACGACCATGATTTTTGTTGGCTTTTCTTTTAATATCAAAGACATACTCCATATGCGCCCTTTGCAGCTTTTTTTTATGCGGCGGCCATTGTAAATCCATAGGAATTCTTAATTTTTGTAGAGATTTTCTATAGTTCAGACACAAACCTTACAATCATAAGCAGAAAATGAAAAAATGTTTATGAATAACAATGTTAGCAAGGTTGCATAGAAGCTGCGTAAAGCCTAGTATGCTGTAGAAACGAAAATTTCTTGGCATATAATTCTTCACCCGAAATATTAGTGTAGAGTCAAAAATGTTTGTGTGGAGAAAAAAGCAACTACAGTACGACCTAGCTCAATGCAACTAATAGAAATTCGGCCAGTTGACGTAGTCAATGTTGAAGAAACGCAATTAAACTTCTAAACATAAAGCTTTATGGCTCTGAATCCTAGATATTGTAGTTTTATGTATTAAGATATGCACTTAGTTTCCTTAAATATTGTTTTAAGAGATTTTTTGTACATCAAAAATGTATTTTACAAGAAAAGAAGAAATGAAAGTAAATAATATAAAAGTTTATGGAAGTGTACGCAAATGGAAGTTGCGATAATTGTGCATTTTTTTTTAAGTTGCGTTTACTGAGTCAACAATTAAAATTTTTGAGTATTGTGATAATCGAGTGTTGCGTAAAGCGAGGTCGTACTGTTTTCTTATTGAAATGTCAAAATTCTGGCGCCAATTAAATGCCCGGACATATAATTGACAGCGAAATTTTGACATTTCAACTCTCCACATGGTGGTTGTACTTGCTAGCATTGAACAAATTTTTCACCTCTACAGCGTACTAAGTAGCGAAAAAAAAATTCCGCTGACTTTTCGCTGTCAAAAACTCAATGCATTCCTTATGGAAAGTTTCTTTCCGCTTCTACAGCATACTGGGCTTAAAGCCTTAAACAGTGCGTAACTAAACAAGCGTTTAAAGGTTGTTTAAGGAAATCTATTGAATAAGGCTGTTAATGACTAACGTATTCTACGTCTGACCTATGCGCCCGTGTTATCTAACACAGGCTTGAGCTTTTTTTATGAAGGATCTTTCTTCCGAAAATGAGCAAAATGAAATCACGCCTGCCTCCAATGCAATGTGACGTCATTAAAATAATGAGTTCTTTATAAAATAGCTTCTGATATGTTATAATAAAGGTTTTTCTCACAAATTATTAAGGAATCTCTTTTAGACTTTTTATAAATATCTTAAAAAAAAAACTGTATAAGAAGCCCTAGGAAACCTACCGTTTTCGGCAAAAACGTCCAATTTGTGTTATGGAAATAGTGCTTATTGCGGACAACCTACACTCAGGGAAAAAAAATCGTAAAACCAAATAAAATACACTTTGCCACAAAAACTTTTATTGGTTAGATTGTGCCCAAAGATAAAACAACCTTACGGCATAGGCATAAAGATTGTTAAATTCCCATGAAAAATATACTTTATATCAAAGACTTAAATTCTTGTGACAAAGATGTATGTCTTTAAAAAAGTCGATTTCCTTAATACTATTTTCGTATGTCCGCCTTTTTTTTTCTATTACTCACCCCTTCTCCACTCTCCTTCCCACCCCCTCCCCCTTCCCCTTGACCCTTAACCTATACGATTTAATCTAGTGCTAATTATAACTTATACATATCAATACATCAATTGCCTTATATAGTACATATTGCCAACAAAGTAACTGCGAACTTTAAGCGTGTGTATTTTTAAGAAAAATATGATTTTGTAAAAAAAAATACTTTAAAATTATAGACTTTTTCTTTGAAACAACGATGCTAAGCTTCAAGAAAACAAAGAATATTTGTTGATTTTGCGTACTTTTTTCGTTGTTAACAAATTCTTGTTAACAAAGAATTAAATCGTTATAGTAAATAATTTATCTTTACGGCAAATATTTTTTGATTGATTTAGTTTCAAAGAACTTCAGTCTTTTGTTTCAAAGATGCAGCAGTTGCTTAGTTAAAGAATAAATCATTAGTGCAACGATCTTTTCTTTGTAGCAAAGATATTTTGGTTACAGTCGTTTAACAACTTTTTTTCTTTGATTTTAAGGCGTTCAATTTTCTCAGTGTAATAATTACATACATTATATTGTCTTATATTGCATCCTCGTAGGGATTAGTTTAAGGGGTTATTTTTAATGTGCGTCAACATTTTTGACGTGACGAAGTAACGTTTTTAGCTTGGAAACTCTTTCGATTTTAAGCCAAGATTACGAAAGAACTGCTGATGGCAAAAGGAACTTCAGATTAGAGATAAGCTTCCCTAAATTATCCAATAACTACAAAAATTTCTGTGTTATTGAATAATTGTTATAATTGACCTTTAAAGATATACTTAAAGGAATTAACTGTCGACTGTTTCTAAGAAACAAAAGATTAACTGTTTTAAAAGATTTGGAGTTGCTCGCAAAAATCATGAAATTTTTAAAATATATTTTTCATATGCCGATGCAACAATACGTAAAAGCAATTTCTCTTTAAAATCATGGATTTTCAAGAAATCTTTATCACAAATATTGATAATTTCAAAGAAGTAATTAATTAGCATATAAATTGTTGGTTACTAGCCGTTTAGACATTTCATTTTTAACCTTTGCTTTGGACACAATTTTTTACTTTGCAAACATTTAACATAAAGAATTAAAAGCATTCATCTTTTCATCTAACACTTCCTCGAATGAAGTCATCAATTCTGAATTTTTTGAAAATATCTCAACCCTGTCAACTGTCAATAAAAGCGTCTAACATTTTGTCCCTTGACTTCCTATAGAATGCAAAAAGTGCGACCTTTGTTTTTGCCACAAAGAACGCATAAACAAATATTAGGAAAAAAAAAACAAAATAAAATAAAGAATAAAGAAGACTCAATAAAGGACAATATTTCTGTTAGCGCATAATTCAACTATCTCAATAAAGAAAGCAGGACAGCCGGCAGGCAAGACATAAATGTCGTTGGACTCATTGTTACTGACGCTGTCACTGATGCTGTTGCTGCTGCTGCAACTTAAATCCATTCATTCACATTCAACAGCAACGTCTTCAACTGTTGACTTTTATCGAACAACTTTGTTCTATGCATTTTATTCCGATCGATTGCAACAATAAAATTCATAGAGAACAAAATAAAAAAAAAAATGTCATTAAGCAAGTAGTCCTGCTCGTAGCCTTACGTGTTTATGTGTACACGATCAGCCCCTTTCTTATGTGTGTTTGCTCGAGGATAACAGAATGCTTTGCCAGACAAAGCGGAGTCTCAGCCGCTATATTTTGTATTTTTCCTTACCATCCAACATCTACTGCATCCTTTTGACACATTTTTTTGTTTGCTTGCTTCTTGCAACATCATCATTTAATGCATCCTTTATTTTTTTGTTGTCCTTATTTTTAGTTTTGTTGTTTTTGTTGTTTCTTATCAAAGTCAATGAATTATCGAGGATGACATTTTTTTGTTATTCTTTCAGGGCAGCCTAGTTGCCTTTGTTAATAGTTGCTGATGTCTCAATTCTATTTTGCAAACTGATTTATGGTTGTTCCTCATTATTTCTGCTTAAGTTGAGTTGTTCAAGCCAACAAGGTATTAAAATGTTGTAACTACTTTTGGTGAAAAGGTTGTAATATTGTATTTAGTGCATTTTATTGATTTTTTCAGTGCATTTTATAGCTTTTTCTATTCGTTTTCAATGAAGTGAAGAATTTTTGTTAACAAGACTTTTTTAGATTTTTTATACAATTTAAGGATATGTATCTATCACATCTTATCATCGTAAACATCTATCAGCATTTATTTCCAGGAAAATTATTTTTGTATTATTTTCTTAAATCTAGTCCATGACTCTAATTTTTATACTATTTCGCATTTTGGAGAGAATTTAAATTTTTCTTTCTTCACAAGAGTGGAATTATAAAAAAAGTTATTCCGAATAGTTTGATTAATTAGCCCATTTTTCATTAAAGTAAACACACCACCTCAATTATTTCTTATTGGCTAAATATTCTTAATACACGCCCACAGCACAACCAGATGTTGAATACTTTTTGGTTGGCCCATAAATTCACAGCCAAAATAAATAGGTTTCGGCACAAAGACTTGTTCAGTTTTGAATTTTGTGTTTGTGTTGTTTTATTTCTCGAGATTTCGTAGAATTCTTTGTGTGAAATTGCGAATATTAAGAAATATTTATGATAAACATTTAATAAAATTTTGCAAAATAGATAAACATTGTGGAAATTCTTTGTTGAGTTTTATTTATCATATTGAAAGAAAAAAAATATACAAAAAAAAAAAAAAATTGGCAACACATCAAAGCATTGGCCAAAAGCTATGGTAAACCACAATATTTCGAAATTCATGATGTGCAAAATGAAGCGAAGATTATTTTCTTATCCGCAGCTATATTTAGCTGAATATTATTTCAACTGATTTATACGTATTTATTTTCATATTTATTTTGTATAAAAACATGTGTATAAGTGTATTTTAAAGAGTAAAACAATCCATTAGTTCTTTTGCTATTTATGCGGTTTTTCACTTGGGCGTGGCTGTTTTTTTCTGATGTTAAGAAAGATAATGTTTGTTTTTATTTTATTGAAAACAAATTTGAGCTTCAGGCCAAGTATGTTGACAAGACAACACGAAGACAAAGAAAGCAACAACCAACAACAACGGCTCTGTATAGAGCTTGACTATACAGACTGTTTCGTTGGCCGCTACACCAACTCAGCAGTAGTCTTTGCATGACTTTTCACTGTGATCCACTCCATCTTAGGTCTACCATCAGTTAAACTAACTGAACCGTGGAACAACTCGTGGAATATGAACCAACCCGATGTCTGACCTTTCAACCCGATGTATTTTTCGGTGAGGTTAGGCTGTTAGGGTCGTGTTCCATTGGATATGATGCTTTCGAGTAGACCCTTAAGTCAAGTGTAATTTTCTTTGATATCCTAACATCTTAAGCTCAGAATTGTTCAGAATTTTAATACGAAAACCATCCTGTGCTTTTAATTATCTTCTAAATGTCTAGTAGTGAAGTCACTAGGTCTTTGAAATGCCTGAAAAATCGTTTCCCCTTCTGTTGGAGTCGACGATTCCATAAACTTGGACATTCACACAAGAGGTGAGCATTGACTCAATGTCTTCAGGATCCTTTCCATTTAGACAGAAGTCCGTCACTGTTATGCCTATTCTATTGGCCATTACCTATATCTGCCAAGGGTCCATTAGAACTCCTTCAAGTACCCAGATTTTTCGTTTTTCTTTAAGCAGAACGCTTTAACTTTATTCTCGTTTAATTTCGACCAAATCCTGCGATATATGTTGGAATCACTTCTGGTGGTCCAGTTTGTATTTTTTTTTATCTCAAGCTCTATGATCCCAAAATCGCAAAATCTGGCGAGCGTACCAATGCAATACCAATTATGCAAGAAAATTTGTTAGCACAGGAAAAGTCAACAACTGAGATGTTTTCGAACCCGACGCCATTGGCATTTTGGCGTGCTTTGAGGGTAAACAATTGGGTGGCATCTGCATATGACATCACAATATACGGGGATAGGGGACTTTTATTTTATTTAAAACTAAACACTTTATATTCGAGCCTATACTGAACGACTAAGGACTCGATAGGTACTGCAACTCTTTTCTGCTGGAAATGGGTGTAATTTATTTTAAGGGTGTGGTGTATAGTGACCGAATAAGAGTTGACTGCTTTTTTTTCTTCCTTAGTTACAAAGATATACAGAATATTTTGTTGATTCTCCGGACTTTATTATTTTGTTGATTTTGTTGACTTTAATATTTTGTTGATTCTCCGGACTTTTGATTGACTCAGACAAATCGCACCTGATACTCTTTTGGTAATAAATACTGTTTTTTTTTTTAATTTTCAGATATAATACTAATACTCTACCCCGCTGATACACCTCTTTTTCAAAGTTTCCCAAAGTTTTACCTTCATAATAGATATGTTTAATGGAATATAACCATTCCTCCAAATGGTTATCGTAGGAAATCGAGGTCATAAAAAAATAAAAACATTCAGCTTTATAAACATATTATATTATATTGTCGCCATCAATTGTATGATTCAAGATGTCTCTATCTTAAAATCTATTTTTTATAAATGTAACTCTTTCAAGGCAAACTTTTTGTCACATTCAGATACTTAAATACCCATAAATCAGCCCGCTAAATATAATCCCCATTTACTCCTAGATTGATATACCAAACAGGGGGCAACAGCTAAATATAACCCAAAAGAAAGTGTCATTAATCGCCACTTAAGAAGTTTTAGTCGCGATAACGAAGAAAATCCACTCAAGTGCCGCAACTCCAAAGTGTTGAGACGCGTGTCAAAGGTGCAGCAGAAAGCATAAGCAGCGGGTATAAAGGCAGCTTGTCAGAAGATGCTGCTGTTGCTGCGTGCGTGTTGCCACACTTCTGTGGCCCACTGTGCATGTAGAGCCAGCCGGAGTGTTGCTGCTCGTGAGCGGGAGTACACGTAAACCAAAGCATCTGTTGGCAAAGCTGTGATATATGTTAACACAAACGAAACGTGACGCAGAAAGTCACGTTCGGCTGAAAATTAAATGTTTTATAAAATTACTAAACGATCATAAAATAGAGAGAAAATGCGTAGAACAACTAAGGTGCTGTCAAATAAGAATTTGATATATTGCGTTAGTTCTTGAATTCTCAGGCATTACCTGTGTTTCAGCAGAAGAAAAGCAGACGAAGTGGAAAAAATACTAAAAGGCGACACCCTGTCTTCTTGTCGAAAAGCAATAAATTTCAAATCAGTTTTGAATGAAAGCGAAAAAAATTTGAAATGTTTTTATTGTTGACACAACAAATTCCCAAAAATATACAAAATATTCGAAATCACAACAAATTGTCACTCTCTCATTTCTAGTGAAATCATCATCAATAGTGTTGCCGCCTCCTTTTTCACTAATAAAGGAGTCAACCATCGATTGTTTAAGTTGGCCTACATTTCACTCACTTGTTTAGTTTTTGAACCAATTTCTTTGCCATCATAGTGCATCCAAAAGATTGACATATTTTTTTTATAAATGGCACCAAAGAAGCCGCCTACTTTTTTGGTTTTGCTGAAAATTTCAAAACAATGAGACAAAAATGATATAAATATAATAAATAACCTTTTTATTTTATTTTAAAACCAAGCAGCAAAGTGAGAACATGTAGGGCTAATCATGTTTTTATATATTTTGATTTGTACAGGTCTTAGATGTTCCAACTTTTTGTTCTTTACTTGCAGCTATTCAGTAAGAACTGTCACAGGATGGAAAGGTGTGATTCTGCTGAATTTTGTTCGGCTTTTTTTTGTTTTTATTTTTACTTTTTTCATTTTGGTCTAAAAATTTTGAAATTGTAACATCTTTATTTGTGTCTCTTTTTTAGCCTCCTTTTTCCATCAATGTCACTAGAAATGGTTTTTTTTTTGTTTTTTTAAAAACTACCTTTTTGTGTTTACCAAACATTGCATCAATATTGAGAACAATTAAAGCGAATTCTCGCCATTGTTCATGCTCATTCAATGTCATTCTTTGTCAACGTGGTAATGTCTGTTGACAATACTATAAAAAGTGGTTGTTTCCGATGCATCTTTGCTACGTTTGTTTGGTTGCTTTGTAAAGTTCAATTATGAGGAAGTTTTTCTGGTGGAAATGCTAGACATTGAGGCTTTAAATCAGTTAAACATTTAACATAAGAAAATTTGCTTTTCCAAAAAAGTTTTCTGGATAATTTTTGAACATGCATCGCAAAATGAAAATTAATTTCGATCGTCTTTTTTTCGAACAAAATAATTAACAAATATCAATAGTTTAGTCAAACTTATAATATTTACAAATAAAACCATATAAGATACAACCAGAACTGTTCTTACCATAGGCATATAGGGCAGGGGCATATAGGTTCTAAAACTTTAAAAAAATGTTTTTGGCATTTTTTTTCATGGAAGGAAAAAGGTTAAAAGATTTAAAGAATAAAAAAAAAAACAAAATGGTTGCCATTTAGTAAATTTAGAAAAAGTAAATTTTCGAGGTTACAAAATCGGCCGCCATTTTGTTTTTTTTTTGGCGGATAAAAATTATCCTAGTTCAGGCGACAGCCACTTAAACAAGGATTAATTTGGTTTTTATTTTTTTTCCTCAGATGTTCCAGACTGGTGATATACTGTACACCGTCAATTTTTGGCATTTAAAAAAACAAAAACAAAAAAGTAAATCACCGCTTCAAAAATTCTGAAAATGCTTTTTTTATTCTTTAAATGGTGATAAATATGTGTGCAAATTTGAAAATGAAATTTTTTTTCCTTCTCTGAAAAAAAATTCTCGAAAAAATAATTTTTTTTAAAGTTTGTAACCTATATGCCCCTTTAAGCACCAAGTGGAAAGTGAAAAAGATGACTAAAAACTTAAGTGCTTGCTTAGTCTTTATAAGACTCATTATTGAATATAGGCGCAGAGTTTAATTGCTCCAGTCTCAAGCATCATGTGAAAGTTTAATGGGATAAACTCTCTACCACACAGTGTTGCCATGTGGGTAGATAAAACTTGTTTTGGCAGTTTTTTGAGAGGGTAGAAAGTTTTCAAGTTTTTCCCTCAAAAAATAAAGTTTTTTTTTATTTTACCCAGTTTTTCAAGTTTTTACGATTAAGGGGGGAAATATACCCAGCGGCCGAAGAAAAAAGGTCATGTTTGCGCATTTTTTTAAGGAAACCTAAGGGATATTTTTAAATGAGGGTTTTTATACCTTAAAATATACACATCCAAGAGTATCTTTAGTGTTTTTTCATTAAAAAAAATTAATATTAAGGTAGATACAGTATTTTTTATAGAGCGCTCTGAAAATGCGGTGACCAAGATTGCTCCTCCTAAATTCAACTGAAACAAAAAAATGAAATATATTATTAAACTAGATACTTAAAACTCGTACTTATCATAGCCGATTTTGAAAATATTGATTTTTCACAAAATGGCGGACTTCCGAACGTAAATTAACGATTTACGACCAAAAATTCGTCATTATTTTGCCTATAAAAAATGAATGAAGCTATGAAAAAAAAAAATCCTATGACAAGTACGAGATTATTATGAATAAAAAAAGCCTGCAAAAAAATCAAAACGATCGGTTCACTGAGCTTCGAGAAAACTTAGTCACCGACTTTAATGATAATAACATGGTTTCGAGAGAAACGCGTTTGAAAATAAGGGCCAGCACTGTGCGTTCTAGAAGGCGGTTCACTCACTAGGCTATAACTTTGTTATTTTTTGAGATATCGAAAAAAAAAGTTCTGGGTATATTTCCCCCCTTAAAACGATGCTTTCTTTTTTAGTGAATCTATGAATCAAATAGATAAACTAAATTGTACACTAAGGGAAATAACGCATATTAATATTATCCACGCCTGAGTATATATTTCATTTAAATATTTACGTGGATAAATCAAATATTTTCCTTACAACTCGTTTTTTTCCCGTATTTAAATTTTATTTATGCAACACTGACACACATATTCTATACAGCTGCCAAGCAGCCACCGCACAGGAACAGAGTGCGATGCTGCTGCAGTTTCTTCGCACCAGCAGTTGCAGGTTTCTTATAGTTCTCATTTAGTTAATGTTGCAAGGGTAATATAGCATGGATATTTGGCAAATATGATTTGTGAGTGCGGTGGTGAGTGCGATGCATGATGAATTCATGTAAGGTGGAGTGACAACTCGGTATTTCCTCAGAATGTCACTCCTCTCTACATGATTTTGCATCGCACTCACCACCGCACTCACAAATCATATTTTTTTACAAAAAGAAAAAAAATATACTGCTAAATGACGTTTGACATGGACTCAGCTCGTGGGAAATATTCAAATACATGTTTTAGTTAATTTTTAATATCAAGTTTTTTCACCAAAAAACAAGTTTTTTTGTCTGGAAATTAAAGTTTTTTTTTTAAATAAATATGGCAACACTGCTACCACACCTCATCTGTCTGAAACTTTATACATAACCTACTAATTTGGCACTGGAGTATATATTTTTATATCAACAATTTCAGGAGAAAACAAAACGTCTTAAGAAGTCGGATACTTCTTAAACAGCACTACTCTAGAGGACAAATACGCTCTGTAAGGTTCAAGTTTTTGTCGAAGTTTTGAATGCTCCGAATTTAATAGAAACTAACTTAAGAAAAACAACAGTGTTTATATCCTAATCTACAGAATCGTTGTCTCCGGAGCATATGGCATATATTCTTAAAAAACTTGAACGAAATATTTAACCCAACAATACCGTTTGGTATTAAGTTTACTTGCAGTACAGGAAAGATTAGTAAAAAACTAGAGTGGCGGCTTCGGTTGTCGAGTAAGTAGCGCACTTGACTGCAACCACAAGTGTCCAAGGTTCGAGTCCTGGCCAGGCCATGCATGTAAATACACATTTTATATAAGCTTGTCAAAAGAGGTACTACTTTTAATGACAGAATTTCTGGTTCGAGGCACAGAACAGGCGAAATTTTTTGTATTTTTTATATAAAAGAAAACATATTTTTATATAAAAAAATTAATTTAGAGTTTTAAAGAAGGAGTTTACACAAGTATATAACAATTTTCTTAGGAAACAATTTTTATTTTATATATTTTTTTGTTTCAAGATATTTGTCATCCGTAGGTTTCGAACCCAGGTCCACAAACAACATCAGATTGATAGCAGTAATAATATAATATATGATAATTTTCTTAATACTAGAATGTTTTGCTTTTAGTATTATATTAGAAACTTTATTTTCTTATTAGAATAAAAATCATTCAGCAAAGGTGTAGAATGTGGGATAACCGATCATACAAAAACTACTCAAATATACTAAATATATCTTGTAGACGCTTATATGTTTCCAAGTAAAGTAACAGATAAGACACTGCTCCTTCGAACCATGACATAGTTTGTCAATCCGCACCATCTTAGACATGTTTTCATGTAAACATGTTGAGAACTATAAGCATGCTAATATAATTTGAAGTGAAAAAAACATATCCTTGATTCAAGTAAACAATTTGTTGAAAACTAAAATAATTCTTCGCGATTGCTTAAATTAAGAAAATATTTTCTTTTTCAAGTCTTAGTCCAGGTTCTAAAATCAAACATTTTAATCTTGTTTCAAGCAATCTGTTCTTTTATTAAACTTGTAGAAAGATATGCTCATTATAAATTTATATTTCTTAATTTTAGTTTTTTGTGCTTGATTTGAGCAGATGAAGCTTAATTTTAAATTTTCTTAGATCAAGCAAAATATTTGTTGAATATAAGAATATTATTTCTTTCCGTGTAAATCTTAAAATTATGTCACGGATTAACTTTAAATGTTTTTGTATACTATCTTTTGAGTGCAGCTGCATCTAAACTTTTTTTAAACTCTCCAATGACACCTAGTTGGCTAGTAAATTTTTTCCCTTTTTTTTATGTGTTATTTATTGGAAAAAGGATATAGTCTTTGAACACTTTTTATATCTTTCTGATAAGAACAACATTTCAGCTGATATAATATTTTAAAATCGATGCAGTTTTTATGGTTTATCATAAAATATATTTTTTAGAAAAAAATCTAGGAACGCTTTAAATACTGCTTCACCTTGTTCCCAAATAAATTCAACAGTCAACAGTTCATAAAAATAACCTTCATGTACACCTCAAAACAAAATATTTATCTTAACAAATATTTGAAAGCGTAACCAAAATAATTGAAAACCAAAAACCGGAAAAGTAAAAAACTTTTGTGCTACACTGCAAAACCTTCAAAAGGACATTGCAAATACAAAAAAACAATTGTCGACCAAAGGAATTGCCTTCAACAAAGCGATAAACGCAGCAGCCTACTTTGAAATCATTACCAAAGAGCTCTGTTTAACATAATTAAGCAATTAAACAGAGCTGACAGTCTGGCATAGGACAAAACAACGAATGTATAGAGTGGGGGACGCAAGTACAATCAGTTGGGGGGAAGCCGCATTTGCCGCGAAACGAATAAACCAAAAGAAGCTGCAACCAAACGAATGACTGTCGACGACAGCAGAAGCAGCAGTGGCAATATTTTCAGGATGGACAAAACAAAAAGAATACCGCACGCACATCACCCACAGATAACCCCCCACCAAAACCAGCCACTGTGCGGTGCTTACGCTGCAGCATTTTCATTAAGGCCTCTTAAGCAAAAGTGTGAAAATAATCGTTATCACTCGGTGCCGCGTTGGCAGCACTAGAAATGGACGGACAGATGGCAACGCGGCCATTTTCGCGATTGTTTCGCTTAATTAACGAGGCTTTTGGGCGCCTTCAGAGACAATGGTTGTTGCGTGACTGAGTGCGGCTGAGGGTTGAGCAGGGGTCGTGCTCGCACTTACTATGCTGTGGGTGCAAAGTACAAATAATGAAAATTAAAAATAATTAAAACTTTTACGGTTATTTTGTGTTTTTTTTTTGTGTTTTTTTTTTTTTGCTTTTGTACCGCTTTGTTTGTCTTTTGTTGCCAGGCATTACTTGGCGTGACTCTTGCATGGGTTGAGCCACCCCACTTGAACACAATGCAAACAAAGTATTGCTTGTCTTCGTCCTTCTCTGCTGCAGTCGTCGTCTTTTTTATTGTTTCAAAAAGTTGCAGCCGAAATAAATAAGAACTGTTAAGACCGGAAACCGGAAATGGCAGCAGAAGCAACAAAATACAACATAAAAAAGAGTTACGCTGTGATAATGGCCGCGGTTAAATGGCGCTCAAGCGATTTACAACATGCTACAGTGGGACAAAATGGCTTCTTGCATGCAAAACGGCTTGTTGTTGTTTTGGGCCACTGTGCGAGCACTTGAATGCTTAATCGTTGTTGTCAATTTATGGCCAACAAGAAAATGAGTGTGGCCATTAGTGTTGCCATTTTTATTAATGCTGCGCCATTACAGAGCAGCAAGCAGAATGGGCTAACAATGTGAAGACAAAAGACAATGAGAACAACAACAACAGCAACAATAGGAGAACAATGACGTTGCAAGATGAGTGGGTTAAGACTGAAGATAAATTACCCTAAGGCAGCAAATTAAGTCAAAATGCTGTGGTGGGTTTGTAGTCAGAGGAGGATGAGAAGTATTCAAGAAATCTTAGTCTACGTTTAGGCACATAATAAATGTTGTGAGCGTTGTATAGAGAGCTATTATTTAAGAAAGGATTTTTTACGACAAGCTGTTGTTCCGAACAAACAATGCCGCGTTGTTGTTTTTTCAAGTTTAAAATAAAAAGCGTAGCTAAGAGCTATAGATTGACTCATTAACAAAGGACTTGCAATGTTTTTTTTGTATTTTCAAAAGGATTAACGAAGCGACGTCGCTGTCGCGCTTTAAGATACGGCCTAATCCTTTGATTCTTCAACTAAACAACCACCGTTTCTTTCTTTTGTTAATGTTTGTTTAACTTTTTTATGGTATTAATTCTGCTGCGACAAGTTTTTGTGGCCGGATTAAATACCAAGGCATGTTAAATAAACTTTTGACAAAAAAAAAAAAAAAAAAAAATTCTAAAAAAATCACTGCAACTGCGCGAGGATTTCAGTTCCTTTGAACTGCCGCCCTGCATTTGGCGCATTTCTACCAACATCTTGATCACCGTCGATCTATCATACGTCATTTGTCATCTCTTATGTCAACGTTTATCCGCCCGCTCTGCAGTAAATCGCCTTAAAGACATGCCAACTACGCAGCACAAAAAAGTAATCCGTAATCAATCTCAACTTGCTCTAAGGACATTAGGACAGGTTACATCAAATAGCTTTCCCAGGCTGCCAAGCAATTTCTGAATGAGTTTTAATGCTTGTCCTTGGGCAAATGTCCTTTTCTCTGTCGTTATCTTATCTGGCTAAGCGGATGAGTTGCTTGCGCACGGTTAACTGCATTGTGCCAATGACAGTGCCAATGCCAATGCCAATCCTTAAGAACATTATGGTTCTTATGTATCTGATCTGCTGCTGGGAAAGTGTGGAACTGTTGGTGCAGCAATCGATGATGCATCACTTTTCTGCCATTCAAGGATATGTGATCCTGTCATCTGTCGTCGTTCTGAGTGCATACTCGGCTTATGCTGCTACTTGCATGTGTTTGTTCGCTAAATTGAGATGTTTTTTGCAAAAAGTATCCTTTTTGTTTGCTGCAATTTTTGACATTATTTTAAGCAGATTTTCTGCTACCGTGTTTTTTGCATTCTTCTATTTCTTTTCTTCTTGGCATTGATTATTAAAACTTTGTATGAAGTATTATGAAGAAGAACGAAGAATGAATCAATTGTCCTTGATCGCTTGTGTAATTGGTTTGTTAATGTTTTCTTTGTATTGCAACTTTTGGTTTTTCGGTTTAATGGACTTAAGCGTAAAATATTTCAATACTGACAGCAGATCAGAATGTATCGTGAATGACTGAATGATCGTTGTGAGAAATCGGAAAAGTCAAAATATCATTTACTCAACAAATTTCGTTTAATAGTAGATCTTGTCTACTCAAAAATGGTCAATATTGTGAAATTATAGATCTATTAATACTACACATGCTCCTTTATTATCCTAATTTGTCATATTATTTTTTGAAAAATATGCTATTTTGAAAATGTTCCGGTAATCAGTAAATCACTTCCGTAAATCAGGTATCTTAAGGGAGGTTTTTCAATAGCGAGTAAAATTAAGGCGTTTTTTAGAAGATGTTTTCTAGATCTAGAAGATGGATAGTTTGAAAATGAAGAATAAAATTTATTCAAAAATAAATCCTTGAATACACATCTTTTTCCAAAATGGAATGAAAATATTAAGAAAATTATGAAGCGTAAGAAAGAAAATGTTGAATATTGACATTATTTTCGACCCTATTGTTGCGTGTAAAAACTAGAAAGTCGGTAATTTTCGTAAAAAAGATGTGTAGAATAACATTAAAAATCTATAAAAAAAAATTAAAATCGATCTATTAGTTTGGTGGGTCGATATGTTTCGAGAAAAACGCGTTTAAAGTGAAATTTACTCTTTACAAGTACTCTGGCGGCCGTGGCGCAGTAGGTTGAGTGCGTAAACCATACGTCAGAGAACCCTGATTCAATTTCCATCTGACACAGAAAGTTTTTTCAATTAAATTAATTTTTCTGTTCGGCCGGCACGTCTCTGCAGACAATCGCAAACCTCAGAGAGTAAATAACGCCATGTAAAGTTTCTTGAGAACATGCACATTAGCCGTTCGGAGTCGGCATAAAACTAGTAGGTCCAGTTCTAGATCAATTGTGTACGAACATTGAATAACACGCACAACACAATTTGATCATAAGAAGTTCAGTCGAAGTCCTTTCAAGGACCGAAATGGCCAGTTTATTTTTATTATTATTATTATTGTTGCGTGTAAAAACTAGAAAAATGTTCCAAAGTTGGTCTTTTGGTAAAAGATTTATAGAATACCATTACAAATCTATTAAAAAAAAGTAAATAAGTCGACAGGTTTGTTTGCTGTTGTGTGGACCGTTTTGAAAAATTATGTTTCGAGAAAAACGCGTTTAAAGTAAAATATACTCTTTACAAGTACTCTGGTGCACTGAGTTTTTAGTGTTGTAGAATCTTTATTATCTGTAGGATTGATTTAAAATGGGTTTTACATATTCTTGCAACAATAATTAATTAGTCGTGCAACAATAATCAATTAAAAAATTGCATTAAAATTGATTTTTTTGCCTAAGAGCGTTAAATGGGAATGAAAGAATATTAATTTCGAACAATGACTGAGAATTTGTCATTGGTTTTCTTCAAGAGTATGAACCAGTGCATGTAAAACTGTTAGTTACTTTAGTTATTTTCAAACTTTTGTGAGGATTTTGGTAAGAGAGTACACTAAGGGAAAAAAATATTAAATTTATCCAAAAACTTTTTTAATTTATCCAAAAAACGAGTCATTTTTGCACCAATTGCATAAATCGACTACGTAAATATTTAAAATTTATTTGGATACTTTTTTAATTAAATGAAATATTTAAATATTTAAACAGAATTAATAAAAAATATATTAAAATTATGCATGAATTTTTTTAAAATATCTTTCAAATATTTACTATTTGAAAATAAAGCTATCCCATTTAATGAAAATTTATATAAAAATATTGAAATTAAAAAAAAAATATATTTAAATATTTCTCACGAGCTGCGTCCATCAAATACCATTTCCTTGTATATTTTATTTTCTTTTTTAGTTTTTTCGTTCTCTAATTTATACTATTTTTGACAGCTGATGCACCAAATGTCAAAAATAGTATAAACTAGAGGGAGAAAAAATAAATATAAAAAAATATATGTAGATACAAGCAATATATGTAGGTAAATGACAACCAATGCAAGATACTTCAGAGAAAATAGCAAGTTGTCAGTCCACTTTACATAATTTCGTTTCTTTGCCAAACATGCATACTATATTACCCTTGCAACAATAACTAAATGAGAACTATAAGAACTGCAAATGCAAGAAATAAACTGCAGGAACAGAGTGCGATGCTGTTGCTGCTTGTCGGAGTGTGTGTGTACGTGTGCGATGCTGTTACTGCTTGCTTGTATGGAATATGTGTGTACGTGTGTGGTATAAATAAAATTCAAATACGAGAAAAAAACGAGTTGTAAGGTAAACATTTGATTTATCCACGTAAATATTTGAATAAAATTTATACTCAGTGGATAATGCTAATATGCGTTATTTCCCTTAGTGTACTTAGAACTGTATCAAAAAACTTCAATTATTATACACTTAACATGAACCTGTGACTTCAAACTATACCCAAAATCGAGTTACAAAGAGTATGATTTGACACTGCCTTCCAAGGTTTATTGAATTTTACCCCAATTCAAAGTCACCATTCATGAAAATCGACACTTTCATCCCTATTATATATCACTTATTCCAAACTGATGAGTTATACGAGTAAAGCTCCAGATCCCAAACAGCAAAATTGGATTTGTTTTGTTTTTTTACTCCACGAACTTTCAATAATTGCATTTTACATTTATTGGGTTTTCACACAAGAGAGAGTAAAAATTTCGATTTGATTTAAGTTCGACCACCTATATTACCATGATAATATTTTATAAACAACTTGATCTCGATTTAACCTCTTCTTTTGAATGTCCAGATTTAAAGACCATTTTTAAAACAAACCAATAAACCTTAAGTTCCAGATTAAAAGCCCATTTTTGAAACTAACCAATCAAGCTTACAAATCGGAAGGTACAAATTCAGTTTAAACAACATATGTAATTTTCAAAATAATGTGGTCAGGCCCATTGTCTGATTTATAGATTTTTTCAATTCACACTTGATTTTAAATCAATAAGAGGAAATGCAAAACTTGATGAAAATTGAGTTAATAATAACAGCTCCCGCCATAACGGCTAATATTATTCTTTCATTAATACAGTCTGTTTGGGAAAATAAAATCTATACCATGGTCGGAGATTTCAGGTTTTAAAAACTGCAAAAACTGGCGTTGAACTTAATGTATTATCCGTTTTATCTTAAAAGATTAGAACTAATATTCTTGAGTTGATAAAGGTTAGAATCAAGATTACACTGAAAAGGTATAAAACGTGCTTTTGTAATAGTCCTTCGTGCGTTCACCAACACCTTGTTTATCATCTTGAATCAGCTGAGTTCAACTCACCGCTTCACCTCATGCAGATTTTGAGAAAGAGTTTAACCTGGTTAATATCGAATGCAAATAAAGGTCTTCTCTCAGGTGAGAAATCCTCTAAAAGAAATCCTCTTTCCGCACAACGGTTAGATCCTCTCTTAATATTCAAATTCAAGCAGGAAGTCAAATATGATTATGATTTTTATCATGAAACATGTGTTGGAAAATTTAAAAAGAAAATATTTTAATGAAAAAGCAAGCAAAATTTCATCGGTTTTAAAAGACAATGTTCCCTAAAAAATAAAATATTCAAGTTGTTCAAAGCGGAAATAAAAATGATGCCAGTACAAATTCAACTGCATCATTTTACGTAAAGAGGACACCCAAAAAACTGTATCTTTATACCTCACGTTTGAGAAATGTAAAGGGGGTATATTCATTTTATTACTCCGTTTGTAACCCCCATAAGGAGGTGTGGTTGGTATAGAAAATTATATATATTCTTGATTAGCATCACTACCCGAATTGATTGAGCCATGTCCGTCTTCACGATTACAGCCGAAATTTTCAAGATATCATCACAAAATTTGATATTTAAGCTTGTATCTAAAAAATAAAGATCAAGTTCGAAAATGAGCCAAATCGGATAAAACCACGCCTACCTCCCATACAAAGTGACCTTTTAAAAAAAAGGCGAATAATTTACGTTAAAACTATGACGAAAATGTTTTTACAGTTAAACATTTCAGTGGCTGCTTAAGACTTTGAATATAATTTGGTTCGGCCGTGGGGGTATTTTATCATCGGCCCTGTCGAAGATCATTTCTTACTAGTTTTGATTTTGTTTCGTTTTGATCATGTTATATTTATCATCGTTAGAACCTTCCTCATTCACAAAACTTGGGTCCTTTACGATATCTAGGTAAATTTTACTTTATCAAAAACGATTTCTCATATAAAGATATTTAAATAAAATTATAACTAGTTATTTTTGGAAATTGAAGAATTTTTTTCAACCATGATATATGTAAATATGGAAATGTGCGTATATTTTCATAATAAAATGTTCTGATAGATACAAATATACTTGAAATATGTAGTGAGTTAAAACAAAATTGAATCATACACTTCTATATCCTCTTAAGGGTGTCCCAACAAGAACGCAATTTTTAAATTGGCAACACTGGAATTGTCATTGTTTGACATTTGAACAATTGTTACTGTTTGCTAGTAGAAGGTACGAGGTTAGTAAAAACTGTAGCCGCAAAACTTTCACCATTTTGGAAAAACAATTTCACAATGAGAATGCGTTGTTCATTCGTGTAGCGCTCCATTTTTACTAACCTCGTACCTTCTACTAGCAAACAGTAACAGTTGTTCAAATGTCAAACAATGACACATTTGTTGCCACATTTAAAAATTGCGTTCTTGTTGGGACACCCTTTATAAAATTTAAAAAATTGCGTTCTTGTTGGGACACCCTTTAGTAAATTCTCATAAATTCAGTTTTATTCTGTATTCTACAGTTTTCAAAAACTGATGAAGTCATTTAGTTTTTGTTTTTTTTTTCAAAAGCTGAATGGCTCTTTTGTTTATTGAAAGAACATTGGCTATAATTGTTTATTGAGCTCACTTCGCTGTAATAGGACCACACAACTTGACACTTGAGGTCGGTCACGTTGGTCAAATATTGTTGCTACAACATAATTAAGCCAAGGTAAGATCATTTAAGCAACAAAAAAGAAAAGAAAAACTCATTCAGAATAGCATGAATTGCACTCTTGGCCGGAACAAAGACAGCCTGCAGCTACATTTAAACAAGCCATTAAGAGGTGACAACTTATATCTGAGATATATTGTAAAAAGTTGGCCACCTTTGAAAGTGGCATGTAGACATATGAAAGTTTCATAAGGATTTTTTTTTTCAAATGAGATGAAAAGATTGACTTCCTTAGGAGTGTGGGATTCAACAATTTTTCATTGATTTCGAAAAATTGAAAAATTAATATAGAGACATATAAGTAAGTAACATGGTTACGGGACATATTTTGCAAAATTTTTTGAAATTCAAGCGATTAGCTTGATTTTTTACTTGCATTCGCACTTAGATCGTTACTAAAAAATTGCAACGATTTACAACTCATTCGTAAATTCAATTCGTTCATTTACGAATGATGGATACACAGAGAACACATATTATTTAAAGGATTGTGCCACATTAACAGCTGTCAGAACCACCAGAAAGTGTCGTGCCATTAACAAGACCAACAACTTTGTTGCTCAATGTTTTCACTCCCTCCAGCTGCTACTAGTATCAAAGCTATTTTCACCATTCTCATCATTATCATCATCATTATTGTCTTCAACCTCATCATCTACGTGTGCTACCAACGTCAACCGAAAAACAACAGTTAACCATGTGACTTCAGCTGACTGCGCTCTTGACTGCCACTCGATTCTGGTCTGTTACGGTCTGGCCTGGCTTGGCCTGGCAACCCGCTCAACCGGAAATTGGAGGTGTGTGGCAAAACACGACGTGACGTGACGTTTCCTCTTCGTCAAAATGTCAAAATATCAAAATATGTGTATGCAATACAACGTAAACTGCATTGCATGACAGGAGTGCAGCGGAGTGAAGTTGAAGGCGGGCGAAAGTGCAGCAAGTAGCGTTAAAGTGCAATGCTAGGCTTTGTGTACGTTAAAGCTGACATCTGACATCGTTGATTGGATGCGAAAAATTAGGCGAAAAAAGAGGCGCAGGAACAGAGTGAAAGGCATCTTGGCTTTCCAGCTAAATCTTCAACTTTTAACTACTACAAAAATTCTGCCTGAATAGGTTTTCCAGTAATTTATTTTTAATCAGCATAGCTACAAAAAGTACACAAAGAGAGACAAGGATATGTTTTGAATTTAAAATTTTTAATAAGCCTCCTTATAAGTATTTTTTTTTTTCTAAATCTTTTGTGTTTAATTTTTCCCATCATATTTTAAAAGTTTTCGATAAATTCCGAGTCTCAAGAGAATAACTTTTAACTATTATTCTTATTACAGCCAGCATTATCCGGTATTGAGAATAACAGTACAGTTCACATAACTTTTTTCAGTGTTATGCATCAACCTTCTCATTTTGCTCTGACCTACTCTGTTTATTCAACTACTCAATGTCATTGGCACCAAAATGCAAAGGAAACTTAGTATTGGTAGCCTTGTGTGCTATTTACACGCTACTGACTTTAAACGCTATGAACTGCAATTCAACTGACACCCTTTTGACACGTGATAGTTTTGGCATGTCATTAAGTTGGTCATGTGTGGCCAAAATACAGCCAATTATTGAGAAGGTGAGACACTTAAAGATAAGGCGCGAAGTAAAAACAGCCAGAAACTATCAAATGAAAAAAAAAAGAAGAAAAACCAAAAAGTAAGGAACGCTACACACAGAAATAACCTCAATAATGCCTAATGTGGCCATTTATGATGCTGCTACGCACCCATCTAATATCTAGTACAGGTGGTGGCACATAATATCATAAAAATTCAAACAATTTCTTCAACACTAACTTGATAACTCAAACTCGATTTATTTAGGTTAAGAAAATCGTAGACAAATTATGTCGTTAAGGAATATGGAAGTCTTATGTGGGGGTCTTGAACCCTCTTCTACTATTTCATGCTTGATTGCTGCCACAAAACGTTACGTTTTGTAGGCTCATTAAATAATTATGTGTATCTTGTTCACTCCCAATCATCTAACGTTTCACGTGACTGGTCACGAGTCCAAGTAGCTGTCACCAGTGCAACGTCACTGTGAATTGGTCAACCGCAACGAATTGCAGTCGAAATAAACGCGCAAGCGGCGAAGTGAGCGAAGGCAGATTCAGCGTGGATGCATCAAAAGGTGTTGCAACATGCGCAACGATTAACTTGGGTGTGCGTTTGTAAGAAATATTGGAAAACTATACACCATGCGAGTGAAAACACAACTCTATGATTGGATGCACTTTTGGAATTTTGAGAAATATAAATGTAGGCGTGAAGTTAATAGATTCAACTGTGACGATATAATTATGAGCATTAATGTTATAGTTATAGGCAAAGAAATGAGCCATTGACAGCCTGACATAGGGTAATTTTCGAAAGGAAGTTACTTCGACATAACATTATTTATAAAAGATTTTGTTGAAACAAGATGTTATCTTTTCGTAATATACACGGAGAGAAAAAAATCTAGCATTTTATGCTTGAATCAAGTAAATAGGCTATCAGTTTACACTCAAGCGTAAATTTCTCAATTCAAGCTTTATTTTGCTAGAATTGAACAAATTTAAAACACATGATTTTGATGACAAAATGCTTAATTCAAGAAATATTTGCTTAAAACTCAAGAATATTTTTTCTATATTCCAGACTTATATTAGCTTGAAGTGAGAAAAATTTGCTTGATTCAAGTAACAATTTGCTGAAAACGAGAATAATTTGCTTGATTCAAGTAAACAATTTTCTTAATACTAGAATGTTTTGCTAGATATAAAAAACTTAGTGTTCTTATTAGAATGAAAATCCTTCAGCAAAGATGTAGGGTGTAGGTAGGATAACCGATTATAAAAAAGTACTCGAATATATCTTGTAGACGCTTACATGTTTCCAAGTAAAGTAACAGATAAGACATTGCGTCTTCGAACCATGCCATAGTTTGTCAATCCGCACCATCTTAAGCATATTTTCATGTAAACATGTTGTGAATTATAAGTAAGCCAATACAAGTGAGAAAAATTTGCTTGATTCAAGTAAACAATTTGCTGAAAACTAAAATAGTTCTCTGCGATTGATTAAATTAAGAAAATATTTTCTTGACTCAAGCCTTGTTCCACGTTCTAGAATTAAGTATTTTTTTCTTGTTTCAAGCCATCATATTTTTAACTCAATTTTAGGAATATGTGCACATTATAAGTTTATTTTTATTTATTTTAGTTTTTTGTGCTTGATTTGAGCAAATGAGGCTTAACCCTGCATCACTTACCTTAGGGCGGAATCCACCCAGTCACTGTTACTATGCCAGATTTCTAATGCAATACTAATTCTTAATGTTTTGTTTTACATGTAACAAATCAATTCTTTTAAGAAAAACATTTTAAAATGGTAAAAATAATCTTAGATTTAATTAAAACCAAGATTTTTCTTAGTTTTAAGCAATTACATCTTTATATCCGAGAGTTTATTATGTGGGTGGAAAACACCCAGAGTTAGTTGTGCCGCAACTCAGCAATAGGTTAGTGATCCAGGGTTAAGTTTAAATTTTCTTAGGACCCCAATAATAATGTTAATAATAATGTAAGCCTCTTGAACTTACTGATCCACTATATTTAGCCAGAATGCAACGAATAAACTTACTTTATATTTTATTATTTTTTTTTGTGAGGGAGGAGTTTCAGGGTTAAGCTTAAAGTGTAAAGACTATTTAATGTAAAACTAATATAAAATGTGAAAAAATTAAGAAATTTATGAATATATTTTGAAAAGAAAAACAAAAAAAAAAAAAAAAATAAGAATTTAAATAAAAAAAAAAATTGTAATTTTTAGAGGCGGTGTATTTCCATACGGAAATGAGTAAAATGAGGAGTAAATTCTTTTCAATAAATATAATAAATAATTGTTTTCAATACAAAATTTAAAAACTCGGCTAAGCAAGATTTATTTCCGATTAAGATGTTCGGATGGAAAGCACTTTAATAAAATAAAATTAAAAAGAAATTTTTTAATTTCGAAACATCATAGAAAAAAAGAAAATTGTAAAAAGTATCATTGGAGTTTATGTATCAGAAAGTCTCGTAGATCATTTGAAATGTTTAGCTTGAAACAGATTTTCATGTAAACTCTACCTTTATCTTGAACCCCGATTTTCTCAAAATCTAGAAAAAGCTGCATATTTTCACTGCACTGTGTAGTCACTGAACCACTTTTTGATCATCATGATCGCGAGTGATCATTGTAAGTTCATGCTTTGAACTCTGTCGTCCTCAAACTTGGCTTTCATTGCATTCACCTGCATAGCTCAATGCCGCAAATGCCACTCACACGCTTGCTTGGTGTTGAAATCCGTGTAAAAATGTAAAATTTACCCATTATGCGTGTGTAAAATGAGCTAAAATCACTTGTACGGCAACAACCCACAGTGTGGCGAACAAACCGACAGTCAGGACTCGTTTGCTTCAACAAACACACATCTACATATTGTATATGACACACATGCTGCTCAGACACATGCAAAGTAAAAGCTTCGCGAAGTCGACGAGCTTGAGCATGAAGTGATGAACACAAAAATGTTGCCATCACTTTTAACAGTGTCGGGTTGCCACCCCTTTTTACCCCAATTCCCATGCACGTCTTTCTCGCTTTTGCGCTCACGTGAATGCTTTTCATTTTTTTTGCGCTTGAAACGAATGCGAAGAGAACATAAGGATGGCTTCGCTGTCTGACGAAGTGTGCTTTTAAATTTTTGTTACTTTTATTTTTTGTTAAAATTTTTTTTTCTTTTCAAGTAAAACAACAATAATGAAAGCAACAAAGAGCAAGCGATTCTAGCTCCATCTTTGGAAAAATGCCGGAATTAGCGTTGGCAACGCATGGCTTTTGTAGCTTTCGTTGACGATGGCGGCAGTTGCCAGCGACATCTGTGAATTTTTCACAGAAGCTTTTGCATTTTTCCGTTCAAGTGGTGGAAAAAGGGTTGATATGATTGGTGGAAGGGTTAAGTGTGTGGCGTGCTTGGTGGGCGGCTGTTCTTCGTGGTGAATGCTTCAAAGTTTTGCGAAATGTTAAAATTTTTCCCATGTATTTTTTGCAGATTGTTTGTTGTTGCTGTTGACGGAATGTATGGCGTGGAAAGGCGGACAAAGTGGTTGTTGTTGTATTCAGTTGCATCTAAATACATATATCGGTTTGCTGCTGCTGCTGTTGTTATTTCTGATGTTGCTGCTGTTTTTTGTTGTTGGATGAAAAGGTGTGATTCTGATTTCTGTCATATTAACGTTATGCTTTGTGACATAGTATGAGTAAGCCTTGGTGCTAGCTTGCTTTGTACTCATACCACCAAGTTCACCACCAACAAAACAACCACGCACACAACGATGCTAATTAGCATTTATTTGTTTTTGACACTAAGCAATGTGCATTTTTCCTTAGCAAGTTTATTCATTTTGGTCTAAATATTATTATAATTAGGTACCTAAATATAAAAATAATACACGCAAAGAAAAAAAACTTTTATCGCCAGTTTGCCGCAAACGAACTTCGTTTGTCGTGCTTGAAATCGTTATTTGCAAACGTTTCAACAGTTGTCATAACAGTTTAGTTGCGAGAAACGCGTCATATAGTTGCAGGAAATTAATTTCGTTTGTCATAAAAGCGAGTGATTTTTAAATTGCAGCAATTGAAAACTTCGTTTTTCCCAACTGAAAATTTTGTTTGTTTTTCCCTTCGTTGTATAAACATAACGCTTAAAGTTTAGAGTTACTTTTTGGACAAATTGTTATTTTATAAGGAAATTGGTAGTTTGCTTAATACGCGGACGGAGATAGCAACAGAGGTGTAATCCATAAGAAGACGGACGGACATAATGAGAAAGATTATTAATATAATAAATACTAATGACCGAAATAGCTAGCGATATAAGTATATACATAAGATATATTTTTAAGTTGTGACAACTGAATATTCGTTTGCGGCAAATACAGCTCGCAAACGAAGTATAGTTGGTGAACTTTTCAGTTGTGGCAAACGGAAAATGTCTTTGCGTGTACAGTTCCTTTAACTTGACCTTTTCATTGATACGGAATTGATTTTCACAACCATCCGTTATGTTACAATTTCAAAATCCTCTTCGAGGTTACAGGTTATTTACGCATTTGTCGTCGTTTACTTTATATACGTCTGTGGTTTTCGTCAATGAGTGGTAAAAACAAACATAGTTTAATCGAACTAAAAATGAAATTTTTTAGTGCAGCGAATAACAAAAGAAAAAAGGAAAAAGTATCAACGAACAAATCAACAAAATAAATTTCAAGGGAGTTAAAATACCAAAAATCCTCTCTGGTATTTACAATGCTACCTTTATAGACCAGAAAATGACTTTCTTATGGTCCAGGGAAAATACATAGAATAAAATAACTATTAAAAAAAACAAAAAAATGAAATAAAGCACAAAATATTTTAAACGTTAAAAATTAAATAACGTTTCTTCATATATATATATATATATATATATTAATGACAACATATATAGGCCAAAATTGGTATAAACATTTTTTGGTCTTATTTAATTTCTTATTGTGGACATTATTTCCGAACTATTTCCCCGGATATAAAGGAGTTTCAACATATACCACATACCAACATAAAGTTGTTCACTTTAGTCCTTCTGTAGTAAGATATGATATTCTTCCTTTTGTAGTAAGATGCGTTTAATTATTAGAATTTTCATAGTGATACCTACGAGTTGTTCTTGAAGGAGATAAAAGTCTTGACAAGTTGACATCCCGTATATGGGTCATTCTCTTACAAACCGCATGGATTTCGAGGAAAAAACTCGACTTCCTCAAATGTGATTAACATTTTCTTCTTGCATCTTTGAATAAATTTAATTAATATGTATGTCACGATTTCGCAAAAATTTTTTTTTCAAAAATATTCACATCAGAATATTTGAAAATTTGTTGGATTTTCTCCAATTCTCTTATAATAAAAATTAATTATCTTCACTTGTACTGATCCGAATGGTGTAATTTACACTCTGTTGCGTTATCTTAAAAAAAAGTATACTTATACTTTAAAATTAACGTTTATACTTAAAAATATTTCTTGTATCAAAATATTAAAAAAAATAATAATTTAAATTTTTAATGTGTTTTTACATGCGCTTCATGCGTTACAAACATGCGCTAATACGTGCGCTATTGTAAAAACGTACTCTCTGTCAAAATAAACTTCCGGGTAACTTTCTTGGCGTAATTGGCAGTATAAGTAGAACATAAGTAGCTTGAGTGGATCACAGTGAAAAGTCATCTAAGACTACTGATGGGTTGGTGTAGCGGTCAACGAAACAGTCTAGTCTGCTGTGTGATTTGCTGTATACAGAGCCGTTGTTGTTGGTTCTTGCTTTCTTTGTCTTCACGTTGTCTTGTTGTCAACATACTTGGCCTGAAGCTGAAATTTGTTTTCAATGTATTGTAAATAACGAAAGGTCATGTTCAAATATTAAGACTAAAACAATGTGATTATATTCATATTCCACTAATGTTTTTTTATATTTGTTTATTTATTTTCATGTTTTCAAGGAATTTTAATTGTAGGAAAAAACTTTTGAAAATATTTTTGTTATTATTTAGTATACTTTGAATGTCACAAATATACTACAAATATCAACTTTTTCACAAAAACACAATATACACCACATTATGAATAACCCTATAATTCTAAAAAAATAAAAATAAATAACTGGCCATTTCAGCCCTTGAAAGGACTTTGACCTAGCTTCTTATGATCAATTGTGTTGTGCGTGTTATTAAGTTTGTACACAATTGACCGAGAAATGGACCTACAGGCTTAACGCCGACTCCGAACGGCGATGAACGGAATGTTCTTATTCTCAAGAAGCTTTACATGGCATTTTTATTACTCTCTGAGGTTTGCCATTGTCTGCAGAGAGGTGGCGGCCGTACAGAAAAATTATTTTAATTCAAATAATTTTCTGTCGCTGCTGGGGTTCGAACCTGGGTCTCCAAAGTTCTTTGACATAGCGGCCACGCACTTTAACCAACTACGCCACGGTCGCCACCTATAATTCTATTTATATTAATAAAAATCATTTTCCGTTTATTTGTCCAGAATATACATATATCTTAACCGCAGGACGGATTTAACTCAAATTCGGCACACATATTACTTGCATCCTAGATTAGGTTATGGCGTACTTAGTTTTGACCAAGCCTCCTCCGCCCATTTACAATTATGCACATCTGCCTAATAGCGTATTTTTTTTACCGAAAATGTTCGTCTAATAAATTAAAAAAAAAAAAATCTGTTATTTTTACGCCAGAAACATTCACATATCTTCAAAATTGCATAAACTTTTAGTAGAACGTCTATTTCCAATAACATCGTTTCTTTAGAATAACAAAAACTATCAGAAATTCTTATTTATTAGTTTCAATGCAAATAACTCTGTTGCTTTTGAATATATTTCAATCAATTTTTTATTCTTTGATAAATTCAATTCAAGCACTTAACAACAACCATTTGAAGGAAACCATTAGCTTAGCGTATATATTAAAAATTGTTTTTTTTTTTTTTTTTGAAATCCCAAAATATTCAATTTTTACTCAAACAATGTCAAAAAACCTATTTTTGTTGTTAAAATAGTAAAAACTCAAAATTGCATTTTTGACGACCTTTTACCTGATAATAGAGTTTAATAGCAAGAGTGGTTCAAGTTTTATAAAAAAGTTTATTAATTGTTTCTGTTCTCAAAAAAAAGACCCTGTGATTTTTTAAAGAAATTCATTTTTAAAAAAATTTTCTTATTCCTTTTATGGAATAGTTAAGCTCCGAGAATTATTTATGTAAAAAAATTTTACCAATCAAAAGTTCGCTATTCGGTCCGATCAAAAGTTATCGCTATAAATCTATTTTCTCGGCCACTCGGCATCTCTTTATTTTCAACCGATAGACTTTTTTTTTTAAATTTTAAATATTCCTTTATTTAAGTAATAGTTTCTCATAGAGGTACTTAATACTAGTGAAAGGATAAACTTGTTATTTCTTAATGTTACTTAGCTTAGCATCCTGATCGGATTTTTCAAAGATCTACGTTATTAATTTAGGTTATTCGATTTCTCGCATTAGCTTGTTCTTATTATACGCTAAATTATGTAAGTTAAAGGAAACAGTTTTCAATCGATAGAAAAAACTTTAATATTAGCTTTAAAGTAATTTAGTAATTAATTTAGTGCAGCTTATTTTTCATTATTTGGATTAAATTAATTATTAAAACGAATACTAAATATCAAAAGTTTACATTTTTTCACCCGAGTAAAACGGGGTATGTCAGCTAGTTTATTATAAACGCAATCTTCGTTGTATCAAGTTTTTAATTCTAAAATCTATTTCTAGAAATTTTATTTTTGTGAATTTTAAGGGCTTATAACAAATATTAAATTTGTTTGAAATATACAAGTCAAGACCGGATACACCACATTGTGAATACCCCTTTATCATAAAAAAAAAATAAATTATCTCTCCTCCAAAAAGACCAAAAAGTCATGATTTTCAATTTTTAAGCACAAATGTTAAAAAATTGGTTTGAAATAAAATATTTTTGGTTTATTTAACGAAAAGATATGGCAACACAACAAAGCTAACAAATATGTTATTTTTTCTTCAGAATTCGATATCTATTGTTGTTCAAAGGATTAAATTTAAATTTACGCAAAGTCATGAAAGTGTTCGATTTGGCTTGTAATGCTCATAATCGTGAAGAACTTTTTATAGAATACAACGATTTTTATAATTTCTTTTTATTTAATACCTTCAAAGAATAGAATCATTTAAAAGTTTAAAAGCCTTTTTTCATTTTCCATTATTTTACATGTTATTTTCTCTGCTTTGGAAAATGCGTAAATTCTTACTCTGTACAATCTCCGCTCCTTGCCTCATTCCCGCCAATTACGCCACTGACACTTGCATCCGGCAGAGATCGACCAGATCATAGCATTTCTATATATTGAATGGCCATCTGATGTGTGCTGCTTTATTTGTTTTTCTTTGGAATTACAAATATTTTACAACTGTTGCCATTCAGTATCTTAAATTTTATCCTTATACAACTTTTTTTTTTAATGATCCAAAGATGATCCCTTGCAGCAGTTACAACCCCAAGGAGCCATGAGCACGCTTCATTCGTTTCCATTCGATGTATGATCGCTCTGGCTTGAGCTGTAAAAACATTTATTAAGACATCGTGACTGTCAAAGAACTTGGGAGGGACAAAAAAAAAAAAAAATAAAAAATTGTAAAATTGATGAACTCATTGCTTCTAAGGATAATAAATCAATTTGTGAGCTGATCCTGCTGGATTACAAAATGTCTATTTATTGTTTACAGTTCCGGATCATTGTTACTTAACGAGCGTATCAAAGGAATGAGCTGCATGTTCCTCATCGACTCCACACGCATAGCTAGAGAGAAACATTTGTCAGTCAGTCATCAAAGGACGTTTATTAGCTGCAATTATGACTGGAGTTTAAAGTGTGTATGTGTATGAGTGTGTGATGTAAGTTATAACCAGTTGTAGCCAAAGAAACGGGTACAAAAATTAAGTCAACCCAAACAACACACGTTAAGGATCAGTTAAACTCGGATATTTTTTTGTACGAAGTCTTTGTGGAGTATTCTCGAGACAGGAAATGAGAGAATAGCGCGTGTTAATATTTTGGCGTTGGCGTTTGAAATATCCTTTTTTTTCTCAATTAGCAGCATTTAATTTTATACTTATTTTTATTATTGTTAAGCCTTATTTTGATGTTCTTCGTTTAGAAGAAGAGTGGCCGCATTTTCAATTCTGTGCCTTCTGCTGCTCCTTTGGCTGTATGTTTTCAGTACATTCTGCACCAACACCACACACGTTGCACATGTGCTCTTAAATGATCATTTTAAAGCATTTTATTATCCTTATTAACACAATTAATCGATAATTGTATTCTTTGTGCTACTGTTGTGTTGTGTTATGTGTTGTTGCAAAAACTCGTTTCAAAACTGTTTCAAGTTTAATGCGCATGCGTGGCGGCTCTGTTAGTCTTTGTTTGCTTAGCCCAATATTTTCGGTTGAAGGCGGCAACTTCTTTGTAGGCGAAAAATTAGAGTTCTTTTGTTTTTTTAATTGAATTTTTTGTCTGAGTGGTGAACCATAACTTCCAATAACTCCAATAATCATTCCAACCAATAACTTCCAATAAGCCTTGACGAGCACTGTGAAGTTTTAATCAATCCTGAAAATATAAAAGTTAAAATAACTGTGCTTTATTAATAAACATTTTATTTTAATTATTTTGTTATTATGGGATGTTCTTTATATTAAAAATCAACACTTCCCAATATTTTGTCAAATGAACATATGAAGATTTCTCAAAACTAGCTAAAAGTAAACTTGTAAACTATTTACAATTGAAATAAGACAAGTAAAGCCAGCTATTTATGAGACTTCCGTTATTTACGTTACATCATCCTTATGTGTGAAATAAAAAAAAAAATCGACGCGTTTAAGTTCACGAGTGCACGTCACGGAACTTATCAAGAAACTTAAATTAAACTTAACCATTAATTAGACGGACGAACTTATCACACCCTCAACTTCCATAAATTTTTCGTCTCCCCCATTCAACATGATAACTTTATACAACAATTTGTCAAACTCGCGTTGGCATGTAAGTCGTCGTAAGTCCCCAGTAGGAAATATTTGAAATTTAGATATGTTTACATGTAATATAATTAGGGATAAAATACCTCATGATTATAAAAAATATATTGTATTCGATTCGTTTTAGAATCTTTGGATAATACTTCAGAATTTTATATTAAAAGGGCATGCATGGTTAATTTGGTTAATTATTTTTACCACTTGAACTGTTTCACAGTTCTTTGAGGCCACACGAAAAATATCAAATATCTACAAGAAAGAGATTTCCTGCACATAAATTGAAAAAAGAACAAATTTTCAAGAATTTATAGTATTTTTTTGAAGGTAGTTCTTAAAAACAAATTTATTTGTGTTCAATCGGGAAAATTTTTTTTTATAATTTTTTTAAGGTTTTTAAACACAATTTCAAGGACATGCGCACCATGGTCGGAAAATGTTGATTATTAACATTCCCATTTAGCCAAAAATATGCCTCAACACTAATAAAAATATTTCGATAAAATAGCAGTTACTAAAGTTTGCTAGATTCTGACTATTATCGAGAAAATTTCAAGAATAACTGAGTGTATGATAGTGAAAGTCATACAAGACTACTTTAGAAAGAAATAGTCCGTCTAGTCGGCTATATGATTTGTTCTTTATAGAGCTGTTGTTGTTAGTTGTTTTTCTTCATTAACACACTTGACCTCGTTCTCAATAATTAGTTTCAATAGGGGTATTCACGATTCGGTACACTTGCCTGTGCACTTCAGGACTTGTGCACTTTACCAAAACAAAATACACATTAGAGTGGGTCGAAAAAAAAAGTTTGAAAAAACCACCCCCTATTTCAAAGCTGACCTCGAATGGATTCCAAAATAAAAAAAATTTTTTTGTTGGACCATCGAAAAATAGACGAAATGGTCTTTTTTCTATAACTTGAGCATAACATATCCGAGCTTAAAAAAGAATTTGTATGACTATTGTATTATTCAGTTGGCATCTAATATCAGACCGTTTTATTATAATTATCAGTTATTGAGTAAAGGAGAGAGTTACGAGTTACTGATCTACAGAGTTGCCATGTAACGCATATAACAACTATAAAGATTGAGTTACATAATTTATTGATAACTTATGCCCTGGTAACAAGGATCGATATTATTTAGTTTTAATTAATTATTTTTTTGGGACACTTGAATATATTGTCACGATTCGTGGGCAATTTTGTTTGAATAACGTTATTAACTCGTTTTTATGCCTAAATATCTTAAGAAAAATATTTTATTTTAATTTCATTACTTCATTTTTAAAAATAATTCAGTTAATTTTCAATTTTGTTTGAATTAAAAAAAAAGTAATTTATACATAATGAAAAAAGCATTGTACCAAATATTTGAACCAATATAACTTCTTTGTTTTTAAAGTTATTGAATAATGTTTTTGGACAAAATGTAAACAAATTCTTAGGACTTTAATTTTATGAGAAAAAAAAAACACTTTTTGTGGGGGTAAATCGGGCTAACGAGGTTTACTAGTCAAATATGCGCTTCTCTACCTCAAATCGAACCGGTAATCTCATACTTCCGAAATATAATTGCTTACAATCTAAACGTCTTTTCTTGATCAATGCCATCAAACGATGGATTTCACTACCACTAAATATCAAAAGTATCGTCAGTACGCGTAATTTCAGGCAATCTATTATGTTATATTTTTCTAACAACTAAAACAGTTTTATAAAAGTATTGTAACAGTCTTATGTTCTATTTAATTGTTCTAATCTTGTTATATATTAGATCAATAATAATGAAAAATTAAATGAATAACTATATATCTAGCTATAAGAATTTAATGTGACATCTGTTGATTATGTTCTTTTATTTCTATTTTTATTCATATTTTTTATATTTTGTTGTAATCTATTAAATTACTATTTTTAAGTATCTATTATTTTTAATGTTATTAGTTGACTATACATCCCTATGAGTTGTGCTAATTAAAGATCTTTTTGTATCTTACAGTACTAATCTTTGTTCAAATAAATACAAAATAAATACAAATATGACCTTGGAAGTAAAAATGTTTTTAAGAGAAAATGTAGTACTCGTAAAGCACTTTTAAACGACATATTATTTTTTAAGATCGGATATGTTATGCTCAAGTAATAGAAAACATATCATTTCGGATGTTTTTGCGATGGTCCAAAAAATTTATTTTTTTTTATTTTGTGATCCATTCGAGGTCAGCTTTGAAATAGGGGGTGGTTTTTTAAAACTTTTTTTTTTGTATGGGGGCCGACCCACTCTAATACACATACTTCAAAAATTTGCATATCTGCATTTCTACTATAGCCTTAAAATTAAGGACTTGAGCAGTTGTGTAGTTCTGCACTTGTGCAGACATTGAAAAAATTTGATAGCTTCGAAATAGTGATGCAACATTTGAGTGTTTATATACCAATTACTTGATAACTAAATGTAGTGATTTTATGCACCACGTACAGTTTGACTATTTATTTGTACTCATAAATAAAAATTTATTAATATTTTGTTTAAAGCAGATAACATTTTCTTTATTTATGCTTAAAAATTATCATGAGCTATCTGAGCCAAATACATACTTGGGTACTTGGTATTTTGTATAAAATATTTTGTACATCACTTATAGTCAAGTTGCAAATTCTTATTTATATGCAATAAGAGTTGAATGGCAGAAATAAAGTCAACCTCTCCCAAAATGAGTCCACTAAAAAAAACATAAGCTTGAAATTGAACTTTTGTGTTGTGATTGATAAAAATGTGTTCATAATTTGCCTTTTTTTCATATGTTTTTCAAAAGTTTTAAACACATTTGCTCTTACTTTGACGAAATTTCTTGCAAGCTATTTTCTAAACACTTAATTTGTCAAATTAATAACAATTGTCGTCAAGTTTAAAACATTTCTTTTTTCACTGTATTTTTTGTGTGATCACTTTTTATCGCCAAGCTTATATTTAATTTATGAATAATTTTCTATTGTTTCCCGATAAAATTAACAAACAGCTGATTTGTCAAACTAGACATACTTCAATAAATTTCTCAGTTAGAAGTGTGGTTTGTTCACAAGTCCTTAAGTCTTCAACTCCACTTGCAAGTGCACTGAATCGTGAATACCCCTAATATAATTGAATGACAAGGTTCGCATTAAATTTGAATCAAAAAAATATATTTTTTTTTAAAACTCATTCGGATTTTAACCAGTGGCAATTTGTTCAAAAATAATTTTGTATAAAGGCTCTAAGCTCGCTCGGCTAAAAAAAGTAAAAGTAAATTTTACAAAAATTCAAGGCAAAGTTATTTAATAAGTTCGCTTCAAATATTTTGCAATAACTGCCACATAACCAATATTCATAAGTAGTTTTAAGATTAACGACAGTTAACGTTAAAATGAATATCGTAGTAATTAGTTTTGTGAATTCCGCTTCTGATAACCATACAATATTGATCAGACGATACTTACTAATTGTTCGAATAGGGAAAATTACTTTTGAATTATATTGATAATTCCTTTAAATTCAATTACCTATCCCTGACTTATCATTTAGTATAGTTATGACGTGGTTATGCTTACCAAACATGTTTGGTGTTCATTTTCGTCAATTTCTTCTCTTCTCTGAAATGTATGTTGGGTGGTTATGCTATGTTTGTTGAACAGTTGAATTACATGTAATAATGTGTCAAAACACAAAGTTTTGTAGTTTTATACATACTACCTATTTATTATAAAATGAAAATTGAAATTAAGAATTAATTCATAATGGAATTGTTTATGCAAGGGGCATTATATTTTGAAAAAAACCAACGTCGAATCATTTTGCAATATACAATCGAAGTTGCTGAAGCTATGTGGCAGTCAAAAAAATGTAAGACGAGCACATGTATTGTGAAGGAATGGAGGAAAATGAGAACAGAAAGTGTTTAAAATTAGAAAGAAATAAAATTTAAATTTATTGCACACAAATTTTTCCGTCTTACTTGCACTTTGTGGTAAGGGTTGCTTAAGCACACAATTAATTATACTTTTTAATACTTTTTACTACTTTTTTGATGCTATTGTACAAAATGACTGCAGGCAACACCGGTAGTTCGGCATGTTTGGTGTTTCGATCAGCAATCAAAAATGTTCGGTCTGAGAGCGAGAGAATGAATTTGAGAAAAAGTTCATTTCTCAGTTTACACGTGAAACAATAACAACAAAAAATGTTCGGCAATCATGTTTGGTAAGCATAACCACGGCATTAGGAGTCGTTTTTCCGGCTGGGTCATTTAAATTAAAAGCATTGAGCTCACACATGAGCTTTACATAGCCCTGCATAACTGTAAATTAAAGAAGTAGAAGTTCGTCTATGATGTTGTTGTTGTCGTTGTCGTCGTCGATGAAGCTCATTAATAATTAAGTTTTTTTTTTGTTTTTGGATTTTGCTTGAGTGTTTTTGTTTTATTGTTGTTGTTGTAATTGATGTTATTGTTAAAAGTTAATGTAAAAATGTCCATGCATCTAAGAGAAGTAATTAAAAATGCTCAACACATACTTCTACATGCATGGAAGTCGCCAAATATGTGTGTGTGTATATGCTGTAGTACATATACACAAACACGCGCATAGCTGTAAACAAGGATAATACAGGATCTGTTATAAAATTCCACATTTATGCAAGTAGTTTCAGTATTAAAATCAGCCATCATACAGACGAACACATAAATTGACAATGCGTTGTGATTTTTGCCTCATACACGCAAACACACACGCTCATTTCAACTGACGCACACATTCATGCACACAAGCCACTCAATAATTTATCATTATTATTCACTTGAATAAATTGCACACATGCAGTGGCGTTCGTTAATCAATCAACACAACAACAATTATTTATTACACTCAATGTTGTTGTTGCTGTTTTCGTTGTTGCTGCATTTACAATAACATCAACAAACAAAACAATGCTGTACATATACCAACATATCATTTAAATTGTTTTATTTTTTTGTTTTTTTTTTGTTTTTTTCCTGACATTCTTAACTACATAAAAAAACAATTTAAGTCAACAATCAACCGGCCAACAAACAGCCGGAAGAAGAAGTAGAAGTGCGGTAAAATGTCATTGACAAATGAGCCTGAAGTGTCAAAAGTCGATGAGCTCAATTTCGCACCATTTGACATATGAGATGCGCAGCTACTTCGCTTGATGATCATAGAAAAGATGACCTGAAAAAAGTCCTACTTAAAAATGTTTCAAAATATCTAAGACAATGTTGCTTGATTGTCCAAATGCCAAGGACGAAAATAAAAGTTGAGCTGATGTTAATGCTTCTTTTTGTACAAGTGTTTTGTTCTCTTCCGCAGTGACAGTGAGACAACAAACAAGGTATATCTTAAAGGACAACCATTGCTGGCAACTCTCGGGTGGTCTGGCTACTCAAGTGATTCGCCGCTTCAAAGTGCAAGATGGGAATTTCCTAAATTTCAAGCATCTTGTTAAAGGATATGGGTTGCAGTTGGTATGTTTTCTTGATTGCGCGACTATCTTTGTGGTGGAGTCGAATAACGGAAATCTACTTTTTCAAAAATACTTTCTGCACAAATTCTTCTATAAATACAAATGTGTGATTTTCTATTTAGTCTCAATCAAGTTTTTCTCATTATCTTTGCAACTTAATGGCTTTATTGTCATATGAAGCAATTTCATATATTCTTTACTTTTGATATTTTATCACTTTTAGGAATTAATTTATGAAAAACTTTCATATAGTGTAAAAAATGTCATCAACTTGAAATAAAATTATTTGTCAAGACTTTTACATATATTAAAAAAAAAAAGTTCGTGCCGGAATTAACTTCATTCTCTTGCTTCGTATGTAGAACTACCCATATGTCCTCTTGTGCATCATGTGTCACAATGTCCTCTTTTAGAAAAATAACAAAAATTTTGTTAAAAAAAAAATAACAAATAATTGCTTGTTCTAGTAGGTGGCATGCTTGACTGCCACCCCAGAGGTTCCTGGTTCGAATCCCGGCCAGGACATGGTTCTGAGCTTTAACCTTTTTTTGTATTTCTTTCCTCATTTCTAATATTTCTAATGGACTGATATTGAAAATTCATCAATATTTACGACTTAACGTTGAAGTCGGTGGTAGAAGAGTTTGTGGATAGGATGATTGCCTTATAACTAGAATTGTCTGGGTAACGGCATAAAGGCACTTGCTTCAGATTTTAATTCAAATGTTTCAATCTATTGTCCTTTCTTTTCCACTAATCGGTTGTTAGCGAGTCAAAATCAAATTTTATGAAGAAAAAATTGGCTCGTGATAATTGTGGGAGTGACAATTAGGAAACCGTCTTGTTAACCTAGGAAACAAGTGGTATGATTTCATGGTTGTGGTATTAAAACAACAACTTTACTCCAAGAGTTTACTTAATAAAAATTTAAATTAAAATTTTTCTAATTTTTCTAATTTTTCTGTAGAACTGTACCTGGACTATCAAGTTCATAAAAAAATATGCTTTTGAAACCTTTTCTCCATTTCATAAAAAAAAAAAAATAAAACTAAAAAAATCAGTTAGGAAATCATATCTCATATTAGCAAGGGCGTCAACAGTGAGAATCAGGGGGACACGTGCCCCCCCTGGACTGGAAAAATTGTATGTATTTTTATTTCATATGTTATGTGTAAATGTTATATTTTCATATCATCATTTTCATATAAGTACACACCAATGCATACCTTTGCCCGTTCCCCCCTCGAGAAATTCCTGTGGACGCCTATGGATATTAGTGTGTGAACAGGACTGTGGAGAAATAAAACTAATGAACGGAAGACATCCCGGAAGGCTCTCTAAGAAGAAAAAAAATTATATTTAATATTTCACCCAAAACCTATAAGACAACAATCTCGAAAGTGCCAAAAGCAGCTCATTTTTCTACCACTCAGGGATCACGGGATCGAATACCGATCAGGACATGGCTCTACTCTTTTACCTTTATTTGTTTGTTTCTAATCAACAAAATTATTGCTTATGTAGATGGTAGAGAAGTCTGTGAAGTGGATCTCTTAGTTACTCGCAGACCCCAACAGCTTTGCGCCGTACTAAGAACAATCTATACATGTTTCACTTGACTTCATCTTTCTTTCCACTAAACTATCATCCTTTTTTCCAAACCAAGACCTACTAGACTTAATAGTATAGCACCTGAAATCCTTCTATTAAAATTAAAAAAAAAATCTATATAATAATTTTTTAAAAAAATTGTTAAATAATTTCAAATATTGAATTAGAAATTGATTTCAAAATTCATGCGTTCTAAAATAAACCACACCCGAATAATACCAAATGTGTCTGACACTGTGTTATTCAGATTTTTTTTTTCTTGTTTTCGTTTCACAGACATGATGTTTCCTTTTCAATTAACACCGCAACTAATTCAAGTAGACAACACTTGACAAGGAATGGTTGACCGCCAAGACCGGATATTAACTCGAATAAAAACAGCAAACAGTGGAGTGTTTACTAGCGGACTTTTCTAAGATGTTGTTATAAGCAACATTTGCAACAGAACAAAACAAAAAAAACACAATGCTCTCGAGGTGGTCCATAGTTCTGGACTGCACCAGACAAGTTGGCGGCTTGAAGTGGTTTTCAAGTGGCTGTTCTAAATTTTGTAGATGTCACGATGTCTGGCCCTGACGTTGATGAAAATATGGCCTACTGCCATGAGGAAGAGCACGCTTTGATCTTTCTGAGAAAGGCGGCCATTAAGAATATGCAACAGGAATCTCCGGAGACACGCTTAAAGTAATGGCAAAACGATAGCCGCTTGAAAACTGAACTATATATGCATTCCGCATGTTATGTTGAGGATATGTGTCGGTAAGTCAAATTTTTTTTTGTTATTTCTCAAAGATTCATTTAATTTTAATTCAAACATTAGTTAGAACAAAGATAGTTTGTTGCAATATTTTAAAAAATAATAAAATCAGGTTCTTAAAAAAAAAAAAAAAAAAAATAAATAACTGGCCATTTCAGCCCTTGAAAGGACTTTGACCTAGCTTCTTATGATCAATTGTGTTGTGCGTGTTATTAAGTTTGTACACAATTGACCGAGAAATGGACCTACATGCTTAACGCCGACTCCGAACGGCGATGAACGGAATGTTCTTATTCTCAAGAAGCTTTACATGGCATTTTGATTACTCTCTGAGGTTTGCCATTGTCTGCAGAGAGGTGGCGGCCGTACAGAAAAATTATTTTAATTCAAATAATTTTCTGTCGCTGCTGGGGTTCGAACCTGGGTCTCCAAAGTTCTTTGACATAGCGGCCACGCACTTTAACCAACTACGCCACGGACGCCACAAATCAGGTTCTTAGTCGTTGATTTTATAAAAGTTCTTTCAAATTTACCAATAATTTTAGCGTTACTTATTAAAAATTCGATCCTTTGATATTTAAATTAATCGATAGATTTAAAAGAGATCGACTTAAACAGATTAAATTTAAAATCTTAGCCAAGTAGTACAAAATCCCTTAACATATCCTTACTGCAAGCCCATAATTAAACCTCTCCAAAACAGCAACAAAGCATTTGCCATTAAAAATCCTTTGAAAACGATGCATATAACTAGACTGACACAACAAAAAAGGGTTGTTTTTAAAGAAAATTAATGCGCATTCTACAAAATTATCTGTGTTTTTCAAAGAGCAAAAAGAGTAGCAAACAGCCGGATATGATATTAAAAAGCCAAAATGAGTTCCACATACGTTTATTTTAATGAGGTTCGGTCTACTTAAGAAGGAGTTGGCATGATGATGATGTTTTTTGTTTAAATTAAATCGATTGGAAATGCAGTTTAAAAAGGACTAACGAGTAGATCCGGTTTTAATTTTATTCTACATTGCATACAGTACAAAATGGATACAAAGGAAATTCTAAGCAACCACATCACAGACGGCAAGTGTACGTGAGTATGTAAGTTACGGTCAAATGAACGCAGGGACAAACGAATAGACATCCAGATAAATAAATAGAAAGACATACGCTTCAATGTAAGAGGATAGCAGTTTGGGCAACTTAAGAGGAGTGTTCGTGCGATATGGGTCTTCTTTGGGCGCTCTCAGCTTAAGTAAAGATGAGTAAAAAATTAATACTTTAATAAATAAATACTTATATCAACTTAATACTTAAATAAAACAGAATACTTACATAAAAATAAATGTTTATTGAACACTTTGTTCAATATCTTCTTGATAGCTTTACTTTTTTATGAGGAAACCAAATAGTTGCATTTACGATATACAAACTGCCTAATTCGAGAGTCCACAGATATCATCTTAAGTAACCAACTCATCAAATTAATCTAAAAAATTATCTGAGTTTAGTTTTTTAGCAAGGAAAATCTAACTTCTGGAATACTTGCAATACTTTATTTATTGTACATGAAAATGAAATTTGTGGAATTTGCTTATCAAAAATTTAAGTATAATTTGGGTTCTTACAATTTCAGCGTGAGATACGAACTTTTTGTTATCTTATTCAATAAAAAAAAAACGTAACTTCGTCACGTCAAAAAAAAAAAATTAATAAAAAAACGAACTAAAAATATATTTTAACTAAAAAAAAATGTTCACGACAGAAACGATTCACGACAAAATCAGTTTGAAAAGGATTTGTCGAGAAATAGTAGGATAGCAGATTTCAAAACTCTTAACTAATGGAGTATTAAAGAATTTCTTTACCAGAATACAGAAAGAATTGCTTTCATAACATTAACAAATGTTGCAATTCAAAGTACTAATAAGACAATCCAACAATTCAGCCCACAATCCACGTTTTCAATAAAACAGAGTAACCTTTGCATATTTAAAAGGACGTCATGTTGACCATTTTAACTGAGAAGAGTTAAAGCCTAGAACATCTGATTTTTATTATTTGCATTGAAGTTTGATACGGGGCATTTTGAACTTTTTGCGCTGAAAACACAAAAACTTCAAGAGCTAAATCTGTGATGTATGTGGAAAAATTGTCCTTAAAAACATTCCTTGTTAAAAAACACTTTTTACTTGATAAAAACCTTCTTTTTTCTATCAAAATAGCATGGATATCCTCTTAATGGGGCTCCTGAACCCTTCATTTATCTTACTTCAACAAAAAATGAAGAAAAAGACTAATTTTTTGAAGATATCATTAAAGTAACTTTATGAAAGCTTAATTATTCTAAATTTTTAACTCAATTTTACATTCAAGTTTTTTTGAAGTATCTTCGTGACGATTCAAACTTCCCGAAAACAAACTGGACTGATCAACTTGACAGAACAGCTCTTGTTCATCTTATTATAGAAAGTCTTAAAAGCATTTTTTTTTCAAATTTTTATCAACTGGAGGATCTTTCTCAATTTAGGATAATCTAAACGTTAATCAAATAAAACAATTCTGAATTTATACCATCTTTCTCTGTTGAATTTTGAAACTTGCAAAATTTTTTTTTTATTATTTTTTTATTTTTAAATAAAAATTTTTATAGTAATTTTTTTAAGGTTCCTCCGAGTCTGTACTTGAAATGGTCAGATACTTTTAGCACGATTATCTCAAAATTCTTCTAATTTTCCAAATTGGTGAAGAACGCATTTCGGATTATTTTATGAGATAAGTTAAAAACTTGGCTGTACTTTCTTAGTAAAACAATGTATCGCTGTATTTTTAAAAACTTCTGCCACTAGCATGACGCTCTTACTCATAAGTAAAAATACTTTCTTAAAAATTCCTATGCACAAATATCTACCTCCCATACAAGACAAAGTTAAAAATCGATGTATCTTTGGACTCCTTCAATATTTTTTAAAAAAATTTCATATTTGGTCTAAAATAACTTGGTCTAAAATAACAAAAAATATTCGTACCAAAAATGGCTATAATCAGACCATTATTCGGGGTACCCTCCATATAACCCGAATTTTAAATAAATCGTATCTAAATAAATACTTTATTTTATTATAATCACACGCAAATATTTTCAGTATTATAGCAATGGTCTTTACTAAAAATGGACTGGATCAAACCAGTTTTTAGGGTACCCCTCATAAGGCTTCAATTCTTAAAACCCGAGTACTTTTATCATAATCACTTCATTTGAACGAAATAACAAAGAGAACTTTATTTTATCCCAACTAAGTCTTTGCTTAAAATAGCCTGAATTGAAACATTGTTTGGGATACCCCCCATATAGCCCACGTTTTTGAAACACTTTTACTTTAACATTTTATAAAAATGTGGTTTTTCCAAATAAAGATTCCTTAGAAAATATGCTAACTTCCTTTTGTGCTACCCCATTTTAAACCAAATTTTGAAAACATTAAATTTTCAACACAAAAAACAATTTGAGATCATTTATTGAAAAAATTAAAA
This sequence comes from Pherbina coryleti, assembly GCA_943735915.1. Lineage (NCBI taxonomy): Eukaryota > Metazoa > Arthropoda > Insecta > Diptera > Sciomyzidae > Pherbina > Pherbina coryleti. Next base: position 4,108,379 of record OX030951.1, read on the forward strand.
AAAAAAAATATATTCATAATTAGGTAAAAATACCTTTGTTTATTTTAAAGATAAACCATATGTTTTTGACAATCAGAAAGACTGATATCAAAAATAATTCGCGTCCTAAAACTAGCCAGTACAATTTTTTAAAAAAGGTGTGCATTCAAAAAGTTTGTAATATTAATATTTAATTGGTCTCTATTTTGGATAAATAGATACTGGTTAGACCAACTTGGAAATGACTGTACCCAATTTTACGCATGTTTTAAGTGAGCGGATTTTCTGGTACAAAACTTGATTCGATCATATATACTCTCATTTTAAATGTTCTTTCTCTAACTCATATACTATATAACACTTTCAATAGCTTTAAACGTTGAGGGTTGTATTGGAAGTTGTAATATTTGTGGGCGGACTACACCTATTTTTTGCATATTTCGCAGCTACTTTCACACATACGAAATCATATATATGTACCTAATTGTAACCCATTTTATAGTATTTACACTGTTGTGGCTTGTATGGGAGGTGGGCGTGTTCGTGAACTGTTCAGGAATTTGGGTGCATGTGAAAATGTGTACCAAGTTTCATGTAATTTTCTCAACTCCTTCCGATAATTCTACGCTTACGGACCACATCTTTTCAGGTGACATGTTCGGGAGTAGGTTCTTCGAAAATTTTTTTCTTGCTTTAATAGACAAGCAATTAAAAATTTTAAAAAATACTTATTTCTACTTATTACTCCTTTAAGCTTAGAAAATTTTTTCCAAAAATGAAATAACGTGATTTTCTGTGTAAACTTTACTAAAAATTACCCAAAAATACCCTTTACGAAAAATTACGTAAAAATAAAACAACGCAAAGTCGCACCTCTATCTTTTCAACATATAAATAAGTTGATAAGGTGATTAAATAAGTTGATAAATAACATAGATTCTACATAGATTCTAAATATTTAAAAAATATACAATTTTATATACTTTGAACATCTCGTTCGAGAATTATGATATTTTATCAGTAGAAAGTATGTAAATGCAAAGGCGAAAATTAGTAAATTCACAGAAAAAATAATCAACTTTCAGCTCATGCTATGATTCCAAATCTTCACGCATTTTCAAAATCTTTGCAGAATTCTCTTAGTTGAAGAATTATCTTATCTGTCGATTGATATATAATAAGTCATAATATTACAACAAAAAAATACTAGTTAGTTTTGGCCGCAATTATTACGCTATGCAATGCCCTGTGTTATCAAAAATAAGCCGATCAACTCTTGCCATTTTTTCATTGCCTACATTTAGGCTGCTATTAGGTTGCTGCCGAGGCTGATCGTTGATCCATAGTTTTTCTTCACATACAGAGTGCGCTGCATATAATTTAGATTAATTTCAGATTTATCTGTTTTCTGTCGTGCTTCCGTGGTGTGTGCCCTAGTTTTCAAACACAACAACGACTAAGCGGTACGCATCACTCTGCGCAACAACCGCTGATGCGACCAACAACAACAGCCGCATGTGGGCAGCCATATTTGTGACGTTAAGTATTTAAGTGTGAATTCAGCGCTGAACGTCCTTTTATCCGTCGCACCCTCCACACACACACACACCCTGTTGGCCCACACTAACCAGCCCTGTTTAGCGGCTTTGGCATTTCCAAGTGGAATGCTTAATGAAAATATTTTCGGGTTCTAAATTCTTTTCTTATTTGCATAACGAAGTGGACACGAACTGTGTACACTTTCGCTTCCAACATTTTCCGCCCATTTCCGCTTCCGTTTTGACCATCCATCCCAGGCTTATTTCGATGGCAACTTTTAGCTCTTTAGTTTACTTAAGGATTTATGAATCCTTTGGCCTAACAAGTTCTCTAATTTATTGCTTTTCTGAGGTTCGGCTGTTGGTTCTGTGGTGTTGTTTAGTTTGCTGCCGCTGCTGCTGACCGAAGCTGGACGTGGTGGACAAGGTGGAGCGTGTAGATGTGTATGATTGCGTGGCGAGAGTGAGTTTTGTGTAGTGAGTTTTGTGTAATGCAGAGATCCACGGCTGTTCAAGGATATTTGCACTGATGTCCACACATAATGAAAAGGGTTGTTGTTGTTGTAGTTGTTATAGCTTGCTTGGCTGCCTGCGTAGTGCGTCCTTTTGTGTGTTGCTACTGCTACCGCTTTGTTGGGATTTTATTATTGTTGTCTCGACATTTGAATAATGTTCATATGTATGCCACCCATCTTGTATGTATGGCATGTCCCAGTGACTCTTTGACTCTGACCCAAAGCCTCCCTTGGCCCCAGCACTCTCTCGTTTACTCATTGACTCATTTGACTGACTTTTCGTTCAAAGTATTTTAATTTCTAGAATTTCGTACAGCTGCATGATTTTGTTGTGCTAAAATAATATAAATAAATTAATTACTTTGCAGTTAGGTGTAGGCATCAAAGAGGAAAGGATTCTCCAATTGAATCAACACCAAGCTATGTGTGGCTATGGGTTAGACAGCTGCTTGACGATTATTTCAAGGCTTTTTCCGGGCTAAACTTGAATTGAAAGTCTATGAAATGCATGTTCGCGTAGTTCCAGGATATATATTTTTTTTTAATTTTTTAGAAATTTTTTTTTTATTCAAAGAATAGATTGCCTGATGGCAATCCTTTGAACACAAAATAATCAATTCAATAATCAATTCATACGAAATATTTAAAAGCTGAGTTATGAGTTATGTTAAAGATACGAAGAAGTGATTTTTATATTTGAGGCATTTGTAAGAGTTTGCAGGGCTTGCAATTGATAATTTAAAACTTAAAGATCACTTCACTGAAATGAAAATCAATTAAAGAACATATATTACAGGCCATATGTCAAATAAAAATTTTGAATATTCAAATTAAGAATTTATAATTCAGATAGGAAGGCGATACACAAAAAATGTTCTCCACACTTGTTAGATTATGGTTATGGTTATGGTTGTGGTTATGGTTATGGTTATGGTTATGGTTATGGTTATGGTTATGGTTATCGTTATGGTTATGGTTATGGTTGTGGTTATGGTTATGGTTATGGTTATGGTTATGGTTATGGTTATGGTTATGGTTATGGTTATGGTTATGGTTATGGTTATGGTTATGGTTATGGTTATGGTTATGGTTGTGCTTATGGTTATGGTTATGGTTATTGTTATGGTTATGGTTATGGTTATGGTTATGAATATGGTTATGGTTATGATTATGGTTATGGTTATGGTTATGGTTATGGTTATGGTTGTGGTTATGGTTATGGTTATGGTTATGGTTATGGGTATGGTTATGGTTATGGTTATGGTTATGGTTATGGTTATGGTTATGGTTATGGTTATGGTCATGGTTATGGTTATGGTTATGGTTATGGTTATGGTTATGGTTATGGTTATGGTTATGGTTATGGTTATGGTTATGGTTATGGTTATGGTTATGGTTATGGTTATGGTTATGGTTATGGTTATGGTTATGGTTATGGTTATGGTTATGGGTATGGTTATGGGTATGGTTATGGTTATGGATATGGTTATGGTTATGGTTATGGTTATGGTTATGGTTATGGTTATGGTTATGGTTATTGTTATGGTTATGGCTATGGTTATGGTTATGGTTGTGGTTATGGTTATGGTTATGGTTATGGTTATGGTTATGGTTATATTTATGGTTATGGTTACCGTCATGGTTGTGGTTATGGTTATGGTTATGGTTATGGTTATGGTTATGGTTATGGTTATGGTTATGGTTATGGTTATGGTTATGGTTATGGTTATGGTTATGGTTATGGTTGTGGTTATAGTTATGGTTATGGTTATGGTTATGGTTATGGTTATGGTTATGGTTATGGTTATGGTTATGGGTGTGGTTATGGTTATGGTTATGGTTATGGGTGTGGTTATGGTTATGGTTATGGTTATGGTTATGGTAATGGTTATGGTTATGGTTATGGTTATGGTTATGGTTATGGTTATGGTTATTGTTATGGTTATGGTTATGGTTATGGTTATGGTTATGGGTATGGTTATGGGTATGGTTATGGTTATGGTTATGGTTATTGTTATGGTTATGGTTATGGTTATGGTTATGGTTATGGTTGTGGTTATGGTTATGGTTATGGTTATGGTTATGGTTATGGTTATATTTATGGTTATGGTCATGGTTGTGGTTATGGTTATGGTTATGGTTATGGTTATGGTTATGGTTATGGTTGTGGTTATAGTTATGGTTATGGTTACGGTTTCAGATATATACTTTCTTTCTAATCACCTTAATAATAAATAAGCAGCATAAAAGGTTATTTAATATGTTTTTTTTTCAAACTAAATGCATGCAATAAACTTGTTTAAACATCCAACTAAGTATTTTTTATTCAAAATGCAAAGCTCCCTCAATGCAAAGCTAATTAAAAATTCCACTTAAAGAATATAGAAAACTTTCGCTAAAAAATTTCAAAGAAAACGTATTTATTTTATTTACTCTCAGAACGAGTGCGATAAAAAGTAGCTAAAGGTAAAAAAAGTTAGTAAGTAACTAAAAAAAAAACAAAAAAAAAACAAAATCAGTGAAAAGCTTTTAGATGCTGTGAGCTAACCGCAGAATCGTCTGCCATAACTAATTAATGCAACGCTGGCAAACCACCCACTTCACAGAACCTACCCAATCACCCCCAACAAACTTGCACACCACCTAAGCTGCTCTTCATTCAACTAAACAGCATGCAGGCTCCTTCAGTAGGGAAGCAGCAACAATTGCCAGCGAAAGCTTAAAAGAAGCTAAAGTGTAGAAGTCGCATGGCAAGGGTTGACAGGCAACTGTTGTTGTTGCTACTTTAGTTGGCAAAAATAATTTCAGCAAATGAAAATGCTTCAAATTCTGTTTTTCTGGTTGTTTTTTGTTTTGCTCAATTTTATTTGTTGCACTTTTTTCAATACTTAGTGCTAAATTTTTTGTTCCTCTTGTTTGCAACTTTTTTGACTTGATTTCTTTTGCTGCAAAAACTGCGCATGTTCGCTGCTTTGATGTGCTACAAAATAAATTGACACCACTGTCGCCTACACAAAAAGATATTGTGAATTATACAGTTAAGACAAAAAACACAAAAAGACAGAGTTTCTCAGCGATGCACATTCGTGTATCTGCTGCACTCATCCGCCGCTCTGAAGGCAATTCGGTTCCAATCATCGATGCCGACGCATTCTAAATGAATTTTTGTTTACAAAGCCAATGCGTTGCTTTTTATTTTTTATGCACTCTGTGCATAAGTTGTACGGGGCGTTTGTTGGAGTTGAGGTGAGGTGAAAAGAATATAAAAAAAATACAGGAAAAGTAAATCCATGACTTGAGCTCCGCCTGTGCACGTGCAGCATTTATTAGTTTTGAAGAAAAACTTATGCGACGTGCGATTTTTTGCAGACGAGAGTGCAATGGCGCGCCTGAAAGAAAAATTGAGCGTCGAGTTGCATGGCTGCAAAGAATTGGTTAACTGCAGGTACTCGAATTCTGTAGATTTTTGGCAAAAATAAAAGAGAAGCGTTTAAAAATTGTGCAGAAGATAAGTTCTCTAACGGCTCTATCAAAAAAATATACCTTCTAACATATATTTTTTTTTTTCGACTGCATGTGTGGGTTAATAACAATGTATGTTCCTTCTGCTTCCTTTTCCATAGTTCATTAACGGTAGTGATTAACATTATTCTAAATTATTTGTTTATTTGATTTAAAAATCTGTTTAAACGGTTATTTGACTTTTGATTATTTTACAAAAACCATTTAATCTAGCAATGAAATGAAAAAAACACTAAATCGGCCTCTGACTGTGGATTTTTAAAATTATTTTTTTGTTTAAAGTTCCTAAGGATTTGAAAATTATTATTAAAAAGACGCTCTTGAAATCGTCGTTTGAGAGTCTCTTTTGACTCTGTTCTGTTAATCTACTCAGTAAAATATACGGTGATAAAAAAATTTAAATGTTGTTAAATGTCATCCCATTCCCATAACTTTTGAAAATCTACTGCAGCTTTTGTATAAGACAATTGCTTTTGTGGCATCACGGCAGAGGATACTGTCCATATCCTGATACGCATTAAGCGTTAAATTGCGACAATATAGCATTTGTATTGCTTTTCCAAAGTGCGCGACACGAGCGTTTCGCCCTACAGCGATCTTTTTTCGAAGGCCCCACCTTGATCCTACTCACGTGGGTATCAATCAATAAAGATACCTTTTGAGTCACCCAATTTTTCATCGGAGACCAATTTACCCTTCTTCATGATTTCCAGTTCTTTCCTTCTACTTTTCGACTTTAATCGGTGCTGGAGGCTACCTAAACTCTCAGTTCTCAGTTTGTCAGAAAGAATAATTTTCTTTCAAGAGGGTGGCCTTGCAGTTTTCAAACTTAATGTTAAAATCAGTTTTATTTCAGCAGAAAACTTTAAAAAAATTATTATTAAGTATGAATTTAAAACTTTAAACATACTACGATACTATGATAATCTATAAGTGTAGTAGATACTACACGCAAAGAAAAATAAACGTTTATCGCCAGTTTTCCGCAAAGGAACTTCGTTTGTCGTGCTTAAAATCGTTATTTGCAAACGTTTCAATAGTTATAATAAAAGTCAGTTGCGAGAAACGTGTCATTTAGTTGCAGGAAATTAATTTCGTTTGTCATAAAAGCGGGTGATTTTTAAATTGCATCAATTGAAAAATTTGTTTTTCTTAACTGAAAACTTCGTTTGTTTTTCCCTTCGTTGTATAAACACAACGCTTATAGTTCAGAGATACCTTTTGGGCAAATTCTTACTATATAAGCAAATTGATAATTTACTTAATACGCGGACGGAGATAGCAACAGCGGTGCGATCCATAGAGTACAATCCATAAAAAGACAGATGGACATAGGGGGAAACACAATCAAATAACTTGCGATATATATATAAGATATATTTTTAAGTTGGCAACTGAATATTCGTTTGGGGCAAATACAACTCGCAAATGAAGTGTAGTTGGCGAATTTTTCAGTTGCGGTGAACGAAAAATTTCTATGCGTGTATGAATAAAATCAAACTAGAAACCCTAGAAATAATTTATATAAAAAAATGTTAGTTGTTAATGCATCAGCACTCAAATGACTCTTTCTTATATTCTTTTATTCTGAATATAAAACATAACATAATTTGAAATCAAGTTTACTTTTTAAAATGTGCTACAACAAGCATCCCCTAAGATGAATCTAGCACTGTAGTCATGAGAAAATTTTCCCAATTATTTAGAGAGCGAAGGAATTTTGCTCTTTGCAGACTGTAGCAGCACTCTAGGGAGGGAAATTTTGAAAAACACGTGGCAATCTTTAAAGAATAACAACAACAAGCCGAATGTAAACAAACACAGAGATACGCAGACCAGTACACAATGCATCAAAGACACCGAAAAGGACTAATATTTATATGGATTGTATGGAGTATGTATTGTATTGAAAATTAAGCTATTTAAATCTAGATAATATTTCGACTGCTTTGAATTGATGTGATGGCGATTAAACCTGTGAGGCGTTTATCTTTTCTGTTGCCAGTCGTATTGTGACGCAGTAAAATACAAATTTGTTCGTTGTTGAACGTAGCTTAATATCGCCATTAGTTTTATACAATAAAGTGTAGAAAAGAATTTAAAGAAATATAAAAAAAAATTCTGATTAATTGCATATAAATGGTTACAGCATGGCTGAGGTCATTTACCATTTTATATAAATGGTTAGTCTAGATACAACCTACAATTATGCTGAAGAGTGTGACTATATATCTAAGACGTTAGAAGAGATATAAACAACTAATGAGCTCTTTTTCTAAAATAAAATTATAATTATTAAAGAATATTTATTGTATATATTTTGGCAACATTGTTAAAAATTATTAAAAAATTGTAACCCTTCATAAATTTATCATCCTTTAAGTAAAATATTTAAAATAAAATCGTTTGAAAATGCGACATGTAAAATATACCTTTTTATAATTTTTACCAATCTTCAAATATAAATATAAAAAAAAAATATTGAAGTTGTATTATTTATTTTCGAATGGGAAATAAAAACAAACATTTCAAGGAAATCAAAATAAATTGATTGAAACCATGGTGGAATAACAGAGGTAGACGCATTTCGGACTGCGCTCTCTTCCGCATTGTCTTTCAATCGTTATGTAAAAATGAAAAAAAAAAATAAAAAAAATATTAAAAAATAATCGCTTTCAGATTTCCTATGGGCAGTCAATTTCGTTTTGACAGTTGCGGCAGTCTGCCTCTCTGAAATGCTTCTATTTACCTTGTTTTCATTGTACCATGATTGAAACACGACTCGCGTTAGAATTGACATTTTTTTCATAAATTTAAAATTTGTAGTTTTTTTTTTCGAAAGAATTAATACGAATTTGGTTGTCTAGTTCTCAAATATCTCTCTAATCTTTTGTTTGCAAAAATTTCATTCCCTTCATCTTTGTTGAGTAGCGGAGAAACATGTGTTGGCCATGTTAACATTTTCTCGTCCTTACATGTTGCTGACTACCGGCCCAAGTCAAAAGCAACAAATGTTCTCTTAACCCTTCGGGCGGCCGTTATGAAACAGCTCGACTGTCTGATTTACTCACACAATTCTCACAAAATTAGCACATACACATAAACGCGCAAGAGTACAAATTTCTGCACAATCCAACCACATTTGAAATATTTTAAAATTTTCCATTTTATTTTCGAAATCTTCTCATTAGATTTTCAACATATTCGAGATATGAGGAGAGCCGCTGATTATGTGAAAGTTATTGCTATCTCATTTAGACACACATACACACACAAACACACAAAAGCACACATGCACACACACTCACATACACACATGCTCATTAAATTAACGCGCGCGTTTTTCTGGTTACGAAATGCTACATCATGATGAAATTGGGGGTATTGGGGAGGGGGCAACATTAGCAGCAGTAACAACAAAAACATTAATTCGCCAATTGAAAACGTTGCAGTGGGAGTTGCTGTTGCTTCATGCTGTTCAAGTGTTGTTGTTGCTGTTTTACATATGGATTTGGTCGGTGGCATGAGTAGCGTTCCAGCCACTTTTTAGCATCTTTTTAGCCGCACTCAAAATCAGTTGAAACAAAACTACACGCACGCCTGCCAAAGCAGACGTTTCCGTTGAATGGAATTGTTTGTACCGGAAGGAGGGCGGGGGGATGCAGCTGGGAGCTGAGGTTGTTTGAAGTTCAACATGTGGAAAGAGCGAGGTAGAGGAAGTCAAGCGAACAAAGTGCGTGAGTAATAAAGACTTGCGTAGTACGTGTGGAACAGGAGCGGTGCGTATTTAATTGGAAATTTAAAACTATAGACTTTATGTGCGGGTCATTCTTATACTTTTTATAAATAGTTTGCGTCAGGTTTTCAAATAATTCAAAGAATATTAAAAAAATAATGCTTCCAGAAAACGATTTCGGGACCACTTCATATTAGACAATTTCTGCTTCATTTTTAAACTTGTGTCTTAAATAGGAGTTTTATATCTTTTAAAATTTAAGGACACGTAAGATAAAAAAAAAAAGACATAATTTACAAGATACAAGACACAATATACAAGATACAAGACACAATATACACGATACAAGACACATAAGATACAAGATACAAGATACAAGATACACGATACAAGATTCAAGATACAAGATACAAGATACAATATACAAGATACAAGATACAAGATACAAGATACAAGATACAAGATACAAGATACAAGATACAAGATACAAGATACAAGATACAAGATACAAGATACAAGATACAATATACAAGATACAAGATACAAGATACAAGATACAAGATACAAGATACAAGATACAAGATACAAGATACAAGATACAAGATACAAGATACAAGATACAAGATACAAGATACAAGATACAAGATACAAGATACAAGATACAAGATACAAGATACAAGATACAAGATACAAGATACAAGATACAAGATACAAGATACAAGATACAAGATACAAGATACAAGATACAAGATACAAGATACAAGATACAAGATACAAGATACAAGATACAAGATACAAGATACAAGATACAATATACAAGATACAAGATACAAGATACAAGATACAAGATACAAGATACAAGATACAAGATACAAGATACAAGATACAAGATACAAGATACAAGATACAAGATACAAGATACAAGATACAAGATACAAGATACAAGATACAAGATACAAGATACAAGATACAAGATACAAAATACAATATACAAGATGCAAGATACAAGATACAAGGTGCAAGATATGAGGTTAGAGCAAGAGTTAAGAAAACTTTAAGAGTTTTTTCTTGAAATACCTCTTCAGTTTAATTAATTTGGAAAATAAAAACAATGATTTTTGATTTGTTTTTTTTTTTTTTTTACTAAAAATTAGAGCAGCCAATTGTAAACAAATTTAAATTTGAAATATAAAGGTGCAAAGTAGCGAAACAAAAGCCAGAAAAGCAAGAGTTTCAAACATTTTACTGGGCTCTGCTGTTGGTACAACCTCGGTTAAATATTTGAGTTACTGAACGTTACGCTTTACGAGAATATGTCAAGAAGTAGAAAAGCTAAAATATTCACTTATCACAAACATCACTTAATAAAGGGTGACCTTTTTTGAGGAACCCGCAACAAAATCCTATTTTGAGTTATAAAATGTTTTTTTCACTTATGATACGTTGCGTTGTAGTATATAGAAAATGTATAATATTGCACTTCATTAGCCCGAAGTCATTTTTTTGATTTGTTTTAAATCTATGTTTTCACGAATAACGTTCTGAACCACGTAGTGAAAATCCTTTAGTGAAAAGAAGAATTTTGAAGTTTTTATAAATTTTAGTTGTGAAAATAAAATTTCAAATTTTTCCAATTAATACATTGTTGTTCAAAATGTTCTCCATGGGGCAGTCTCAACACGAGCAGGGTTTTGCCAACAGTGAATAATAACATGAAAGTAATGAAGAGACACACACTCACAAATACAGGCCTACTTTTATAAATCCTTGCAAACTTTGGCTTGTAACTTGCATGCGTAGCGACGTTCATGGTGCTTTTTTGTTTTTGGGCTTGACGCACTGTAGCAAACGCACATATGTGAGCACACACACACACATCCACTCACGGAGTCGCGCACAAAAGTTGAGCCTTGATTGCCACAAACAGGTTTTTAACTGATATCCTGTCTGTGTAAAATATCCTTTTTCAGCACTTTAGCTCAGCAGTAAACTTTAAAGCGTTGTTTTCACTACAACTGCCACTGCCTCTGTCTCTGCCGCCGATGTCCAACAATGGGTGGAAAACTGCGTAAATTTGCAGGATTTTCATTTGAATTTGAATTTTCCCCGCTTACTAGCTGGCATGTGTGTGTGTGTGTGTTTGTGTGTTGTGCATGCGTGTGCTTGTCCTGACGTGGCGTAGCGCACAAACGTATCCTGTCAGAAGTTACCAAACAGGTTTGTTTAGCTCAGCGCTTTGGTAGGTTTCTCTGGTTTTGTGTTGTTTTCTGTTTTATTTTTTTTTTTTTTTTGTTTTTTCTTATCAAGTATTTTCATTATGCTTTGCTACAGAAAATCATTTAAATTACATAGAAAAATCAGTGCAAAACAAAACAATATACAACGATACGAGAACGGTTAAAGTTTCCTTTTCTATGCACCGCATCGTGTTTTTCATTTGGCAGCACAAACAGCAGCAGCAGCAGTAGGAAGACTTACAGGACGTGTATGTTGCATGTTAATTTCTGTGATGTTGTTGTTTCTGCGCCTTTGGTTTTTGTTGTGCCACTGTTGCTGGTGCTGTCAGCTCCTGCTTTTTACTGGAGTCCTTCTATCCGTCCGTCCTTTACTTTCCCCCTGTGCAATTCTAATCATTAACACAATTGCTGCGACTTGATTTAGAAATTATTTCGAGTTTTAAATTGAAAATGTCCGTTACACACACGTCGATGCGTATGCAGCGTCCTACATACTCGCATGTTGGCTTGTTCGAGTGGCTGTGTATGTGCGTATGTGCTGGCAAGCACAGTGGGTAAAAACGAGGAGGATACAAGTGTAATGCATTGTTTTTAGGTTTGGTTTGGACTTGAAAGGTACATCAGGTTGAAGTTAAAGGATTAAAGAGAAGCTCTCATAGAACAGAGAATGATTTTAGAGTCATGACTTCAAAAGTGTCAATTGTAATGAGGAAGTAAAATAAGAAAGTGAAATTGTTATTGCATAATAGTTTTTTTTTGCCTTATTAATTACAGCTTTCTATAATTTAAATAAAGCTGTACCAATCTAAACCTGCCACCATCCTCCTATATTGTGGCTTTGGACAGGTTCGGTGTTTTCCAGGTGAAGTTAAAGGTATCGAACCGATGCCAATTAAATTTTTTAAACCGTTATCAATTCGGATTCTAGAATTCATTGGGCAATTCATTCACTGACAAAAATTGCGCAAAAACATTTTTTTGTATCTTAAACTAAATGGTATGTTTCCCAATATCCATAGCGAATTGGGAATCTTGCCCCTATCTTTATAATTTGTGAATTAAAAACAACAAATTGATAACAAAGAGAAGTTATCTTATAAAATAATACATTATTTAAAACAAAAAAAGGGGTCCTTAGATTTAAAGATTTAAAAACTTTAAAACTGATTATTGGTAGTTCTAATATATCAAACATACCTGTCATTCCAAAATTTTTTGTTTTAAAAAATATACGAAAATTATCGATTTATCGGAACGTTAAAGCTATTAACACATATTTAAAAAAAAGTTATTGAAAAATGTTTAAGGGACGATTATGGAATCCATTATTGGCAAGCGATTGGGGAAAATAATGAGGAAACTTGAATCGTGGCGGATGTGCAAAAACCTGTGCATCCTGAAGGGGTTATCAACAAAGGTGTAGGGTTGCAAAGTCGTATTATTTTACAGCTGATTGCATTTCATGCATAATCTCTATGTCCCTACTTTATAATCCAGTAAAGAGTTAAGAAACTCCCAAGCAATTGTTCGTGTAACAAATGAATGTTTGATTACATTTTATAATGGTACTTTCTACAATATCATATGAATTTTTCTGATTAAATAGCTGCAAATTAAAAGTAAATACGGATTTTCCGAAAAAAAATTATTTATAAATTAGCTGTGGCATATTAAACATATAGACCTTAAAATGGGTCAGAAATAGAAGCGATTGACTCGAGACCAAAATGTTCATTATTTTTACATTAGAGTAAGAAGGAGTATCCCGCCTTGAAATTGCAAGACGTATAGTTTGTAGTCATTCAAAAGTGATAAATTTGCTGAAAAAAAAGAACCAACACGACCGTTTGGAGAGCATTAGCAAGAAAAGAAAAAAATACATCCGAAAAATACATCGAACAAGAGCACCAAGCTACCATTTGTGTGGAAACAGTCCGCAGACGACTCCGGGAATTTGGACTTTGTGGCAGTAGACAAGCAAAAAACGCCTTCTGACAGAGAAAATGAGAGCTAAACGGTTGGAGTGGGCTCGAATGCAGCGCAATTGTACTCTCGACAAATGGCGAAATATTATATGGTCCGATGAAAGCAAGTTTAACTTGCTCTGTGACGACAATCGTCCGTATGTGCGACGTTTTCCAGGAGAAACATTTAAAGATAGGTGCGTAATTAGAACGGTCAAGCATCCTCAGAGTCAAATGATCTGAGGATGTTTTCCTTATTATTAACGGAGTTCACTGCCGTTTGTTGATGGAAATATGAACGGAATACTGCGAAGTCATAACGGGTTTTGTCGTGCCTATTGTGGAGGAGCAATACAGTAAGGCTATCTTTCAGGATGACTCCGCACAATGTCACCGCGCAAGATCGGTACGTTTATTTTTATAAATACACTATCATTTTATCCGCATGTTTGTAGCCAACAATAATAAAATAAGGTCCCTTTTACAGGTGTAGAAAGTAATCAAGGACCTTGGTATGACACATGGATTGGACAGGAAACTCCCCGTATTTAAATCCAATCGAACATTTATGGCACGTGATGCCAGCATAAGCTAAAGACCAAACTGGAACTAAGAAGAATTTTGGAAGAAGTCTGGGAAAATGAGATTTCCATCAGGGAAATACAAAACCTTGTTGAGTCAATGCCTGCCCGAATTGAAGCTGTTATAGCCTCCGAAGGGGGGGGTCGATATCTTATTAAATTTAAGATTACAATACTATTTTATGTGGCGTCCGTGGCGTAGTTGGTTAAAGTGCGTGGCCGCTATGTCAACGAACCTGAAGACCCAGGTTCGAACCCCAGCAGCGACAGAAAATTATTTGAATTAAAATAATTTTGAAGTGAAACTTCTTAGGCGGCGCTTCGAAATTTGAACGAGAATATTGAGGAGTGAAATTTCAAGGTCAATTTACTTCATTTCGTTACACGAAAGAGAAGAAAGATATGTTTTATAGTAGAGAGAATGAGAGAGATATACATTGTATAAAATACTGAAAAAATATTTTTGTCACCGCTGAGTATCAAACCTGCTAACTCAAGATTACAAAGGCGACGTCCTATCTATTGTGCTTAACTTTTCATGTGGAAATATGCTCTACGTACTAATTAATCAAACTACTTTTGCTGTAGATGCCCAGCGAGAAATAAAAAAGCGTTCCTAGAAATAGCGGTTTTTATGCGTATTTTTGGTATGCTTGAGTTCAGAGTTGTGGAGCTCATATTTTTATACACGTTTTGTTCAAAGCTAATGCAGTGGGTAAATGGCAGAGCAGTAAAGCGTTTAATTGTAATGCCAGTGGTCCAAGTTCAATCCTCGCATCTTACAAAACATAAAATTTTCTCGCTTTATTTTTTTTAAAGAGCTTTTTTAACTATTTGTTAACTATTAAGAAGCGCTTTCATCCTAGGACATCCAATATAAATTTTAATTTGGTTTACTTAAAAAGCGCTCCAGATGTGTGAAGCGCTATGGCAGAAGCGCTTGTTTAGTGCTTTTAAAGCGCTTCGATTACCGCAGATTGTGTGCTGATTGTATTCTATGTGTGGTTGATAGGGGGGTTGCCATGACTCGGGTAGAGGAGAGAACGTGACGTAGAGTTCTATCTTATAAAAAATACGTGTAAGTGGTTAGCGAAATCGTAACGTAACCTAGCGCAGCGATGGGTTCTATTCCAGATAGAACTCTACGCCACGTTACGTTGCATAGCTTTACGATTGCATAATCGAGCCTTTAAACTAAAATGGTTCTTATTCTAGAAGAGAAAGAGTGTATACAAAGAAGAAGTTTCACTTCTTTACTTTCACTTCTTTGTATAATGTATCTTTTTTTTTCTGTACGGCCGCCACCTCTCTGCAGACAATGGTAAACCTCAGAGAGTAAATGCCATGTAAAGCTTCTTGAGAAGTTAAACATGTATGTCCGGTTCTCGGTCAATTGTGTACAAACTTAATAACACGCACAACACAATTGAACAAAGAAGCTAGGTCAAAGGCCTTTCAAGAGCTAAATTGTCCAGTTATTTATTTATTTTATACTATTTTATTTATTGTTGAAATAAGCAACAATTTTTTGTTTTGAAATTTTTAAAAATTTAAATTTTCTTAAATAAATACATGAACTTTAAGGCGCCTCACTCTCTATAGAGGAAAAAAGTTGTCCGGGTCACCCCCTCAAAATGAACTTTGGTTTTTCGGCTCTAATTTTTTTGCCATGATATTTTTAGAACAAAAAATTGTCACTTTTTTTTTGTTTGGCGCTTTAATGAACATGAGAATTAACCTTTTATTTATTTTATATGAAAAAAATAGAAAAATATGCTCTTAAATCAAAAAAATGTTTAAAAAGTTTTTTCATGTAGTACAAACAAAAGCTGTGAAATTTTAAAAATACTGCGAGAAATGAAGTGGTAAGATGTACATGACCGCAGGTGTACGTACATAAGCGATTGCCTTATTGCAATTTCAAAAACTATCGTTACAGTTACCGTCAAGGTGGAGCACTATAGTCTTATGATAACAGATTTTTTTGGCCTGGGATTGAAGATTTTGACTTGATCGATATGCAGTTCCAACAAGATGGCACTACAAGTCACACAACATGACCAATTTTGGCAACGTTCCGCAAGAAATTTCAAGGGCGCGTAAATTCACAAGTCTTTTGACAGCCGAGACCTATCGATACACCTCAAACTTAAGAGAACTTAAAAGCTCTAATTTCAATTTTCTAAGTTATGGTCGAGATACCGCCAGAGGAGTGTAAGAAAGTGGTCGAAAATTGCCTCAAAGAATATAATAACGAAATAAAATGGAAAGGTCAAAAATTTAATTTTCAAATAAAAAAAATTAAACAAATTCTATCAAAATTGGATAAATAGAGACGACGGATATAATCTGTCGGCCATTAAAAATGGGGCTTTTCGGGATGGATACAAAAAATCTCTTAAAATACTTACCAAGTAAAGCCCAGTAAAATCAAAGCGGTTACTACACAAATGCTAAAGTAAGCAGATAGATTTTAAAACTAAAAGAAGTTTTGGGCTTTAAAGTAATAAGCTTGCATATGAATAAGCCGTTTATAATTATGTACAATTAACACCACTGTGCGTGATAACAAATGAACATATTTTGCATATGTAGATAACTTTCGGTATTCTTATCATTTAACAACAATATTCATTTACATAATATAGTATATGTTTGTATATAAAGCATAGTGTTGATGATGACTTCCTGCCTGACTATATTAAATATATTAAAGTTTGCTCAATAGTTTTAAGCAAGAGTATGCATATGGACCGTAGTACATACATATACTATACAATGAACATACAAATGTTTATTATATATGTACTTGCACAAACTACTGACTGCACAGTAGTTGTGGTTGGAGTGTGTAAGTGTGTGTACGGATGTGTGTGTGTAGTTCCATATATATGTATATTGTTTTTATATATGAACGACTATACAAACATTGCATTCGACCATTTGTTGTTTACCATAATGAGCTCTCGCTCATTTTCAACACTAACAACTAGCTATCTCGCTTGTGACCAGCGGTAGAGTGTGGGTTGGTCCAACTTGCCGGTAAGCTATTCACTACTTTTCTGCTACTATTTTAAGTGTAGCCGACAGCCGATGCTGCTGCTGCTGCTGCTGCTGCTACCACTGATAATGATGCAAAATTTATGTATTTTGTATAGAAAATAAAACGATGAACATTTAAATGAGCATGAGTTGTGTTTGGCAGCAGAGCTGATTGTTTAGTGGCAGTGGGAGTGACGGTGTTGTGCGTGCGTGCCGCCTGCCAGATTGTGTGGAGCAACCCTTGCATGGCCCAACGCAAATGAAATGCATTTATTTCACATTAATTTCAACGCCACACAGCGAACATTCTGCGGAGTGGAAGTAATGCTAAAAAATGTCTAACTAACTGATTTACTTGGGCTCCGGCAGGAACAGCTGACCAAGTGACTAGCAGATAGCAGCACAAGCACCCTTTATTACAAAGCACCGATAGTGATTGAATATAAAATTATAAACTGGGGTCCAGTCTGTTAAGCATCCAAGGACGTGAAGGCAGCAACGCGCGGTGGGCTGTCTTGACTGACCAACATCAAATCGCTTGATTGTGCTGTAATACTAGCAATTTTAGTGATAGGCACTTTGGTGTTCTACTTTGTGAGTGGATCTTATTTTCTGAGGGGTGGGAGAGTTGGTTGTGTTTCCGGATCCGCTTGCAGCTGTACAGAGCTGCTCATTTATAGCGAGAGCAACTCGGGCATCTGCAGAGCAACATAAACCAAAGCTAACCACCCACAAGAGACCTCCTCTTCACACTCCTCCCCCGCTCTTACACTCACACTCACGCACACAAACTGCGCTGCTTTGCAGACTTTCTCCACTTTTGCTGCTAACTGGATATTCATGCAACCAACAGCCATCTGGCTGCAATCGTTTTAGCCCTTTACTTTATTTTGTTTGCTCCTTTTTGGATTTTCGTATTGTTGTTTTTTTTCTTTTTATTTTTGTTGTTTTCAGGATTTTATGTGAATATTTTTCGAAATTTTCAACTCAAAAATCCGTTTAAAATTTCAACGTCATTTGAAATTGTTCCGTTAGAGTTGGCTGCTTGCTAGCTTCGCATCGCATCGCATCGCATTGGTTTCGGTTCGCTATTATTCTGCACTGTGCCGTCATCCTCAGCTACGCGCCGGAACTTGTGAACATCATTCGGAGGTGTTACGGGTGCGTTTTATGCGTTACTTTCGTGGCGAATGCATTTCACTCCGTTTCGCATCCGTGACCGTTTCACGCACATCTAGTATTTGTTGGAGCGCTTCGTGCTGGTGGAGCTCCCTTGGCTGTGTCCGCGGTTCACGTGTGTCACTTTGCATTTTGACCACTAACTTGGCGGCCGTGTTTCCGGATTAAGTTTTGCCAAAATTTAAACTTGACTTCAACAATATTGCGGCAATTAAACGTGCGTGTGCATACGTGCCGTTATTTTGTAGCACAAATTCCGGGAGTGAATATTAAAAAAAATTAAAAATAAAAAGTAGCCTTGCCGAATGTATGGAGGAATTTAATAAAAAAATTTCTATACAAATTTTTAATTGAAAGCATTTACTGTAAGAAAATAAAAAAAAGTATAACGTTGTTTTTTGTGCAAGAAGAGGCAAAAACTAGTGATCAGAAGAGAAATTTAAAAAAAAAATTTAAGTTGTATTGCCCAAAATTTTAAAGGATTAGAGCAGAAGTTATTAAGAAAGCTCCAGTTTATTTATTAATTCTGTAAACATCAAAAAGCGATGCAAGTAAGTTTGGAAAATTTATTTTATTCAAAATGCTCACAAGATCCTTTTTTGCTTCACATTGGTTTCATAAAATCAAGCCTTTGCGTTAATTTCATTCTCTTCATAGTTCCGGAATTTCTATTTGATTTAGTTTAACTTGAAAACAATTGAAAATCGAAATTTGAGCATAGTTATTCTGTGGAATTTACAACCAGTTAATGAAACATCATTATCTCGAAGGATTATTGCGTGCTCTAAGTTTAAGAAAAATGTCGAAATTACAGTTTTCGACACTGAAATACATCTAATCGTTATTACCCCGAACAACAATGTCTCTCTTGATGTTCAAACCAACCAGGGAATGCGAGTACATACTTGAATTGTAATTTATTAATAATAAAATATAGTAATTGACGGCTCTGGACTCTTTTTTTGTGGGGCTACGTAAAAGATCTTGTTTACTTGAACAAATTTCAAACTCTTGAGCAATTAAAACCAACATTCGTCAAGTCATGGCCGAGCTAGTCCCAGAGTTGTCCACAAATGTCATCAAAAATTACCTGAAAAGGCTTGAGTCCTGCAAAAAATTACGAGGAGGGCATTTGAATAATATTGTATTCCACGTACGATGGCAAAATCCAAACATTATAGCGAAATAAAAATTTTATCAAAATCTGAATTTTAAGTTTTTTTTTTTACTTTACTTTCTTACCTTAAAATGGAAAACCCTTTACTATAAAATATTGCTACTCTGCCATATGCTCAAGGCCCTTAGCATTATACAGTTGCAAACAGAAGAGTGAGAAAAAAATTTTTTAAGGCTCTCATATTCTACCCAAAGCGTGCACTGGCCATATGGTTCTACTCTAATAGGGACCCTTTGTGATAGCGCCATTTTATAGTTATTCTATCCATTCGTCGGAGTTGATAAGGTGGTCGATAATATCATCGCAACATAGAAAGGACTCGGTATCCGTTAAATTGCAGTGAATAATGGTATTGATAACGTATTGTTGTGTTATACCAACCATAACCTACGAGGGAAATGGTGGCTAAAGGCAATTCCGGCAAAATGTACGTTTAAATTTTCTGAGAGAAACTAGAACATTGACCATCGAGATACTTTATATATGGATATTGTTACTTATGTTATTATTCCCAAAAGGCTGGGTAGAACAATTTTATTTGTCTTTTTAAATGCCTTGGTTTCACCTTTCATTTCAATTCAGAAAAAATTTTTAAATTTATAAAATAAAACAACTCAAACAAAGAGAAAAGCAAAATAATTTTCGAAAATTAGAATTTCATATACCAGGATCATGTCAAGTTAAAGGGTTTTTTTTTTTAAGACGGAGCACTGTAAATTGAAATAAAACTTGAGGAAAATGTTTTTAAATTTTTGAAAGATCGTTTTTTGATAGTAATGTTTGAATAAGTACATAACGTTACATGGATGTCCAATTATTTCACTCTTCGAGTTAATCAGGCTGAATTTTGCAAATAACACTTCGAATGTTGTATTAGTGTCCAATTGTTACTGGTTTCAATTCGGCGTAGACAAACGATTTTACATATCTCCAAAGAAAATAATCTAATGTCGTTAAATCGCACTAACGAGGTGGCCAGTTCACAAGTTCATTTGAAATGTATGTGAAATTAATCGTTCATCAAATGTTTCTTTAAATATATTGATTGTATTGCGCGCTGTCTGGCATGTGGCTACGTTCTGCTGAAACCACATGTCTCCAACATAAATGCCTTCCAGTTGAGGCACGAAAAAGTTTATGTATCTGTACCGCTCATCGTTCACTGTTACGTTCTAACCATCATCATTTTTGAAGACATAAAGGCCAATGATTCCACCGGGCCGGGTTATTATGGGAACCCGGGTGGCACCGGCCCATAAAGCTCACCAAACAGTTAGTTTTTGTGGATGTAATGTTTTTTCGAGAAAGGCTTGTATAATACCATTGCTGCAAATGCTGCAATTGTGTGTATTAATGTAGCCATTTAACCAAAAGTGTACTCCATCACTCAAAAAAATTTTACCAATGAAATTGAAATTTCAATTTTCTAATTGAACCGCGATTTTCAAAATAAATTCCAACAATTTGCAAACATTGTTCCAAATTAACCCTAAAACAGCCGAGAAATGTCAAAACGGCACTTACAGAATACAGTGTTGTCAGTTGAAAGATCTCCGTCTCTAGGGACCCTTTATTTTTTTAATAATAATAACAATAAACTGACCATTTCAGACCTTGGAAGGACTTTGGCCGAACTTTATATGATCAAATTCTGTTGTGCATGTTATTAAATGTTTACACTCAACTGCTCATGAACTGCACCTACTAGTCTTATGCCGACTCCAAACGGCTAATGTGCATGTTCTGAAGGAGCTTTATATAGTGTTATGTTAAGTGCCATGTTATGACACGCAGGATCGCCATGTTATGATATTTTTTCAGAAAGTTTTTAACGCCTAATGCGTAGTCTTTGAGATTGCTTGCCGGCAGAGTTTGCCGTTGGCTAGCGCTACTACCCTTGCTGGTTCTGTCGAAAGACAAAAGCAAGGTTGCTGCTAATTCCACAAAAGTGAAAGCAGAGTAAAAAAAACAAGGAGATTTTGAAGCTCGAAAGCTGTTCCAAGATCTGAATTTTATTTGGCGTGCACTGCCTTTTATAAGACAGAGCACGATCATTTTTGAGTTTTTTACAAAATTGAGTTTCTTAAAAATATTGAGTATTATTCTAAAATATTGAGTCTTAAGTTCTAATTGGTTGACAATATTTGTAACCCCAAAAAATAGTAAAAAGAAAGTAAAAAGAAACTTAAAGCTATTATTATATGGGTCACTTTTCAGCAGCAGCAAATGTAACTAGAAATGTTTACATTGCGCTTCGCTATGACTCAAATTCAGAATCATGTACACAAGCTGAACTTTTGTGTAAGCGAGTGTGCTATGCTGTGACTCAATCTTGTAATATAAATAAAATGTAGTTTATAACTTAAATACCCTATGCTATGCATTGTATGCGCTATGAGGTACACTACAATAGTACTATTTACTCTCTGAGATTGGCCATTTTCTGCAGAGAGGGGACGAAAACATTTTCTGTGTCTGGTGCAGGATTTGAATCTCGG
This sequence comes from Pherbina coryleti, assembly GCA_943735915.1. Classification (NCBI taxonomy): domain Eukaryota; kingdom Metazoa; phylum Arthropoda; class Insecta; order Diptera; family Sciomyzidae; genus Pherbina; species Pherbina coryleti. The sequence goes on from OX030951.1 coordinate 4,130,347, forward strand.
ACCTCTTGACTCGATAATTTACACCGAGTGGTTCACGAAAGTTAAAGCACTCGGCCACGGCCGCCACCTTTATTTCTTTTATAATTTATGATCTTCATTTTAAGAAAGAGTTAAAAAATTATATACCTTCTGATTAAAACGTACTTGAAACTCTTCAATAAAAAGAGAACGGTTCGACGGTTCAATTCATGGATATTAATTTTATTTTCCTCAAAGTAATCCACATTGTAATCATTAAACATATCCCAATGCTTCCTCCAATCATGATAACACTTTTCATAGGCTGCGAAAGGCTCCTACAGCGAATTCTCCTTTATTGTTTCAAAATGCTTTCCCCGAAGTGGTAACTTGAGTCGTGGGAATAGAAAAAAGTTATAAGGAGTCATTTCGGATGAATAATGAGATTGCGGAACGGTATGAATGTTGTTTTTGGTCAAATGTCGCATACAAGATGAGATGTGTGAGCCAGTGCGTTATCGTGATGAATAAACCACGAGTTGTTTCTCCACTTCAAAATTTTAAATTTTCCTACCATAGAATATTTAGCAACACAAATGAAAAAAAAAATTGTAACGTAAAATTGTTTGATAAAAATATTAAAACTATCTATAGATTTTGAGACTTTTTTTAATTTGTTTCGAATGAAGTTAGGAACAGCCCGAAAAATAAAATTTTTCGTTCCAAAGTTAGAACCAAAACTGCCGTTCACTTGATGATTGCAACATTTTTTAAATTGACATGCATTCTTTTGGTCGTAATTCATTTATTGAATGAGTATCAAGTACAATGTTTTTTTGTTTTTAATTGTCCTTTACAATTAATGACTCCAGTCAGACAAAACCTTGAAAAATATTGAAGTACCGCAATTATTCACCACATTGGTTGACCATATGAATTTAAAAAAAAAAAAAAAAAATAAAAAAAATAAAAATAAAAACAAAACTATAGCATAATTCAAAAACTCGCACAAAACTATACAAATGCAATGCATAATAAAAAAAAAAAATGAACTCAACGCCAGCGGTTAATTCAGTTGGTTAACCACAACAAAAAACAACAACAAAAACATATACATACATGGCTTTATCTATGGATAAAGTATCAAAAATGAGTACTCAAGAAAATTAATTGTTTGCACAATTAGTTGAAGGTCAAAAAGGACCCGTTTTCAAGGTGAAAACAACGAGAGTGTGAAGCTAGAAAAACGGTATTTTATAAATTCTCTCTGTCAATTAATATTTCGAAATATATATTTTATTTTTATTTTGCGGCTAACTACAATAACATTGAAACACTTTATTTTTAAAAACAAAATCAACATTTTCACCACTCAACTGCGGTTCACCAGAGTAACCAATTATTTTAACAACAACTCTTTTCACAGCAAATAGCAACAACGACAATTGTGTTTGGAAATAAGTTGATGCAACAGAAACAACAAACATGAAAGCAATAAAAAAAAAAAAGAAATAACGTCATAAAGAACATAAAAATAAAACTACCCAAATGATCTCATTATTGAGTGTTTGTGAAAACTTTCCCATAAAATAAAGTGCAATTTTACAAGAGCAAGGTAAAGATTTTTTGTAATACAATATAAGGTGTTTTTTTAGAGATGTCAAACAATATTTAGTAAAAATAAATTACTGACATTTCTTTATTTAAACTGAAAATTGGCCTTATTAGAAAGATAATTTGATGACATTAGTGTCAGCGACACTCTTAGAAAAATAAAGCCTCTAAGAAAAAACACTTTGTATTAGAGAGCATTGTTAATAATTTAAAAAAAAACACATAATTTTACTAAATCAACATAAGAATAAATATTTAGTAAAAATGTAGGATTTTTAGTGTCATAAAGGTACGCATCTCTAAATCAATTGCTTTTAAGTGAAGATAGTGTAGGTATTTGGACTGAGTACGTTGGCAAACTGCGAAGAGAATTATTGATAAACTTTGAAATTATATCCATATTCACAAGATATGTGGCTTATAGCGTGGTCAAAGCTTAACTTATGACCTTAAATTAGAAAAAAACTTCCATATGTCTTACATGATAGTTAATGCAATTCTTGAATAAATCCTTGATGAAAATTTTCTCAAAAAGCAATTTGGACTCATACCATTTTTGGATATTGATACAGAATTTATGGTCAGATTATTTATAGTGAAAGCTTGGTGAAAAGTGAGAGTTTTGCGAATGTTTCCGGGATCAAATTCATAATTTTTTTAGTCATTAATATTCCCAAAAACAAAATCATATTATTATTTAAGATTGAATTATAATATTAATTTCTTTATTTTAATCTAATTCAATAATGAATTAACCATAAAATTTGTATGTGTACAAATGATATTGTAACTGAATCGTAAGGGATCCCAATAAACCAAACGGATTCGTTTCGAATTCATTTCACATCATTCCATTTCATTTGTATTTTAATCTGTGGATACAACGTCCTTATAGATTAAAAGAATAAAATAAATATTAACTATATTATTAAAAACTTATTTTCTCTTAATTGTAATGGTTACATAATTAAAGAATTCTATTCAATAAGTGCCTCATAACTTCCTTCGAGATAGGAAAATCTATACAATGGTCAACATTAATATTATTAAAAAGAAATAATGACCTATCAATAGCATATTTATAAATAGGTGCATTAGCAACAGAATTAGTACGACAAGTTGGTAGGCAAAAAATATCATTATTTCTAAGCACCCTAGCAGATACATTAAAATCAATTTTTCCCAAAAATACTGGACAATCCAGACAACTGATCCAGAAATGATATCATAAGCAAAAATTAATGAAAGTAAAATTATTCTGCTCTCTAAAGACTTTATGTTTATTAAAAGACACCTTTCACTATATGAGGGAAGTGAAAATTCAGGACTAAGCGTACGAAAAGCAAATCGAGTAAAAGATTTCTGCACACGCTCAATGCTCAAGCTATGAGCAGCATAATACGGATGCCAAATTACTGATGCATATTCTAACCGAGAACGAACAAGATTAAAAAACAGGGCACGGGTCTGAAAAAGAAGAATTTTGACGCCTAATAAATGCTAACAAAGCATAGACTTTCGGGATGATAAAATCAAAATTTGAATTAAATGTAAACTTGGTATCAAAAACAACACCAAGATCTTTAAATTGATGGACATGAGATAACAAAGTGTAATTAATATGATATTCGGACGGACAATTAGTTTGGGTTATCGAAAAGGACATAAAAGCACATTTCTTTATATTTCAAAAGAGAATATTTTTTAAAGACCAAGTATAGAGTTTATTAACTTCATTTTGAAGACGGGAAACATCAGATTGATTTCTAATTTAAAGAAAATTGTTCAGGTCGTCGGCGAATAGAAAGAAGACATTGAGAGTGTAAAAATAGAGATGGGATATCATTAATAAATCAAACAAGCAACAAAGGACCTAGAATACTCCCTTGGGGAACACCAGACGTTGCACTAAGACACGTAACACTGTCTATTTGAAAGATAGGACTCAATCCAACTTAAAAATGTTGAGTGAAAGCCTAATTTGTTCAGTTTATTAATAAGTAAAGCATGAAAAACTTTATCAAATCAAAGTTTGGAAATCGGTCTTTAATTAGAAACGTTATTTTTTGGTGTTATAAAAGACATTTTCCATTTTTAGAAATAAAGAATTCGAGGTGAAACCGAGATCTTGTGTATTTAGTTCGGAAAACGAAATTTGTTCTACATTCGTTTTCGAATCTGCGAGCGGAAGAAATTCACACTTCGTTGTCGAAACGAGATTTTTAGAATAATCGAATCGTTTTTAAAATATCCAATCGTTTCCAACAAATCCAATCCAATCGTTTTTGAAACGAGATTGTTGAAACGATCGGATCGTTTTCGAACGAGATTTTTCAAATTTTCTTATATTCTCAAATCTTATGATTTCAATATTCTCCTTATAAAATCAATGCCTTTTTTAATAATATATAGATTTATATACTTTTTTTCTATTTATTTTTAAAAGTCTTGAATTATAACTTCATTGAAGCTTATAAAATTCTTTTTGTTTTCTAACATTTTGGTAAGAGAAACCGTTCGGTAAAGGGAAAATTCTCCACTGCAGTTCACGGCCGTGACGGAGGGTGCTGAACAAACAGTTTATCTAATAGCAAGGAAATATGTAGATATATCTTATCTCGTTGACATCTTGTGCATCCATTTTTATTTAATATATATTTAATCTTTAATCTTTATTTATATTTTACCCGGCGTGGTGTAGCTACCTGATGAAGAGAAATCACTTAAAATTCTCATACGTTTCATTCTATTAAAAATAAACTTCAAAAATGTCAAAATGCGAACGTTTATTGAAGGTTTATATAACGAGTAGCAAGTGATTTGTTTTTCTTTAATTTTGACATTTTGACATTTCTATGGTTGTCACAGTTTTTTTTATTTTTTGGCAATTTGAGGCTTTGTAAACACATTGTAGAAGATATTAAAAAGTTTTAAAAATTAGGTAAAGAATTGTATTTTATTCCTTTGGTACATTAACCCTCCGTCGGTCAGATGGTTCTGGCCAGACCTTTTTCGATTTCAATTGTATTTTAAATGCGAAAGCATTTGAAAACAAGAAAGAACCGAAACTATAAACATACATGATTTGTAATCACGTTTGAATTTGACACCAACAACGCTACGTTTCCATATAAATACACGTAAATGTAAAGGCTTCTGGCCAGACCCCATCCGACCGTCCAAAGGTTATCGGACCATCCGACCGACTGAGGGTTAAAATCGTGTAAATAAAGAAACAAAATTTAAAATATTGCTTTTATATATATTCTCCACAAAACAGACAAATTTCATAAAATAAAATATTCGCTTTTTTAATATTTCGAATTCGAATAGAAAGCGAGAACTCGGATCCGACATCTCGGCTCCGTTTTGAATCCGAAACAAATCCGAGCCCGCTTTATGGTTTATTGGAATTTTGTATTTTTTTTTTTCAAAATTGCGTTCGGACATGAATCATAAATGAAACTTATTTTTTATTGAAAATGTGTCATAGATGATATATTTTTAAAATTTTACGAATAACAACGTTATATTGAATAATTTAAAGAATTGAAGTGGTTGAGTGATAATATAGGCGGACTTGTATCACAAAGGACACCAGTTTAATCCCCAGCATAAGCCATATTTTGATGTTGTCTAATACATGTTGTCTATAAATATTTTAAATATTGGTCTAAAATTAGAAAAAACTGAATTAAATATTATTTTTAGAATAATTGACTGATATTAAATCAACTTCTCCCATTGATATTTTTGTAAAATGAAGAAATAATGCATTTGTTCGACACAACTAATGAAACCTGTGTTAGTCGTGTTAAGTTCTACTAAAGATAGAATCAAGTTATTTTTTATTTAATTTAAATTTTGTATCCTAGTTCAATTCTGTTGGATGTTCCAATTTTAAGATCAACCTCAAATTCAATTCACTACATTTACTCAAGGACACGTAAGAACATGTATTGAAGCCAGAAGCCTGGTGGATGTAATCGAAGACCGATCCAAAAAATTTTGCAAATAACTCGCAAATATTTTGGTCATTATTCGCGATAACGCCCTTTGAGTATTGTCTTAGGAAATCCAGAGCATTTTCGTGAGCATATGTTATGTTGATAATTTTATTAAAAGCTATGACAAATGATTTATCATTACTTGAGTTATTAAAGTATATATAAGTGTGGGTAGTACTCTTTTGGTTCAGTGTAGTTAAAACACTTACGTATAATATATAAATCCTATCAATATCGAAATTGTTAACTCAACAAATTTACTGACGAAATTACTGTTTATTTCTTTTTTTTTAATTTTAAAGTTCATTTTAAAAACACGACATGAACAAATCACAAAAGAGTTCTTTACATTTTTTTTAGTCGCAGGGGCATTGAAATCCCTTTTAGTGCCTAGACGTGAGTTATAACAACTTCGCATAATAATTATTTCATATGTTGAGCCTCTTTTATTTGTTTTTTTTATTAATTTTTTTTTTTCATTTTTGCTTCTGTTGTTATTTATAATTTAATGTGCATTTTTTTCGATGGGTGCAAATAACAATGGCGGTCTGCCACGTTTTGTGGACGGCTAGGTTGTGGCAACCAAAGGGCAGACAGAGGTGAATAATACGCCTTTTCAGTGGTACCAACAAGCCGCAAAAGTGGCTTTCAATTGTGGCAGAATGTCGCCTACGCCTCACTGGCTCAATAAACAATATTTTTTTATCTATTTATTTATTTATTTATTTATTTATTTATTTCTTTCATCTAACAGAGATCAACTCCTACAGACTACTTATATTAAATTATTCATAGATACATTACAATAGTTCAATAGTTTCATTTCAAGTCGTACACATTGGTGATAGATACATTTCAATAGTTCGATAGTTTTAATTTCAAGTCGTACACATTGGTGATAAATACATTTCAATAATTTCATTTCAAATGGTAAATATTAATTGTTACAGTGGTAAATTTGTTTCAGTTGATTTAGGAATGAGGAAAAGAGAATTTAGAAAGGTTTTTAGAGCGAAGGACCATGGCCTGGCCGGGAATCGAACCCGGGACCTCTGGGATAGCAGTCGAGCACGCTACCTACTCGACTACCGAGGCGCCAACAATTTTGATTTTTATCTCTTAACCATAACGAAGAAATTGTTTTGCAATGCAACAAGTTAGTAGAGAACGCATTTGAATATTATTAATTTTTCTGAGTGTTTTAAACCAAATAAATTTCAGAAGTATCTCTTGAAACATTAAACAATTGAAACATTATTTACTTAAAAAACTGATGATATCTCATTGTTTTAATTTTAAATTTTTATTCACAAGCAAATAATAAAAAATGTATGAAATTTTCTTGTTGCTACGCATGTTAAAAATTTATCGATTAAATTTAAAACAATCTCTATAATGCATGAAGTCATCGTCATGCGTTACTCGCGATACACAAATAAATCTCATTCATTTTTCCTGCATTTCTGTCATTATTTCACATACGCACGTACGCAATTTTCATTTTCCGTTTTTTTTTTCATCTGTTTTAACTGTTCTGTTGTTCTAAAGGATAAAGGAAAAAAAAAAACATTTGCATGTTGCTCGCATGTCCAGTTGAAATTTTAATTATTTCAACGACTGTTTCATCATCCCTTCTGGATGAACTGTTGGACTTTCTGCATTTGAGTGTTTATACGGGTTATTTTTAACCAGCTCGTTATTACAGTGGTGTCAATGGCCCAATGTATCTGATTATATATAAAATAAAATGCAAAAAGTTCAGAACTAATATAAAAAAAGCGGATTCTTATTTAAGATGAAAAATAAAATAAATATATTATTTACTGAAACAGAATTTTTCAAAGAATATCCCTTCTTCTCTAGAAGCTTTAAAGAAATTCGAACTCCTACTAAAACTTCATCATGTTTAAAGTTTATAAACGAACTAATTTAAATTAATGAATATGTTTAAAAATCTAAGTGCTTTTCTAAAAATCTAAAAATTCAAAATCTTTTGGAGCTTTTAAGAATGTTTTTATAAAAATTTGTTCGTATTTTTATTGAGAGGCTTAAGAAAATTTCCTAAAATAAATCGGATGCTAAAGATCCGAAACACTGCAATCGGATTTTTTATAGGATAATGTTTAACCCTCGAGTAAAGTGCCCATGAAAAAGTTAAAGGCAAGTGAAGCAATTGTGAGAAGTTCTAAATCTAAAGTTGTTGCCAGAGTAATATCTCAGTCAATTTAAGTTCCAGAGCAGTTCTCGAACTTTCAACCTCTAAGCAATAACTGTTCGGTTATGAACTGGAATATTATTTTCTTCATTAGAATATTGACGAAATTCATGAAATGAAATATGCAAGGGAACTCAATAATAGCCGGGACTCGAACACAAGATTCTGGGTGAGGGTTAGTACGCTACCACCTAGACGCTTGTTTTCAAAAAATTAAATGAGATGTAATTATAAATGCATTACTTTCCAAACGATGTTTTTAATTCATGGTAAAACAAATAAAAAAAATAACATTTCAACACTCATTCAGTATTTGTTTGTGCTATTGGTATGACCCTGAAAAAAATTTCGCCCGGAACTAAAAAAATTTCTCCCGGGAATTTTCGTATTTTAAGCAATTTGAAAAATTTGAACACAAATATTTGCATTCATCGTCAATTTTTAAGATCACCAGAAAAAAAAATCTCTAAAAGCATCCCTGTCTAAAAAATTAAAATTCCCTTTTTCAATTCCGGGGGAAATTTTATTCATAATAAGGCTTATTATTATCGGCTTGGGTGAAGGATTATCTTCGGCTTGGGTGAAGTTAAAATATCCTCGTACTCATATGTTATGTGTCAAATGTCATATATAATATTCGAAGATGTGAAAGTTTTATAATTTTGCTGACGTAAGCTTGCATAGGGGATAGGCGTGGTTTTATTCAATTAATTAAAATTTACGTTTTAATTATGAAAGCTTATGGGTAAATAAGAAAAAATTATGTCTTACATTCATTTTTGTGGAATTTATGAAGTTTTTGCTATTTTGATAAAGTGACTTTGTATGGGAAGTAGGCGAGATTTTCACTCGATTTTTACAAATTCTAAGCTAAAAGTTTTTGACATCATTAATATGTTTATATATTGTATATATTATTACTGCATATTGTATGTATATATATTGTATTGCTGTGGGCAACAAAATACCAGGAAATTTGAATTTAAATTTTTTTGGCATTCCCATAGGGACAAATGTTTTTTTCTTAAGTTGGCACTCTTATCACTGACATTTGTGCCAAATTACACGTCAAAATATTTATTAGTGTTGAGATACGCCTCCTTTTGTAAATAGCTAAAAGTGAATTTTTCGTTTTTTATAATGTCTGAATGTATCCAACAACGCAGTTCCATTAAATTTTGTGTGCGGAATAGGGTATGCAAAATCGGTTCGAATTATTCGGCGTTTCGGTTTTTTATTTTATTATTCGAACCGGTTTTTTTAAAAATCGCAATTTTCGAATAATTCGAAAACTGGTTTTTTTGACTCGAATTATTCGACTGCTTTAATAGTTACGAAATATATAAATCCACAATTTAAAATTGTAAAATTCTTCAAACCACTTTTTTTATTACATTTGAGCGACCCTGTTTTTGTTTTTTTCTACTTACGTTTTTACATTTCACTAACGTTTCTAACATTTCTTATCTCTGGCTTCTATTTCATTTTGCTTTATTTGAGCTCGTTTAAGCATATGCTTTGGTCATTTCTTTTTGATTTCTTTTTTTTTTTTTTGTTAAGACAGCATTTACAAGCGGCTGGCGTATTTAATGTAAGTTAAACATGATTTTTAGTTTATAATGCATTCTTTTTTAAAAAATACATTGAATTATCAACAGCTTGACATGAACTCCGCAGTCTGGAAGTATTTAAAAAAAGATAGGAAATTCAACAAAGCTTTTTGTACGAAATGCCCAAAAAAATCTAAAAGCATTAAGTACAAATATACAAATAATCATTAAAAGATATAATACATATGTTTAAAAGATTGAAAGAAAAACTCGAAACATAATTCTACCCAGTGAATCAAAACTATTGTTTTCGAATTAATTTATGAACCATTTCGGTTAGAAACGTTCAATTTCGGCACTCATAAATTAACATTTTTTGTATCATTATTCGGACTATAATGTCTCTCAAAAATGAACCTTGTTTTTGTTCGGAAATGAGTTAAAAAACCATAAATTTTACTTTTTTGTTCGGAAATTACCTTAAAAAAGAATCATAGAAAATTTATTTTTCGGCACTCGGAAATGAATACTTTTTGAATCAATCGCCGTACTGAATGCTTTCAGAAAATGAACTTTTTTTTGTTCGGAAATGAGTTAATAAATGAACATTTCTGAATTATAAATTTTATTATTGCTTAATATTATTTGTTATTACATATCGATGATTTGTATAAACAAAATTATTTTGATTGAACTCAAATATTAAGAATGCAAAAAAAGAAACATTTATTATTCATTTCTGAACTGAACTCATTTATGAACAAAAATGGTTAATTTTTGAGGCATTTTTACCTAATAAAATGATAAAAAAATTTCTCTTTTTTAGAATTTAATCTTCTATAGCAAGTACTTTTAAGAGACAAAATCAAAAATCAAAAATCAAAAATTAAAAAAAAAATTCTGCCCAAACACCTTCGCAAAACTCTCACCTTGCGCAAAACTTTCGCAAAACCTTATGGTTCAGTGGGTAGTAAGGCATAAGTACCTTTATTTACTTTATTAAAAAATATTTGCTATTTTTGTTAAATAAAAACAAATAGATATATGTAAGTAAAAAAAGTAAAAAAATTTAATTTGAAAAAAAACCGGTTTTCCTGGTTTTTTTTCTGGTCGAATATTTCGAAAACCGGTTTTGTAAAAATGGTACTATTCGAAAACGGTTTTTTTATAATGTCGAATAGAGCGGAATGAAATTTCTGCTGCCAAAACGTTGAAAATGTTGCAGAAGGGCTTCGGTGAGCAAGCTCTATCGAAAATAAAAGAGGGTCGAAAGCGTTGAAGACGAGGCAAGGCCAAAACGAACATCAACATCAACTGATGCGCTACACGTGTATGCTACATGAATTGGTGCTCCAAAATCGTTGAATGATAGTCATAGACCTTACTGACCTTATTGGAATATCGAAAGCATTAGTGAAAACCTTTTTGAGTGACTATTTGGGCCCCAGAAGAGTGAAATTTTGATTGATGCCAAAAACTGTAAATTTCATGGAAAAAACAGCGCCGCGTTGATGTGTGTGAAACAATGCTTTCCGACTATCGAGACAAAATTAAACGCATCATAACTGGAGATGAGACTTGGGTATACCGTTTCGACTCGGAAACAGCCGATCAATCGGGTGAATACCGTGCCAAGGATAAGCCAAGACCTAAAAACCACGTCAAAGAAAGTCAAAAATCAAGGTCATGTTGACATTTTTTTTCGATTATCGTGGTGTGGTGCATTATGAATTCATTCCAACCGGCCAAACCGTCAACAAAGAATACTACTTGGGTGTTTTGCGTCGTTTGCGTAATGCTGTGCATCAAAATAAACCGGATTTGGGGAGAGACAATTCTTGGTTTTTGCATCATGATGTGATAATGCACTGATAATGCACTAATAATGCAATGATAATGCACTATCTCACACTGCAATCGTAATTCGTGAACATTTCGCCAAAAATGCGACCCATATCGTTCCGTAACCACCGTATTCGCCTGACTTAGCACCATTTGGTTTTTGTCTATTCGCTTAACTCAAGAGACCGCTCAGGGGACACCGCTTGACTCCATAGAAGAGATAGAAACCGAAACGAAGAAGGAGTTGAAGGCTATACTGGAAGAGGACTTTGCAGTATGTTTTGAAAATTGGAAAAAACGTTGGCACAAGTATTTTACATCCGGGAGGGACTACTTTGAGGGGGATGGAATGAATTGAGAAGAATAAATAAAAATTTTTTAATTTATAAACAAATTCCCGATATTTTTTGCCCATTTTTTGAAATATTAATATCTTTTAGGCAATTTTTTGTATTTTATCATTTTGATGACGTCACTACGTATGGAAGGTAGTCGTAGTTTTTAATCGTCATTGACAAATTTAAAACTATGAATTTTTATGTAAAATGAAAGTACATGTGCAAAATTTCAAGTGTGTAGATTAAGTTTTGTGGAATTTGGAGAGATTTTACCATTTTAAAGGCGTCACTTCGTATGGGAAGAACGCGCTATTTTCATCCGATTTTCATTCAAATTTTACATGTAGAGCGAGTATTTGAAATCAAAGCTTATCCTCAAAATTTCAAGGTTAAGAATAGATTTTTGTGGATTTCTTTGATATTTTACCATTAAATGACGTCATGTAGGCATGGTTTTCATTCAATTTGGACAAATTTTATATGTAGAATCGTATTTCGTGTTTCGAATCAAAGCATTGTGACGTTTTTATAAAATTTTTCCTAGCTATTTATAAAGATTTAAAATATTATCAATAATGATTTTTTAGGCTTTTAAAGGGACGTGTAGTGTAACTCGAACGTTGCAATTTTCAAACCATCTCGTAACTTTTGAGGTTTTTATTATTCTGGATTAAAAAAAGAATATCTATCGAAGCCTAAGACCTATTTTGGTTAAACGAGCCTCAAAAAAAAAACTGTTTTGAAAGTCACTTTATTTGATTTATATGTACACAGAATTTGTAACGGCCGTGGCTGAGCGTTAGAGTGAGTGCATCGTTCAATGGCAGTTTTAAGAGCCGAGGTTCGAAACCCAGCTAACACAGAAACTTTTATCAATTGAAATTAATTTTTTGACCAACCGTCATTTCTCTGCAAACAATGACAAACCTCAGAGGGTAAATTATGCCATTAAATGCTTCTTGAGTACATGTACAAAGCCATTCGGATAAAATTAGTAGGTCCAGTTCTTGATCATTTGTGTGCAAACATTCAATAACACGCACAAAACAATTTGATCATAAGAAGTTGGTCAAAGTCCTTTCAAGCGCTGAAATACTATTTCGTTTTTTTTTCTGACAAATTTTATATTCTCCAAATATATCGTAAAACTTATTAAAATTATTAACTTTTATCTTAAAAAATATATATTATACTTTCATTTTTACTTTAATATCGGTTGGACTCAATGACATGGACTCAAGTTTTTTTTTCTATTGATCCTGATTTGATTATAATTTTCTCATTTTGATATTCAGTAGGTCTTATTTTAAAAAAGTTTCTGTTATTGTAAGAATTCTATTCAAAATGTACTTCTGTTGGACTTCCTTCATATTTTTTTTCCTTATCTAAAATGCTCTTAAAATTGTATCTACTTTTTGAACTTGGTCATTGTCTGGATTGGTTTATAGGAAAAATCAATAGATTGGTTCATAGACCTATTTTGCATAGAGCATTAAAATGAAAATTTGACCACCATATATTTCACAGGACTTTTATTGAAAATAAATTTTATAAATCTGTGCATCATGGTAAAATACGGATTACGAGATTATTTATAAAATTGAACGTTACACACTTTAAACTGCCAATAATTTAAATTAACTGCCAGCTTTGGAGTTATTAAAAATGTTGTTGTTGTTATTGTTGTTGTAGTTGCTTTTTGTTTTATGTAGGTGGTAAGAAGGATCAACAATAAATACACATTTTGGCTGTTTTTTTTTCTTTTTTTTGTGTGTTTTTTAATAAATGCCTGTCACATATAAGCACACACTCATACTAATTAATAAATGAAAATCCCTCACATACACAGTGTGCAAAAAAAAAGTTAAATGTGTGCGTTTTAAACGCAGTTAATTTGTCGCATTAATGCGCTTCCTGTTCATCAGCTAAAGCTGTACAAAGAACAGCAGCACACACACACACACACACATACGCAGACAAACACGCATACATATTCAGAGCTCTTTACCATATTGATTATTGAAAATTAAAAATAATCCTTAACATGAAAAAAAGACTCTGGTACTTTTTTACTTTAATGAAAAATGCCCACAAATGCACACATCCTTGCATACTTACGCAGTTTTTTTGTCACAAAATCACACGCAAACACACACATACACACTTGTGTATAATTTAGGACAATATTAAGTTTTTTTTCTGTTCTCTCCTACCTTGTTGTCGCTGTATTGGCCAGTAATTAATAAGAATTACAAGTTGTCGATTTTGTTGTCGCTGCTTTAGTTGTTATTGTGGAATTGTTGTTGTTATTGTTACGTTGTTGTCAATATTATTGACCACCTTAATATATGTAAATATGTTTGTATGCTACGCACGTACTGATATATAATTCACAATAGCAGCAGTAGCCAGTCTCTTAACATCTGCAACGCGCCCACACTTGCCACACCCATCAGCGACAACAACAACATCAACACCGCTGCTGCTAATGACTTAATAAATAATCGTCATACGCACAGGTTGGCAGCACTCTGTGCGTGTGTCTGTTTGTGTGTGTTTTTCGCTGCCATCGTCAAATAATTCAATAAAAATCCGCACATATTCCTTTAATCCTTACAATTCATTAAAACGGTCGCCCACGCATCCATTCGTGCGGTCCTGTCGTGCGTCCTCTCTCTGTCGATCTATGCCGTTGGCGTTCGATCTGCCATCGTGTTGGCGGCCTTCGTGCCAACCGAAGCTCGTTAATAAACTCTCGACGCTTCCATCGTCAATTAAATCCACTTAAAAATGTGCTAGCGGCCATATTTGCAGGATGTTATTGTTGGCATTGTTGTTGTTGTTGTTGTTGTTGTTGTTGTCGTTGTTGTCATTGTCCTTGTTATGTCCGCTTTTTGCATGGCGGTAGTTTATTAACGGAAATAACCGCTAGGCTAGGTATGTGTGCGTTTAAGTTTTGTTGTTATCATTATAATGGTTGTTGTTGTTGCTGTTGCGGTTAGGTCTTACCAGTCCTACGTAGCAAAATGTTTCTTTGTAATTTGCGGCCGATAAAGTGGGACGTTGATAATTTTTTCATAAGCACTTCAGTTTTTTCCTCATTTCATGTCTTTGATTTAATTTTTTTTTTTCTTTTGAATATTTAAAATAATGAAGTTCACAAAGAATGGCGAAAACAATAATAAATTGTAGCTACAGCATTTAATACTATAGAAGAAAAATGAAATGGGTTCTTTAAGGATTTTTTTTTCTTACGATACTTAAATGAATGAAATCAGGATATGAGGAAATGGATTTAAGAAAAAAAAATATATCAACAATTTCCCAAAACCATTCTAAGTTCCCAATTAACCACAAACGAAATTTGAGGAGAATGTGAGAGTTTTCTAGCATTTTTTGGTAGAAATTTTCATATCCTTACGCAGTACGGGGCATATTGTTTTTGTCACTAAATTTGTAATACTCATAAGGAGTGGCATTAGTAACAGGAAAGTGTATAAATTTTTGGTCAGGATCACCACCTAAGTTGATTATGTTATAATTTTCCCTCAGTCTGATTATCCGTCTATTTATCCTCTGCGACTATGGATGTGGGCATGAAGGTTAAAACATTTTTTTCGGTTTTTTGATTTCTTAAATTTATTCTAAATACCTTCAAAAAAACGTCCTAAAAGGATTTTTTAAAATTTGAACTTTTTTCTTAGATACAGCGGCCTATATAAATGTATATTTACATGCTCGACGCCGCTTGTTAAAAAAAAAAACTTTAAATGCATTTTTCTCGAAATGACTTCTTTCAAACGGGGTGACAAGTTTTCTCGGAAACCAGATGTCGATCGAGACGCAGGATGGGGCATTTTTTAGGTAATCATGTCAGGCAGGTATGATTGGCTACGGAAATTTGGTTTATTTCTAACTTTGTCACTCAGGGGGCGGGGGGGTGGGGGTGCAAAACTCCCAAAAAGATGCTGTTTTCAAAAATTTTTAAAAAGCGCGCCATTTTGTCGTTAGAGTGCGTTAGAGTGCGCAAATCTTTCGAAACCAATTTTACGGGTTAGGAGGTCCGAGGTTCGAACCCCAATTCACACAGAGAAAATTATTCAGAAGAAATTAATTTTTTTTTATCAACAGTCACTGCAGACAATGGTAAACCCTAGAGAGTAAGCAATTTCATGCCCACCAATGCAAAAAAGTTTGGCTTTGAAAGGCATTTCTCCCCGACAAGGTTCGCAATGAACTCGGTTCTTTGCGTTAATACTAAATTTCTGATAAAAGCCAAATGTTCATAACAGGCCCAGGTAAGCATAAAAATTCCTGCTTAGTGGAATTTTTTAAGCTTAGTCGATGAATAATTTCATGAGAAATGTATAAAAGAAGTCATTTTTGTTTCCAAAAAATCCAAAAACAAATTAGGAAAATATCGTAACCTAAAGTACTGAAATGGTTTTTTCTGAAATGGTTGAAATGTTTTTTTTTTTTGTTTTTGACCATATAAAAATTTCACACTTAGTTTCCTCATAATAGTCAGGCTCAGGCCCTATTAGGCCCATCGGCCCCCTCATTATAGACCCCGAAAACAGAATAAAGTTATTTAGTAATTTGAAGAAAATATCTTCTCTAATCTTCCTTCATTTCAAAAATGTCTGATAATTCATTTCACATTGATGTCTCTTAGTAGGTCTAGGGCATTGAGGCAGAAAAGTAATTAACTTTTAACACTTTAATTTCGAATGATATAAAAACGAGGATATCATTTTGAAAGAAAGGTTTTAATCTTATATTTACTCTTTGGTACCATATGGCAACATGTATTATTAATTCAAGCCGTAGAGATTAATTTAAAAGTAAAATTTTTTTTGACATCTGAAAAAATGAATTAAGTATTTTGTCCTTTAATTGAGTCTATACCAGATTTTGTGAGTTCATAACTATTTGTTGGTCTATTTTTTGTTTTTTTGGGCAAGCCTATTCATGGGGTAATGAAGAAAAATATGAGGCTTATAGATGAAAAATATAATTCAACTATAGTTTGGAGTTTCGGATAAAGATCATATTACACAATGGCGGCGTTCAGCAGGTAGAACTGCTGTGCAATTATTGAGTGTGTACTTGCTGAACGCATAAGTATCGGTTTCTGTTCAGCTCAACATTTGAAAATTGCCTGTATTTCACCACATTTTATTATTCTGATACACTTATTCAGCTTAACTTATTCAGCTTGTTGAGCTTAACAGTTGTTGCTGCTGAACGCAGCCAATATGCAGTCATAGGAATGTGAATTTTTCACGCTACCTGACTGATCATTTAAAAATAAAATAAATATAAAAATAAACTGGCCATTTCAGCCCTTGAAAGGACTCTGACCGAACTTCTTATGATCGAATTGTGTTGTGCGTGTTATTAAATGATTGAACACAAATGATCGAGAACTGGACCTATTAGTTTGATCCCGACTCCGAACGCCCAATGTGCATGTTCTCAAGAAGCTTTATATGGCATTATTTACTCTCTGAGGTTTGCCATTGTCTGCAGAGAGGTAACTGCAGAACAGAAAAATTAATTCAATTGATAAAAAGTTTCTGTGTCGAATAGAATTGAACCAGGGTTCTCTAGCGTATGGGCCGCGAAATCTACCCACTGCGCCACGGTCGCCACACTGATCATTTAGGACTTTTTAATTATCAAGCCGTGTTATTGATGGACTGAAATCTTAAAAATTACTTAATTATCCCTAAAATAGACGCTACATAAATTTTTTTTAAAAAAGAAATCTTCATGGCCAGGACCCCACTTACCCTCTGAAAGGTTCTGATCAGTACAGTAGTACTGCATTACTGATAACTTGGTACCTATAAGCATCGAACCTATGTATACAGTTCGTTAGTTTTTTTTTTTTTTTGTTAAATTTTGGTTTTCCGAAAGTAATAATAACGGTTAAAAGTATCTTTATTAAATTGAATTCTCTTTCCCTTTTGCTCTTTGCCGCCTCTTTCGCCATAATTCGCAAACTTAATCTTTTGCCTGGAGTTGAT
Organism: Pherbina coryleti; assembly: GCA_943735915.1. Classification (NCBI taxonomy): domain Eukaryota; kingdom Metazoa; phylum Arthropoda; class Insecta; order Diptera; family Sciomyzidae; genus Pherbina; species Pherbina coryleti. Next base: position 4,147,903 of record OX030951.1, read on the forward strand.
CGTTACCTGTTCGAACTTTATCAAGGCAGATTAAAACAAAAGCACAAACAACAACAACAAACACCATAAACATTTATTTTTCTTTCTCTGCGATGGCGACCGCGGACACTCTTAATTATACTGATCCGCCACCGACTTCATTAACGCCAACAGTGTTGCCTGATGTGTAAAATGTCAGCATGAAAGCAACCCAGCGGCGGCAACAAAAGCAGCCAGAATTACATGCAAACGACAAAAATATGACGACAAACCAATACATGGTGAAAACTGTAAAAAAAATGTTTAAAAAAACCAACAAGAGCAGCAACAACAACAACAACAGTAACAACAAATGTTCAAAATAAAAGGGGAAAAACTGTAGAAACCAAAAATCAGCAACCAAATGTGGCCGAAAACGTACGACCTACAATACGAGCGGCAGCAACAATTAAAAAAAAAAAAATATCGCGAATTACGGCAGCAACAACAACAATAACAACAGCCAGCAACAAGAACATCAACAACAAAAGCTGAAGCAACACTTTTGGGGTTGCGCTGAACCGCAGAAGTTGTTGCTTCATCATGATTTGCATCGACATCAACAACAACAACTGCAAAAATATTGGAGGTGGTGAAACCCACCAGTTGACCAACGGAACGCAACACACACACACTCATACAAGGTAAATTTAAGGTTGGCATTACAAAGAACACACGCATAACGTATGATGACAATGTCGCTGTAACAGGAGGGGCAGGGAGTAACAACAGACAAGCGGAAGCACGTTGGCCAGATGCGGGGTTTCCGCTTCTTTGGTTTTGGTCGCGAACAACAAAGTCAACAAAGTTGTAAAAAATCAGAAAAACAGGAAAAAATGCATTGCAACAACAATGAGAACAACAACAACAACAATAACAGCAACAACTGCAAAAATCCAAAAGCACGTTAAACACTGACCAACTATATGAAAACACAAAAAGATAAATATAAGAAAAAAAAAAAAATCAATATTCTGCATTTTCTGCCAGGCACCAGGAGCTGCTGGGCAGTGCACAAAATAACAACAACAACGACGACAACGACAACAACAACAACCAATGCACGCAATGAAAATCCATGCACTGTGAAACAAAAAATCAACTCGCATAAATTTTTTCGCAATTGATTCATTTAACTGCGCTGCGAAAGCTTCTTTTGGATTTTTTCTCCCCCCCACAGGATGCATTCAGGATGTTTGCTGTAGCGTGTGCATTTTTCTTCTTCGATTTTTCGGTCATTTTCGTGGCAAATAAAATGCAAACAAATGCAATCCAACGTTATCCTGTGGCCAAGAGAACCAAACGTTTGCATTTATGAGTTGTCAACGAGGTTGACAATGTGTGCACGATCTGCTTTTTAGGCTTTGCCAGCTTTTGTTTGATTTTTGTTTCTTATTTTGTTGCATTTTCGGTTGGAATTTTGTGGCCACGAACATAAGTAAATTTTTTCCATAAGCATTTTTATTTTTCTGTTTATTTTTGCTTTTTGTTGGTTAAGAACTTGTTGTTGTTATGTAAATAAAAAGTAAAACATTCAACATTGCCATCAATTGGCTGCCAATAAATAAGCTGTTTGGTGGCTAAATTCTTTTATTTTGCACATAGTTGAAATGTGGTTTGGCGGACAGAAAGTTTTCTTTTTTTTTTATAAACTCAATATTGGGAAAATTTCAAAATTGGCGGCATGGGTAGTCGAGTGGTAATGTGCTTGGCTGCCAACCTAGAGGTTCCGGAATCAAATAGCTTGAAAAAAAAGTAAAAAATAAATAACTGGTAATTTCAGCCCTTGAAAGAACTTTAACCTAGCTTCTTATGATCAATTGTGTTGTGCGTGCTATTAAGTTTGTACACAATTGACCGAGAACCGGACCTACAGGTTTAACGCCGGCTCCGAACGGCGATGAATGGAATGTTCTTGTTCTCAAGAAGCTTTACATGGCATTTTGATTACTCTCTGAGGTTTGCCATTGTCTGCAGAGAGGTGGCGGTCGTACAGAAAAATCATTTTAATTCAAATAATTTTCTGTCGCTGCTGGGATTCGAACCCGGATATCCAGGTTCGTTGACATAGCGGCCACACACTTTAACCAACTACTCCACGGACGCCACATCAAATCAAATAGCTTTAGTCTTTCTTAATTTCTTTCCTCATTTCAAATCAACTGAAATTAAAATTTTACAATATTTACGACTTAACCCTTTCAGTGCCAAATTGGCCCTGGCAATGCCAAACATTCAAAACTTCGTTCAGGGTCAGTTTTTGACTAAAATAAGCTGAGTATGAAGTTTGAAAGCCGTATTGCTTTCCTAATAGATACTACAAAAATTTTTAGAAATTTAAAAAAAAATTTTAAAAACTTCTAGCGCTATAAATATCATATATTTTTTCTAACTAAAAATGTAAATAAGATCTCTTTTATTCGTAGTATTATATTTAATTAAATTTAGTTTTAGAAAATTCTCGGAAATATTTAAAAATATAATATTTTAATTTCCTCTTTTTTGAAGTCGCGTGGCCGCGTGGTCGCGCTCATGAGTTCACTCGGAATAACATTGAAAAACATGTTATAAAAAATAATTTTCGTATTTTTGATTTCCTCTTCTTTTTCATCACATTTCAATCTATTATTGAAAATGTATTGTTAAAAAGCGGGGTGTTCCAAACTAGAAACAGAGCCATAAAGCCGAAAGGGTTAAAAAATAAGTTGTAGTTAGTCGTAAAGAAATTTGTGCATTAAATTGCTTTATAATTCCCTTTGACGGAATTTCTTTAGATATAAGAAGTTATTATTTTTGTTTTAAATTTATATAGGTTATTGTACATAAAAAATACTTTATGAAAATATTTTTTTTTTTAAAAATACAGTTCTGGCTTTTATATAGAGGGCGCTGAAAATGGTTTTGAAAAAAAGACATCCAAAACGGTTCGATGGATATGGCCTTTCCCATGCATCGGAAACAAAAAAATCAAATGACATTTTAAAGCATAGACCTTATATTAAGCATCCTCCCTACGCAAGACCCCGGGGTTTTTTTTACTAATTATGGCGGAAGTTGATGTAAAAAGTTCGAAAAATAGATACATTTTCACGCGCTTTTTTGTTTATATAAAAAAACACAAAAAAAATAGATACTTGAATTTAGGGGGGATGTTTAAAGGCAAAATAACGAACAAAATGCAAAAAAAATCATTGAAATTGAACCAATAGATTTCGAGTTATCTATCGAACCGTTTTAAAAAAACTAGTTTCGAGGAAATCGCGTTTAAAGTTTTTTATTTGTTGCATGGAGCTTAGACATAGGTTAACGAAAACCGTTATAACTTCTGTTTTTTTTTAAAATATCGATTTAAAAATGGGTATGTATATTCTTAAAACTATAAAGAACACATTAAAGTAAAAAAAAAATATTTTTTCAAAAAATTTTCACGTATATTATACCTTAACAGAATGGGTGTAAAACTTGAAATCCTTGGTTTAAGGCTTAAACAAAAAAAAAAAAAAAAATAAAAAATATGTTATTAAAACATGAGATTGTTTTATTCTAGATTCCCTGAAAGTCCTTTTCTAAGGCTAGTCCATGATACTAGCTTTTCACAATGGAATGCAAATTTGAATACTTTTTGTGCTCTTTTAACCCTTTTTAGGTATAAAAATAGGATATTTTTAGGATATTGTAATTTTGTACACTATGGGTAAATTTATTGTTTTATTGCGCTGGGATGTTACATAAACAAATTTTGAAGAATTTCCCGACTTATTGTTTTTTAACCTATATTCATAAAAAACCATATATATTTTTTTTATCCTTTAAAAATTTATTAGGAGGTGACAAGCTATATAAAAATGTGAAATTACAATTAATTATTTATTATTTATTATTAATTATTAATTATTTTTAGTTATTTTACATTGCTGATTATGATTGCCAAACTGACTGCCAAGGTATGGAAATTGTTATTAAAACATAATTGAATCATTGCTTGATAGATTTTTGAGATCGCATCAAACCTTCTATTCACAGAACTTCACTAGTGTACAGTATCTTGGTGCAGTGTATTTCAGTGTAGCCTTTACTTTGAATAAAAATGTTCTGTATGACACGAAGCTAACAAAACAAACATTGCATATTTTTCATTAGCGTCGAAGCTTTAGTTTTATTGTGAAGTAAAATATCAAAACATAGAGCGACAATGAAGTAAAAGCAACGGGAGATCATAACGAGCACATCGAGTATACATCTTGCGTCATCATCAGCTATGGGCACGGAGCAAGCTATAGAGCAAGCTGCGGAGCATTGAGAGCAAAGGCTTATGTAGTAACCAGTGTTGCCATGTGTGCAGATAAAACTTGTTTTGCCAGTTTTTTGAGAGGGTAAAAAGTTTTGAAGTTTTTCTCTAAAAAAATAAAGTTTTATTTTATTTTACCCAGTTTTTCAAGTTTTTATGATTAAACGATGCTTTCTATTTTAGTTTTATGAATCAAATATATAAACTAAATTGTATGTTACTACAAAAACATAAGTATCATTTGAAGCTGCTGCTACTAATTTTCACTCCTTTTTAAAGTTTATTTATATGGTAGAGCTGTTGCTGTCATTGTTTCTGTTCTTGTGTCTCGGTTTCCCTTTGTCGAGTCTTAGCGATCAATTTTTGGCATTTCTTTTTAAACTTGACGCTTCGGTTTACATACATTCAGAATTGAAGATCAAGTCCTCCGTATTTTCTTGAGAAATGAAGTGGCCAAAATAACGGGACAACGAGAGAACAAATGGAATTGCCAAAATTTTAAAGCACACATTTAAAAAATACATGTTTTAGTTAATTTTTAATATCAAGTTTTCTTCACCAAAAAGCAAGTTTTTTTTCTGGAAATTAATTTTTTTTTTTTTAAAACTATGGCAATACTGGTAGCAACACAAAACGCAACAAAAAAAGACAAACACAGAAACAACAAGAAGCTTCAAATGTAGTGGTGCCCATACCCGGTCGTCATCGAAAAGTTAGGGGTGCACAAAAAGAGAAAGGTCGATCGATATGATAATTTAACCATAAAAAGTTAAAAAAACGCCATATCTCGAAACGAAGTGAGGATAAAGCAAAAAAAAAAAAAAATGCACATCCAGTTTTTACGGCTCTTTCCTAAAGGATAAACCCAATTTGAAAGTTAAGGACCGGTTGATATGATAACTTAACCTTGAAAAATTTTGAAAAAACGAAAAACGTCAAATCTCAAAAACGAGTGCACCTGACATTTTTTCTATAAAGTTTGGAACTTTTAATTCTTTAACCCTTTGACGACCGCTCTTGAACCGCTAGGAAATTCACGAATCCCACAAGGGATTCATGTTCAGTGAGCCAAATTTACTCAACAAAATTGTCGTAAAAAGCAATTTCTTTTTACCCGCAAAGGTGAGAAAATTCATGGGATCTATATGTCCCAATGGTCATCCAGAGTTAAAATGTATGCGACTTTTTTCTCTCGTTGACAGCCGCGAATAAAAAGTTTGAGGTCGAATTTGGTTTTCTTCAAAAGAACTCTGGTTTTTAATGTATTTTGTAAGTAAACCAATGAAAGTTTACAAAATTACCTTTGCAATGGTGGTACTTTGACCTCTATATGACTATTGGTTTAGGAGATATTCGCATAATACTTCAAAACTTCCTTAATAAATCCCAAAAAAAAAAAAAAAATCTAATATCTGGCCATATTCTTTATATGCTACGGCGTAATGTTTGGCATCCAATTAGAGGATGACCTCTTTACGACTATTGGTTGAAGATATTCACAAATTATGTTAAATTTTCTAAAAAATATTATTTTTGGGATTTCTTAACGAAATTTTACCTATTTTGGAAATATTTTCTGAACTAATAGTCATTTAGAGGTCAAAGTACCACCATTGGAAATAAAATTAAACTTTTTTTGATTTCGTCTTACTACGAACGCAATCTCCTCTACGATCACTTTGATTTGAGTGTCCATAATGCATACAAAGGTTACAGCAAAATCTCTACTTCATATTCTGATTCATTTTCTATATATGCATTGGAAGTTCGCGCCCAACTGGCTATTGAAATGATTGATTCGTTCATCAACCGCAAGAGAGAATTTTGTGAAGTTGGAAGACAGGGACCTAAGCCATTCAAACTTGAGGAGGTCACTACTCTGTCCGATCATTATCTCTACAAAAGTGAAACGGGACGTAAGGATGCATTTTGTGCTGGAAACAACAAAAAGACAACCAAACCAATTTTGACTTTTGAAAAAAATCATTTTGATTGAAATTTTGAAAAAAGCTTTGAAATTTATCCGAATGCAAAAAAAAAAGGATTTGTATTTCAAATTGATCAATACTTCAACAAAATTAAACATGTCAAAGATTTTTACCGTTGACAACCATTAGGACAAAGTAGTTCTGTCAGATTTGGTGGTCGTGTGGACAGTCTAAGTTAACTATAATTTTTTTTGTTTTTGTTAGAAAGTGGAAGGTTGCCAGCAACTTCTCCGAAAATTTTGTAACTTTAGCTTCACTCAAAATTTTGCAGCAAGAAGAAGGGGGAGAAAAAGTAAAGATTTTTTCAGTTTTGAGGTGGTCTGATAGACAAAGAGATAAGTATACCCTTAGAAATTAAGTACTTTCTGAAAGCCACAATCATTCCCTTTTGAATGATAGCTTTCAAAAAAATCGATTGCAAAGTTTTTCCAGAAAAAATTCGAAAGTAAAAGGGTCACCGGTGTTCCAGTGGTCGTCAAAGGGTTAAAGGAAAATTTATTTAATTTCTTTCTGTAAAATAATTATACTTTGATTAAGTTGACGAAAACATTTCTTCAGAAAATTCAGATTTTAAGTTTTATGTCAACCATTACAACAATAGTTGTTGTATTTATATATATTTTTAATGGAATTTTCACGATTTTGTTTTTAACTCGCCAGAAAAAATTGCTTGGAGACCATAATTATTCTGAATACAGTGTGAATACATTAACATCTCAAAAGCAATAAATAGTCTCTTTCGACCAATAATATTTTAATTGAAACACCGCTATTGCATTGTTCTATAAACAATACTTAAATGAAATAAACATTAATGCATCACGCACATGACTTTCAAAAGATCTCTTCAAAAATTCAAGCCAGTGGCGTCAGACGAAAAAGTATCAATGTCAGCCTAAGGCTAACCAATATTGTTACACACTCAAATTTACTGAACCACAAGACGTGGCTGTATTTTGGTTAAGAATAACGGCTGTAGGTTAAAGGTGTATATATTCTGGTAAATATGTCCTTAGACTGTCTATGCATTTTATATAGAGTATTTTGTGTATACATAAAAAACATGCACTTCAACATCAATGCATAAAAGTCTAACCATGACTGTAAAAGTACTAAACCAAACATGTTCGTAAAGCTTCCCAAAAAAAGTCTCCATTAAGTTCTACTAACGAGCCGTGATTGAAGTTGTTTAAGTGAAGGGTATTAAATGAATGAACTAATGGACAAGGTTTTCAAACTCAACAACAACAACAACAAGACTAAAAACAATAACAACAAATATACATATGAGCGTGTAAAAAGCACCACCAACAAACTGCAAATTGACCAAACTTGCAGGAGCAAACAAAATGCAATTGCGGAGCACTCTGAATGCGCTCCCGCTCTGACGAGAGAATCAAGCCAAAATGCAAAGTTTCAACTTGATGCTGCTCCATGTGGAGTTATAATGAAGAGGGAGTCATTTGTACAGACTACGTGTGCAATGCAAGGGTTAAAAACATACAACGCTTGCAATCCCCCAGAGAGTCAGCAGCACCAGCAGCAGCAGATGAGCGAAGAAACAATAAGCGAGAGCGCAATAAACAGACTAGCTAATGGAGAACATGTGTAAAAACACTAATTAAAACGGATGCGGATGTAGATCACACACACACACAAACGCCCAACGCTCCCACAGCGAACTGGCTTTGCAGACATTTGTCAAAAGAGTTCATATGTGTGCTAATGTGTGTGTGTGTGTGTTGTGGGATATTTATTTCCTTCTCACACATGCACGTTAACAGCAACTATCTCACTCACGCAGTGTGCTCGGCTAACATGTTGTTGCTTTTATTATTACAGCTCCAAACCGAAGAAACGACTACGCCGTTGAGGTTGGTTAAAACAAAATTTTCAAAAATAAAAACAAAAATAAGACAAAATAAAATCGAAAAGAAGTGAAAAATAAACGCACACAAGTAAAATCAACCGAATATTTCAAGATTTCAACTCATCATCCATCGTCAGCACTTGTGGGCGCTACGGCTTGTGATGGACGACGCGTTTCCGCCAATGAATCAAAAGATTTTTTTGAACACCAACAACACCAAATCCCACGAACTGTGGCCACGCAACGTTGGTCGGTGCTCGGTCGATTTAGAATGCAGTTCGCGGTTTTCGAGATATTCTAATGGTCACAAGAATATCTAAAACAGTACCAACGTTTTAAGTAATAAAGTGAAATAAAAAAACAAAAAATAAAATTGAAAATAAATTTAAATCAACTTATATAAATAATAATAATAATAATATTAATAAGAAGCACGGCGGTATTTTAAAATTCCAAATACCGTCGGTACTACAGAATAACAATTAAAATAAATTGTTGTTGCGTCAAGCAAAGTTTGTGGAACTTGTTGTTCCATGTCGCCTAGTAACGTGGTGATAGTTCGACATTATTTTGAGGTAATTAAAAAAAAAAAAAAATATGCAACGAAATTGAGAATGAAGATGAATAGTTAGTGTGCTCTCATGAGAAAAACTTTTTTCAAATTTTTTTAAACAAAATCTATGAAATTTTATAGAGCTTGCCACTAAGACGGTCAATGCAGCTTAGTTTTCAAAAAGAAATTCAGATCTTGTTGCATGTAAATTAATCAAAATAATAAATATATCAATAAAAGTAATTATAATAAAAATATTTTAATACAAAACAATGTTTTTTTTAAGTGTAGGAATTGCTCGTGATAAAATATAATAAAATGTGAGTGTAAATTAATTAATTATACGCAAAATTCAAGATAACTGAAAACCATTGAAAATACGAGAGGTTTTTTGATCAGATTTCTTCTATTTACAGTTACTCAATATTTTGCTATTGATCTAGGCATATATCTTCAAAAACCAAAAATCTTAAATACCATTTGTATTAAATTTTAAGATAATAAAAACATGCATTTAAATTACGAGTGACTTCTAGACATTGTAATTAATACCCACCAAAGTGCAATTTCAAACATGCCTTGATTACCCACAAAAGGACTTATTTTTTTTTTATTTTTAAAACGCATTCTGAGAACAACCCACTAAAATTCAATCATATACAATACAACCTTTGTGTTAGAACATTAAGTTTAACTAACTTCGAATTCATTTGAGCAAACAGATGTTTCATTATAAGAGCATCAAACATTGCCTATCAGAACCATGGTTTTGAACAAAACTTTTAAGAATTTAATAAATAAATAACACTCAAAATAAAATAACTCAAGTACCCGAACATAAAATTCATATAAAGAGTACGAGTAACTTATCAAAAGTACTTGGTTCAGAACCAAGGTTCAGCGAAAAGTGAGAGTCTTGCGAACATTATCGGGTTGAAATTTTTGCTTTTGGTGGTCTTTATAGTGGAGTAGGTAGCTTGCCACTCCAGAAGACCCCGGTTTCAATCCCGGCCAGGCCAAGGTTCTAAGCTTTAACCTCTCTGCAATTTTCAATCATCATTTTCGAATCAACTGATATTGAAAATTCATCAATATCAATATGATTAGCGTAGTCCTTTTAAAGAAACCTCAAAGAAAGTAGTGTAACGTAGTAAATCACAAAATCTTGTCTATCTTGGTGTCTTCAAAACGCGAAATTACATAACGACAGAACTGGATTGTTTCGCTACTTGTATGGCACTTCTCATCATGTTTTTGAAAGTAGAAGTTGTCTGTGTTCATATTAGGGATGTAACGGAGCCTCGAATTCGGTTCCGAAAGGTCGGAACTTCCGATTGATTTTATACCTCCGATAAATTTGAATCGGAGTTATAACGACGATCGATACTCATTGATCCGATCGACTCGATACGATTTTACGAGCTCAGTTCTCCGTAAAATAATTTTTATTACTTATAAACTCTCTGAAACCACTGTTCTTCAACGTTAACGCTTATTTTCGTTTTCCTTTTCGATCTATTTCGATCGAAACTAACACATCTTCCGTTTACTCCGATTCCGACTCCGACTTCGGCTCCGATTCCAACTCCGGCTTCGATAAATCAAATTGAAAAACTCCGGTTCCGACTCCGTTTCTGGTAAACTCACCTCCGTAACATCCCCAGTCCGTATGCTACATATTTGAGGACAAAAAATTATCGTGTCTATGTAGCTTACTCCATTGACTGCAACAGCACTTACATGGTCATTTCCGAAAAAGAAAGGACCTGTGCTGATTCCGGCCCAAAAATCGCACCAAACAGTCAGTCCATGTAAGTACATTAGATCTCCTGAATTACTCGAAGTTTGTCTTATCCTCAAATGTGCCTATTTTGCTTATTAACGACGCCGCCAATTTGGAAATGAGCATCGTCAGAAAACACAATTTTTTTCTTTTTTAAATATCAACGTCAGTCACTACTCGTGTTTTTAAAGACCTAGTTAGAGAACGTACGCCGCTGCTGTTGGTCCGCCGACTACAGTTCTTGTGTCAATTGAACCCAGGCAAAGCCATAACTTTCGCCAATATTCGCTGGAGTGTGTTGGTGGAGAAGTCGAGTTCTTCAGCACAGTGACAAATAGGGATCCTTGGGTTGTTTTAAACACTTTTCTCCACTGCGGGGATATTTTCCATATTTCTTCAGACAATGGAAAACAACAGTCAAAGTCCTCTCAAGAACTAATATGGCCAATTCGATTTTTGTTCGGTTTTCTTTTTTTTTAATTTTCTCGTAAAAGAATTTTCCAAAAGATTTTGGGTATTTCAAAAATATGTTATATTTAAAATTTTACTAAGAATCATTATTTATTGAAACAATATGAATATTGTTATATTTATATTAGACATTGGTATTGGTTTATTGGTTATAAAAAACATCATTTGTATAATAAGAAACAAGTTCTTTTATAATAAAACACAATTGGAATAATTGCAATAATAAGCGTATATACTTAAGTCTAAAATAATTAAATGCTAATGAAATAAAAAATTAAACTAAAGACACTTAAAGCAACTTAATTTTAAATAAATATTAAATTGGTAGAAAGGGCAAGAGAAAAAAATTAAGAGAAGGAAGATATAGGATAGGAAGAAAATAATATGGACAGTGTGAAGCATGACATGGTCAATTAGAAAATAGGTAAAGAAATGGTTACAGATTACATTATCTTGAAAAATAGGAAAAAATGGCTTGTCTAAACATTCCGACCCCATCAATAGATTTAAGATGATTTGGAAGACTATTCCACAACCTTATCGTGTTGACGAAGAATAATCTTGAAGAATTCAAGAAGTTAAATCTAGGGATAATAAGCATACGACTTCTTTGTTGTTGACCAAACTGTAATTTCTCATATAGATAAGAAGGCATTTTTGAATTTATCAGCTTATGTAAGAAAATGCAGTTTTGTGAAACTTAGGTAGTTCATTAAATCACAACCAAGGACGCTTTTATTGAATTGAGATATATGGTCAAACTTGCGAAGACCGTACACATATCGGATGGCATGATTGAATGCTAGCTGCAGCTTTAGCTGAGAACTAGAATCCAGCTTACTGTAGACTAGCTCAGAATAAGTGATTATCGGAACAATAAGTTGAACCACAAGTTTACTTAATTTAATTTTTTAATATAATTTAATTTATTTGTAGTAATTATTAGCATACAAGATTTAATCTTTTAAATGCAACAATTTGGATAATTAATAATAACAATTGGGATAACAACATACTAAAAATAGTGCTTAAGCAATAATTGTTTAAAGTTAAGAACATATTAGAATTACATTTTATAGTTTAAATAACATAAAAGAAATCAGCAAAGCGATATGATTTGAAATTGAATAAAAATTAAAAGATGTGTATCCGTTGTAGAATAAGAAAGATTAAATTAGAGAATTTATTTTGAGAGTTAGAGAGAAATTAAAGAAGAGTTAAGAGAAATGTTCATAAATTAAGTGTTTAAATTTTGTTGTGTTGTTAATGCGTTTTATATAATTTGGTAGGGAATTCCATAGTCTTATAGCGCTAATGAAAAATAGTCTACTTGATTCGTTGTACCTAAAATGGGGAACTATGATAAATAAGTTTCTAGTGGATCTACAGAATTGAAGTTTTTCGAACAAATAGTTTGGCCTTTTTAAAGTTATAAGTCTATGCAGAAAAATACAGATTCTTGCATTGAGATAATTTGTGATACTGCAGCCAAGTATGCTATTACTAAACGCAGATATATGGTCAAACCTTCGAATACCGTACACGTATCTAGCTGCGTTATTATATACCACTAGAAGTTTATGCGATGACCTTGAGTCGAGCTTACAATAGACAACGTCGGAATATGTTATTAGAGGTAAAATTAATTGTATCACCAATTTACGTCTAGTTTCTGTGGGAACAAACGGGGCAGATTTCCTTAAATTTCGTAGGGAATAGTAATCTTTTCTAACCATACTATTAATATGGTCTTCACACGTGAGTGAAGAGTTCATAACGAATCCTAAATTTACTACTTTATTTACAAAGTCGAGCTTTGTACCACTTAGGAAAATAGGAGGCAGATCATTCAAAGGAAGTCTAGATTTGACTACTGGTAAGACATGCGATTTTAGAGGATTCAACCTTAATTTATTTTCCCCAGCCCATCTGCTGATTGCAGCCAAGTCCTCATTAATTCTTGCACATAGATCTTCAATGAGGCATGTGGGTCGGGATAGATAGAGTTGCAGGTCATCCGCATATGCATGCATTGTTACATTCTTACTTAAAGAAAAGATGTCGTTAAGGAACATTGTAAACAGAAGTGGTCCAAGTACAGAGCCTTGAGGTACCCCGCTGCCAATAGTACTGTAGCTTGAGTATTTATTCCCTACCTTGACCCTTTGTTTTCTTCCAACCAAATAGCTTTTCAAAAAATTTACAGCAGGAACCGAGAAGCTGAAGCAGATTTCCAACTTTTTGCAGAGCATTATATGGCTTACACTATCGAACGCTTTAGAAAAGTCCAAGAGACAGACTAGGGTGAGATCGCCTTTGTCAAAATAAGTTCTGATATCGTCCAGAATTTTTACTACAGCGGTGGAGCAGCTATGGCCAGTGCGAAAGCCAGACTGAAGAGGAGACAAGAGATTGTGTACACTAAGATACTTGGAAATATGTTCAGCAATAAGGGATTCGAGCACCTTTGACAAGGACGAGAGAAGGCTTATTGGACGGAAATCACTGGGTACAGCTGCCATTGGCTTTTTTCCAATAGGTATAATCGTGGCGACTTTCCAGATTGAAGGAAACGTTGAACTTGTAAGGCAGTGATTGAATATGTGAACGAGAGGGCTAATAATAAAGGGTAGAATAAGCTTAATAAATTTGATTTCAATTCCGTCTTCGCCAATAGCATTTGATTTTATCCTTGAGATACATCGCATAACATCTGACTCATTTACAGCGGTAAACTGGAATTTTTGAAGCAGATTGGGAGTAGAATTATTAATGTAGGTGCTAGAGTTGGTGGTTTCTGTCAGAGGACTAGATACGAAATAAGTATTAAAGAGATCTGGGTCTAATACACATCACCAACTTTATTCTTGTTTCCTATTCCAATTTCCTTCAAGTTATTCCAAAGTTTTTTCGATGGCAGTGACGTGCTTAGCTTAGAGAAAAAAAACCTTTTTTTAGATAGCTTAACTGCAGATGTGGCATAATTTCTAGCCCTTCTATACTCTTGCCGATTGATCTCAGTTGGATTGCGCTTCCATCTAGAATAGGCTTTATGACGTTTTTTCAAAGCTTGTTTTATGGAATTCGTGAACCATGGACATGCGCTGTTGATAATTCTAGATGAACGCAAGGGGACGTGAATGTCAAAGATAGATGAAATTTTCCTTAGTAAAAAGTTTAATTTATCATCAACAGAATAAAGATACCAACATTCTTCCCAATTCACTCTAGAAAGATCAGCATAGAGAGCATCAAAGCGAATTGATTTGTAGTCACGATACATAAATATTCTGCTTGTATCGACACGCGTAAGATGTATATCCAAAGTGCAAAAAATTAGGTCATGATCGGAGATAAAGGATATCTGATCAAACAAAAGGACCGTCGAAGTATCAGACACTGCATACAGATCAAGTAGACTTGGGGTAACATTGCTGCCAAAACGAGTTGGCTCCTCAGGATTGACAACAGAAAGACCGACTGCAGACAGATCATCAAGAAATTTTTTTGTTAAATTATCTTTGACAAGCAGATTAATATTGAAGTCACCACACAATATGAGATGGTCAAAGTCGATTAGACAGCTGGATATAGAGGAAAATAACGGGTCGAGGCTATGACTGCGGTTAGGATTGTAGACACATGATAGAAAAACTTTAACTCTGCAGTCATGAATTTCGATATTTAGAAATTCAACATCTGATCCACTAGATTTACTCAAAAATTTAACATTTAAGTTAGTTTTGCAATATATTGCAATACCTCCTCCCCTTTTGCTCTGTCTATCATGGCGGAACAGATTATAGTTGTTTATTTTTACTACTGAATCCTTTATACTATTACATAACCAGGTTTCAGTGATGCAAATTATGTCTACGGAGGAGTCTGCAAAAATATATTTGGCACAGTCTAATTTGAAGTCATTTAGACTTATTGCATTAAAATGAGCTATTTTTAATCCGGATTGCTGTTTGCATAGTATATCAATCATTATCTTATGATTTCCATTAGCGCCAAGGTGGTTGTTATTCCCAACCATTGAGGCTTATGAAAACGCCAACACAATAAGCTGTAGAGGTTAAAAAAGTTAATTTGGTAGAGATTAAAAGAGGAAAAATATGAAAAGAAGAAAGAAAAGTGTGGTATAAGAAATAAGTGTAGCAGAAGAGAATTAAGAATTTGGGTACCGAGAAGTGATAAAATATTTTAAAATTTAACAAATATGAATTAATAAACAGATGAAATAAAATAGATATTATATAAGAAGTCCAATTAGTCAATGCAAGATTCTGGACCTCCGGCGACTCTGCAAACTGCATTTTGCAATTCATCCAAGCTGCAAATGCGAAGGCTCGTCTCATTTTTTCCCAGCCTGATGTGAACTGTGCCGCGAAAGGTAAAAACATTAAAAATTTTTTTCTGGCGTTTATGGGCGATCGCAGCTTGCAAGATTTTTCTGTTGATCGCATTAAGACTTTCGTGAA
Source organism: Pherbina coryleti (assembly GCA_943735915.1). Taxonomy (NCBI): domain Eukaryota; kingdom Metazoa; phylum Arthropoda; class Insecta; order Diptera; family Sciomyzidae; genus Pherbina; species Pherbina coryleti. The sequence continues at coordinate 4,163,358 of OX030951.1, forward strand.
TAAAAACGTTGTTATCAGAGTCAAAACCTGCAGCTTGCAGATTTACAGCAGCTTTCGCTCGTCTGCGATAATCGCCGAAAGCTTTCAGAGTGCGATTGCGATCGAATTGGGAGCAAAATTTAGCTATTACCACCGAATTATGATTATGCGGGCTTGGCTTGACACGGAAAATATCTTTAAGCTGCGGCGGCTGGAAATCAACGAAGTGACAGATCCTGTTAAAAATAATTTTTAGATTTTCATCTGCAGAGAGCGGCACTCCAAACAAGATAGCATCCGATGAAATATCTTTGTTGCTCGAGTTATTGCTGTTGAGGTGCTCAATTTGTTGTTTCTCTAATTCATCGCACCGTGAAGTTAAAGCTTGCAGTTGATTATTGAGCAAGATGAATTTGTTTTCACACTCGCTGACGATAGATTTGAGTGCGTTTATTTCGACATCGATTTTAATGGTCAACTTATCTTCGATGCTAGCTATTTCTGCGGTTAGCCGCTTAGCAGAATTTTCATACTGCTCAAAAAGAGATTTACTTCTGGTGCTCGTGGGTGTAAATTCAGCAGTAACTCTCAGATTGCGTAAAACATAAAGCATCTTTCGCACCACATTATTATTAATATGTTCAGTGCATGTCAGAGAGGAGTTTATATAAAAGCCAAGACTTTTTGTACTGTAAGTTAACTCCAGCTTTTCAGAACCTAAATATAAATCAGGAATATCTTCATGAAAAACTTTACCTTTCGCAATAGGTAGCACAAAAGATTTTAAAGTATTTAATTTAAGACAGTTACAAATAGCCCATTTATTGATAGAGTCTAGATCCTCATTAAGTCTGTAGACTAAGTCATCTAGAAGACCAATTCTGTTGGAGAGATATATTTGCACGTCATCTGCATAGGCATGCATTGTAGAGTGCTTGCAGACTCTAAATAAATCATTAATAAAAATTACAAACAGCAATGGACCAAGAACTGAACCCTGGGGAACACCACTAGACAGAAATTTATACTCAGAATATTTATTTCCAATTTTGACTCGCTGAACCCGATTTGACAAGTAACTACTCAAGAGGCTTATAGGTCTATTACAAAAACCCTATATATAAACTTTAGTTTTGAACACAGTAAAGAATGATTCACTGTATCAAATGCTTTCGAGACGTCAAGCAAGCAAAGAAGTGTTATATGTCCTTCATCATAAAAACTCCTTATATCGTCAAATATTTTCACAGTGGCAGTGGCACAACTGTGATTAGCTCTAAAGCCAGATTGCATTGGGGATAATAAATTGCTTTCATTTAGAAAATTTACTATTTGATGTGCCATAAGTGCCTCACACACTTTGGCCAGACAAGATAGGATGCTGATTGGCCTATAATCGCTAGGACCATTTGCTGTTGGTTTAGCAACCGTATGATGGCTAAGTGTGAAATAAAATATTCAAACTTGTCGGTAGCTATGATGTCATGATATCCAAAGCCATGGATCCATTTCCGGAAGAGTTTTCAGAAAAATACGGTGCAATCACACTTCCAGTATTGATTTAGTTTATTACTGGCTAATTCGGGTAATGATTGTCCGCATAATATTCGCCTTTATTTTAATGAATTTTCCCAACTTTGATGAGTTGCTTGTTCGGGTATTTCTCCATGACTAAATCTTAATAATAGCTCACGCGCGCAATTTTAAATGCCAGGTGTTTCGAGGGAACCCTGCATTTCAAAAATATTTTACATTTTTGTCTTAGGTATATATACAAGATTTTTTTAAAGTAACGTTGAACCCTTCGAAAATATGCTAAACTAGTAAGAAATGATCTTCGACTGGGCCGAAGTTAAAATACCCCCACGGCCGAACCAAAGTATATTCAAAGTCTTAAGCAATCAATAAAATGTTTATCTGTAAAAACGTTTTCGTTATATTTTTAACAGAAAATATTCGCTCTTGTTTTTTGATAAAGTCGCTTTGTATGGGAGGTGGGCGTGGTTTTCACTCAATTTGGTTGAATACCATACACATAGTACACGTTATATATCAAAGTTCATATGCAAAATTTCAAGTCCATATATTCATTTTTGTTGAATTCTAAGAGATTTTACCGTTTTCATAAAGTCACTTTGTATGGGAGGTAGGCGTGATTTTCATCCGATTTGGCTCATTTACGAACTTGACCTTCATTTTTTAGATAAAAGCTTAAATATTGAATTTCGTGATGATAGCTTTAAAATTACGGCTGTAATCGTGATCACAGACAAACGGACATGGCTAAATCAACTCGGGTGGTGATGCTGATTAAGAATATATATACTTTTCTATACCTACCACGCCTCCTTATGGGCGTTACAAACGGAGTGACAAAATTAATATACCCCTATTTACGTTTTTTAAACGTGGGGGTATAAAAATTGAAACTTCTTATTTGATAATGTAGCTTTTAGGCAAAAAACTACTTACATTTCACGGAAGCCCTAAAAACAAACCGCACGATACACAAGATCCATTGAGTTCACTCAATATTGAGATTTTTAACAGTTCTTAAAGGTCTTACAGTTTCAAGGATACGATAGATTCAACGATAGAATTTAAACAATTTGTGTATGAAATGATCTGATCAACATTGTCGATCATGCTTTAGTTTGAATGTTAAAAATGGAAAAGTAAGTTCAATTTCGCCATTCGAATGGTCTCATGTATGCCAACCAGAGAATTTCTGAAACCGTTTCACATTTCTCGACTTGTTTTTTCTTAACACCAGAAAACTTATATGTACACATAAAGATGTAGAGCAGTAAAACTCCATTCTCTGTTTTTCTCTGGGCGTCACTATTTGTATTTAAAAGGACCTAGAATTTTCACGCACTTCAATTTTTAAAATTTTTATTCAGAATGACCTTACAAAATGAAATAAAAAGCTAATAATTTGAGAGAGCAAATTTTTATTTTGACTCTCCGTCGAAATGATGATTCCTTTTAAGATAGTTTCCATAAATTTTCTTAAAGATTTCTGTTTAATTTCTTTAATATTTGTCTTCTTCATTTGTTTCATTTCTTTAATTTAATATATGTTTGAATTACTATTTTCCATACTTTCACTTAATGCCACTTAATTTTTATAATATTATAACGATTCAAACGCATGAAAAATATTTCTGATAAATTTAAGTGTTTGAACGTTGTAGGTCTTTTCGGAAAAGACTCTATATCGCTCTGAAGAGAAAGTGAGTACGCAGTATTCGTTATTATCTCAAATTCATAAGCTGAAAAATTAAGGAACAGAAGGCTTTTTATAGAATTTTATGTATTTATGCTATTTATAGACAAAAATAACTCCAAAAGTGATCTAGCTAGTACATTTGTTCATTCGTATTTTTTGTTTGTTTATTTATCGCTACCAGCAATCTTGTCCACCATTTTAGGCATTTTTTTTTTCTCAAAATGTTTGAAACACTCCACCTTAACACAGTTTTCACTTTTCACAGAATTCGGGGACATTAAGTCCGATTTGGGGACACCGGGACAATTGCCAAAATTCAGGAACATGTCCCGAGTAAATGGGACAAATGGTCACACAACGCAATGCTGATGAAATCTAAATGGTGAAAGAACTAAAATTTAAATTGGTCAGAAAATAATGATGCGACCTCTTATCTTTTTTCCTTTAATATTGTGATTTGAATGTCATAATGTGATAAAAATCTTTATTCGATTCTAAAACCACTGCTTTATGTTCTATTTTTCTAAGATGACTTTTTTCTCCTATTTTTTTTTTTTTTTTTAATATTTTTCTTCCATCTACGTACTGCAGCAAACGTCTTCTTAATTAATTATGATATTAAACGGTGCTTTAAAATCTAAACAATTTATTTCCCCATCCCACCCAACTGGGTGGCCCTCATATCAGATGCGACTTTGTTATGCATCCATCCATGCGATGTTGTTTGTTTGGACGTGTGCGAGTAGCCATAAAACCAGCCGACGTTTTGGCACCCGTCGAACGCACGATCATGCAACAGCACCTCGAATCGAATCTAAAACATCGTAGACCACCCTCAACTCGGTAGTATTTGTTTGTATGATCGGATTGTTGTCATAAATGAAGTTTTTTTGTGTGCGCCGCTCCTGCCTTTGATTTGTTTTTATGATGCACAATTAATTGTTTCTTGTTGTTGTCGTTACAGAACAATTTGCCAGATACAAACAGTGGCAGGGATACAATGATTGAATGAGGGTGTGAATGTGAGTGTTTTTGTTTATAAAATATTAAAAAAAAAAAAACCCTAACTATGCACTTAAAACGCATAAAACGATGTTTGTTTTTGTTATAATTATGATTGTGCATAGCTGTGAGGTTACGAGTAGATACGAACATGCGCGTGTGTGTGGAATAGCACGCATGCCTGTTTTTGTTTTTGAACAGTCTTATCCTTCAGATAAACAAATCTTTTGCACATATTTCGCTTTTTTTCTTTTTATATTCATTGCTGGCAAACTTTACTTTTTGTTTTTGTTTGGTACAAAATTTCTTATTTCAATTAGCATCCATCATCAAAATATGATAATAAAGCGTTTTCAAAGTTAATTATAAGCAATATGATTTTTTTTTACTGGCAACATCTGTTTCATGACATAACTTAATTTTCAATAATTGAAGTCGTTTCAGATATAAAATTATGAAAACTAGAATCTTTAAATAAAATAATTTTTATTATGCTGATTCTAAACAAACTTAAAATATTTTCAAGATATATTTAGAAAGATTGATATTTACGCCAAAAAAAAGTTAGAAATACTAATGTGAATATAATATTTCTCATTAAACCATGTGATTTTTCTCATGTGATTAAACAATTAATATATCTACTTCTCATTTTTCCATAATATGAATATTGAAACTCTTATTCATGTTCATATTCATATTCATATTCATATTCATATTCATATTCATATTCATATTCATATTCATATTCATATTCATATTCATATTCATATTCATATTCATATTCATATTCATATTCATATTCATATTCATATTCATATTCATATTCATATTCATATTCATATTCATATTCATATTCATATTCATATTCATATTCATATTCATATTCATATTCATATTCATATTCATATTCATATTCATATTCATAATCATATCCATATTCATATTCATTTTCATATTCATATTCATATTCATATTCATATTCATATTCATATTCATATTCATATTCATATTCATATTCATATTCATATTCATATTCATATTCATATTCATATTCATATTCATATTCATAATCATATCCATATTCATATTCATTTTCATGTTCATATTCATATTCATATTCATATTCATATTCATATTCATTATCAATTTGGATACAATTTATCTCCTTAAACTGCTTTTGCAAATGTATGCAATTAACTAAAACCTTTTCGTTATTAAAACTTAAAATAAGATCCCATAATAAGCTCCTGATTGCCACATTTGCCTCATTTACACTTCCCTGCATCACAATTGAATACCGTCCTAAATGCTATATTGCATTTCCTCAGCAATTAAAGCAAATTTTCCGGGAACTTGACACGATACATAATTTGCATTTCCGTTGACACATCCCCCAACACTCAATCTCACACACAAACACCCACACATCATGGTAACCAGCAAATGCAATCCTTTCATAGATTACAACTCATCAACCATAACATTTGCTGGATGAGTAGGGTAGAAAAGAGGACAACACTGGCACCTAACAGCAGTTCTAGGCTTGCATCAAGTCATGTCACGCTCCCCGGCATCACTTGCAATTTCGAAGCTCAAACCGCAGACATATGCAACAACGTTACCGACAACACATCATCACAGTCGGCATGCGTAATATTTTCTCCCCAAACTATGCTGCTGTTGCTGTTCTTGTTGCCGATGATGAGCAGCATCCTATAAAGACCAAGACATAGTGTTGACAATTGACCAACGACGCCCCAATAGAAGATGAGACCCCCACTCAAGCTTATCTCTTATTGAACCGGAAACACAAGTGAAAATCTTTCATTTTAACAAATTAAATGACTTCGAGTCAACATTGTTTTGATATTTTGTCAAAGATGTGTGATTACACAAACACACCCGTACACAGCTCGACAAACACTCATTTAACTTACGAGTACTATGAGTTGACAGTTGGATTGATGTGTCAAGTAAGGGAGAAGAAACTTAATTTAATGTCATCTCCCACTCGGCACTGATAATGACAATGCAATTTTTTTTTTTTGTTGTTTGTAAAAACGGTCAAGCTGTCAAAAAGACTCGCACACTGTCATAATGGCTGACAACTTGTCTTTTGCAAAAATTCACTAAACATTGCTTCAAGAGACTTTGCTGACCAATAAAAGTAGACATTTTCACTTTTTCTTTTATCTTTATATTTCTTTTTCTTGATTTTCATATAATTTCTATTTAGTTGTTGAAGCGAAGCCTGAAGAAAGTTTCAGTTTACCTTCATCTTTACCTTTACCTTTACCTTTACCTTTACCTTTACCTTTACCTTTACCTTTACCTTTACCTTTACCTTTACCTTTACCTTTACCTTTACCTTTACCTTTACCTTTACCTTTACCTTTACCTTTACCTTTACCTTTACCTTTACCTTTACCTTTACCTTTACCTTTACCTTTACCTTTACCTTTACCTTTACCTTTACCTTTACCTTTACCTTTACCTTTACCTTTACCTTTACCTTTACCTTTACCTTTACCTTTACCTTTACCTTTACCTTTACCTTTACCTTTACCTTTACCTTTACCTTTACCTTTACCTTTACCTTTACCTTTACCTTTACATTTACCTTTACCTTTACCTTTACCTTTACCTTTACCTTTACCTTTACCTTTACCTTTACCTTTACCTTTACCTTTACCTTTACCTTTACCTTTACCTTTACCTTTACCTTTACCTTTACCTTTACCTTTACATTTACCTTTACCTTTACCTTTACCTTTACCTTTACCTTTACCTTTACCTTTACCTTTACCTTTACCTTTACCTTTACCTTTACCTTTACCTTTACCTTTACCTTTACCTTTACCTTTACCTTTACCTTTACCTTTACCTTTACCTTTACCTTTACATTTACCTTTACCTTTACCTTTACCTTTACCTTTACCTTTACCTTTACCTTTACCTTTACCTTTACCTTTACCTTTACCTTTACCTTTACCTTTACCTCTACCTTTACCTTTACCTTTACCTTTACCTTTACCTTTACCTTTACCTTTACCTTTACCTTTACCTTTACCTTTACCTTTACCTTTACCTTTACCTTTACCTTTACCTTTACCGTTACCTTTACCTTTACCTTTACCTTTACCTTTACCTTTACCTTTACATTTACCTTTACCTTTACCTTAACCTTAACCTTTACCTTTACCTTTACCTTTACCTTTACCTTTACCTTTACCTTTACCTTTACCTTTACCTTTACCTTTACCTTTACCTTTACCTTTACCTTTACCTTTACCTTTACCTTTACCTTTACCTCTACCTTTACCTTTACCTTTACCTTTACCTTTACCTTTACCTTTACCTTTACCTTTACCTTTACCTTTACCTTTACCTTTACCTTTACCTTTACCTTTACCTTTACCTTTACCTTTACCTTTACCTTTACCTTTACCTTTACCTTTACCTTTACCTTTACCTTTACCTTTACCTTTACCTTTACCTTTACCTTTACCTTTACCTTTACCTTTACCTTTACCTTTACCTTTACCTTTACCTTTACCTTTACCTTTACCTTTACCTTTACCTTTACCTTTACCTTTACCTTTACCTTTACCTTTACCTTTACCTTTACCTTTACCTTTACCTTTACCTTTACCTTTACCTTTACCTTTACCTTTACCTTTACCTTTACCTTTACTTTTACCTTTCACAAACAATTTTTTTTGTCACTGTAGGAACTTGCCTTAAAAATGTAAAATTATATTTAATATAAGAAATATGTATAGCTGAGTTGTATGAGAGTCTTTCTCTCTCATTTTTCTCTCATTTCTTTTTACCTATCCCTAAACAAACTAATAAATTAGCATAATACAAATTCAAGGATAAAATCAATATGGGTCCAAGTGAGGTACCCCAGGGCTTAACCGATCTAGGTAATTTTTAGTAAATATCTGTTAAACTGTTTATCTAGTATTCTAACCGAGTTTCGTTAAGATCGGTCAACCTTTGTATGCAGGAGGGCAGCTCTAAGGTCTAACCGATTTCGACGATTTTCAGTAAACATTTATTGCTTTATTTTTCAAGCATTCTGATGGAGTTTCGTTAAGATCGGTCAACTTTTGTATGTACCTCCCATACAAAATTATGTAAAAAATCAATATAGGTCTAATTGAGGTACTCTAGGGACTCGATTTTTTTTTTTTTAATTTTTCTTAAGTAATTTAAACTAACCAAACATACTATATGTCAATATCATAGCAGCACTCCCCAGCAGAAAAAAGAAGTGCTTCCGAACAAGTTCTGGAACTATTTTTTTGCAACCGCAAGTTGTTCCAATTACGATTCCGGCCAATACTATTTTTACAGGCGATGTCTACAGAAAAAAGTAGTTCTACTCTCGCTTCTATCGGAACCAAACTGGAACAACTTCTCATCCAGCTGAAAAAGAAACGAAACAAGAAGTACTTTCGTTTTCGCTGCTATTGAAGTCAACCCATAATCACTTCTAATCTTGGTGGAAAAGAAGTTCAACAAGAAGTAGTTCCGTTTTCGCGTTTTTCGAAGCCAACCTAAAAGTAGCCAACCTAAAACTTCTTTATTATCTTCCATTGGAGTTAAATGGGAAGTAGTTCTTCTCTCACTTCTCTTGGAGTCAATAAAAAAGTTACGTTTCTAATGGAAAGTTGATAATTTTCATCGTTTTTTGTTATAAATCGCACCTAAAATCTCTCTATAAATTTTTTAAAAGAAAATATTTTGAATTAAACGTTATAAAAGACTTTTTAATTCATTAAAAGAAACACAAATAAATATATCAAAACGAAACTGAAAATAATAATTATAAGGTTATTTCCTTGCTTTTTTAATACATATATTTTTAAAATGTTTATTTTTAGCTGCTTTGAATTTTTTTTTTGCATTGCTTTTATGAAATCACCTTCAGTCTCAATGTGGTCTCAGCTGTTGTCTCAAACAGATCCTTAAAATAAGACATTATAATTTGTTTAACTTTCAACAAAAAATACTTACTGAACAAAATTTCTCAAATATTGTTGAATCCTTTGAAGTACTTCTTCTGATGATTTCTATGAACATTAAAGTCCACTAAAATAGTTTCTGCAAACAGTCTTGTAAATTTTTTTTTTATTCCATTTGGTCCCAAAATCCTTTTGATGCAGTTCACCTGTAATTACTTGTAAATATAATGGGCCTTACCAATAGTCAAGAGCTGATACTAAGAAAAAGCTGACACTAATAAGTGTAAGCTTTTCGAAACTTTTTATTTCTCCGTATCAATAAACGAAATCAGTATTCGCTTTCAAAGTGTCACAGCATCAGACCTGCTAAAAACAACTAGATATGGCAACACTGAAAAAGTCCAGTTAGTTTTTTTTGGCGTCGGTTCTAATCGAAAAGCGTTTTTCTTTGAATATGGCGTGCTTTGTATATTTTTAAAAATTAATCTCTTTTAATAAAAAGTTAAATCATAAATTTGAAGCCTACATTGGTTTTTTTGTTAATATCAATTTTACTATTGATAAAAGTATAAGCTTTAAATTATTGTGAATGTGCTTTGCCTTGTTTGACAGATAAAAATTGACATTCTACTAAAATACTTACCATCAGCTGAAGTCGATACTAATTTAAAGTATGATACTAAAGCACATGTTGATACTTTCTCGTTTATTGGAATGAAATTTTTTAAAGTATGAGCTTTAATCGGAAATGTCGACACTTCTATAAAAGTAGCAAACTATTAGTAAGGCCCAATAAGTATACACTTTTTCAAATTATTTTTAATTTGAATTAAACACAATTAAAAAAACTTTTCACAATTAATCTTGCATGATCTTTTTCTCCCTACGAACACTTTCAACTGAAAAGAATCACAAAAAATATGAAATAGAAAAAAATATACTTGGCACGTTTTTCGACGCTAACTTTACCTTGAAGAAGAGAACTGATTCTAAATCAACTTGGGGAGAAGCGTGGGGAGAACGTATTCCAAATTAACTTCAACAGAAGCGAGAATGGAACCTATTCAACATTTAACTTCGTAGAAGTATTTTCGTTTTTATTTATTCAAGCTGTTATGGAATATGTTCTAAGAGCAACTACTTCCATATTTTCTGGTGGGTCCTTCTATTTTTGTCCAACTTTTGTATGGGCTCAGTCTACTGTGAGTTTTTGTGCTGCTTCGGAAATAAAAATTATTCTAATGATATAGTTATTTTGAAGTGGGGCTTCTTTCAATGCACAGTTAGCTTTGCCAATTATTTAAATTCGAAAATTGTGCCATCATGTGCTCGAATGCTTTATGTATGAAGTGCTTTAATTTGCTGAAGAGAGATACAATTTATAAGTAACACAATTGATCTAAATTCACACGTACGCAATACAGAAGAATATCTTAACCCACCTGAATAAACAAGTTATTTGGTACTAAGTTGTTCATCTGAATTTTTAAATTTGGAAAAATAGTAATTTTTTTAATCTCCTTGCGGCACAACTCAACACAACTCGAGTACATTTAAATTTGTTTTTCGAACTTCCAAATAAAATAAATGATGGTGCTATCTTCATATAGTAACAAAAAACTATATCATAAGAAGTTATATCTTTATTTTTAAATAACTAAAAATGGCGAACGTCAATTTATGAATATTATGACGTCATATATTAATAATATTGAGATTTTCATGCAAATAGCTTTGAAATTGCTCCTATTCAAGCTTTCTCCTGATTAACCAAAATAGACTATCATAGCTATCAATTAGTACTTCAACTTTTATCCTCTTTCACACTTGAGCCAGAGCAAATATTTGATCATCTGGTAGCTTTAATGCCAGATCCCACAGATTATCCCACAAACAAACCTGATGAAAAGTAACTTAAACATCGAGCAAAGCAACAAAACAAAAAAAAAAAAAATTGAAAAAGACAAAATACCAAAAACTAGGCCAGAGACGACAACAACTGACACATTATCAGGCTGAACTGACCTACAGCTAACCAAACGCTTAAGCGATGATAATCATTTCTGCCTACTCCGAGCTGGTCATTGTTTACGCATTCGTAGAAGCTCAGAAGCCGAACCACGTTGCTTGCATTCTTCTTCTGCTTCTTCCAACATTCAACTGTGAACAGTGCAAAAGTCTCCTCCTTTTAGCTATGGACAGACAAGGCACACGCACCGCCAACAAGCTCAAAGGAAAAAACAAAAAACGAAAAATTCATCGCAAGTCCCTTGGAAGGCTCCAATGTACGCACTTACGGCTTAATTGCAGTATTTCTTGGTAAACCCATGTTGTTGACCAACACTGCAAACGGATGCACGTTCGTTTAATGCACTCGCCCAGACTTACACAGGACTCACTCAATGACTGGTTGACACACTCGGTTGGGGCTTGGCTCTAACCCACAACCGGATGCCAGAAGCAACTAGACTTTTGGTCAATTCGAGGTTTTGCTTGTCACTTGTTTTCCCGAGGTTTTTTGCACGTCGCAACGGTTGAGACATGATCCCGAAGGATGCATGCCTGGCGTGTGTGTGTGTGTGTATGTGCGTGCCACGGTGCAGGACGCAACACTGCGATGGGGAGTCTGCCACAACCTCAGGATGCATCAGAGGAACCACGTCAGTTGCAATAATATTTGGTTAGCTGCTCTGTCGTCACACACACCAAGCAGCTATCCAGCCAGTCAGCCAGTCAAACAGCCAGCCGAAATGCACTGCAATGCATCTTTGGGATGTTTGGCCACGTTCTAGGCACGCTGGCAGCAAGGATGTGTTGCTGCATCATGCGTGCGTACGTGCGTGCGTACTTACGGAGAGGGCTCGATGCAGTCGCTACGTTGTTGGTAATTGTTATTTCAGTCTGTGCTGCGTGTGTAACGGAAATGCACTTTGGCTCCTTTTTGAGGCTTCCGGAAATGCAATTTATGTTTCGCATTTCATCTCTCAAACTCTTTCTCTTTCGTTGGCTGGCTGGTTTCGTTGATTGCTAGGCTGCTCGATTGCTGGGCTGCCTGAATCTGCTGCCTGGCATAAAAGTTAGCTTTGGGTTATTTTTGGTTTATTTCTGAGCTTAAAGTGGCATAATATGTCTTTCCAGTGTGCGTTGGTTGCTTGCCGGAAAGATGAATCACTTTTTAAGTGTTGCTGCAACTCAACTTGTTTGGTCGCACTTCTGACTGTTTGTGTGGTGGAAGAGATTAACATTTTTGAGGTGAGAACGTGTTGATTAGATTGTGGGAAATTGAAAAATTTAAGTTTAAAGAAGTGCAGCTGATACTCGGGCTTAGTTTGCGAATGGAGAGATCATGAAGTTGTTTAGTTTGATGGCAACAAGTTGAAGCATAAAGATAGTTGATTTAAAGGCAGGCGCTTTAATAGAAGATTTTAGGAAGGGGAAAATGCAGGACATTAACAACAAAAATAATAGAAAATTCGACATAAACTTTATTTTGAATGTAACGAAATCAAAAAACATTTGGCATTTTAGTGAAAAATTTTAATCTGAGATTTAAAAATATCTAAAAATCACGAACTGCAAATAAAGAACAGTTTTGATTGTATATATAAAAAAAAAAATTCAAAAGAATTTCTAAAAAAACCTTATGAAATACTCAAAAATAAAAAGCAAATGACATTTTTCGATCTGTCAGATGCCTTTTGATCTAAAGTTATTACCGACCATGATGATACAAATACCAGGTATTATAAATAGCGACTACTCTGCCGACTGGTTGGCATACATCGAAGCTAAAAAAAGGGGCCTTTTTATTTTAAAAGCAAAGACTTCACACCAACTTCTTCAAGGATGGACCTATTATATCTCGCATAATTTTACTTTAGGCATAATTTACCTTTTCTTTTTATTATTTTAAAAAAATGTATATGGACCGCCTAAGCCCATTCATTGGTGCGGTACAATTTTGTCGGTCTCGAATAATTTAGGAGATAAAAATCGTGACAGTTTGAAAATGTAGTGCAAATTGTTAAGTGCGTGGAAACTAATATCAACTTTTATACAGGGTGTCCAGAAAGTGTGAGTGCTATTTATTATTAAAATAAGCGAAAGACGCGCCGGCAGAAGGGTGCGGGGCGTGCAATACTTAGTAGCTCGATTCATGGAAATTTAGTAGCAAGGTCAACAGCGTGCATTTTGTGAACGAGCATATGATCATAACAATACTGCATTTGAGTTCGTTTTGTACTCATTATGACATCCGAACTCCACCTCATCGGAATATCATTCGAAAATGAATCAAAATGTTTCAATCGTCGGAATCCAAGGTTAAAATTGGATGGCTCGCCCACGAGCCATCAGAGTTTGATATCGCCTTTTTTTTATTTTCTACAAAAACTAGAATCGCAAAATGTGACATGTGACATTTGGCTTGTGCATTCTAACAAGCCCTATATGAGCAAAATCCATTATCATTTGGTTAAATGGCAGCAGTTTGAACGCTGTGAACGTATATCAGAAAAATCGATGATTGTCGATTTAAAAAACACTTTAAAACTTCTGCCATTTTTCCAATTTTCAACTGATTTCAGTTATCTTAGACTTTTTTGAAAGGTACTTAGTAGTTTTAATAATTCCTGTAAAAAAACTAAGTATTTTGTTTGTTACCATTTTTAAAAAAAATAAAGAAGAACTAACATTTGTACAAACTTTTTGAAAAATTGACTTCTCCATTGTGATAAACCCACTTTATATATTTTTTTCAAAAATCTTTTGGCACTGTTAAATTTAACGTTTAATTCTATTGAACAAAAGTGCAATCTTTTTTTAAATTCTCACAACCTAAGCATATGTAAAAAATTGTTAAAAGTCGGAATACTAGAATTTCTACTTTTTAACTTTGAGATTTTTAAAAAAAAAATTGTGATGGAACTGAGAGGTCGGACTAGTCGCGATATAATCACAAGATGTCCCTCTCTCGGAATTTTTAAGTATTTTGGCTGAAACTTTTGTAAAGGTCGAATCGGTCACACAGTGTAATCGGCCCTTATTTTTTTTGAAGATCGTAGAGATTGAACACTAATTGTGAATATGGAGGAATACTGCGAGATGATTTCAAATTTTTTAGCTCCATCTTTGCAATAGTTTAATGGCCTCAATACAAGAACATGGTGGTTAACAAGATGGTGCCACTTATCTAATGATTCAATTGAAACTGTTAGGGAGTTATTCCCCAATTGGCTTATTTTTCGAAGAGGTGAAATTAACTGGTCACCACGCAGTTCAGACCCGAGTCTTTTGGACTTTTTCCTATTGGAATTTTTTAAAGAGATGGTGTTCGAAAATAAGCTAACAACATTAACTCATTTAAAGCAGAATGTCACAGCAGAAATGACATCGATATCTTGGGCTTTGTGTCAAGGTGTAATGAGAAATCTTCGCTCAAGATTAGAAGAGTGCCAGGAGCATGTCAGATGCCATTTAGATACCATTATTTTTAGTAAATAATTTTTCAATAATTGTAAATTGAAAAGAGAAGCAATAACTAGTTTAAATATTTTTAATTTTTTTTTTTTTATTTTGCACTCACTCCTTTTCTCACTTTTCACTCACCTTGTATTATACCTACCATTAATATTGAACATCAAACCCGTTAAAATAAGTTTAATTTTATGAAAACAATTGTTTATTTTTTGATGAATTTGTTCATCAGCATCAGTGTCGTAAAAAAAAAATTAATTATCGTGAAAAATACATGAGCTTGAACCCTCATAGGTTGTAGTTGAATTATGACAAAATTTGTACATTTGTACAAATTTGAGCAGGCAAAAAATTGTAATTTAAAGTGGCGGTGATATCTTTTTTTAAATCACAAACACTCTTCTTAGTGCATTTCAAACTTTTTCATTATAAAACGCTTTCATTTTATTAAAGAATATATATTTTACCCTTTTAATATGTATAAATTAGATCTCTTCATTTTCGATCACCCGGGCTACCCGGTAATACCAAGGTAATACCCGGACACCCAGGTATTTTTGAGTATTTTCGGGTATTTTCGAGTATTTTGAGCTACCCGGCTAATACCCGGCAATTTCGGATGATTTGAACTACCCGGGGTGTTTCGAGGTTTTCGGGTATTTCGAACATTTTTATTAAAATTGACTGAAAATACAGATAGATTTCTTTATATAATCTTAAAAATGGTATAATTGTTCAGGTTCAATATCACCTGTTCAATATAATATCAATATTAGTTTCTACCTGAAAGGTCATAATGGCCATGACAGTATTAAGACTAATATTACAAAATATTTTTCTCAAATGATAATACGAAAAAGGCGTAAAAATTCATAGGGAAATAAAACTTAAGGGGGACTATATACCCAGAGGCCGAAAAAAGGTCATATTTGTAAATTTTTTTAAGGAAACCTAAGGGATATTTTTAAATGATAGTTTTTATACCTTAAAATATACACACTCAAGAGTATATTTAGTTTTTTTTTTATTAAAAAAATTTATTATTAAGGTAGACAGCATTTTTTGTGGAGCACTCTGAAAAAAAGGTGAAATGCGGTGACCAAGATTGCTCCTCCAAGATTCATCTGAAACAAAAATATAAAAAATATTTTTAAACTAGATACTTGAAACTCGTACTTATCATAGCCGATTTTGAAAATATTTATTTTTCACAAAATGGCGAACTTCCGAACGTAAATTAACGATTTTCGTCCAAAAATTCGTCATTATTTTGCTTATAAATAATGAATGAAGTTACGAAAAAAAGAAATCATATAACAAGTACGAGATTATTATGAATAAAATAAACCTGCAAAAAAATCAAAACGATCGGTTCACTGAGTTTCGAGTAATCTTGGTCACCGACTTCGAAACATGGTTTCGAGAAAAACACGTTTGAAAATAAGGGCCAGCACGGCGCGCTCTCGAAGGAGGTTCACTCACTAGGCCATAACTTTGTTATTTTTTGAGATATCGACTTGAAATTTTTTCCACGCTTAAAGCTTTAAGAAAATGCAAAAAAACTTTTTGAAAAAAAAAATTCTGGGTATATAACTCCCTTAATTGTTTATCATTCCAACAAAGAAAGATTAAAATAAAACGGTTTACTATCAACTGGTATAGAATCATTTTTTCAGCCCATTGATTTTTCTTTCCTCATGTCGTTACATTCAGGTTTCCACACGCCTGCAAAAATACATCCTGTCAATCCTTCTCGTATTGCCCGATAGGGGAAAAGTCAAATCAATTGTACTCGACTGCAGTGTGAATCCATTCAATGGAGTTGCAACAACTTCAAAGTAGTTTTTAATTTTAGGCTTCGACATGTGCTATCAACACAAGTCAGCGAGGTACTTCATCAACAACATGTTTCGTGCAAGCATTGCAATCGATGGGTGTGGTTTTGCAAGTTGCCGCAAATTGTTGTTTCGAATGGGTCACCGGAATAGATAAATTAGATCGAATTCACAAAATAGTATTTTTTTTTAATTGCTTAAAGTAGTCTTAAGCTGTAAACCTAATATTTCTCATTCCTTAAAAAATTCTCCCATCCTTTGGCAAGTCTCCTCATTGGGTTAAATGGTCAAATTTATAGATTCTCTCGAAGCAGATACGTATAAATATGCACCAAATTGCTTTTCTCTTCCATTGTTTTTCGCCTTCGCGTTACTTTGGCTGCATCCTTTTTTATTTTCCTTGTAACCCTTTGTGCCGGACATGGCTTCACAACCTACAATTACAACAAACTGCGGCATGTTGTTGCTGTTCGTTTTGGCTACCGTATGGTTGGCACAAAAAGACAGCAATATCAACAACTGGAAGATGACCATGTTTAACATGACTTCAACCCACATCCACTCAGTCCGCGATGCTCAGGCTCAGTTTGCCGTCGGTTAGCCAAACTCAGCGTATGCAAAGTAAAAAAAAAATCGAGGTTCTCGCGTAC
Source organism: Pherbina coryleti (assembly GCA_943735915.1). Classification (NCBI taxonomy): domain Eukaryota; kingdom Metazoa; phylum Arthropoda; class Insecta; order Diptera; family Sciomyzidae; genus Pherbina; species Pherbina coryleti. The sequence continues at coordinate 4,180,507 of OX030951.1, forward strand.
TTTCACTCTGAGATTGACATTTGGGGAGGTGTGTGTTGCGTGTGTATGCTGACCATGTTCCACGTAGTGCACAATATGACCGATAAAAATTACTTAAAAATGCCACAGCTGATGGTTGACTTTTGGCCAAAAATGTAAGGGCAAGACTTCAATTGAGCGCGTGTCTTTTTTTTTTGTATTTTGTTTCACCAACACTCTTTTTCAGTTTTTTTTCAACAGTTTTTACCACCTAGTTGGATCCATCGGTGACGCCAATGTCAGCCGCATAACATTCCGCAAGATATTAACTTGATTTCGCGTTTTTTTTAAATGCTTTTCAGGCGTAGCTTGGCGAGTGTTTGTAATACTTTATGGTTCGACAGCTTGCCAGCGTAGTATTAAGAGCCTGACTAACACGGGTAATTTTTTTGTTGCTAGCTTTTTTCCAATTGCGATTCCGACACAAAGTGCTGGATTGTCACATTGATGTGTTGGTCTGCTGGAGCGCTTAAGAAAGGCTATCGTTGTTAAATCAAAATTCATGGTTTTCGAGCTCATGGCCTGGATAGGGTTTGTGGCGGGTTTTGGTCGATATCGATAACTGGTTTGGTTAGCGTTGGTCTAGCTTTCAAATTGTTTCAATTTGCATGGCTTTGTTGGCGGAATTTTCTGTTAAATGCGTTCAGCTGGGTTCACTTCGTTTTAATGAACGTTTTTTAACGGTTTTTTTAATCGTTTTTTCTTTGATGTTGTTAAAATTTAATTGGAGTTTGGATTTTTAGCCTGGTTCATGAGGTATTTTGGGTGCTTGTGAATGTTGAATGGTGAGTTTATTGTGGAATTTTAAATATTACAAAAGTTTTTGACCCTTTTCTATGGCAGACATGTGGGTGGAATATATTATTCACGGCGGCATATGTGCGGGTGCACATTACTCAGTAGGAAAAGTTATGGAATTTACAATATTTCCTTAAATTATTTGACAAAAAACTCGAAAATTTTAAACAAACTCTTGAAAACCTTACTGAAAAATCTCTCCTCCATTTCAGACTTTATCACGTGTAGCTGAATGTTAAACCAAAGCACACTGATTTATACTTAAGAACTTCGTTGCTTTAATCTACGAAAATTGTTCGCCGCAAACAGGTCGCTTACGGCCATCCTAGCTGCAAAATGCATCTCACAGCGACGTCCAACACCAATGCTAATAATAGTAGCAGCAACAACAACAACACATCATCTACCGCCAACAATGCCAACAACTCCAGCTCGAATAGCAACAATGGCTCGGCGACAAATGGTTCCAACAACAACAATAGTTCAAATGAACAAAATACCCCGCCCACAGCTGCCCAACTGCTTAACGAGGCCTACACCAAAATGACTTCGGACATTCTGGCCGAACGCACTTTGGGCGACTTCCTTACCGAGCATCCGGGCGAATTGATACGCACCAGTAGCCCGCTGTTCGTATGCACTGTGCTGCCACCGCACTGGCGATCGAATAAGACATTACCGGTGGCTTTTAAAGTGGTCTCGTTGGGTGACATCATGGATGGCACAATGGTGACGGTGCGTGCCGGCAACGATGAAAACTATTGCGCTGAGTTGCGAAATTGTACAGCGGTGATGAAGAATCAGGTGGCAAAGTTCAATGATTTGCGGTTTGTGGGACGCAGTGGTCGAGGTAAGTGTTGCTCTTGAGTGATATTTTTAAAGTGAATCAGTTGTACACCCATTTTGGTGTGACTTATTTCAAGACTGGATATTTCCCTAAGTTTAATTAAATCACACGAATCACCGAATTTTTCAATAAATTAAGTGAATGATCTAAGGATTGAATCAGATATATTTTTAACAAAAAAACAATTTCTTATGGTAACTTGCAATAGTAGGAGAAATATTGGTCCTATAAAAATTAGGTAATTTGAATCGTGATTAGTCATGTTTATCGTAGCATCGAAGTTGGTCATTCTGGTCAAATTCTTATTAACTTCAATCAGTTCTTTGTTGGTAGTTTTATTCATTTGTGGGCATTTTTATCCAAAAGCCTACAAAGCTTGGATACAAACATATTAAAAAAAAAAATTATTAATATTCAAACAGTTTTCTTCGTTCCTTTTTGTTCTTTTTTGAAAATGTTACAACACTATACACGGAGAAAAACAATCATTCTATGCTTTCAATCAAGCGCAAATTTTTCAACTCAAGCATTATTTTGCTAGAATTGAGCAAATTTAAAACACATGTTATTAATAAAAAAACACTCAGGAAGCATTTGCTTAAAACTCAAGAATATTTTTTCTATATTCAAGACTAATATTTGCTTGAAGTAAGAAAATTGTCTTGATTCAAATCAAGAATGAAAGAAACAAGATTATGCGTTCCGCAGTCCCGTTATTTAATGCTCTCTTTCTCAATTGAGTGCATGACGTCACGCAGCACTTCTGCTTAAGAAAAACGAATGCAATTGTCCGATCACTTAAGCAAATTGATGGAATTGAAAATAAATTCTTGCGAAAAAGTAAAGTTAAAAAAACTACTCTTCTGTATAAAAATATGGATATTTTCGTATACGAAAAAATATCAATTTTTTTAAACTTTCTTTAATTTTATCAATTGATCATAAGAAGCTAGGTCAAAGTCCTTTCAAGGGCTGAAATGGCCAGTTATTTATTTTTTTTTTTGTTAATTTTATCTCCTAAACAATCAAAGACCGACAAAATTTATTTGCCCCAATAGGTTTAGGAGGTCCATGCCCTACGGAGATGGCAGAGTCAATTGCTCTTAAGTGACTGATTCCGTGACAGCACAAATGTAACCTATCACAGGACATGTCTGATATAACTAGTCACGGAACAGGTTCTTTTCGCCTGATACGGGACAGATTTTATTTTACTCAGCACGGGACCAATTTAATATGATGCAAGTGTAGACAGATCGATTTAAATTCACAGCTGTATTCGTATCGTGTGGAAATTCAAAGAAAAAAAAATTTGCATCTGTCATAGAATAATTATTTAGTAAAGTGATGGCAATATCCTCAACGAAGGGCTCAACGAACTAGTCGATAGTTAGGAAGGTCACAAATTTGTTCTTCGAGGCCGATCACGGGACAGGTCCAAGGTGACGCAGCAGGTGGCAATTGACCCCTGTCAATGACAACGCCGTGTAAAAGTGACCGGTCGGTTTCATATGTTGGTGGCAGAATTGGGACTGATCCCTCTCCCTTGGGGTCCTATCACGTGATAGGTTCAGAACCGGTTCTTTTCTCCGTAGGGATGCTCTAGAAAATGATATTTATAAAAACAACTCCGACTTACCTCCTTCCAGTTATGTTTTTGTAATTTTTTTTAAGATGCTAGAATTTTTGATACTTTGGGCCAGTGATGGGCAAATTTTCGGCTCCTAAAATACTCAAAGTGCAAACGAGTGCTAGACAAAGGGCACAACTACTTGCGGGGAAAGGGAAACGACAAAAATTTCTACATCCATTCGTTCATGATCAGCTATGGGCAGAGAGCGCTCTTGGAGCGCTGAGAGTAAGAATTGAGAGCAACGGCTTAAGTAGCAACACAAATTGCAACAACAAATCAAAGACAAAAAACAAACACAGAAACAACACAGAAGTTTTAAATGTAGTGGTGCCCATACCCGTTCATGATGTTCATCGCACAAGAGTAGCGGAGAAACTAACATTGACAACAAATTTTCTTTCAGCAAAGACTGCAATAGGGTTACCAGCTCCCTCAATTAATGAATAAAAATTTTAACTGCAAATATCAAATGATAATTATATACAATTATTTGTTTGAAAATTACAAATTTTACATCGACTTTACTTTTAAAAAATGTAACTAAATTTTCTTTTTTTTAAATTACAATGTTTAAGCTAATTTTAATAGATTTTGCAAATGTTGAAACTGTTCTATATATAAAGCATACAATTATGTGTAAGCGGCAACACTTTTCATTTTCGACGTCGCTCAACCAAGCACTGTGGTCAATAACATGTTTTTAAATCCTAAATTTTCAAATTTTGTTTGTATGAAAAATTTTGTTTAACTTTTGTTAGAGTTTTTCTATATTTTAAATATTTTTATTTGCAGTATTTTCATAATTTAATCATTCGTTATAATAGACGCTATCGTTAACATAGAAAGTGAACCAGTGGAAAATTTATCATTGGTTGAATAATTTGTTTTAATTCTTCACAAAGATACTACTACACCTGATTATGCTCCTAAAATAAAATTTGAAGTATTGAATAGTATAATAAAATTTTGTACATTAATAATACTATGCTTGGAAAATATACGGAAATTTTTTAAATTCCACTATATGTATTATTTAAATTTTATATTTTGTATTATGAGAATTTGGTTTTTATTCCACTGTACTTGTGGGCAAAGCATGTTGTCATGCATGAGAAATATGAGAGTAGAATAAGAAGAGAGAGAGAGAGAGTAGAGAGAAATATGAAATATGACAGTAAAGAATTTCATTCTGCTCTTGTGTTCCTTCCCTTCATGCTGGCTCTTGACTGTCCCCTTCGTCTAGCACTCAAGTGCAAACGGGTAGCTCGTAAGTGCAAAAGGCTCCTGCGAGCCAAATCGCCCATCACTGCTTTGGGCCATTACACAAAATAAAAAGACTTTAATTTTGTGCCAATACTTTTTCTATTGTAAAGTGGATAACTTTTTATTAATTTTGGAGAAGTATGTATGATAGCTAAAATAAAGTTTCTCCGAACAAAAGTAAAAACAAATAAAAAATTATGTCTCGAAAAACCAATTGATTGAAAAATAAGTGAATTTATTTTTCGGACTTAACAGAATTAAAATCTTGTAAAAAAAATCAATAAATTTTAATGGTACGATTGAATGGATAATGGTGCCAGTTGAATTTATTGATTTTTTGGGTTTCTAGTTTTATTTGTGCTTAAATATAAATTAATTGTTTTAATTAAATTCCTTACTTACTAAACTTTTACGCATAGAAACTTTTCGTTCACCCCAACTGAAAAATTTGCTGAACTGAAATGTTTGCCACAAACGAATATTCAATTGTCAACTTAAAAATATATCTTATATGTATGCATATGTATCGCAAGCTATTCCGGTCATTATTATTTATTATATTAATTGTCTTTCCCCCTATGTCCGTCCGTCTTCTTATGGATTGTACTCATCGCACCTATGTTGCTATCTTCGTCCGCGTACTAAGCAAATTAGCAATTTGCTTATATAGAACAGTTTGTCCATAAAGTATCTCTGAATTATAAGCGTTGTGTGTATAAAATGAAAGGAAAAACAAAGGAAGTTTTCAGTTGGGAAAAACAAATTTTTCAATTGCTGCAATTTAAAAATCATTTGCGTATATGACAAACGAAATTAATTACCTGCAACTAAATGACGCGTTTCTCGCAACTGACTATTATTATGATAACTATTGAAACGTTTGTAAATAACGATCCCAACCACGACAAACGAAGTTCCTTTGCGGCAAAGTGGCAATAAGCGTTTTTTTTCTTTGCGTGTAGTATTGTTATTTTTTTGCAATTAAAAGCTTTTTCTAAAGATTAGTTTGCCAACTCCATTACAACTTGTTTTTCAATTGCATACTTTTCTTTGATTTGAAACTCTTGAGTGATCTAATCGTGTTATTGATCTGTTTTTGTTTCAAAGTTGGTACCTCATAGCTCTATTAGTTACGATATTTGCTCCGATAAGTACAACATTTAGGACCCCATTCAAGTGGTGTAATCGGTAAATATTATTTTTAACTGTTCTTGGAATAGTTCATATACTTAGTAGGAAGTTTACAACCTGGCAAATTAAAGAGGCATGTAGCACTCTCTATTAAGTGTTCATAAAAATTCCAACTACCGAATAAAAGCAATTTCGGATTCAACACCCTCAATTAAGAGTTAATCCATGTTTGAATGCCAACTTAATTCGTGGAATTGTTGTAAAAAACAAAAAATCATCAAGAACAAATCACAACAACAATAACACGCAACACTACAAGTAGCAACACTTGGGTACAAGTAAGCTTTTTAGCAATATTGTACAGCTTGTACTAAGCAAGGGTTTTTTGTTGTGAGCATTTTTTTATTTTTGGCTCGTGCTAATAGACAAACTTTAAGTGCAAAATTGCTCTGAAGTTGAACAACGAACACTTTTTTTACAGACAATGTTTTGGGCATGAACTGGAAAAAAACAAAAAAACAACACTCTACGCCATCCGTCGAATACTACTCGTAACAGCACTCTCCCAAATTGTCTAGAACTTTCAAGTGGATGACGATTACAGAACAAACACTCAGAAAATTTCACAGAATAATGCATTTTTGGTTAATTTTGTTTTTGTTTTTTTGTGTTTTTTTTTTTAAGAACCCAAAAAAACTGTCGCACTGTGCCAGGGTAAAAAACGAAAACTAAAATAAGTAAAAGTTTAGAAAACAAAAAATGAAAAACTTAAACAAAAACCAAATTGTACTAAAAACAATTTTTGCAATTGTTGCAAAATGTTTTACAAGAGAAGCTTTCACGCAGTTACAAAAGCGTTTTGAAACTTTTGTTTATATCGCACAATGACTAAAAGAAAAGACTGGACAATAAAAGGAAAATTAACAGACGGAGAAACAGTTTAAGGTAGAGAGGTTATAAAAGACACTAAGTAAGAAAAGGAACAAAGGGTTCTGAAAAGGCTTAGGAATGTTCTAGAACATTTAGATCTCGAAGTCAGTTAGATTGTCGAAGGGATAAGCTTAGCATCTCAGTTCAAAATCGGAAATTATTTTGGCAAATAATATTCCTCGATACTTTTGTCTTTGTTTTAATACGATTAAAATGTAATTCAATAATAATAAATCATAATATAGACCAACCTTTTCATAGTTTTCAACAATTATTCTTTGGAAAATCTCACCCGTTCCGATCACTATTCCATAAAATGTTCGAGCCCAAAATTGCATTGTTTGGCCAAAGCAGACTTTAAACCAAACGGCATAAACTAAACGGCATATTGTATAGGAAGTAACACTAAATATTGCAAAAAAAAAAAAAATAGAAAAAAAAAAAACACACGTATCCTTTGTGGTTGCACCGCAAAACCAAAGCTTCAATAGAGCCCACAGAGTCGTCAACACGTATTCATTCGCAACATTTGTCTCTCTAAACGTCCTGCATGATAGGCAGACACTTTGTCATTTGGTCTGTCAGTTAGACCGACAGACAGATGGACCGACTGCCAGGCTATCAGGCTTCCAACTAACCAGCCATTCATCTGTATATTCAGGCATTCATCCAACCGACCGTGCATCTATCTATTCACACATGTTTTTTTTTTTCATTGCTCCTCAGCACCAATGTCTCATTTGTGCCAAATAAACGTAACGTCTGTCTGCCGCAAAGCGAACGCCACTGTACAGCATATCCATTGTTTGTTGTAGTAGCTGGCATATATGTGAAAATTCGGAAACACATTCTAATTTCAGTCTAGTTTTTGTACACTCGTCAGCGTAAATAAAGCAATTTTCACTTGGCCAGCAGCGTAAATGAATGTGAATCCTTTTGTACTCTATTTGCCTAACATGCTTTTATTTGCTGCAGAGTTTTAAGCGTTCGCGTTGTATGACAATAAAAACCTGCGCTTTGAAGGCGTGGAAAACAGTTCACATTTCAACGTATTTTTGTATAGAAAAGTGAAATTTTCTATTTCAGGACTCTTAGTTTTCTACAGATTTTAGTGGATTCTATGTTTGAGAAATAATTAAGCATTTCTAACACATTGATTTCTTGAAATCAGGCTTAATTAAGGGAGTTTCTGATAATCCTGAAAGTATGCTTATAATTCCATTTAAAAAATATACTTTTTTATCCCGACACCGAAACTTTTAGTCCATTACGTTAAAATAAAAGTTTTTTATTTCTCATTTATAGCTGCAGGTATATATTATCGAGAAAATTCGTCCAATCACACTAGGTCTCTATTGTATCGCCAGCTAGTTCATTAAATTTTAATATAAACACATATTTAATAACCGGATGTTGGCTCATTTCCTCTGTATCAGTCAATCCACCGCCGTCTACTCAGAGTAACTAATGGGTGTGGGACGGTAGTGTTGCCATAGTGCGTTCCATGCCGTGATTGTTGTTATTTCAAATATGTCACGTATGCGTTGCGTACTACGTACGTAAGCACTGCCTTACGTCAGTGTGCCCGTTACACTGATTTAATAGGTTGTTCAATTTTGCATGTATTTGTTAATTAGATTTATCGATTTTTAAAATATGCACAAATAAGTTAGGTTTAATTAATAATGTACCTGTTGGTGACAGCAACGTGCCAATATTAAGTTGTGAAAGCCCGTGTATGGCGTTAATTGAGAAAATATTTTCTAGCTTAAGCCAGCTGAACGCAGTTTTTGTTGAACAAACTCAGCACTTAAAGCGTCATAGTAGAAATTTATTTAAATAATTTCATCAGAATATTATTATTTGTATTTTCCTTGCTTAAACTTGTTTTCTAGTCATCCAAAAGTCATGAAATTTTCCAAAAGGATCACTATCAAATTTTTTTCTTATAAACAAGATCATAAGTGGTATTCAGAATCAGGTGCAAATGGTCTTGTATCGTAGCATTTGCAAAATGGTAGAGTATATTTTTACTCTACACGAACAAAATATACAGAGATACACTTACTACGCTTGTGCAAATATGCAACACTTAAAACCTATATTTTATATTTGCAACACTGAATTGCAAAAAAACAGCTGATAAGTTGACAGCGTAGAAAAGAAAAATAAACTAAAAAATAACAATGGATTCATCAAGAATTATTCACTTCAAATCTCCTTTTTTAAAATATGTATTATATATTTTTAGAAATATTTTTGTTTTTCACTTATCAGCTGTGAATTGTGTTGTTTGCATCGAGTGTGACAAAATGGGCGTTCAGGGTTGCTGGCAAATATTTACTATTGCACAAATTTGCAATCTTAATACACAATATTCTGAATACCACTACTATGTTCTTTTTTTGAACTGTGTAGTAAAAAAATGCATAGCAACTACTTTGCCCACAGTTTGAGGCGAATTGGGAACAAATTAAGCACCTAAAATGTATTATATCTTAAAAGACAACATACACCATTTTTTAATTTGAAAAGCATATTTGGCATATTTTAAGTAATTGATTTAAACCTTAAAAAGATTTTAAAATACAAAAAGCGATAAAATCAGCGATGATCAATCATTTTTTTTGTTCTGATGAAAGGTTTTTCAAATTTAATTTTTCTTACAATATCACAACTGTTATCATACTCAAGAGTAATTTATAAAAAAATACCCATAAAAATAATTTGGTAATAATCATAATTATCTTTCAACTGAGTTATATCCGAGTTACATAACTGAGTTAACCGTAGCACTTAGTTAATTCAGTGAGGTGGCTTTCCACTGGGTTCAAGTGTTTTAAATAACATGGCATTTGCATAAGTCAGCATGAAATGCATAAATTGTTTGGTTTGTCTACATCACGTGAAATGCCAAATTTTGATCATTATTTGCTCGACGTGATGAATACACATGCAAAGAAAAAAAAAAAAAGTTTATCATTATTTGCAAACGTTTCAACAGTTGTCATAATAATAGTCGGTTGCGAGAAACGCGTCATTTAGTTGCAGGAAATAATTTTCGTTTAACGTGAACGCGAGTAATTTTTAAATTGCAGCAATTGAAAAATTTATTTTTCCCAACTGAAAACTTCGTTTGTTTTTCCCTTCGTTGTATAAACACAACGCTTTTAGTTCAGAGTTACTTGGACAAATTGTTATGATATAAGTAAATTGGTAATTTGTCTAATACGCGGACGGAGATAGCAACAAAGGTGTGATCAGTGCAATCTATAAGAAGACGGACAGACATAGGAAGAAAGATAAATAATATAATAAATAATAATGACCGAAATAGCTTGCGATATATACATATACTAGCATACCCGTTCCCAGCGTTACTTGGGAGCATAAATATGATATGAAAACATATTTTAAATACAGGCTCAAGAATCAAATACGTTTAATTAATTTTATTTAATTTGAGATTATTTCTTATTGAAATAAAAAGAGTGGCTTCTTATTGAAATGAAAAGAGTTTCATCTTAGTAAAATTAAAATAAATACGATATACCTTATGGCAACACTGCGGCAGAAATTAACTGAGTGAAATATCCACTTAAGATGGCAGCACGGTGAGTTGTAGACTTTCAGCTCTCTCTCTCTCTCTCTCAACAAAGAGCTTAAGCTATTGTTTGATGTTATTTTGTGCTGCTTATACAATGGCAGCATGGATTAAAATGCATGAATTCTTAAATCATTAAATACAAAGTATTACCAAAAACGTAGTACCCAGTAGCAGAGTCGCTTATTATAGCAATTGAATAGTGAAGGATTTATTAAAATCGGTTCAGCGGTTACCCCGTGATTGAACGATAAAAATCCGAGAGAACCCTTTTATATAATAGTATAGATATATATATAAGATATATTTTTAAGTTGATGACAAATGAATATTCGTTTGCGGCAAATACAACTCGCAAACGAAGTGTAGTTGGTGAATTTTTCAGTTGCGGTAAACGAAAAATTTCTTTGCGTGTATGTTCAGGCAGCAATGGGTTCAATTATAAAATACACTTTGTAAAATTTCGAGCTCTTGTACTAAATCTAGATTATATCCCACTTTCTATTTTTAAGATTTTTCTCTTTCGTATCAAATCTTTGCTTTTATGCAATTTTAACTTTACTGCAATTGGAAAGTTTTAACTTGATGAATTGCTCTTTTTTTAAAAACAATTAATTAAATTAGTGCTAAGGTGCTTTGCATAATTATGGTACCAATTTTAATTTTTTCTGATTTCTCAAGAGTAGTGGGAGAGGATGTAGTGCATGTGTAGATGATGTAGTGCTTAATGTCGTTGTTGTCGTTGTTAGTTGTAGTTTTTTATGTTATATTTATTATCGTTTTTTTTTTTTTTTGTTTTTTTGTTAGGAACAGTTTTAAACGACATTACCACCGGTACCACTTATGTTTAAGCGTGCATGTAAAAAAAAACATGACACAACACCTCCTTAGAATTGATATTGCATTGCTTTTTTGGCAGGATTTTCGTTCTACTATATTCACTTTGAAAGAGCCAATAGACCTGTATTGCACGTAACACCGTTTGCCATATTTTTCCCACTGTATCTTCTTTTCTTACACAAGGTAATGCATAACTTCAAACTCATTCTGCTGATTACACTGTGCGACAATTTAAGGGTCAATTGGAATAACCTCAAATATATAAATGGTTTCTAATAGTGGATGGTCTAATATTATGCCCTCATACTCAGTTTTATCGGATTAGGTCAAATAAGAGAGATTTTTTTCTTTCTAATCACAAATTTTTTCTTATAACTCTTAAACTAAATTCAAATTCTATGTAGTAACTTAATCTAAATATTTGCAATGGATGATTCTTTACATTTTGAGACCATTTTTTGCTCAAAAAGTTACGTAAGGGGTTTAATATTTTCTTCGAAAACAGAGCTTTTTTTAAAAAAAAATAAAATTTTCAATAGTTCAGTAACTATATATTTGTCTCCAAAAACAATCAGATTTTGCTGAATTTTTGCATACACCTTAAGTAAAATAAAATAACCCACCTGTGAAAAGATCACAACAATTACATGTGTGCATCTAAAGATATTCGGATTCAAAGATTACCAACGGTGATAACTTCGTTAATGTAAGCCCTAGCGTAAAATCATTCAAATGAAACTTATAGACCCAACAATTTTCTTCAAAACTGTCCTTAACATTTTAACCGAAAGAGTTATCGTTTTAAAGATATGCGCGTAAGTGTGTAATTACAACATATATGAAAAATATATGAACTTGAGAAGAAATAGAAATAAAAAAAATTTTTATTTTCACCGTTTTAATTTTTCATATATGTTGTAATTACACATTTACGCGCATATCTTTAAAACGGTAACTCTTTCGGTTTAAATGTCAAGGTCAAGTTTGACCTTGAATTTCTCTCTTATTTGACCTAATCCGATAAAACTGAGTATGAGGGCATAATATATAGACCATCCACTATTATAAACCATTGAGATATTTGAAGTTATTTTTTCGTGTCGCACTGTGTTATTTTCAAAATTTGTTTTTTATGACAACATACATACTAGACATAATTCGAAGCAATAATTTCTAAAATCATGATTTTTTTTTAAATTTTTAATTGATTTGAACGACATGAACAAAAAATTTTGAATGAAATAGATTTCACAATGCCTTCTACACAGAGAAAAAAACAATAGTACAATCATCTAAGTCGGGTTTGGGTGAAAAGAATTTGTGCGGAATTTAAAAACTTATGCTACATTGTTTTGTATAAAGCAATAAATTACTTTGGTGACTAAGCATAAGTTTTTAGTTTTCATTAGTTTTTTTTTCCACCCAAGCCGACTTAGGTGATTTTACTATTGTTCTCTTTCTCGATGTTCGTTTTTTTTTGCCCCTGCTAGAATAAGGAAATTTAAAAGTAATCAATTGACCCCTTCCTAAGACATGTTTACGTAAAGCTCACCTCTTGAATATCAAAAAATTGAATTGAAGTAGATACCTTTTTTAAAAACTTCTAAAATATTTTTACAATAGTTATTACCACACAAGTTTTATCAATGTTTTATTTTCTTTAAATGTTTGTTTTTTTCTAATTTATCTTAGCAATAATTTTATAATTTATCAATTCTTAAGAACTAGTCGTCATATCGTTGAGACTAAAAAATCTTGTTTGATTGAGGTACTTTAAATACTCAGTAAAAATGCTAAAAGCCTTTGATACTCTTTAAGATTAATACATTATTTAACAGCTCTTCTCACTAGTTACATCACTAACTATGCTTCTACTACCACTTACATGCTGAAATTACACATAAAATCCATTTAAAGACAAAAACTCTTTAAAACACTTCCGATGAATTCAGTTTCAAACAAATCAACACTTAAATGAAAATTAACTGTAGACAAAGCATAGTTGCCAAAGTGATTTATGCCTACTTTTAAGCAGACAGCACACAATGACAACCCGCACCGGCGACGCAAAACAAAAAAAAAAAAAAAAACACCCACACATGTTGATGATGAACGCCACAAAATCCTCTTCATTTTGAACAAATACAGAACAAAGTGAAATAAATTCAAATATACAATGAAACCAAAATAAAGCACACAAGAAAACTGTCAACAATTAAAGAAAGTAGCAACCGGATGTTAAAATGGCAGCGAAAAGAGGGAGGCTCTTTCTTCGGTCCTGGCATGGCAACACATGTAAACCAAGATGTGACAAATGTGTGGAAATGATTAAAGCTATGTTTGTTAAGCAACAACAAAAGGACAAAAGTAGATAATGAAAGTGTTAATAAGGAGACGTTGGTAGCACTTTAGAGACTTAAGTGAAAAAAGGCGTAACAAATATCATGCAGTGTCAAAGAAAAAAAAAGAGTAGCATTAATTAAATTATTTCAAATGATGACAAGAAAAAAAAATCCAAAAAACAAAATCAGTTCATTAACTGCTTAAGTAACTGCAACCAAGGACTCCCCACTAAAAGCTAATAATTTGTACAACAACAATGAAATATTATTGAGCAAACATTAAATAGCGGTATACAAAAGGGGAAAAAAAAACAGAAAAAATATAGAGCACAAGTCAAGCGAACGAACTTCTTAAGAAACCGAAAAGTTGATCCTCATAAATCTTTTTTAAAACACTTAACTGAAAGTTACACCAACAACAACAACATCAGCCAACAACAAGTTAAGAAAAGAATGCGGCAGGAAGCAAACATAAAATGGAGAAAGAAAAAAAAAAAAGAAAAATAACCCGGATGCAAACAAACGGAAGCATATAATAAGTACCGACACGACATTTGGGAATTTTTCAACATGCTCCTGTTGCTCACGCCTTGTGGCAAGAGTAGCTTATTATGTTATCCTTATGAAGACAGCGCCGCAATGTTTACAACACAAAAACAAAAAAAAAACGGAAAATAAACCCCACTCAATTCCAAAGAATACCGTTGGTTCGCCTTAAAAATACGCCTTTTCGATTTCTTAAGCAGAATATTTGTTTTTTTTTTTCGTTGGTGTTTTGTTTTTCCATTTTCGTCTTTGACACCCATGTGATGGGGGGTTCTTTTTTCGCTTTTGATTTTCTTTTCGTGGGCTTGCAAAACTTTTTCTGTTAACCGTAAAAGTGGCCAACCGTAGAAACCGTTGGGTTGGAGTTGGGGCGATACAAACAACAACGCTTCGGTTGGTGTTGTTTGTGCAGCAGCAATTCGTAGATTGTTAGAGGTGCCAACAATTTAGTTGTTGTTAAGTTATGGAAATATAGTTTGTATCAGAGCGTAAGATATCAGCGTTGTTCAAACTAAACTAAACAAACCATAGTTTGGTTAAATGAAGGTAAAATTTTATTTGAATGCTTTTGAAAGCTGCAGATATTAACTGTTTCGAGCAGTAATTTAAAAAGGTGCCTTTATTTCTTCGCTCTCTTTAGCGGTTCTTACTTGATTATGGCATGTCAAAACATAATATTTCATGTCACAAATTTATTGTTGCCAAATCGCGGTTTATATTTCCTTCATAATATCGTAATAATGGCTTTTATAGCGTGTGAATGACAACTTGGTACATCATAAAACCGTTTTTGGTATTGCGGTTATTATGTATGTTCACGCATATTAGGCGTTATTAAATCAGAACAAACCGTTATAAGAGAATGTTCGACATTTCACTGTAATGGGTAACAAAATATTGTACATGCACTTCGATTCATCAGGGGAAGGCGAGTAAAAATTTAAATTAGATGTGGGCATAACTTTAAACTACTCTTAACGAAACAACAAAAGTAATATTATTTCTGTCTCAATTTAGTTAAAAAATTTTGTATGTAGCCATGTTGAGTTCCGATGTCTGAGCTTAAGATAAAATATAGTTGAATAAAAATTAAAGAAAACAAAAGTGTAACTTCGTCTGAAACAACTACAATTTATTTTTTTGAAGGATCTTCAAACTGTATAGGTTAGTACTGAAATTAACCAAAAAAAAAAAAAAAATGAAGGGAAAAATAATTAAGACGAAGTATATGGTGCCCTTTCTACAACCTCCAAAGTTTACCAACTAAAAAAAAAAATCGTATATTTCCAAACATTTTTAATTTATTTTAAATAAGAGCAATAAATTTGCTTGGAGGGGGTTTTGGGCCACAACGTAATTACTGATTGAAAAATTTTTTGAGAGATGAACTGTTGAAATTTTTCCAAACGAAAAATTACTAAAAAGTGCTAAAGCAGACGATACAATGATGCATTGGAACATATCCGCATTTGGATTAAGGGGGCTATATATTAAAGAGTATGCAAAAATACCCTGTTATAATGATTTTTAGCTCGAAAAATATGAACCTTAATGAGTTGTACATTTCAAAATGTTCTATAGTATTATAAAAAGAATAACGCCTGTATTCATAAGAAGTTATGAACCTCTTATAAGACCTTTATAAGAAAAAAAAAACAATAAAAAATTAAAAAATTGTTCACAAATCTTAGAAATCGCTTTTAAAGGTTTCATATATGAGAGAGTTTAAAAATGGTTTAAACCTACAATAAACCCTCGATAAAGCATTTTTAAAATTTTTTGTTCTCATCAAATATTGCACGAATATTGTCAAAAATATATGAAATTATTTCAAAATATATCAAAAATAAATATGTCAAAAAATATTTGAAAATAGATTCATACACCTCCCAGCAGAAAACTGGAAAAAATTTGCAATAGTTTTGAACTATTTTCAGAAAGGACTAGAACTAGTTAAACTACAATATCCTTTAACATTGAATGAATTGACGCGAGTTGATGTCATAGGAAAAGACAATTGTCCCCATAAACACTCCTTTTTCCCCATATTTGAACTAGTTGCATCAGGAACATTGTTAAACTGGTCCTTTTCGCAGTAGCCTGAAAGTGGTGACATTTTAAATAGTTCTGAACTAGTTCCAAAAGGTACTAGTGCTAGTTCCACTATAATACGCTTTAACATTGAACGAAATGACGTTTTTTGCGAGTTAATGTCATAGGAGAAACAATTGTCCCCATAAACACTTCTCTTTCCCCATATTTGAACAAGTTGTATCAAGAACATTTTTAAACTGGTTACTTTCGCAGTAGCCTGAAAGTGGTTCTTCTCTAACTAGTTTTAAAATGAACATTTTAAAAGTGTAAAAATTTAGTGTACTAGACCAAATGTCCTAAAGACCTGATTTATACGATCTTTTCCATCCACAATCCAGAAGAAATTTTGCTTATAAATGTCTATAAACATTTTGATTTATTTTTTTCAGCAATACTTTTATAAATAAAAGCAAAGCGAACTGTTCTACACTGAACGCCTTTTTCAATTTACTCCAAAATAACTGCTTGGCTCATATAAAGGTTGGCTCTCATTTAAGCATAAATAAAAATCATGATACAATTATAATGCAGACCCAATTCGGATAGCCATAGGGATGTATAATTTACTTTTAACCGTATAAATCAATTGAGTACCCAGATTTTATGTGGAATAATGTAAGAAAAGTAAGCAAAAACCCTAAAAATTTAACAAAATAAGCCATGTTTTGAAATATAATTCAGAACTAATTGTATTTTAGCTTTCAATGAAAAAAATTAAAGCCAACTTTAATATATTTTTATATCTTATAATTTTATATTTTATTAAATTTAGAAAACTTATTTGTTGAGACGGTCTCAAAGGTTACCAATTTAATTGTCCTTAAGCCTTTGATTTTGGTTTCTGGAATAAACATTCAGAAAATAATAAGAACTCGATTAGATGCTATGAAAAAAATCTTCCCCACAAAGTCTTTGGTCATCAATACTTTTTGGTCAAATAATACAACCAAACGTACATTAAATTAACTTAAATAAAGTCCACTTTGTGGCAACGATTGACATTTATTGCCAACACAGAAAAGCACAAAAGCAAATTCACACACATATACACACATCACACAGCTGCACATAAGACTCAACAAATATTAATCATAATCCAGGATGATGGCTTAAGAAGACCCATCAAAGCAGCAAAGAAATCATATAAGAATGACAACATATAAATATTTGCGCTGAACAAACTTCATATAATTGCAAATAAGCTCAAACGACAAACACAGACACATACACACAAACACACACACGTTATACTGTTTGTATATGTCATATGATTATAACTATGGAAATTCCCTGTAAGACACAAGACAATCAAACAAACAGCTCAACATTTGAACAAATTTACATTTCATGCGCCTAAATCCTTCAATAAGCAAACCACAAATTCTTGAAGTACCGTAAAATTGTTTTTTACCTAGTCCGACTAGAGCTAGATCTAGCCTGTTGACGGAGGAGACCTTTAAATCATACACACACACACACACGCACTTGCAAAGCTTCAAGTCAATACAAAGAGCAGGAAGTGGAAACAAGCTGCATGCATTGATAAATGAAAACATGTGTAACACACCATTCACACACACACCCACACAATCCCACCCAAACAAACACACTCGCTCACAGATTTAGGCCTTATCATTGCTTTGGCTAAAGTCTAACGTTTGAGTGATTTATGTCACTTCCGTTAGAGGGCGGCGCATATTTGTCAAATGCCTTTCTTGCTGCCTACTCAAGGAAATCGCTTGACAAATTCATAAACAAACACAATCAAAAATCGATGAAATTGTTTGCATGTCAACACGTGACAGCGTGTCTCCACCGCTTAAATGCTCAGGATTGTCTTATGAGGACGTGCTGAAAGCAAAAGGTGTTGGCCTGGGTTAATACCAAATTGGTTTTATTTTAATGGGATGAGGGATTATTTTATTAGTTCAATAAAAAAATTTATTTATTTAACCTAAGAATTTTAATAACAAATTGAATTTGGATGCAAATTCTACCACAGTTCAAATTTTTCGAACACCCAACAGCTTTGATAGCAAAAAATTTTTTCACGTGGAAAATGGGTTAATTTAATGCAATTAATTTACAGAGCTACAAATCCATCGGTACCTTTTTTTTATAGATTTCCTGAGCTTAAAAAATTTCATAACTCAAAATGGTTATGAGTTAGTACTATTTCGGTTATCGAGACTCATGCGCTTAGTTAAAAACAAAAGTAGACTTTTGAAATATATACTTTTTATTCGAACTTATTACCTCGCTTGCCATACACAAAAACAAACCGTTTCTAAATAGAAATCGACTTTGAAGTATAATCTACTTCAAAACTATTGGAAATTGTTACTAACACTAATAATTTGTCATCATAAAGAAATCGATATACTCTTATTGATTTAATGTCTTTGGAATCTAGAAGGAAATATTATTTGGTTTTGTTAGTGAGGGATATATTCAGTTTGATTTATTGAATTTTAATTGTCCTGACTACTTTCGATGCACAATTCATGTGTTCCTTCAGTTTTTCTCTGGGTATGAAGGAGATTCTTTTATATCCCGTGATTCTATAACAATTATGACAAATGTCCTAATAACAAATGATCCTATTACTTATTCATGCTCGAAATTTAACTCCTTTAGCTTCGACCTAAAATATTGATGATAATACACGCAAAGAAATTTTTCGTGTACCGCAACTGAAAAATTCGTCAACTAAACTTCGTTTGCGAGTTGTATTTGCCACAAGCGAATATGCAGTCGTCATTTTTAAAAGATATCTTATATATATATAGATATATATATTCCGCAAGCTATTTCGGTCATTATTATTTGTAATATTAATTATATTTCTAAATATAGCTCAGAACTGGAAGACAACACAATACTAACTTTTCTTGTTTTCTTGTCTGTATGTTTATTTGTTTAGCTAAAATGCGAAATTTGTTGATGCATACATACATACATATAAAAAATCACACAGAAGAGAATTAAATGCTCATTACCATTTTTAAATTTCAAACATTCACAACTGAATCTCTGTAGTTTAGATCGTAGAGCGATCGCTTTATAAACGCTACACTAAGGGAAATAATGCATATTAACATTATCCATGCCTGTATATAAATTTAATTTAAATATTTACGTGGATAAATCAAATATTTTCCTTACAACTCTATTTTTCGTATTTCGTATTTTTCGTATTTAAATTTTATGTATACCACACAGCAAAAAATAAACAAACAGAACTGTAAATGAGAAATAAATCGCACAGAACTATCGTACTATATTTTGTCTCTTTCTTGCACGAACAGAAAATCAGTGAAAAAAACAGAGAAAGTGTCTTGGTGTAATCTGATTTCTATTATTTTTGAGTTAATACTTTTTTTGGCAGCTGGTGCAATATTATGGCACCAAATGTCAAAAATAGTATAAATTAGAGAACGAAAAAAGTAAAAAAAAAAATAAAATGGACAGGCAAATGGCGTTTGATAAACGCAGCTCGTGAGAAAATAGCAAATTCTCAAGGCAACCTTGTATCATGGTCATAAAGAAAATAATGCTATTAAACCATTAATACCATATTGAATTTAAATATGTTGTTTTGGAAATCAATATTTTTATATAAATTTTCTTTAATTGCCAGAGTTTTATTTTCAAATAGTAAATATTTGAAAGATATTTTAAAAATATTCGTGCATTATTTTAATATATTTTTTATTAATTCAGTTTAAATATTTTATTTAATTAAAAAAGTATTTAAATAAATTGAAAATATTTACGTAGTCGATTTAAGCAAAAATGATTCGCTGCTTGGATAAATTAAAAAAGTTTTTGAATAAATTTAATATTTTTTCTCTTAGTGTAGGTAGTGAGTTTGAGCCTCGACAATGTTAACGACTTTTTTGTTTTTTATGAAACAAATTCAAATTTTTAAAAATTCACCAAAGAAGGTAGAAAAAGTTGTAAAAAGTAGTTTGTTTAATTTATTGCTATTAAGATGATATCTTTAAATGGATTCTGTAGCTCAGAGCACACGGCGAATGCTTTATAATCGTGAAGTTGAGAGTTCGAGCCTCGATAACTTTAATGAATTTCTTTAATATTTTTTTTATTTTTTTTTTGTTTAATAGTTATGGAACCATTTCGGGTCTTAAAACAAATTTTATACTGATAACAACTTAAACCTTCAAAATCTATTGTAAAATGTAACACAAGACTAAAAACCAGAAAATAATAATTTATTAAAAAATTTTTAATATAACACGTGCTTAAAACGAACTAAAAAGTATAAAATATTTTCTGCTAGAGTGGGTCTTTTAGTTCTCATAAAAACGTGGGACGCATGTTATAGGGAATTTTAAAAATTAAAATTAAATAACTGGCCATTTCAGCCCTTGAAAGGACTTTGACCTAGCTTCTTATGATCAATTGTGTTGTGCGTGTTATTAAGTTTGTACACAATTGACCGAGAAAGGGACCTACAGGCTTAACGCCGACTCCGAACGGCGATGAACGGAATGTTCTCGTTCTCAAGAAGCTTTACATGGCATTTTGATTACTCTCTGAGATTTGCCATTGTCTGCAGAGAGGTGGCGGCCGTAGAGAAAAATTATTTTAATTCAAATAATTTTCTGTCGCTGCTGGGATTCGAACCTGGGTCTCCAGGTTCTTTGACATAGCGGCCACGCACTTTAACCAACTACGCCACGGACGCCAACAACGGAAGGGAATATTAAGGAGTTGAAAAAACATTGGTTAAGAAAGCAAGTTCACTAAAATATTAAAATTTGTAATTGCTTACACATAATTTCTCAATAATTCATTAAAGATAGGCATTGATAGGAACATTTTTAACAAAGAAACTCGCCAGCCTTGATAACTTCGATAACATTAACATTGCAGAATTCTGAAACCCAAGTAGAACTTACTGGAGTGAACTCAATAGATGTCTGCAAACTTGAATCTGCCATCCATGCAAAGACTTCTTTCCTGGCAGTCAAGGGCCCTCAACTAGGAAATCATTTGTTCACTTACGTACTAGAATTGTTAATAACACTCTTTACTATTCTCTTTAGCATACGCCCCACGTATTTATGAGAACTAAAAGACTCTAGCAGAAATTATTTTATACTTTTTGGTTCGTTTTTAAGCGTGGTATATTAAAAAATTTCTTTTTATTTAAATTATTATTTGAAATATTTTCAAGTTAAAAAGGCCATTATTTTTATAAAATATAATTTTTGAAATAAAACCACAAAAAAAAAGGTCTTCACACGAATCAAAAACTCATATGACTTATACTCGTATGTATCCGATTTGAAAACTGTATTTTGAAACTGTATTCTTAGTTATATTTTCCTCCATTTAAATTTCACATTTAGTTACAGATTTCACATAAAGTATAAAGAACAAGAAACACTGAACCTTCTAAGAAAAAACAAAAAAAAAATAAAATTAAAAATTAATGAATTTCAAATCATTATTTTCAATCATAAAATATGCATAATAACCATAATTTTCATTGCTTTGAATTCACATCAAACTATTATGGTGGATAGTAAAGCATATTTAAAAAAAAAAAATAATATTTTCGAATAATTATAAAATTCTATCGAGTGGTTTCTAAAAAAATTTTTGTAAACAAAGATAAAACATGCTTTTAAAATGTTTAATTTTTCAAAAGTTCTATAATTTCACGAAAGTCATTTAAGTTTAAAAATTTCATTAAACTAGTAAGAAATGATCTTCGACTGGGCCGAAGTTAAAATACCCCCACGGCCAAACCAAAGTATATTCAAAGTCTTAAGCAGTCAATAAAATGTTTATTTGTAAAAACATTTTCATCATATTTAAACAGAAAACTTTTTCATTTTTTTATAAAATCTCTTTATATGGGAGGTGGGTGTGGTTTTCACTCGATTTGGTTTTCACTATATACCAAAGTTCATTTGGAAAATTTCAAGTCCATATATTAATTTTTGTGGAATTTAAAGAGATTTTACCTTTTTGATAAAGTCACTTTTTTGGGAGATAGTCGTGATTTTCATCCGATTAAGTTGAATTTCATACGTAGAGTGTATATTAAATATAAAAGCTCATATGCAAAGCTTCAAGTCCATATGTTAATTATTGTGGAATTCTAAGAGATTTTACCGTTTTGATAAAGTCACTTTGTATGGGAGGTAGGCGTGGTTTTCATCCGATTTGGCTCATTTTCGAACTTGACCTTTATTTTTTACATAAAAGCTTAAATATAGAATTTCGTGATGATAGCTTGAACATTACGGCTGTAATTTTGATCACAGACAGACGGACATATGGACAGACGGACGACGGACATGGCTGAATCGATTCGGGTGGTGATGCTGATCAAAAATATATATATTTTTCTTTACCTACCACGCCTCCTTATGGGCATTACAAACGGAGTGACAAAATTAATATACCCCCATTTACGCTTTTTAAACGTGGGGGTATAAAAATAGCTGAAAAATTGGTCTGTGAAAAGTGTCTCAGATTGAATGATGTTTTTTTTTCCTCTCACGTGTTTATAATATATTTCTCATTTATGAGTACACTTGTCTATTTCACTAATAACCTTCTCCTTTCTTCTCTATTCTGTACTTGCAGGGAAAAGTTTTACATTGACAATCACAGTTTCGACCAACCCGCCTCACATAGCCACCTACAACAAGGCGATAAAAGTCACCGTTGATGGACCCAGAGAACCACGTTCCAAGACTAGTAAGTATGCAAAACAGTTACTAATACATAAAGACACATACACATACACACACACTCATACAGTCATTCACACTTACATGCACTAACTCACCCACACACACACACACATACATATCAATGCAAACAAAAGATTTAATTTACATTCCACTCCTGCCATTTCCTCAGCAGCAACTAGGATAAAAACTTAAACTTTGTTGTTGTGCTGCTGCTACTACTCCATACAATACTCCTCATCCTCATCCTGTTTACAAACTCAATTCATCTTGAAGAATATTCATTAGAAGCTAGTGCAACAGCAGCAGCAGTAGTAGCTGAATCCTTGCTTAATATTTATAAGCATGCAAATATTTTACTTTGCATATGTTTAGCACACGGACAGCTTTATATCGCATGCAAAGAGATATACAATATTAATGCTTGTATATGTCTGCATTGTATGTGTGTGTGTGTCTTAGCCTAGACAGACATCGTTTAGCCGGGAATAGTTGCAACAATTCAATCCACAAATGATTTATCTCGGTTGAAATAATTTAAGTCAAACGAAGACAGTGCGGTGTAAATGGATAGCAAAATGAAACGATGAGAAGGACCCACAGACAAAAGGATATTATTTTCTAATATAGCATAGTCAAGGATATGAACAGCAGCAGTTGTGTAGATAAGTGCAGAGTGGGTGTGGCGTGGTAGTTGTATGTTGAGTTAGGCAGACAGTTAAATATTTAATTAAAATGAATAGTTCAACTTACATATGAGTAGTTAGGATAACCAATATAGCAAGGACAGCAAAGCATTGTAAGGACGAAAAATGTTCAACATAAAAGAGTTGCTATTTTATAATTTTTATTTATTTATTAAACTTTATGTGAAAAAATACTTTTAAACGCTTGCTTACGACTTTTGTTCCATCCTCACGCTGAAACACGCCTTCTTGATCCCAACCCCATCCAAAGCACACACTTAAAAAATCTAGATAAGAACAGAAATTCCAACTCAAGACTTAGTGTTATCGCTTTTAGGGCAACAACAACAATTCCACTTTGCATTTGGCCAACGACCGTTTCACTTCTCAGCCGATCCATTGTCCGGATTCCGCATGCCGCCCATTGGTAACTGTCAAAGTAAGTACAAACAATATTTAAACCAACAAAAACAAAATCATTTTTATTTCAATCATTATTCGTAAGCAATACAATCAAAACAGTTATTCCGAAGATCGAAGCAATCGAAATAAGTATATATTTCATACCAACTAGAAGTTGAAATGCTGGCGACATAGCAATCAATTAATCAAATTTACAACATTCTACACATTTTGTTGTTAATTTTTTTAGATTTTTTTTTTTTGTTCCATGCATACAAAATATTATGCATTTTTATCGCATTGCACCGCAACAATTAAAAAAAACAACATAGATTTTCGTATAAAAAATGTAAAAATTTTTAAAACTATTTTCAACCATTGAAGTGTGGTAAATATTCTGGTCAATCGGGTCGCCAATAATAAAAAAAACAACAACAACTTGCTGATTTTTTGCTTTATTTTTGTTGTTTTTGTATTTAAGTATTTGGCCACTTTATTTGACCAGTGATTACAGTCGACCACGAAAAGGGGTCAACCGAATAGGAGGTGGAGAGGGTATTGTTTTTTTTTTTTTTTTTTTGCATTAGTGTGCAATTGGCAACTGTTTGTATGCGAGCATTTGTACGTGCGTACGTGTGAGTTTGTCATAAACAGCATCAAAATATAAAAAAAATTACGTCATGCATACAAATTAATGCATTTGTTGTTGTTGTTATTGCAATTGTATGCATTATAATTTCCATTGAACGGTTTATTAATGAATTCTTAAATTGATTTATTATTTATATTTTTTAAAAAACAAAAATGTTCAAATTAAAATTGATTGCTTATAAATTTAAATGCTAAGTTAATTGCATTTAATTTTTGCCTTTTGTGCATGATTTAAAAATTATTTTGAAATAAAGTGAAAATTTATGAATATCATTAATTGGCTGAAAATATGAAAAAAAACTCACCAAAACTTTGGTTAAAAATTAAAAAATATACATATATATATAAAAAACACTTTAAAATATTACATAAATGTCTAAAACAAAAATAGAATATGTTTGTAACAAATAGTTCATTGAATCTACTGTGAAAAAACAGTTACTAATACATAAAGACACAAACACATACACACAAACTCACCCTTACATGCACTAATTAAAA
The DNA here is from genome assembly GCA_943735915.1 of Pherbina coryleti. Classification (NCBI taxonomy): domain Eukaryota; kingdom Metazoa; phylum Arthropoda; class Insecta; order Diptera; family Sciomyzidae; genus Pherbina; species Pherbina coryleti. The sequence goes on from OX030951.1 coordinate 4,205,527, forward strand.
AGTAGTTTTTGCATTAAGCCAAATAAAATAGCTAAAAATCGAAAAGTTTTCGCTTAAAAGATGCTTTAGGATCACAAAAACAATATACCAAGAGATAAAATCCGTCTAAAGTGTCTAAATGGCCAAATTTTCCATTCTGCGCGACGTCTCCCAGGTATGTCCTCAGCGTACTTAAAACTTTAAACGCGTTTTTATGGAAACCACCTTTTCTGAGACGGCCGGACACATAACATGAGCAAATCTTCACCGATCGATTTGGAGTTTTGACAGTATATTCAAAAAACCTTTATCTATAGACACACGTAGGATTTTTTTTATATTGCTTACTATTTGCTTTGTCAAAATTGTTTTATCAAATTATCTCACTTATCAACAATTTTGTGACTTTTCTTGTGAAAATTGTAACTGTTCGAATATATCGAAAAAATCTTTTGATCTTTATCGAAAATAGCTATTGATGTATAGAAAAATTAACCAAATTTTGTTTGTTTTTTTTTTTTTTTTGTTCCCGATTAAAAATTAAGAACGTTAGGTGTCCGGTCATGAACCCCTTCAAAACAAATAGGCGCCTTCAAACAAATGCTGCACAACCGCCGTTTTTTATTGAAATTTTTTAAAAAAATTACATGTTGAATATCAATACTTATATTAAAAAACATATGTACGTTATAGATTTTTGATTGACCTTTTGATTGAGCCGAAAAAAAATTCCTGAAAATACGCCTATTTTCCGTAAGTTACTTAGTTACTTAGGGAACGGTAATGCTTGCTAGATCTATCTTCTCGCGATCGCGACGCCGAGCTAATTTTTCGCGAGCAGCAGTCGCAAAAATTTAAAAAATGGCTAAAGCTCGTTAGCTGTGAACTTGCGAGCCAACAGCCCGTAGCCCCAAAAGGAGCCACTCGCGAGAGAGCATTTCCGTTCCTCGATTTTATATGAAAAAATTTTATTTATCTTAATAGAAGATTTATGTGAAAGTCAATAATTTTTTTCCCTTGAACTTACTTCATTTTTTTTATATCGGCCATTTCACATTGAAGTGTAATATCAGTTGCACTGACCATCTCCTATTTGGCCCAAATTTTTTTCTTTTTCTTTGTTTATTGATTAGAAAACCAAATCCGAAGTTATACATTTTTAGAATGATACAAGCCATAATAAAACAATAGACATTTTTCGGCGATATATAAATTATTTGCGCCCATATTTGTTCAATATTTTCATGTGGTAAATTCGATCAAAGCCGATAAATACTCGGGCTGGCGTCTCACCATTCGGTTCGAGAAAACGAATTCGTTCATATCGAAGACCAATTTTTAATTTGAAAAATTGCTTAAAAAATTATTTTAAAGGTGTTATTGTTAGGTCTTGGAATGAAAATTTATTTTCGGATGTTTTTTTCGAAGATTGTTTCGTATATTTATTTGCTTCAACTAGTTTTTCATGTTTGTTTTTATAACATCATTTTTGCAAATAATTTTTAAAATGGAAACAAAATAAAAAAAAAAAAAAATAAAAAACTTCAGTGAACATAACCCATAACCCACAACCAAAATTTTGCAATCTTAATAACGGCCAAAACAACACTTTTGTTTTAAGAAACTTTGAAGGCTGCCTTTGGTAATCAATTTTGTAGCGCGCTTACTGTCAACTCAGGGTTCTTGGGTTCAAATCCCGACCTTTCTGCATTTTTTCCACATTTCTTATCAACTGTGATTGAAAATTCACTTTAATCCTTAGCGGCCACATGAGGTAACTCATTACCCCACGCTGAAAAACCTGGTTGTACAAGGCATATGGGTCTTTTAAGACTTCTATCTAATTTTTTAATGTTTTTTTAGGAATTTTTCAATATTTCTAATGATATTTAGCGGTTTATTTATAGATGTCGTTCTAAGAACTGGTCATATACATATGTGAAAATGAAACAAAAATGTTTTTTTCAGAAAAAAATTCATTACTCTCCATTTCTCAATATTAAGAGCTAAAATAAGGATTTTACGCACAACATATACCACTACGATAAATAAAATAGCAGTATGCGCCTAACATTCAAAAAGTATATTTATTTGTAAAATTACTGGAGGGAAAAATGATAAAAATTACAAATCATAAAATTGGCTTTTTTGTGTTTTATTAGCTTCTAAATACATATTTACGTACAGAAAAGTAAAAAGATATTATTTTTATGATATTTGAACAAAAAAAAGTTCTGGATCCCATTTTATTGACCAGCACACGTCATGAATAAAAGGAACCGATGTTCCTCGCCCTCCGAACTGGTCCTCTACAGGCCGAACAACGTTTATTCGAAAGAGATAGAATACAATCCCCGTGGACACGTATACATACATACTTACGCGGGAATGTATGGCAAAAAAAGCCAACACGCTATAATCAAACGAAAAATTTTTTTTTTTTGGTCAAAAATTTTTAATTTTTGGACATTTGAGACATAAAAATTGTTCATATAGGGTGAGTTCCAAAACGTCAATTGCAAAGCAACTCTACAAAGTCAAGCATTCCTAAATGCAACTGTGTAAACTTTAACGATATCACATGTCCCAAATTGTATCGTGAAAGTTATCGATGCGCAAACAAAAGCAAACTGCGCATCGCTGAGGTTTGTGATGCTTTGGCATTTGATTTGCAACAATGGCTGACATCAAAGAGTAAGAATGTATTTTTGCTATTTTAGAGGTAGTTTGTTACTTAATTTATTATTAGAAATTATAATTTTAGAGAAAAAAAAATTGATTTGTACACAACGTGTTCCAAAACGTCAAATTGTATACAATGTTTTTTTTTGTACAAAGTTTACGGAATGTAGGGTTGCTTTGCATTGATACGGTAGCCTAACCGCATCATTACAAAGTATTTTGATGTTTTGGAACTCAGCCATACTATATATGAAACTAAATTTATACATCGTATTTTAACAACCTACTAGTATCGCCTGTGGCCGAAATTCGGCCATCTGTTTCTGTAAGGTAATGAAACTCAAGTTGTTTTTCACAAAATGAATTGTTATTAATTTGCATGGAAATTCTTAATGCTTACCTTGATGCAATGAGGAAAATAGTGGTAAAGGACAATAAAGGCAGCATATATGCGTCAATAACAAAAATTTATTCAACATATAATATTCATTTAAAGTAAATAAATAAATTAAAAGTGAAGTAAATAAAGTAAATGTAAATAAACGGTAGAAAAGTTTAACAAATAAATCAAGATAAATGGTAATTCTCAAGATAATAGAAGCAAGCAGCAGTTTTTTTGTTTTTTTAACGCTGAGAGATATTAAGAGAAAGCAACAACCACAACAACAACAAAAACAACAACAACAACAATAATGCTGCTCATAGTATAATAAAAGGTAGCATTAACAGTTGCTTGGGAAAACATCTCCTGTCAAAAAATTTATTCAAAAAGAGAGCGCTCACAATCCGCCATTAAAAACACAAGTAATGTTGAAAACGTTGAAGTAAAAAAAAAAAAAACAACAACCTCGGCAGCTGAAGATGTATGTTCGCAGACAGCTGTTTTTTGACAGGAGATATTTTCTTGCAGAAGAGAAAATAAGCAGTTGTCAATGCTACCTCGTATTATTATACCATGAATGCTACTCAGCTCTTTTTAAGTGTTTGCGTCACTCCCGCATTCTACTCTTGCTTTTGAAAGCTACAGCAACGATGTTCAACAGAGCTTTGCCGCTTTGTAGTTTCTCATTGTCCCATTGGTAAAAAAAGCGTTTTACATTTGTTCAGTTTTACTTATCTTAATGACAATATATTCGAATAAAAATTATATTGTGCAAATCTACTCGAAAATACCTATCCATCGATATAAGTATTATGTGAATATGTTGAAGGTAACACAGAAAAAAAGGGAACACAAACTTTTTGTTTGCCTATTAATATATAGATAACCCACGTGTTATCCCACAATGAACGTATAGTAGATTTGTTCAATAAGCAATATCACATAAAAATGAAACTGAATTATTTCACATGAATAGATAGGATTCCAGAACGACTACGAATATAAAATTTTTATTACTAGAATATTAAAAACTTACACTGAAAAAAAAAAGTTAGCTTAAAATTAAACACAATGTGTTCACAAAATGTGTTGTTAATTTGACTTTTTTTTCATATGTTTTTCAAAATTTTTAAATACATTTGCTCTTACTTTGACGAAATTTGTTGCAAGCTATTTTTTAAACACAAATATCGTCAAATTAATAACAATTGTCGTCAATTTTAAAACATTTTTTTTTCAGTGTACCTTTATATTGTTTATTGGCACCACAAATAAGTCGATTTGGAAAAAATAAAAGATCTGTGCCGAGCAACGCGATCATTTTTGTAGTCATTCTTTTATGTAGACACTAGCTGACCCGGCAAACGTTGTTTTGCCCAAACTTAATATTCGATGTTTCCACTTTTTCAATAGATGACGGTGTAGTTTTGAAAGACAAACACAATTTCCAAATTTTAGTCAATTATGACCAAACCGTTTGAAATATAGCATTTTCATATATTTGTGGGTGGCAAAACATATTTTTAATACAGTTTCCGACAGCAAGCAAGCCAAATAAATTAGTATAATTTAAAAATTTATTTATAATACCAAATTTTAGTATAATACCAGCAAAATCTTCTGATATAGAGTTTTTATTTGTAGGCGGCAAAAGGGGGGTGTGGTAACCCAGTTTTAGTACAGTTGTCGACAGTGAGCATAAAAACTAAACCCCCAAATTGTAGACTAATACGCCGAAACCATCGTAAATATAGCATTTTTATTGATTTGTGGGCGATAAAAGGGGGTGTGGCAACCCATTTTTAGTACAGTTTAGCCGACAGTGAGCATACAAACTAAATTACCAAATTGTAGTCTAATACGACCAAAACCGTCGGAAATATAGCATTTTTATTGATTTGTGGGCGGTAAAATAGGGTGTGACAAATTTTTTCTACAAAGTGTCCTTCCTTGGGCCAATACGAATCCATCAAGTTCAAAATTGTAAAAATTGAACGACCCCTTCTTGAGTTATGCGCGTACACACGGACGTCAGTCGTTTTTATATAAGACAAAAATAAAATAAACTCAAACCAAACATAACATCACTGCAGCATGGTAATGTTTGGCTATATTTGTTTTTGCTTGCCTCTGTCTTTTTTTCACGTCACCACGCATAGCGTACGACAAAAAAAAAACAAAAACAAAATACATTGCCATTCTCTGGTGCTATCCATAGCACACACACGCTCGGGCATATGTAGGCAAAACAAAAACAAATCACATTGCTATTCTCAGCAAAGCAATACTCACTGTAGGATGGGAGAGTAAAATATTGGAACACTCGCATCGTGTCGATGTGCCGCACACAGCTTTATTTTTCACTACAACAACAACAATTTTTATACGCTATGAGTCGTTCATGTCCGTTTGTGCTTGCAGGTGAATTTTACTTAGGATTTTGAAAGCCATGAATCTCCTTTTCTAATAAACTTTTTAATAATTTTTTTGGCCTAAAACCTTCACCAGGTCGAGAGCTTTTTATTATAAAAAATTTCATGAAAAACGGCCGGGCCTTTCTCAAGATTGTTCCGAACATAAAAAAGGCACTTCAAAATATAATATTAGTATAGATTCGTAGTACCATTGTTCCATAGTGGTGCCAGCTATTAAAAAAATATTTTTATTTATATCATAATAAATATATGTACATTTGTGTTTCATTATAATTGACATTTATCGAAAATTAGCATAAATGAATTAAGTGTTCCTACTTTCGCAAAATCTTACACTGTGCAACGGTTGCGGGCACACTGGGGTAACTAGTTAGAAATAACTGGCAGATGTCGTAACTTGTATCAATTTTAAAGGTTTCAGACCTCAAATTTAACTTTTTCTGAGCCTGGGGCAACTAGTAATTTTTGAAATTTTGTTGTTACATACATAAAAGTGATAATTGTCCAAGATTGCACATTTTTTTTTTTAGCTTAAATTTTTCATTTATAAAAAATCCGTTGCCCTGATTTTGACCGATTTTAAAATTTTATCTTTTTTCCCTACGCAATATTTGTGACCAGAAAGAAATCGTTTTTTTCCTCCTTGACAAATATTGAAGTATTAGTCTGAGGAAACCACTATACCCACTTCTTTCTGAAATAAACACTTGTGAATGATATGTTGAATGTTATTAACAAAAAGTCTTAATTTATTAGACTGTGTGAGAGAAAATGACTCTCTTTAACAATTTATTAAATCATTTTGCTCTTTAACTCACAAGGTTGAACTTATGGGGAAATAGACACGTATTCTGGGGAAAGGAACGTATTCGGCTTAGCTGAAGATAGTATCCGAAACTATGAAGGTCGTATTATTGAAGTTAGCTTGTGTTGGGGATAAGTGTGGTTCGTATTCTTTTTATCCAAATTTCAAACTTATTGTACGTTTTAAAAATTAAAGCTTAAAAATGAAATATCAAGCATATGTGAAAATATCAAGTCAATACATTATCTTTTTAAAGAATTTTTGAAGGTTTTGATGACGTCATTTTGTATGGGAAGCAGAAGTGGATTCTTCTTATGTGCATTTAAGAGATAAAACCTTATGGAGTTTTTAGAGATTTTAACATTTTGATATAGTCACTTCGTATTGGAGGTAGGCGTGATTTACATTCGATTCGGAATCAAATTTCACGTGCAAAGTGTTCAGATAAATTTTTGTGGAAATTGTAGTTATTCTACTATTTTGACATAAGCACTTTTTATGGGAGAAAGATGTAGTTAAAATCTGTTCTAGACAAATTTCAAAGTGCGTATTTGGAATCAAAAATTAAAATTAAAAATAAAAACGTGGGAAAAAATTTTATCATTCCCTATAAAATCTTTTCATTTCCTAAAAGTTACTAACATTCGATGAAATTGAATCCATAAATAAGTTACTTATATTTACTTATCAACTGCTTGTTCTTAGCCAGAAAATATTTTTATTATACTGATAAAAGCTTATGAACAATTTTAATTTCTCTTACCTTTTCATTATTTAAGCCTGTATAAAATCAATTATGAAACTAATGAACCTAATGACCAGGCATGCCACTGTATAGACGGACTAGATGCTAGTGTCTCTGTGAAATGCAAAAATTTTACAAAATTGTTAAATTGCAAATTTATGACCACGACCAGCAGCTGCTGTTGAGCGCTGTAGCGGCAGCAACATGCATGTTTCTAGCAATAAAGATTTAGAAAATTCCCACATACACACCTAGTGACCCCTGCCAAGGCGTTGTAGACGGCCACCAACACCAACACCAACATCAACACATATGAAATTATGTGAATTTCAATAAAATATTTCCGCTCGTGAATATTAACCAAAAACTACGCAGCATCCATGCGACTGACTCTCCACACTCTCTCAGGCACATCAGGCACGCACACACACACAGATATGAGGCTAGGTTATATGTACACGAATATGGGCCGCTAATTATACCAACATGGCGGCGCGTGTAAATGAATGAGGCCATTATGCGGGTTGGCTACTGATTGAGTAAGCGGTGCAGCGTGGCGTGGCGTGGCGTGGTTGCCAAGGGTGGCACTCACACGCACAACTCCCACCACATTTACATGTGAGTGACGCGAATGGCGGAGAGTGCGACATTTTTAAAGCCATAAAGCAAAAATTGCATTATGAAGCAGCTATCAGTTTTCTATAAAATATAAAATGAGCTGAAGGCCTAACATGGCTCTAGGCTTAAGCTGCTGGCCAAAACAAGCCGCTCTTTCAATGTGCATATAGCTTTGCGTGCGTGTGAGTGTGTGTATTTATAGCAGAGTATGGCGGTTGGTAACATTTTTGTTTGTTGGTCTCAACATGCTGACACAAAAACCATCAAAATCACTAATGAAAAAAAAAAAAATAATAATAATAACGCCATCGTGGCCTTAATAGTGTGTCAGCGTAGATGTGTTTTGAGCCTGTATTCGGGGTTCCATACGCTGTTGCAGCGTGGTGTGCGTCGCGTTTTCAAAGCCATATAATTAGGCTTAATTAATAGACCATTCGGAAATTATTAATTAGTTTTTATAAGCGAGGCGCACTTTAAATGGACGGATATTGATTTTGTGGCGGGTTTTATTAATGCGATTGGCTTAAAAAAGGCGCCCCAATATAATTACGTGGCTTTGTGTGCACTTCTACTACATATAAATATGCTAAATGTAAATGGGCTGTTGTTGTTTGCTTAATTTTTTTTGGCACTTTTGACTGTATATTTGAGCCAACATTTTCCACCGCTATGGAAATATATATTGTTCAATACCAACTAACAGTTGTAAAGTGTACAAAAGTGTGCTTGTGTGTGTGTATTTATCTAGTTTACAAAGCAAACAAATTCTCATTGTTTATAATTAAAATATAGAATTAATTAAAAAGTTGTGTAATTAAATCGCTCCATGATTTGATTTATTTAGTTTTCAAATCTTTTCTATACATTTTCGGTTTTAAAAAACATTTACAATTAAAGCTAAACCTCAAAATTGCTGAGCAATATGCGAATATGAGGATTTCTATTTATATATCTGAAACTAGCGAAAGCAAGTGGCAACACTTACCATCTGACGTTTCCATTGGTTTTGAAATGAAAAAATCGCATTTATGGATCATCCACTGTACGTCAATCAGAGTGGAAAGAGTACTTCTAAGATTACGCATGCAAAAGTGTATTCATCTTCACGGAAAATATTTCGAAAAAAAAAATAAAATCGATGTTGTTCATAAATATTTATTAGGCCAGATAAATAAATAGCAACCATCGTGCAAGAAGTGATTAATAGCCCCTTGACGATGACTGCTGAATACTTAATTAGAAAAGCCTGCTGGGACAATTCATTATCCAAGTGCATTTATTATAAAAGTTACATTTTTCTACATAAACCGTTCTTCGGTTTTTCTCCTGATTATAAGCAAAAGTAAAATAGCAATGAAAAGAACTATTAGCGGGAATTTGTAAACGAAAAACATAAAAACACACACAACGTAAAATATGAACATTCTTAAGATTTTCCACATGTCCATCATTCAGATAACCCAATTTGTTGCAGGGTACTGAAATAGCTGGCTAGAGATCAGGTCGAGCACATGAAAATGTACTCAGCTTTATGATCGTTATAGTGAAGCGGAAAGATACAAAATATTTTAATTGTGGCATCACCAGTATAATACCGTCAATATACGAGCGAATGTACCTTCTGCATTTAAATTAATGCGCGAATACTTATGCTAATCGCTGTGGTACGAATGCAATAGAGTACGAGCGCTCACGATTACGAATGCCTACGACACACGAATGCCCGACGAAGAAAGACATTTGCAACATTCGCCAAAAACAATGAATATTCATGTTTTTATGTGTATCGCACCAAAAAAAAAAAAAATGGTAAATATCAAAGTAAAAGGAAACAAACAACACAAATCGCTGCTAGAGAACTTAAGAGAAGTATAACAACAATTCATGCAGCAGCAAATACTTGAGTTGTAAGGGAACATGGTATAATAATACATGGTAGCATTGACAACTGCTTATTTTCTCTTCAACAGGAAAACATAAACTGTCAAACACAGCTGTTTGCGAAACGAAGCGAAAATTAAAGCAAGTGACAAAAACAAACATAAAAAAACTAATAAGAATATTGTGCGTTTAAATAAACAAATCATAAAGAAATAAACATTTAAAATCATGAAAGTGGTAAAAAGATCTTGTGTAATTTGTGCGAAAAGTTTTTCAGACCGTGATGTTGAATTTTATTCAGTGCCTAATAACGAAACTCGTCGCCAGCGGTGGATTGATGCCTGTGGCTTGATGCTGGCAGAAAATTCGTTTGTTGTTTGTGTTTTCATTTATTAACAATGGCCGACCAGCGAACGCTCTCTTTTTGAGTGTATTTTTTGACAGAATATGTTTTCCCAAGCAACTGTCAATGCTACCTTGTATTATTATACCATGTAAGGGAATCATCCGATTGTCTGCATTGTCGGGATGCTATCTTTGTATCGATTCGCAATAGTGACAAACTGTGCTTAGCACCAATCGTTGTTTAAGAACTCGAGCGGTATGCATGCACAAGATGTATTAAAGAAGATGGAAGAACTAGTTGACGTCTATCAAATCAACACCCTTGCACTGTCCAAATCAAGAGAAATGAATTGATGCCATATTTTGTGCAATAATCCAATGAAAAATCCAATGTTTTTTTACTTGTTCTTATTGCTTCTATTAAAGACGCGTCTATTGTGATTTTTTATTTTTTTTTTTTAATTTTCTAGTGACTCTTCTAGCGCTACGGTATCGATTTAATAGACATCAACCTACATCTTCCGCCTTCTTAAATACATCTTGTGCATGCATTAATTTTTGAGTGCGAATGTGCCTGATGACGAATGTTTTTTAAGTGGCAAAAAATTACGAATGGTCTTATGCAAATCTCTGATCGCCACTGTTAGGATTTCAACCTCAAGGATTTCAGCAATTGGGCTTGTCTTACGGCTTATATTACATCTAGGCTTAAACCTAGCTGAATCAAAGTTCACCTCATGCAACAATTCAAGGGTACTGACCATTCTATACACAAAAGACTCGTCCTATGGGTGCTGAAAAACAGGCTGTTAACGACATTTTTCTATATAACAAGCAAAATGGACACATTAAGGACTCTTAAAATGATATAGCATTTCAGACAAAATGCCAACATGCAGGCTTTATAACAAAACATAAATTTAATCAAGAGTTAAATAGGATGTGTATTTTATTCCCGTTTACTATTTAAACCCATAATAGCTAACCTTATAGAATACCTCGGTTTAAAAATGCACAAATACTTTTCGGAGAACAGGTGTTAATGATATGAAATTCATATCCGAGAAATGGAGTTTCTTACCAAACTGAAAAAGATTAATATTTTTAACAGTTGTGCTACCGAATTGCTTTGAAAGAAAGAGCTGAGGGATGCTAAGGCCTACGGTCTATTAAGATTTTATCTGAGTCATTGAGTAGAATATTAAAAAAACAAAAATTAAAACTTACACCTTAAAATTCACACCATATGTTTGTGTGTGAGATCCTTGAATGAACTCGGCAATATATATCGGTTCTTAGCGTTTTCTGGGATCAATTTTTGTTGTTTCTGTTTATGTTTGATATTATTGTGTATCGGTTCCTTTGATTTTATTTTCTTTAATTTTTTTTCTTATGGAAAATTTACTCAAGTTTCGTACTCCTTGTTGAATATATAGTACATACGAATCACAACATTGCTTCACAATTTTTTTAATTGTGCTGGTTTATTTCTTCATTCATTCACCCAAAGCAAATTGTTTTATTTTGTTTCTGCTTTTCTTGTCTTTTGTCAACTATTGTCTATAGATGTGTCCCAATTTGGTTTAGGTGCTGGCAACACACACTGGGGCTATGGGTCCGCATCGGCTTACTCACCTTATCTGGCCAGTAGCGGTCTGTCCTCTTGTACAACACCAACATCGGCGCAATTTAATAATCCGGCATTGGGCTTCACCTGTTCCTCAAATGAGCAGCCAAATAATCAGGACTTTAGCGGAGCTACGAATCGTGATTGTGTACCAAGTAGGTGTCTGGAGAGAATCTCTATCAATATTTTTCCGTACTATCTCAACTTATTTTTGCAAATTTTGCTTATTTCATTGGCAGTGCTACCAGATTCTACAGCCACCGATCTTGATCAGCATTTGAGCAACTTAGTCGGCTCCACCACCGGTCAGATGACGCATCACAGTCTGCTGGGCAGCACTGGTCAGACCTCCATATCGTCGACTGTGAACGGCGGAGCAGCGGGCACAAATTCTATACTGGTGCCACGTTACCACACGAACTCGAACAACGACTACAACGTGCACTCTAACCAGAATGGACCACGCAGTCTTAGCGACTCCTCGCAAGCTGAGTCACCGGTGCAGGAAGATTTGCTGACCTCGAATACACCGAACCTGGGCAACACGGTTACCGGATCTAGCTCAGCGAACGGCAGTGTAAATGGTGCCACTTCGGCTGTCACTGGCGGTAATAATGTACTGGTTGGTGCCAACCAAAACTTTCCTGGAATCGTCAATCAGACGCAGAATACTGCAGCGTATAGCAGCAGTGGCGCTACAGGTGTAGCTGTGAGTGGTGGTGGACATGGCGGTGCAGCTGGAGGCGGCTGTAACGGCTCTTTGTATCCGGTATTACCAGCAAGTTTGCTCTACTCACAGCTTTACACGGCGGCCAATCAGTCGCATGGCTTTCACACTCATGCGCTACCCTCGCACGCCTCGCCGAACTCTTCGGTGCATGGTGAGCTGCAGAGTGTTATGGACCACATCAGCAATGTGGGCGTGAGGCAGCAACATAACATAATGGCTGGTGGAGGCGTAACTCATCCCGGGGACTTGACGCTGATCGGCAATTGTGGCGCTTCGGTGCGTAATATTGAAGATGGCAACACTAATCGGCAGGTGGCCGCCTTGGCTGCCCATCGCGGTCACCACAATCCGACTGACAATGGCGGCAGCGTCTGGCGGCCATATTGAGGGCAGGTGCTGTGGTGCGGTTCAGCCGTACTTTAGTGTTACGAGAACGCAGCGGGTGGGAATGCCAGGTAAACATATTCGCTAGTGAGCTGAAACACCAAAAAACCAGGCCTACACATGGTATCAGCACTAAGCCTAGATCGGTATTGTTACCACACCCTGTAAATATTTGTAAATAAATTAAAATTATTGCTTAATTATATGCAAAAATTAGTCCAAATTGTTTTTAACAATAAAGTTAGTTAATTGATATTTATTTTCACTTGAATGTTAATGAAATCCTTTTACGATATAAACCAAATCCTAGCAAATAATACGTTTATAAATTATAAGGAAATTTAATAAATTTCTAAAAGAGCGTATATAAGTTCCTAAAGTCCTAATTTTTTAAGTTTTACCTTTAAATGAACTGTAAATAGTGGTTATTTTGAGAAGTCAATGTAATGAATGTGCAATTTGTTAAATTTTATTATATTTTTAAACAGTAGTTTATAAAGTGAAATGAAAAAAATGAACAGTGAAATAAAGAAATTATTACAGTTACCAAATAAGTGTGTGTTGAAAACCATGTTGAACTTTTTAATAGTATTCATTGTACCGACTAACAATTCAATCTCCGAGCATAAGAGTTCTTATCAGCAAAACATAATCGCATGTCTAAATATTTAAATATATCTGTGTAAAATCCGAAATCTAAGCATAATTAAATAAATTTGTAGTTGAATTTTTATTGTAAATAAAACAATTTTGAATTTTAACAGCAGAAACCAAAGAGAACCAAAAATAAAAAAAATATGACAAAAAAAATATATAAAAATCCAGATTCAGTGAAATTGTCCTGTAAAGAGAGAGAAAGAGAGAGCAGTTGTAAGCCATAAACAGTGTCTATTGGTATTTAAAACTTGTAATTTTACTCAAATCTGATGAAATTATATCTATACTAAATTAAAATAAATAAATAAATAAAAATTGAAGTCATTTAATTTATATGATCTTTCAATGGTTATCTTAAAGGAAGAAATTTGATTACAGATTGATGGGGTATAGCGGAAAACTATCACGGTAATGTATGATATAAATGGATGAAAATCTTAGTGAAAGCTTCCTTTGGATATTAGAAAGAAAAAGACATTTAACATTGAAGTAATTAGTTACACACAAAACCAATTATTAGATCGTGTTAATGCTAAGAGTTATAAAACATATAATAAAAGATATTTGCTTCTCTCCATAGTTAAATTCCAGAAAAATTTTAGGAAAACTATACTTACAACAGTCGTAGAATGTAGGAAAACATCATCCACGATATCGATGTATTTTATTCAGGGACCGCAAATAACGATTATAGCTTTCAATCAATCATTTTATAACAATTATTTTTTATAGTTATTTTTTCGATCAGAAATAAAAAATTATTTTTTTTATAGTTATTTTTTTCAATCACAAATAAAAATCCTTTTGTGATCGTAATTTTGCGATTTGAAATGAAAACCGTTATTTTTTTCGATCAGAAGAAGAAATGATTCATTGATCTATATTTTTCCGATCAGAACTAAAAGTTGTTTTTGATCGATACTTTTTAGATCAGAAATTTAAATCAATCATTGATCGATATTGTTTAGATCAGATTAAAATAATTATTTTTAAAAAATTAAAAAGTAACATGTATATTAAAAAATTGCATGTTTTCCAAAATGTCCAAAGTATTTCCTTGTATCCAAAAAAAAAAAAGATATCCAAATCCTTCTCCTAATCTTGTCCTAGTCGTTATTCAAACCCTTGCCCGAGTCCTTGTCCTTATCCTCGACAAGATGCTTGTCCAAATCTTTGCCTCAACCTAATCTTGTCCAAATACAATTCCAAATCCTTTTCCAAATCCATGTCTTAAATCCTGTCCTTATATTTGCCAAAAGCGTTGTTCAAATCCTTGCCCAAGACGACTTCCTTCTATGGTAGTAAACGTGGGTTTGAAAGGTGGTACGTATGCAATTTATTTTTTATATACTTAATAAAATATTTTTAAATAACTTCTTCATTTTAATAAAAACAGTTTTATTTGTAAATATTGATTTGATTTAAATTTTAATCGAAATTATTTCCATCAGAAAATCATTTTTATTTCTGATTGGAAATATAAAGATCAATGATTGATATCTATTTCTGATCTAAAAACTAACAATTAAAGAATAACTTCTATTTCTGATCGAAAAAATAACGATACAAAAATAATTTTTATTGCTGATCGGAAAAAAATCGTCCAAAAAAAAAAACAACTTTTATTTCTGAACGAAAAATAACGATCACAAAATTATTTTTATTTCTGATCGAAAAAATAACGATCTAATAATAACTTTAATTTCTGATTGAAAAAAAAAAAACGATCGAACATAATTTTTATTTATGATGGAAAAAAGAATGGATCACCAATCATTGGTTTAAGTTGATTTCTATCATAAAAAATCATGAAAAAAAAATCATTTCAAAAATGGAATCTCTGACTCACTATCTTCATAGTACTACATTTAAAATTATTTTTCAATATCTTTTTATACCTTTTGATCTATAAATTCATTTTTGATCTATATATTAAACAAAATAATAGTTATTTTCAATTCATTTCATTTCATCTAATTTATTCATTTTGAATTTTGGTTTTTTATTGCTTTTAAAAGGCCGACAGCTCTTCTTGTGCGCACCGTTTTTGGTATCCCCTTCAGTAAAACCATAAATCGTTATTTTTTACCTGTCTTACTTCGTTTTCGAGATATTGAGTTCGTTCTAATTTTTTATGCGCATATTTTATCATATCTACCAAACCCTCTACTTGTATTCCCTGAATTTGGGTTCCCCTTTAGAAAGCTGAAAACAATCTCACTGAGGCAAGGTGTACTCGTTGTGCTGGCTATGTTTTGATTAAAATTCAAGCACTCTTTTGACAGTAACAAAAAGCTTTCAATATATACAATGCTTGTTTGGTTGGCCTTGCTTCATATAGAACATTATATATGACATTTATTCTATAACAATGCTACACTAAAAAACTCTTCACCAAGAGTGAAGTGTATGGACTACTAAAGCGAGTAGTGAAGTGTTGTGAATATAAGAATGTTTTGTGCAGCTCCTAAGTAAAAACATATGCAAATTATATCACAACATTTAAAGATTTCAATTTATTTATCATGGAGCGCTCTGAAGTGCTTTCGTTTGAGGGTCAGCCTCTAAGATCATGCTATTCTTGTTGTTCTTTTTCTGAGAGTTGAAAGATGTACTTGTTTAATAAGACTTCAATACGTCTTATAGCTGTTATAGGAACCAGTTGTCTTATGTTTAGGGATTGTTCACTTTAAACTATTGTGAGAAGATATATCTGTTACCTTCTTTCCTTTCATTTGATAAAAGGTGACATGGTCAAGAAGCCTTCGTAACAGTGAACTCAAAGATTTATCCAGTAAAATCTATTATAAATTTTAACTCTTTTACATTTAGTAGAACAAATTATAGGAGTTATCATCTTGGTCCTTTAAACCAAAATTGTAGTTTTTTTGATGTTGACTTGCTGAAACTTTTGCTCAACTCCAAAGTAAATTAAATAAAAACTTTTTAACAAAAAAAAAACCCGACTTCAAAATCGCTACAAAGTAAAAAATAATTTTAAATAACTTTTCCCATTCATTTCTTGGTCATATTTTAAAAGCTATTTATACGTGTTATAATATTGGAAATCTTATCATTTTCATTTTTTTTATTTTGTTTTATTATCAATATATTAATTGCTTTATGAACATAAAAGCTTTGAAGTCGGCGCTCATCTTTGACACACAATCATGACCTTTTACCATCCGTACACTATTTGGTAGTAATTTTAAAATCTTTGTACACATTAAAATTCTCACTAAACTGGTTTGGGTGAGCTTGTAAAGCTCATATTGAACATGACATAGTGTGTAACAGCTGCACAAATAATGCATGGAACACATTGGCTACATTCAGCGTACTCAAAAATTGCCAATTTAAAGAAAAAAAATCGCTAAGAAGCTTTTATATTCATAAAGTTAATAATATTTTTATGATAAAACAAATTAGAAAAAATTAAAATAAAAAGATTTCGACATAGTAAGATAAGCGCCGACTTCAAAGCTTTTATGTCCATAAAGCTATTAGTATATTGATGATAATAAAACAAAATAGAAAAAATGAAAATGATAAGATTTCCAATATTATAACACGTATAAATATCTTTTAAAATATGACCAAGAAATGAATGGGAAAAGTTATTTAAAATTATTTTTTACTTTGTAGTGATTTTGAAGTCGGGTTTTTTTTTTGTTAAAAAGTTTTTTAATAGTAAACGTAATAACTCTATGTGAACTATCTTAATTTGTATTATATTGTTACGTCCACTAGATTAATCAATTATTTAAGTAGTCAGTAAGATATTGAAAATCTGTTTGAGGAATGAATAAAATAAATAAATAAAATTTCGATAAGAAGAAGAACATTCTGTCAAATTCCGCCTAAAAAGATGATGAAATGTTTAAGATGGAGCAATGTTTTTTTGGCATTGATTTTTTATAAAAAGACATGAAGCACAAGTGTTTTTACAGAATATTAACAAAATTTGTTTTGGTATCATTGACATAGAAATAAGTGATGGCGATTTTAGTTTGAATGTTGCTTGTAACTAGAACGAAATTTTAAACGGCATTTTCAGCATTGAAGTGAATACCTCTAATATTTCGGATTTTTTAATGAATATTTTAACTTGGGTTACTTGACTGTTTTGGTAGATATTATAACATCGATTAGATTTATACTTTTGATATCGATCCTTAAATTTTTTCGCGAAACTCAAACCATAATCGCTAAATCGTAGAAATTTTTCCAATAATATCAAATATTTTGAAATTGAGGCTTTTTGTATAAGAATTTAAGGCTATATAGAAAATATCTTTTAAAGGTTGTAATAAGGATAGTTTTTTATTTCATAATGTTTAGTTACAGTTACAAAAGCACAAATAGGTATATATTCAAAATATTCACTTACTACACAGAACCAAAAACGTACTTAATAACAAAGAAAAAGTTCTTTGTCCCAATGTATTATACATTAAAATTGGTCCAAAATACGAGTTCCTTGGTTCAATGAATCTTTGTTCTTACGTTATTTCTTTGATATGTTATGAAGAAAAATGATTAATTAATGACACATACAACTGTTACAATAAGTTAGTCTGTCCTTAGAAGTTTTAAAACAATATCAAGATATATTTTAAAAAATCAGTTTCTTATTGAGATAAAATTATCTAATGGTTTTTTAGATATTACAACACAAGAACTGGAACAAAATTTTAATGAACACGAACAATGAACTGTTCCTTTAAAAAAAACTTTTTAACAAAAAAAAAACCCGACTTCAAAATCACTACAAAGTAAAAAATAATTTTAAATAACTTTTCCCATTCATTTCTTGGTCATATTTTAAAAGCTATTTATACGTGTTATAATATTGGAAATCTTATCATTTTCATTTTTTCTATTTTGTTTTATTATCATCAATATACTAATAGCTTTATGTACATAAAAGCTTTGAAGTCGGCGCTTATCTTACTATGTCGAAATCTTTTTATTTTAATTTTTTCTAATTTGTTTTATCATAAAAATATTATTAACTTTATGAATATAAAAGCTTCTTAGCGATTTTTTTTCTTTCAATTGGCAATTTTTGAGTACGCTGAATGTAGCCAATGTGTTCCATGCATTATTTGTGCAGCTGTTACACACTATGTCATATTCAATATGAGCTTTACAAGCTCACCCAAACCAGTTTAGTGAGAATTTTAATGTGTACAAAGCTTTTAAAATTACTACAGTGTCACCAAGGCACCAAATAGTGCACGGATGGTAAAAGGTCATGATTGTGTGTCAAAGATGAGCGCCGACTTCAAAGCTTTTATGTTAATAAAGCAATTAATATATTGATAATAAAACAAAATAAAAAAAATGAAAATGATAAGATTTCCAATATTATAACACGTATAAATAGCTTTTAAAATATGACCAAGAAATGAATGGGAAAAGTTATTTAAAATTATTTTTTACTTTGTAGTGATTTTGAAGTCGGGTTTTTTTTTTGTTAAAAAGTTTTTATTTCTTCCTTTTTAGATAATATGAAATATTTTATGCAATAGTATTTATTCTTGAGGAAAATTTTAAACATGAAACTTTGTTCTTAACAAATTTGATTTATTAATTCCTGAAAGTTTGTTGGGTATTTTCCATTTCTGCTTCTTTACAATTTGTAGTGCCACGCCCTTTCTCTAATCCCGCCTAATTTATTTACCGTACCATATAATGATTCTACCTACCCCTGTGCCAAATTTCAGTTTCCAAGTATCAATATTAACCGTAATATAGTACTTTCCTTAAAGTGACACATCCTGTGTACAATCCCGCTCACTTTTTTAATGATTCTACCTACTTATCTACCTGCATATATAAGATATTATATATTAATTATTATTATTATATAATATTAATACGCTAGTGTCAATATTAACTAAGATATAGTATTTTTATAATATTGACACGCCCCTTTATTGAATAACGCCCACTTTTTTAGCCGTAATTTGCAGTAACTGTACCTACCCATGTACTACATTTCAACACCCTAGTGTCAATATTATTCGATATATAGTGTGTTTATAATATTGCCACACCCCTTTGTTGAATAACGCCCACTTTATTTACAGTAATTTCCAAAAATTGTGTCTACCCCTGTACTAAATTTCAGTACCCTAGTGTCAATACTATTGGAGATACAGTGTTTTTCCAATATTGCCACACCCCTTTGTCAAACAACGCCCACTTTATTGACTGTAATTTGTAATAGCTATGCCTACCCACGCACTAAATTTCAGAACCCTAGTGTCAATATTATTCGATATATAGTTTGTTTCTAATATTGCCACACCCCTTTGTCGAATAACGCCCACTTTCTTTACAGTAGTTTTTTAAAATTGTGTCTACCCCTGTACTAAATTTCAGTACCCTAGTGTCAATACTATTTGAGATATAGTGTTTTTTTAATTTGACCACACCCCTTTGTCAAATAACGCCCACTTTATTGATCGTTATTTGTAATAATTGTGTCTACCCCAGTGTTTTTACTGCAAATTTCAGTACCCTAGTGTCAATATTAACTGAAATACAGTGTTTTTCTTATATTGACACGCCCCTTTGTCGAATATCGCCCACTTTTTTAAAAAAGGACCTCCGCGTCCATGGTATCTATCTGTTGACAAAAAATTACGGAAATCGGGCAAGTGCTTTAGGAGTTATCGATGTACATACATTTAAAAAAAAAAAAAAAAAAAAAAAAAAAAAAAAAGCGCGGACAAACCAACGAAATTGAGAACCTCCTCCTTTTTGAAGTCGGTTAAAAATATGGTTATGTTTCTGAAAAAGCTGTAGTATGTATATGAACTCTATTGTTATTGCACGTTATTAAAAAAGCCTGCAAAGTCAAAGGGTTAAGACATTCCCGTTGTTAAAGAGCACTATTAGCCAGTATGATCTCAAAAGTCAAATAAGCGTATGACTTTTATACTGACGTCCATTGTCTAAATTTCTTTAGTCCATTTACTGAACAACCCCACAGTTATAATTTGTTCTTTGCAAAATATATTGCAATAACAAAACTATTTAGTCATATTATATCCAGGATATTATTGGTTTAACTAACTTTAAAATTATGGTTTCCCTGTGCTTT
Source organism: Pherbina coryleti (assembly GCA_943735915.1). Taxonomy (NCBI): domain Eukaryota; kingdom Metazoa; phylum Arthropoda; class Insecta; order Diptera; family Sciomyzidae; genus Pherbina; species Pherbina coryleti. Next base: position 4,225,911 of record OX030951.1, read on the forward strand.
TTACTTTTTTCTCTAAACTATAGAATCGCAGAAGTGTAGATAAATGCCAACTTTAGATTTTTTATGGAATTCCTTGGAAAATATATATTTAACCTTTTTTTTATTTTTTTATTTTGTTTTTTGCGAGACTATCCCAACATGGAATGTGAATTTTAAGTGAGGACTATAATAGTCGAATTCACTACATAAATTCCTTGATTATGTCGCTATACAATTTACTTCGTTGATTTTTAAAAAGTATCCTTCTTCATAATTGTGTTGTGAGCTGTCCGGTGAACATAAACTGCAAGATAACTTTGCAAGATTACGAAAAATTGATATATAGTGTACTACGTAATTGAACACGGGAGTTCGAATGAGTAAATCCTCTGTTTATTCAATAACAATTTTTTTTAATGTAGAAATGGAAAGTAATGACAGTAACTGTCCAAACTTCTTATCTCTATTTCAGGAGCTTCTTGGATATAGTTCAGTATATTTTTGATCTCCTCCTCATTCCAATCTTTACCGGGTTTCTCCCCTTTATATATCTTTTTTTTGCCTTTATTTTTTTGCCCAATCAGCTGTTAGTTTGCAATTCAGCATTGCATTCATATAGTAAATAAAAGCTGTGGGTTTTTAGTGTTGCATATTTGCAAAAGTGTAGCAAGCAAATCTCTGTATATTTTGTTAGTGTCGAGTAAACATATACTTTACCGATTTGTAAATACTATGATGCAAGTCCATTTGTACAAGATTGTGAATTGCCCAATTGTTAGCATATTTTTACTTTTGGTTTAGTTGTGGAGCAAATATGTAACAAATTAAAATGAACGCAGTAAAGCTATTCATGATCCGCTCTGTTGCAATTGCAATTGCTTTTTTTTTTGCCATGGATAATACTATAAAAGTACTTACTCAAGTTTACTTTGCGACACTGGAATAAAACATATAATTATGGTCTTACTCAGGTTTACTTTACAATACTGGAATACTCAGGTTTACTTTGCTATACTGGAATACTCAGCATTACTTTGCAATACTGGATTAAAAAATACAGTTACTCAATCAGTTAATCAATCACAGCCGGCCGTTACGAGTATGTCACAAACATTTTACTTACCTCTTATTCAAATATTTCTTTAAAATCAGGTACACATTTGCATTTTTGCTATAGCTTTTTCGTTCTGATAGTATTTTTTGCTCTTGATTCCAATTTCCAAAATGCTTTAGCACTACAAAACATTTTTAGTATTTTTTTCAATTATATTTGAAGTGCGAGTATTTGCAATAGCATGGGAGCATATTGCAAACATATGCAATATATTTTCGGTCTAGCATTTATGCAAAAACAAAGCAAATAAAAATTATAACATTTTGAACAGAGATTGCAAGAGGTGCAAAAATATTTTTGTCATCAAAAAAAAGCACATCAAATAATGCAAATATTTCCAACTTTTATGAAGCTTAACTCTTTGCATCAGATCGCAAACAGCCCTAATTATTTGTTACAAGTAATTATAAAAAAAACAATTGTAAGATGATTTTATGTACAAAAAAAAAAATCACTAAAACAACAACTATAATAAAGACTGAAGGCCGGCAGGCGGATAATTTACAAGACCGGAATATAAATAGGATAGGTTTTCAGAATCTATTTTCAGGTAAAATAATGAAGCCAAATAAATCAAGCAGTGGAAATTTTTACATAAATATTAGGCTTTATAAGAAGGCGTCGTCTACCATGACTTCTGCTAAAGGTGTCTTTTTATCATCAAAACAGAATAAAGAGATTCTTCATCTAACTTAAAACAACTTCACTTATATTTAATCCTTAAGTTATAAATAAAAGTTTTATTAATTTTTTAGATACGTATCGATAAAAAATAAATTTGCTTTAAATTAAAATCAATTAAAAAAATAAATTGTATGAAAATCGACGTTAAAAGAATTCAAAAATAGGAGATATGAGTTAATCTCGAGAAGTTCGTAGAAGTTCATATTCTTGGCTATCAATATATCTGATCATAATTGTTAAATGTTAGGAAATTTTGGTAGTTCTGCACTAATTTTTCTATCGACAGGGCTGATTGTCGGGTACCAATTCTAGCATAAATTTAATTTTAAGGTTTGATCATTTAACTCTTCATTTGATTTTATTTATTTCCTTTTTTGTGCTAAGTCTTCCATCTGAGCGTTGCCATATCATTACGAAAAAAATACTTCAAGAAATACAGCTCATGCGTGAATGTGTAACAAACATGAATACGATAAGACTCACAATGAATTACAGAAAACGCCGCCCAAACCAAAAAATGTGGTCGCCAGGAGATTAAGGATATAAATATACATAGTATCAACAGTCTTCAAAGGATACGACGTATGCCACTTAATGCCTAGGAGTGTTGAGCGAGAAGTTACAACAAATTGGTTCGTGTTAAATGCAATGTTTTTACGACGCGCTCACTCACACTCAAAGGCACTCGAGTAATGTGCTTGCGTGAGTATGTGTGTGAGTATCTCAAGTGAATGATGCGTCCTCTAAGAATACTTCAAAACGACTTTCTTAGTCTTAACGTAGGCGGAGAATCCAATGAAAGGGTTTACAAGATGTTTTTATTATTATGATTACAACAGAAAGGGTTAATTTATAATATTTGTATGTGAAAGTGTAATATGTGTGTATGTGTGTGTGTGTGTTCGAATATGTTATGTGTAGAATTTTTAATTAGGCATTTTATTGTTGCCAGCTACTTGTTAAGACTTAAGACAGTGTTGCTTGTCTCTTAGGACTCAGAGTGTGAGTTATGGAAAAATTGCTCATTTGAAATGCGAAACATCTTCCAGAATGTTGCTGTTTTGTTTTTCCTCTTATTTTGGCGAATATGGATTAATTAAAATTTCAAAGAAAAGTAGCATGGGTAACTTTGTTTTACGAAAAACAAGAATTCTTGTATTTTATGCAAATTTTGGAATTTCTTTAAATTGCTCATGAATGATTGAATGAATGAATGAATTTGCGCTGCCATGCTTAGCCTTATTTTCTTTGACGTTGGAGTTATCCTGGAATTTTATTGCACACCTTGTAGGCAATGTACCATAACAAACGTAACGACTCGGTTGCCCGCCGTAACACATTCGTGCCCGTTCATTTATCGCTAACGCTACCCCTAGCGGAAAATTTCACGTCGTTGCCACCGCTCGCTGAAGCGTATCACCGAGCACGAGCAAATGTTTGTCACCCGGGTCTGTTGTGGGTTTGTCCGCATGTCCAGCGCCAGTGCCGCCAGGAGCGTTCATTGCATTTCATTTCATTCAGTTCTTCTGTGTTTTCAGCTTAATTGGTTGCCACAATGTGGAATAAATTGAGCGGAAAATTACTTTATATACTCCGTGACATGAAGTTACCTTCGCCATTTTAGAATTCATTTCATTTTCTGCTTTGTTATCCATTTTAATTTAAAAGTATGCAATTTTTTTTGTATTGCACATTAGCTGCATCTGTTCAAGCGTTGAATCATGTATTTTCACTCTTTTCTACCGAACTGCACAGTGACCACCAAATTGATGTGAATTTTTTTCAAGACAGTTTTTCGAGCCATGCTTAGTCTCCGGTGCTTGACATTTTTTTAAGACTTGCTTGATGACTTTGCCTGGAATCGGACTCGTATTGGCTGGTTGTATGTCATAGAAGTGATATTTTAAGGAGAAATCGCCCAAAAAAAATAATGAAAAATCACCCAATTTTTTTCCATACGAATTTGGGTAATTTTTCATATGAAAAACACCCAAAAAAATTGGGCGATTTAGCATTTTTGTTGGGTAAAATTTCGTTTTTTGCTTTTGGGCGAAATTTCACCCAAATATATAGGGCGAAATTTCACTTTTCGTTTTTGGGTGATTTTTCGTTTTCTTTGGGTGATCTTTCGTTTTCAATATTAAACCTTAAATGCACAAGGACCCCGATTTTTACCGAAAAAAATATATTTTATGTAAAATTGAGTAAAAATAAAAACTGCGTTTTTAGTTTTGAAAATTTTTTTTAGTTTTCTATTTAGATCGAAAATTCATTTAGTTTTAGATCGAAATTTTTTCGATCACTAAAGGACATGTTTTGAAAGCAGTCAGTATTTTTTCCTAATCAAAAATATTTATCTGTTCCTAGAAGTTAAACTGTTAAAAATAGTGTTTATTTAGTTAAAAAAAAATTTTTTTTTGACTTTGTACATAATTTTTTAAAAAAGTAGGCAGTTATGGACAGTCGGTAGTTGTGGACACCCCTGTGTAACTTTTGACACAGAGCAGATTTGAGAGATCTGACAAATTTCATGTGTGCGCTATAGTAGCACGATGTTTTTGTGCCAAATACAAAAGTGAACAGACGTGTGTGCTTTGTGCTGCAAACAAATTATTTTTTTTACCTCGAAAAAAATCACAAAAGTTGTTTTGAACGTTTTTTAAAGTGTCACCGTGTGAAGTGTGTTAAGTGAGAAGGTGAGTGCAATGGATTTTTTTACGTGGAATTTAGTTTTCTTTCAGATTCAACACCGGGTTCGGACACAATCTACACAACAAAAATTTTTTTCATATGATTTCAAAATGGCTGCTCAAGGGAGTTGTGGACACTTGAATGTCGGGTGTTGTGGACACCCAATTTTTTTTTGACAAATCGTGAAATATTGATCGTTGATGTCAATATAAATTATTTTGATAGTGTTTTTATGCATTTTTTCGATGTTTTTAGTCATGTCGTCGAGGAAAAATTAAAAAAAATCGTCCGATCCAACGGGAATCGATTTTAATGCGCTGACAAATGCCATTAAACGATGCTTGGTGGAAAAGCAATCCGTAAAACCTACTGCTGCGGCGTTTGCTATTCCACGAACCTCTCTCATACGCTACCTGAAGAAAGTGGAAGAGAAGTTCGATGACATTGAAGCCGTTGACGATGTTGCTTTGTCGGAATTTGTGCGTAGATGTAGCCAACGCGTGCCATCGAATCAGGTATACTGATGTTTTTGCACTTTCTTCAGATAGTGTTGAAGAGTGCTGATTAATTATTTCCATTTTTTTTCATTATTTAGGTCTTTTCGCCGGATCAGGAAGAGGACTTGGTCACATACGTGTTGAAATGTGCCAGTCATTACTACGGCCTCAGCATAAACGAATTGCGTCAGTTCGTCACATGCGCAAATTGTGCTTCTGACGTGGAATGATGCCCTCTCTCGTTATTATTTTTGCCATTGATGGCCTTTAAAATTAATAAACTTTCATTATTGATTAATTTCATTGCGTTTAACTTCATACTTTTTATATTTTAGCTCATTTTACAAAGGTGTCCACAACCCCCCACCAAAAAAAAATATAGCAAAAATGACCATTTCACAAAAAATTTGATAATTTTTTTTCAATGAGAGATATCAATGTAATTCTTTCAAAACTAGTTAGCTGAGGTTTCTAGCTTTCTATTATTATGCATATGTCCGCATAATATGCCCCAGGTAAAAAGATATGATTGAAAAACAAAACTATGTCCACAACTGCCTACCTTCCCCTATGACAAATAGAAGTAAAAACTATATTTTTATTTAAGACTTATATTATTCTAAATAATATAGAACCAAATTGAAAAAAATCAAACCAAAAATATAGCCGTTAGCCAAAGTACACGGTGCATTTAAGGGTTAAATAAGAAACGTCAATCAGTTCTTAAAGATAACGGTATTTAAAGTAAAAGCAGCGGTTCTTCTTTGCTTGCGTTTGCTTGGTCAAGTCAAAGGAAATATTTAGTACCGCGCCCGCGCATCGCGACGCGGCGGATCGCGCGTATCGCAGAGCGGCGGATTACGCGTAGTGCGACGGATCGCACGCGCCACCCGTCGCCCCGCCCTGCTCCCCCCTACCACCTCCGCCGTCATTTTTTTTTTTGAAATTTTTTGATAACCAAAGAAACTTGTTGTTTTGAAAAAGAATCACTATTTTTCCCTTGTACGAAATGTTTTTATAGATTTTGAAGTATGAGATTATATAAAATTAAAATTAATTAAATTTTTAAATTTAACGCACTTCCTACATAAATAGTATTATAATATAATATCTACATAAAAAGAATTTATATCATCAAATGATTGAATTCAAATAGACTTAAAAAAAAAAATACTGGCCTTGAAAATGCTCATTTCGTACAAGGGAATTTCGTATATCGTGTGGGAACACAATGTAAAATATTGGACGATTTTTCATTTTTTGGGTGAATTTTTGTTTTTGTTTTTGGGTAATTTTTCCAAAAATTTTTGGGCTTTTTTTCGTTTTCTTGGGTAAAATTTCGTTTTTTCGTTTTGGGCGATTTTTCATAAATTTTTGGGTCATTTTTCATTTGGGTGATTTTTCCTTTTTTTTTTTGGGCGATTTTTTTTTGGGCGATTTTCCAGAGAGCCATATTTTAAACATTGTTTAAGAAATAATAATGAGAGAATTTAGAGATTTTTCTAAAAACATTACACAGTGTGACGAAATCGACCAAAAAAAAAAGCACAATCAAACTTTATAGAAATTCTTAAAGACGGACATGTTGTGAGTCCATCGCACCTGGTCTGACCTCTCAATGTCGTCACAATTTTTTTTAATTCGTTTTTAAAGTTGAAGGGTTCCATTTTTGTTGCGACGACGTTTATTGAATTTTTACAGCTATTTACCTTGTTGGAAATGAAAAAAAAAATTCCACTTCTTTTCAGTAGAATTTCACGTAGAATAAGGCTGTGTAAAAATAAATACGATAAAATACAAAATGAAGCGTGTAGCGAAGCAAATTCCTTAATTTTTATTTAATTTCATAAAAAAAATTAGTGTTTCTATTAAGTTAAATGATATAATGCTGCATTAATTACATATTTTTTCACAAAAGATCATTGCGCGTCAAAATACCTTTGCATTGAATCCAAAACCATCAATATCGGTTTAGAATTGGCAAAATGGCTGCAGTTTTAACGTCTTTTTTTTTTGTCAGAAAACACTGACTCCCATGTATATGTTGCTATCGTTCAAAGTGCTGTTATTTTGTCAAATCTTAACCGATTTTGGACATCTTTAACTCATTGGAAAAAAATATGATGAGTAACATACATCTACAACATTGCAATATAGATCTTTAAAAAATATAAAAGTTACTATGGAACGAATAAACATATTTTTATTTTCAACAGAATTGTTATATGAATGAATGTGTACGAGTGTATAAAAAAAGTAAGATCCACACCATATAATCTGAAGCATATTTTTAAGAAAATTTCGAAAAAAAACAATTGGTTTTTCGCAAACGTTTAAGTCTTTCTTCATATCTACGGCATTTACAGACCTATCTTGTCCAAGAATGATATATCAATGTTTCTATTTCGAGGCGTCAAAATTTTTTGCTCTAAAAGACATTGGGGTCGAGGACCCTTTTCTAGTACTTACCAGATTTCAACTTTAACAACATGAATTAAAAAAACAAATGTCAAATCAAAAAAAGTCTTTGAGCCGTTGCCCAAAACCTTGATGGCCCTCAATTCAATTTCTATTTGCATTTTTTTATCTTTTAAATAAAACACAGAACTTTATTAGTGGGAAAGCTTTTGCTAAAAAGTCACTTTAATTATTTTAATAGCCTATTTTTCACATATAAAAAAGTAAGTGCTAGAACGGGGTGATTGATCTCAATAACCTTTAGGGCAAAAACGTTGGACTTCTCGAAATAAAAACATTTATATATCTTTCTTTAATGGCGTTTTCTTTTCTTGGCAAAAAATTCTGGCCTCTGAGAGTGCAGAATATTTTACATTTTGACCTGCACTCAAAAGATGTTGAACTGTTCTTAGTCGAGAAAAGATCAGAAAAATGGCACATTTTTTCAATGATGTTGTGTTGGCTGTACTGTGCTTACTTTTGAGAACAATTTTTATAATATTTATTTTGTCATCCGTGAAAAAGCTCAAATTTTAATGAAATGTCAATGATAACATTTAATATTTTCCTAACATGTCACTTTTTTTGTTCATTCAGTTGGTAACATTTGAGGGCAGAATTTAAAATCGTCGATCTTCAGAGTGAAAAATTCTGTATTTTTTCTACTTTCGAGGTCAATATTGTCAAGAAAAGAACTCGATTTAATTTACAGGTCAGAATTTTTTTGAGAAAAAAGCACATAAAGGGCAGAAAAAATGCAGAATTTTTTTGAGAAAAGTAAACGCCATAAGATAGGATTGTAAATGCCGAAGATAAACTTAAATGATCGACAATTTTTTTTCAAAATTTTCTTACAAAAATGTTTCAGATTATATGGTGTGCAGTGTACTTTTTTTTATACACTCGTACACATTCATTCATATAAGAATTTTGTTGAAAATAAAAATATGTTTATTCGTTCCATAGTTACTTTTATATTTTTTAAAGATCTATATTGCAATGTTCTAGATGTATGTTACTCATCATATTTTCTTTCCAATGAGTTAAAGATGTCCAAAATCGGTTAAGATTTGACAAAATAACAGCACTTTGTACGATAGCAACATATACATGGGAGTCAGTGTTTTCTGACAAAAAAAAAAGACGTTAAAACTGCAGCCATTTTGCCAATTCTCAACCGATGTTGATGGTTTTGGATTCAATGCAAAGGTATTTTGACGCGCAATGATCTTTTGTGAAAAAAATATGTAATTAATGCAGCATTATATCATTTAAATTAATAGAAACACTAATTTTTTTTATGAAATTAAATAAAAATTAAGGAATTTGCTTTGCTACATGCTTCATTTTGTATTTTATCGTATTTATTTTTACACAGCCTTATTCTACGTGAAATTCTACTGAAAAGAAGTGGAATTTTTTTTTTCATTTCCAACAAGGTAAATAGCTGTAAAAATTCAATAAACGTCGTCGCAACAAAAATGGAACCCTTCAACTTTAAAAACGAATTAAAAAAAATTGTGACGACATTGAGAGGTCAGACCAGGTGCGATGGACTCACAACATGTCCGTCTTTAAGAATTTCCATAAAGTTTTGTTGTGCTTTTTTAGTCGTCACACTGTGTTATTATTAGTTGTATAGTTATAACATCATTATTACTAAGAACAATTATTATTACGTGTTGTACCAAAATTCCTTTGCAATGCAATTCGTTCTTTTCATAAATAAAATTATCAAAAGAAATTATATAAAACTATATAAAAAAAAAAAAATGGAAAACAGAAAAGGCCACCGTAGATTGGTTTACAAAATATTTCTGAAAAATCTATTCCTCATAGAATCACAGAAACACCAATTTGAAATCAGAGCATAAAACAGTAAAAGATATATTTTTAAAGGTGCCTACGAAAACTTTACTGTACTACCAGAAACTACGAAAACTTTTATGCTTTTCGTCTAAGGTTTCTTACATCACGATGATTCCTCGGGGGTTTTCAGAGTCACTTATTAAAAATTTTCAGAGTCAAAAACAGGGCGGACTCATTACCGGTAAATATTTTTATAATTCGTTTGGAATTACGAATATTCAAATTCTGATTTTAGCTTTGTGATAAGCTACCCTAAAAGCCTCTGAGTAACTGAGAAAATGATAAAGCTTTAGAAAAAATAATGATTTTTTTCGAAAACATACCCATTTCTAAAATTTTACTAATAAATTACAACAATTTCACGATAGTTTTTGAAAATTAAAAATTCTTATAAATTTTTTTATTACCCTTTCCTCAGAGTTACGAGTAAAAAATAAGTTCTTCACGGAGAGAAATAATATTCTCGTACTAAGCAAATATTCTGTTTGATTTAAGAAAATTTAAAATTAAGCCTCATTTGTTCAAATTAAGTACAAAAAAGTAAAATTAAGGAAAATAAATTTGAAATAAGCATTTATTAAGTAAAGTAATATTAAGTAAAATTAATGATTACTTGTAACAAGAATAAAATACTTAATTCTAGAACATGGAACAAGACTTCAAATAAGAAAATACTTTCTTAATTTAAGCAATAGCAGCAAATTTTTTACTTGAATCAAGCAAATTTCTCTCACTTCAACTTATTTTGACTGCTTATAATTCACAACATGTTCACATGAAAAAATGTTTAAGATGGTGCGGATTGACAAACTATGGCATGATTCAAAGGCGCAGTGTCTTATCTGTTACTTTACTTGGAAACATGTAAGCGTCTACAAGATATATTTAGTATATTTAAGTAGTTTTTTATAATCGGTTATCCTACATCTTTGCTGAAAGTTTTTCAATAAAATAGGAAAATTAAGTTTCTAGTATCAAGCAAAACATTCTAGTATTCAGAATATTGTTTACTTGAATCAAGCAAGTTGTTCTACTTTTCAATAAATTCGTTATTTGAATCAAGCAAACTGTTTTCAATTCAAGGAAAAACAATTTCTCAAATCAAGCAAACTATTCTAGTTTTCTGCAATTTGTTATTTGAATCAAGCAAATTTTTCTTACTTCAAGTAAATATTAGTCTTGAATATAGAAAAAATATTCTTGAGTTTTAAGCAAATGTTTCTTGAATTAAGCGTTGTTTTTTTAATATCATGTGTTTTAAATTTGCTCAATTCTAGTGAAATAATGCTTGAATTGAGAAATTTAAGCTTGAGTGTAAACTGAGTGTGACTGATTATTTGCTTGATTCAAGCATAGAATGCTTAATTTTTTTCCCTCCATATTAAGACCACTCAAAAAACAAAAAAAAGTTTTTTTATCAAAACTAGTTTTTTCAACTAGTTCAAAACTAGTTCAACTCGTAGGCCTCAACTCTTAGTTTATACTGGACTGATTTAAGAAAATAAATAAACATTAGACGTTTTGTTTATGCTCGGTTATGCTCTCTTCATCCCTTTGCCGTTATTCCTAATTCCTTATATATCTTTATTTGGCTTAAATTTTACACTGTACGGAAATGTCCGGTAATTTTCGCATAGATTTTTGCAATGTGTGTGGACTGAGGACTGTTTATGAATATTTTACTTTTAACAGGCCTTAAATAATGCAACCAAGTGAGACCCAGATGGGTGAGGACGCAGATCTACTAGATTTTCATATATCTGGGTATCAGTTGCTATCATTGTTTTCCCTGCATAAAAGCATTGCTTTTTTATAAGAATATATGTGGCGCATCAGTGCGAGCGGGATCTGAGCGTTACCGATTCGGATTTCTGCTTCTTGTGGGTGAAGTCTAGAGTTCACTCTCACTTGATGCACTTCTGCTACACTAAGGGAAATAACGCATATTAGCATTATCCACGCCTGAGCATAAATTTTATTCAAATATTTACGTGGATAAATCCAATGTTTTCCTTACAACTCGTTTTTTTTCCCGTATTTGAATTTTATTTATACCACACACGTGCACACATATTCCATACAAGCAAGCAGTAACAGCATCGCACACGTACACACATACTCCGACAAGCAGCAACAGCATCGCACTCTGTTCCTGCAGTTTATTTCTTGCATTTGCAGTTCTTATAGTTCTCATTTAGTTATTGTTGCAAGAGTAATATAGTATGCATGTTTGGCAAAGAAATGAAATTATGTAGAGTGGAGTAACAACTCGGTATTTTCTCAAGAACATCTTGAACCGGTTGTCATTTACCTGCATAATTTGCTTCTACCTACATATATTTTGGACATTACTTTTTCGTTCTCTATTTTATACTATGTTTGACAGTTGGTGCAATATTAGGGCACCAACTGTCAAAAATAGTATAAATTAGAGAACGAAAAAAGTAAAGCGAGAATAAATTATACAGGCAATGGCATTTGATGAACGCAATATGAAGAAAATAATACCATAAAACTATTAATAACATATTCAATTTAAATATGTTTTTTAAAATTCAATATTTTTATATAAATTTTCTTTAAATGTGATAGTTTATTTTCAAATAGTAAATATTTAAAAGATATTTTAAAAAAATTCGTGCATAGTTTTAATATATTTTTTATGAATTCTGTTTAAATATTTAAATATTTAATTTAATTAAAAAAGTATTCAAATAAATTTTAAATATTTACGTAGTCGATTTATTCAAATGCATTATTGGTGCAAAAATGACTCGCTTTTTGGATAAATTAAAAATGTTTTTGGATAAATTTAATATTTTTTTCCCTTAGTATACGTCTACAAAATTAAGGGAGAAGCCCATTTTTAACAAATTGGACTCTCTGTCTGATTTGATAACGCACATTTTGGAGTTGTTCCCCGTTAGCAAAATTGTTATTGCCAACGATAATATAATAATATTTAGTTTTTATCTGAATCGAATCAACTGATTTAACTAGTGAAGGAACTAACTTTCTTTTCTAGAGTTGGTCTGCAAAGCCATAAAGTCCTACTACTATTTTCTGAGTTCGCATCATGAAAAATATGATGTGAGTGTCCACGCACCTCTTGGTAATTCGGACCACTGTACAATATCCGCTACTTTTTCATATTCTAACCTATACACTTCTACGCCAGAGGGCCCAAAGCGAATCGCTTGGTTTTATGGCAGAGCAAATTAGATTGATGTAAAAATGTTTACCGTAATTTGAAATAAAAATAATGTTTCGCTGACAGAAATGTAAATGGCGTGCCTCTTATGGGCATGGAAATTATTTAATTGAGCTTGTGATTTTTCATACCCACTAAAATGGGAAGCATTCGGCCAAAATACTACTCCTGGTTTAATGAGACTTGTAAGATTTCAGTCAGATCCAAAGAATTGTCTTCGCTGTAGTGGCTTGGATTCGCTGTAATGCGGCTTGAATTCGCTGTAATGCAGTTTTAAAACCCAAAAAGTTTCTCTCCGAAACTCGCATTTGAGAACAGGTTCTTCTCTGCCCCAAAGGGAGCAAAAACTTTTGGTCATTCGGCTAAATAGTTAAAAATCAGACATCTTCTTCTATTCCTACTCTTATAAGGATGACGAAGTCTTCACTGACTCTGATGAAATATACCTGTTGGTCAGATTGTTAGCGCAAAATTCCTCAATCCCGGCTATCAATCAACCACCTCACTCTATAGAAAAAATCTTCTTCGATGCAATATATTTTTGAACGAGAACAGTTTAAATACTCTTTGTAGGATTTGACATAAATAAATCGTCTAGTCCTAATAGTACACCAAAAGTCCTGATAGTTCAAATTTTTCTTAAGTATCTTTATATGAGTACTTCACATCATAATTTAAATTAACTCGAATTAGTCTGAATTACACCGAAAACTCCTTCATTCGCAAGCACGTCTCAAAAAGGGTTCGAAACTTTAAAACATCCATCCCCAACCGCCTGATGATGCTTTGGGAGTTCCAACAATTTGCGCTTCATTTGACTCATTTGTATGCGTGGATTGCAATTCAAAGAATTATTAATCTTATCCGCCTTTTTGGCAACAACTTAATTAAGCGGATGTAAAACTTTTGAAGCAGCATTTTAGGCAGTTGCATATGTGAGGAGGGAAATGTATGCATGTGTTACACGTTTTAGTGCGTGTTTATGGATGAGTGTGTGCGTCTGTGTTAATGATGAGTACAGAAGTGAATAAAAACCGGTAGCAGGATATGAAAGGCAGGAAGGAAGGAAAAGGTGTGTGTTGAAATTTTTGACAGAAGATTTTCAGAACAGAGGCTAATGTAGATGGTGATAATTATATAGACACTTCAGAGGCGCAAGGCATGCATTCAAATTTACTGTGAATTATAAATATTAAGACTAAGAGCTCTTAAAATTATTAACTTTGACAAGCAATGGCAAAATTGTATAATTTTTTTTTTATATATACATGAGCTTGGAAAAGCATCACAAAGTTGTGTGAAAGTAAGCAGTTAGCAATCTCTTGTCGCTTTTGCTGCAACAAACCACAGTGAAATTGCTTACGTATAGAATGAAATTTTAAGCATTTCGAAAAATATTTTATCTGAATAAAAACAAACAATTTATGCATTACTTTGCATTATTTGCTAAACAATGAGTTTTGCGCGCCTCAAACTATGCCTCAAATAATTCGTGCGCTGCTTGCTGTTCTGTGTAGCTGACGCTGCTGTTCTTGGGGTTGACCACAAACAGTTTAACGAGTTTTCCCCAGCGCATTGGTTTACGTTGCCATTTCTATACAATTTTAAAGCGTGCCCCGCCCCGCATTCGCGTTGGTTAAATTTCTGCAAATAATGCAGTGATTTTGCAATTTTTGTAATTTTATGTGAGTTTCTCAAATCTTTTTTTTTATTGTTGTTCTTTTCTTTTATTTCCTGTTCCTGTGTTATTTTTGTCCAACTTGTCCAACATCAAACCATAACAATTTTGCTGTTCAGCTCGTTGTTGTTCTCTGGCGACCACAAACAAGCATTCGGCATGGTTACGAATTTCAGCAGCAGAAAGTACTCGCCGTCAAATTTTTGTGCAAACATTTTTGCGAAAAGGTGTTAACGAACATTTTTTGCAATTGCGGTTAAGTGCGGCACAAAGAGCCAAACAAATTTGGTTGAGTTTCATAAAAAAAAAACTTGAAAAAAATTATTGTTCATTTGAAACTGTTGAGTTTGAAGCCGAAAAATCTGATTGACAGTTTAAATTCAGCTAAATTGTATAGCAAAGACGTCTTATTAGATAGGTAAGTTTCGTAAATAGATCACTTTTCCAAGATGTAATGGAATTAATGAGATAAAATTCGACATACATTTTATTTAGTATTTTTCTAAAAACCTTGTCTTGTGAAATGATGTACATTCAGAATTCATTACGAAAATATTTTGGACAGAAAACAAAAAAATATTTCATAAAAATATAATTTCTACCAGCCTTCTAAACAGTCAAAATAAAATCAAAGAAGTTGTTGGTGTTTTTCATGTCAAAAGCATAGAAACATAAAACAAAACTCCCGGGCAAGACCGTTGGGAATATGAGTGATTTCAACCGCACAGCTTTATTGATAATGCAAATGTTCACACTCACGCACACTCAGTTGGAGCGCATTTAAAGTTGCACACATATCTACTCACAAACACACTCAGCTGCAGAGCACAACTGCACAAATGAAAAAAAGAAAAAAAAATCCGTTTCCATTGATTAGCCAAAAATGGCAAAATATTATTTTTACTGGTGTTTTATGCAATCTGTACAAAGTACACACACACACACACCGAGACACAGCCATAGAGAAACCAGCAAAACCAATACATAGCCAATTGGTAGCAAATTGCATAAATTTACTTATGTATTTAAATGCGCGCCATCTAGCGGCTATTTGGTTGAGTGCTTGTTTGAATGTGTTGGCTTGTGTATGTATGTATGCGTGTGTTTGTTCCGTGAAATGGAATTAAGTTCGCTTCTTTGTGTGAGTGTGAGTGCAATAGTGCAACAACAACTGCAACTAATCCAATATATTCTATTTACACAGCAAAACTATAGCACACACACACACACACACACATAAGCTCTTAGGTTGTGTGTTTGTGCAAGTGTGTTAGTATTTGGGTGTTTGTCCAATATGCGTGCATTAAAATTAATTAGATTCGAGGGAGTAATTCCAATGTTTACCACAGGAATTAATTGATTCAAATCAATATTCGAAAATTTCGTCTCAAACACATTGAGAATATATTTGATTTGAATTTGAAAATGTTCGCTAACAAATCAATACAGCAATTTAAAAATAACATATTAATCGGAAAAAAAAAATTATTTTAAAATCTAACAAAACAAGTGGGCGCACATTAAGTTCAAGCACATCTTCACACAACACAAATTTCTTAAAAAATCAATCATTAAAATGAAACTTAAAAGGACAACATACAAAAAGAACCTGTTTCTACCCTTTATATTGTTGAGACTTAATAGTTTTTATGCGCTAAATATTTTGAATGCTTAAAGCAAGGGGTGTCTGTGTCGTGGACACACCCGTAGGTTTTGACGTGACAGTGTTTCTTTATCCTTGTCCTTATTCTTGTCCCAATCCTTTCCTTTGTTCTCAAACCCATCCACATCCTTCCGTTATTCTTATATTTGTTCTTATAATTTTCCCAGTTAATTTCCAAACTCTTGTTTTAATCCATGTCCATATTCTAGAGTAATCCTTGTCCAAATCCCTTTCCTAGTTTGGAGTGTCTAAGTCCTTGTTATAATCCATATCCTAATTCTTATTAAAATCTCTTTTCAGGTTCCATAGTCCGGTTCCATTGTATTATTTTGTTGTTTGTGAGCAGTGTTGGTTACCACGAAAAAACTTTTGAAATCATAACTTTTGTTTTTAGCTTGTCGGAACTTCGTTATATTTTTGTTGTTGTTGTTGTTGTTGTTGTTGTTGTTGCTTTTACTTTTACTTTTACTTTTGCTTTTGCTGTTGCTTTTGCTTTTACTTTTGCTTTTCCTGCTGCTTTTGCTTTTGCTTTTTCTTTTGCTTTTGCTTTTGCTTTGCTTTTGCTTTTGCTTTTGCTTTTGCTTTTGCTTTTGCTTTTGCTTTTGCTTTTGCTTTTGCTTTTGCTTTTGCTTTTGCTTTTGCTTTTGCTTTTGCTTTTGCTTTTTCTTTTGCTTTTGCTTTTGCTTTTGCTTTTGCTTTTGCTTATAACGCCGTTCATTTTTTTTATTTATCATGTGCTCGAAGACCTCATCTTTATTTTCGTTCCATAAAATTTACCATGCAACGTTTTTTTATTGTTATAACATTTTTAATACATTATGTGGTTGCCACAATGAATTCATGACGATAAGATTTTTTTATATTTTGATTGTGAGGCGTAATAACAACGCATCTATGCTGTTGTAAAATAAAATGTACTGTAGCACGTCTTCTGAGTAAGTAACTATTCCATGCAACGATGTTGAATTTCTGTTACATAAGCTGCTATCTTCACGACCTGGCGACGTCAGAATTTTTTTTAATTTTTGCCATAAGGCCAAGTATAAATCCTTCATTTTCCTTTTTAAATATTTACCGTAGCTTATATACTCACCGAGTAATAATTCAATGCAACGTCGTTGGATAAATGTTGCATTTTTGTTTTTGTTTGTTTTAATAATGAATTCAAAGAATTAACCTTTACAGTCATGCTGTTATTTTAGTCATAGCCCCTATACTCAGGGTAACAATTCAATGCAAAGCCGATGCATTTTGTAAAAATGCCTTTTTCAACTATTTTGGAAACTTGCGCGGTAAAAAATAACTTGGCTAACAACTTCTTTCCAAACAATGCAAGTTTCAAGATCACCTGATTAATATTTTGAGATGTGTCTTAACTGCCCCAGTTCACGTTGAAATAAAAACGATAGCAAAAATTAGCAAATGTAATGATTTATAACTATTTACCCGACGCAAAAAGATTTTAATTTTCACTAGAGAAAAAAGTGTAACCCAATGGTCAAATATGGTTGAATTGCAATATACAGAGCTGTTGTTGTTTTCTTCATAAATATACTTGGCCTTGAGCTCAACAATTGGCCTGAACGGTTGAGAATGGTTAAAATCCGAAAACAGGCATGATTAGTAAAAATTTACCCAACAGATTTGATAAGAAAAAAGAAACAGTAGTTTCGACTATGTCGTAACACAAAACGTAGAATTATTCAATTCGCTTTTGATGACATCTTTTTTAAAAATATTTATTCCATACACCGGAGCATATGATCTTTAAGAGAGTGCCGGAGAGGATTAATATGTATCACCAACCTCTTTTGCAAAAGGAACATTTTTGCCTTTGACACCTATTTCTTAGGGGGGCTGCCTACTCCTTAGGGGGGCTCCCATACAAATTTTATGGTTTTGTCGATAAAACCGGAAACTGTCCATAAATAGGTAGAAAACTTAAGCAAGCAAACAAAATTTGTTCAATGCTACCAAGTTCAACAACCCATGAGTCAAAATTTCACTGTCGGTAATATGCCCGGATATTTAATTCGCTGCGGAATTTTGACATTTCAATAACAGATTCTGTTAAAAAAGCATGTCCCTCAAAATTACTCAGTATTTCTGGGCTACGCGAGTCTGTTAAAAACAACATGCCCCCAAAAGTATGCTTTTTTTTAATTATAAGATTTATGTCTTCACGCTAGATGGTGCTGTCTTCGCCGTCGAAAAAACCGGAAGCCGTCGGTAAATAGGTAGCAAGTTTAAGCAAACAAAAACATCAAATGTTGGCTTTATATTTCATGTAATTGTATAAAATTTATATAAGTTAGAGAGTTCTAACATGAATTTTTGCCCCATTGAGGATCAAGCAGACCAACAAGTGCTAACATCAACATTGTACGATCAGTACTTTAGGCCCACCAAAGACTCAAAAAGTGATATAAATACTGACACCTGATCACTATCAACCACCCTACTTACCGCCGAGAATGACGTATTCTACGTCAAAATATTTTCCCATGGTAGATAATGGGTTAAATGCAGTAGACCCGCCACTCAGGTTAACCGTCAAACTAATCGTTGTCAGTCAGTCAGTCAGTCAGTCACTTTGTCATATGAAGATCGCGCTTGACCCTTAGGCGTTGCTTCGTGAGGATCACATAACGATCAATCGACACATATAACATCTCTGTTAGAAGGATCAGGTCTTGGACAATCTGACTTCGCTAAGTTTTTCCAACTGACGCCAACAAACGTATAACAGAAATGTCTGACGCAAATTCTTTGACGAGCCCGAAACCGATCGACGGTTGTGAGCGCCAGATAAGTAAGTAAATAAGATATTCAAGGAACACGTACACATCGCTCGTTTTCTGCAATAACGTTACAACTCAAAAAACTAGATTTTTCAGGAGAAGCATTTTAAGTTTTGAACAGACAAAGGAAATTTAATCACCATTTTCAAAATATGGACAAAACATCAAATATACAAGTACTACTGTAATGTACATGTACTGTAATGTAATGTACTGTATCCATACAAAGTGACAAAAAAACTGGAGATTATCGATATATAATACGATCTAATCGGAAATATATTGAGGTGAATGAATCACGAGGTGAATGAATCACGAGGTGAATGAATCAAGTGGCTTCCGTGGCGTAGTTGGTTAAAGTGCGTGGCCGCTATGTCAAAGAACCTGGAGACCCAGGTTCGAACCCCAGCAGCGACAGAAAATTATTTGAATTAAAATAGTTTTTCTGTACGGCCGCCACCTCTCTGCAGACAATGGCAAACCTCAGAGAGTAATAAAAACGCCATGTAAAGCTTCTTGAGAATAAGAACATTCCGTTCATCGCCGTTCGGAGTCGGCGTTAAGCCTGTAGGTCCACAGTGCGGACAATTTCTTGCTCAATTGTGTACAAACTTAATAACACGCACAACACAATTGATCATAAGAAGCTAGGTCAAAGTCCTTTCAAGGGCTGAAATGGCCAGTTATTTATTTTTATTTTATTTGAATGAATCACAAATTCTACTCTTCTGCAAAAGTTAAAGTAGATATTTTTACCAAAATTGTACACAGCATAGATCATGGTAACACGAATGTTGCTGTGTAATTAACTCAATTTTTATGTTTTTTGGATTGTAACGTTATTGAAGAAAACGAGCGATATGATCAATATCAATGTGATCAATATTGATAAAAGAGTGCTTCAATAGAAGGTTATTAGATTAAATGACTTAAAAAATCCTCACTCCCTACGTTCCGTCTACATTGTTTGAAGTTCATTGGAGTTTTAAGCATGGTCACATAACATGCACACACTAACACACACTCACACACACTGTGAATGCTACATGACATCCCAAAAACCATCACATCAACCTCTAAATGGACTTGCCTTCAATATTAAAATATATATCAACATTTATTTGTATGACACAATAATTAAAACACACTCGCATATGTATGATTATTATATAAACAGACAACACAAACACACATTGAGTGTTTTTGAATGGTGTTATAATTAAATTGTTTATTTTTCTACGTATTTTCAACAATTGTAGAAAATTTGATTGTACGAAGCAAACAAAATTTGCTCACACACGTGTTTGGGAAAATTTCAAATGAAAATTTTATTTATTGCAATTTTGAATAGAATTAGAAAACCATTCAAATGCAAATGTTACTTTTTTTCTCCAAATTTATTGAATTAAATAAAATTCAAATCTATTTGAATGAATGTTTGTTTGCATGTGTGACATGTTGTCCATGGCTATGTGATGTGAGCATTCGAGGACGTTTGTACGAATGTAGGGTAAGTATGTGTGTGTGTGTGAGTTGATGTGTTATATTATGAAATGATTTTTAATTTTTCAAAACCAGTTATTTGAAAACATTTTGTGGTTTTTTGCGAGTGGCAAATCATTTTAATTAAAATTTCTAAAACGGCGCATGAATGATTTCGAAATACGAGCTATATATAAACATATATATTTATATATATCTATTTAAATTGGCATTGTTTTTATCATTGTTTTTACAGTTGTTTGTGTTCTTAATTTTAAAAACAACTTTAGGTTGTGTGGCGCCATCTGTTGAACGAAATAAGCGAAATAAGCAACAGTAACGCGCTCAAAAGAAAAAAACCAAAGAGTTTGAGCAGCTCGTACAACAAAAAAAAAACTTAAGAGAGCTTTTCCCATAAGAACTTAATAAAAAGAATAAACTCAAGAGCAAGAAGCTTTAAGAAAGTTTTCTTGAGTAGCCCGTAGAAAAAAAACTGAAGACATCTTCCGTTATGACGCGGAGAAGCAAACTTTTTTGCTCCCGTCTTTTGGCGAGAGAAAATATGGCGCTCTTCTTAGCTCAACACCCCCAAGCGAAATCACCCCTTTGCACGCTAACGCTGGAAAAGGGAAATTTTTTTTTGCATTTATCGAGCAAGGGGTTGAGGAACTTTTTCACCACTTTTTTTAAGGCGCGTAGGCGGGTAAAAAAAAAATAAATTCTTAAGACATCGAGAGTCTCCGAAGGAGTAAAAATTTAGCAAGGAAAGCGTTTTAAAGACTTTTAGCTTTTGACTTTATGAGCAGAACTTTGATATGAACGCTGCATTTTATAGAAAGTTGAGAAATTTCGCAAAAGATGGCGCTGCTGTCACAAAAAAATCTAAGCAGTAGAGAAATAAAAATTTTAAAAATATTGTTAACAAGAAATCTAAGTAAATTTTTCTGTTTTCTTTTCATACATTAAGAATAAACTCATGAAGACCAATCAATTTGCATGCATTTGACTGAGACTGCTTTCGTATTTGTACATGAGTTTGTATTTGTGCTTGTGTTTGTGATTGCTTGTTTGTGTGCTGATAGCACATGAGCAGAAGTTCGACCAATTATACTCTGTGGTTAACCGCAAAATTTATTCAAGACAATATTCGGCATATGCGCGTATGTGTGCGTTTGTGCTTGTGTGTGTCAGAGTATGTCTAGCTAGTGTACATGTGGTAGTGTATTTGAATTGGATTTTTGGCATAACCACCCTTGTTTATTGTCTTTGCCGGTGGTTGAGTCGAGGTGGCCTGTCTTAAGGGTTCATTTAATTTTTCCTCACTTTTTATGCACAAAATTTCAGTATTTTTCCAGGTTTTGACAGACTGTATTGTGATGATTTGTGGTTAACCACAAACTCCGCCCCTTTTCTTCGTCAATACCTGGCTGTGATAGGATGACGATATAGGCTGGAATCTAAAATTTCCGACAGATTTAGATAATTTTTAAAATCATTTATTAAGCAACAAACATAAAAATTTAAAAAAGTTTCAAACTACCATGCTTGAAAATTACTTCAATCAGAGTTACAAGATCTTAATTTTATAAGTGGATTTATAACTTATTGGTTGCCAATATATGTATATTATATATATATACACTATCGGACCAAATAAAGTGCAATTATTGCATTTCCCTAATTATTAAGGTATTTTTATTGCAACCATGTGATGGCAACACTGTTAAATATATCAATAAATGGGAAATTCATAGAAGCTTGGGCAATTTACAATGAAACCATTAACAAAGGAGGCCAATAATTTGCTGGTCCGAAAGGATGGCATTGGATACAAGGAATTGGCCGTAAAATATAAAATTTGTATTTTTCTGTATCTGGAGCAAGAAAAATTGTCGAAAAGCAGAGAATTTTGGGAACTACTGAAAGTGTAAAGAAATCGCGTGGTAGAAAACGGAAAATTTATGTGCACGATGACAAGCAAATATTGATCCTTGCCAAGAATAAGCTACTTGATTTAGCTAGAGAAATAAGAGAACTTTTAAATTTAAATGTCTCGTTTCGTACAGTGCAAAGAAGGTTGAACAAAAAAGGTTTAAGGAGCTTCTACGCCATTAAAAAAAAAGTTGATTTTGCGAAGAAGTATATACGATTTTAGATGATCAAATTTCATTTGACTCACGAAAAAATATTAAATCATTTTGGGATAATATGCAGCTAGGATCGTAGGCATTATCTAAATATACTTTAAATAACTTGATTAAAGTATCTATTTGATTAAAAATGTATTTTTGCACTTTATTTTGTCCAATATTATTGATAGTTACTGTATCACTTGTAACCACTGTAACTTGTGGTTAGGACTACGGAAAAGAAAACGTCGGTTCAAGCAACACAACGCTAGAAAATTAGGAGCTTATTTATTGAAGATGATTTAGCAAGTTCACTGCCGCAGCTGGCAAACTGGGACCTGGTAGGAAAGTACTGCAACAGCGAGATTGACCCAAATGACCCCTGGATTAAAAATTTAGGTCTCTTTTAGACAAAAACATCGATGTATTAATTTTTAAAACCGGATTATAAATACCGAACCTATGAAGAAAAATGTAAGTGAGCGACCCCTACGTTCGGTCAAAAAAAACAAATTCTGAAAAGCCCTGCAAACATGCTTCGGATAAGATGGTATACGGTGAATTCTGTATAAAAAAGCCAATGATATGACGAAAAAATAAAAAATTACCCTACGTTTTGCAAGAAAACCTCAGAAATATTTTATTTTAATTATTCTATGCAAAAAAACGGAAAATTTCCTTGGTAAAAGTTTAATGATTTTTTACGAACTTTGGTACCTTAAGATCCTGTGTGTAAGTACTACTAGGGGTCATTTGAGGTTTATGACCTCAGAAGAAGAGAATGAGGTCTCTTAGAGACTGAAGTATTAACATATCATTTTTAAAGATCGGACGGTAAATTCCGAAGCTAAAAAGAAAAATGTAAATGAGCGTCCCTACGTTCAGTAAAAAAATTTTTTTGGCCAAACATTTTTTTTTTTTAATTTTCTTGCAAATATGATTCGGGTAAAAACGTTTTCGGTGCATATTTTATAAGAATAATACGATATGACAAAAAATGTAAAATTTAGTCCTAAAATAAAAATAAATAACTGGTCATTTCAGCCCTTGAAAGGACTTTGACCTAGCTTCTTATGATCAATTGTGTTGTGCGTGTTATTAAGTTTGTACACAATTCACCGAGAAACGGACCCACAGGTTTAATGCCGACTCCGAACGGCGATGAACGAAATGTTCTTATTCTCAAGAAGCTTTACATGGCATTTTGATTACTCTCTGAGGTTTGCCATTGTCTGCAGAGAGGTGGCGGCCGTACAGAAAAATCATTTAATTCAAATAAGTTTCTGTCGCGGCTGGGATTCGAACTCGGGTCTCCAGTTTCGTTGACATAGAGGCCACGCACTTTAACCAACAACGCCACGGAAAATTTAGTCCTACGTTTTGCAAAAAAAGTAAAAAAAATTTTAAATATTTGTAGTGGAAATAGCGAAAAACTTCTTAGTTAAAGTTTGATGATTTTTTTAGAGGATTTCCATTTCTGAAATCAAAATGGTACCTTAAGACGGTAGAAACTGAGGTCCGCTGGGTCAGCACTATAACCAGCCAATTGAGGTCAATAAGTCACAGAGACAAAAAAATAGGTTTTTCTGAGGCAAAACCATAGATATATCATTCTTTAAGATCGGACGGTAGTTATGAAGAAATATGTCAATACGCGACCCCTACGTTCGGTCAAAAAAATAAAAAAAATTCTTCGAAACTTTCTGTCAAACAACAAAATTTCAGTTTTTGTTGCCTAAAGGGCGAGAGGGTACATTAGGATGGGTCGCTAAAAAAATGTTCGATGAACTCGGTCTAAAATTTACCTTGGGTCATTGTTGTACCCTCCACAAAAAGATTTCGCAATGTGTTAACCCTTAGACTTCATGGAATTTTTTAAAAAAAGTGCCGTTTTTGGTCAAAAACCCACTTTTTGTATGAACAACTTTTTTGTTTCGCTGTATTTTCAAAAACAAAAAAAAAAACAAAATTAAAGCTTCAAAAATGATTTAATCTGCATTTTTGAGAAATTTGCTCGTTCTGTATTTTTTTTTTTTTTTGAGTTTTTTTTTAATACATTTCGATGTGATTTCGACTTAAATTATTCTCAACGTTGGAAAAGTAATAAATATCCTTAACATATCAGGGGCTTACTTGTTCATTTTTGAACAAAGTTAAAATTTTAAAAATTTAAAAAAAAACTATGGCCAAAAATCCAATTCAAAATTTTTTATGCAGATAGTAAAGGGTTAACACATTGCGAAATTGTTTTGTGGGGGGTACAAAAATGACCCACGGTACATTTTAGTCCGAGTTTATCGAACACGTGTTTTTTTTTTTTGTATGGAGACCGACCCGCCCTAATGTTCATGTATATGAATATCAAATACTTTTCTAGTATGTACATAGTACAACAAACATTGCAACGAATTGAAAATTGTTTTTTAATTCTAAAAGATTCAGATTGAGATTTTTTAAGATTTTTATTTAAAACTCAATGTATTTTATTTTTTAAAATGTCATCAATTTATTACTTGTATCAAATATATCACAAATATACAACACAAGACTAAATACACCACATTGTGAATACCCTATATTTTTATTCTATTATTCAGTATTAGTATTATTTATACTATTTATCAGTTAGTTGAAATTAAATATATGTTCTCCCATTTTTTTTTTCAAAATTGTTACCATTCTACACCAGCTCGTTTCGTTCTTTAGTTTTGAATTTATTTTAACTCACTATTATTCCTACCCTCTAGAATTTATTTATATTTATATTCAAAATCGACTCATTAATTCTAGTAACAACATACATATGTATGTTATATAGCATCAAATCAAATACCTATAAATATATATCTTTATTTTGCATTCCTTTAGTTTTTTTTTTATGTGCTTTGTTTTTGTCTTTGCTTAAGTTTTTCTAGGTAGGATTAAAATTTTAATGAATCCCACTTGAAACATTAAAAGCACACTAATTACTCTCGCATGTCCTCTTCTTATCCTGCACAGGATATACGCTTAAGTAGATTGAATTCAAGTCGAATATAAGCATCCTCAAACGCTGCACCGAACTCATCCTTGACTTGAAGCAAACCGGATTACCCCGACGAGTAGCAAAACCTAAAAATAAAGCATTTTAATTTTCCACATAATAAATAAGTGAGCAGTTAAAATATTGCACAAAATACAGGGAGAAGGAGAGCTGCAAAGTGCATCTCGGTGGAAGGTGGAAAGGATTAAAAACAACTTCAAAGCAAAGGAAAGAGAATAGAAATAATAGCAAACAAAATAGCAACAGCAAGAACCGTAACCTCGACAGCAGCTACTCATGTATATCACACATCCACTCTCACACACCTACAAATATCAAGTATGGCCTTTGCAAGGAACTGGTTTAATTAACAAAACGAATAAAAAACCAGCCAGCTATTAATATAGAAAAAAAAAGACAAAAACTAAACACGAAATAATAGAGGAAGGCAGCTTCGTCAATGTCGTTGTCCTTGGGCGCAGCCCGCACAAAATTAATAGTTAGCCAAGTTTAAAAGGATAGCCTTTCAAGTAGCAAACCACCAACAATATTTAATGAAAAAGAATTTAAATGAACAAAGACGCTGCTGGCTGTCGAGTCGTCGTTTGTGCAGCTTCGTTATCTGTCTCAACTAACACACATATTGCTAACATATACGCACACACTAGTTACATGCAAACATATCCTTTAGCTGCTTTAGATCAAGGATATGCCAACTTGATTTTGTTGTTGTTGTTGTTGTTGGTGTTATTATCTAGCAGCACAGAAGCCATTAAAAATCTTTCAGCTCATGTGCGGTGCAGTTCAGAGAAATAGCAGCGCAGTCGCTCACACAAAGCGCTACTCTCAAGAAAACAGTATCTTGGCAGAGATTCATATCCTTTGTAGCTGCTCTTTTTTACTTTAATGAATACCACAGCTTAAGCGCTCCTTTTTCTACTTTAAACTTTTTTGCTGTCTTTATATATTGCAATGCATCAACGTAAAAGTGCAGCAAGCGGCAACCACTATAAATGCACTTTAGTTTCTTTTTGGCAATGTGAGTGTGTGTGTGTTTGTGTGTGCAGATTCATTTATGCACTTTATAAGCTTAAAAAAAAGCTTACTTTGAGTTTCAGCATTAATCTTTATTTTCGAAAAAGTTTGCTGAGTAGAAATTAATTTTGAGTGACGCAACAGTGGAACAAATAACTAAAATATTTAAATGTTCCAATTTCTTAAATCCTGCTTACATAAGACTAGGTCGATTCTTGATTCTTTTAAATACCCTACAGTGTAGCCAACTAGTGAAAATACTAGTTAATGTACTAGGTCAAAAAATACCACCACTAGTTCAGCCCAAATGCTTTTTATATTGTGCAACTGGTATTTTTCCCGTGATGATGTCATAGGAAAAGACAATTATCCTATTCTCGATATAATTTAAGGTTTTACTTTAAGTTTTTACTGGCATTTTTTGAACTAGTATCTTTTAAGTCAGTAAAATACTAGTATAATTAAAAGTAGGATTCACACTGTTATGATTTGGACCACCTTTGCACTGGTATATAATGTTCTAAGCGTGGTGGAAAGTCGTGGAAACCTATGCATTTGAATCCAAGGTAAGTGTTATGCCTTTACGTCAGTCAATTTAAGTTATAAAGGAATCACATCCACAAACTTCTCTTCCACCAAATACGACGTCAAGTCGTAAATATTGATGTGTTTTCAATTCCAGTTGATTAGAAATTAGGAAAGAAAATTGCAAATGCGAAAGGTTAAAGCATAGGACCATGGCCTGGCCGGGATTCGAACCCGGGACCTCTGGGGTGGAAGTCGAGCATGCTACCTAGTCGACTACCGAGGCCGCATTGAATTTGTAAAATTGTATGCTCTCAAATAAGACAAGTAGTTCGGAAACGTTTTTAATATCCGTCCATACCTTCGATTTATGGACGATTTATATTACAATGATTGAAAAATAATCAGATATTAGTTTAAAGCAGTGTCGGCCAAAAAAATACATACACAGTTCTTTCAGTTTTGTAGTAGTGTGCGCCCAAGTGAGAGCAAAGAATCTCTCTTTGGCTTACACTGTGAAAATTTTACTTCGCAAGAGGCTTAAAGAAATTTTTTATATAAAAGTGAATTGAAATTAATGAAATTTCTTACTAGGTAAATAATGTGCAATATTATTTATTGTTTAGGGGCCGCGTTATTAATAATAATTAATAATAACATTAATATTAATATTTTATTAATAATATCAATATGCATATATTTATTATTAATATCAATATTACATATTTATTTGGAAAGTAATATTTTACTAATAACATTTTACCGACTCCTAATAGTACTAATAGTATTTATATTGCATATAACTTCAAAATAAAAAAACACTGATAGCGCACCCTACTTTCTTCTGACAAATTAAGTTTTCGCTTCCCCAAAACAATTTTTAAAGAAAAAATATGCTAATTCCCAAATTTGGTTGAACATTTTTTTACGTGTAAGCATTTAAAATTACGTAATAAATTGCGCGCATAAGTTGCATAGAAGCGTGGTGTTAACTAGCCAAAAGCGAAACATCAACTGAGCGCTCTTGCTACGAATCATGGTATAATAATATAAGGTAGTATTGACAGTTGCTTGGGCAACGACCATTTGTCAAAAAACATGTCTAGAAAGAGAGCGTTCAATTATTTCTTATGTTTTCGCCATTGTTTATGTTTCAGCGCTTGCAAAAAACCAAACATTTTCTTACAAAATATTGCCTATTTTATTTAATCAATAGTGAATTATTATTACTACAACGAAGATAACTTGTGAACTTTGTGTTATTAAGTGCAAACATAAGAAAAAATGTTGAAAACGTTCAAATGTAGCAACCTCAGCAGCTGCAGATGCATATGGACGAAATTAAAGAAGTTTCCAATTATTATTAAAACACCACGGCTGGAAAACGTTAAACACATATCACACATAATTTTTTCACAACTTTCATTATTATAATTGTGTATTTAACGCACATATTTTGCGGAATTTATTTATTTTTACATTCGTTTAATTCTTGTTGCACGAACAACTGTTTTTGACAGATGGTCGTTGCCTTGTTGCTGAGAAAATCTATACTTGTCAATGCTACCTGTATAATTATATCATGGCTACGAATAATCGGCAGCGTCGGTGTAAAAGCACGACAGCCAGTTTTATGTCGGTGTAATAAACCGAAGTTTCACGAAGCACGCGTGCATAGGCGTCGGCCGACACTGGTTTAAAGTTATGTTATGTTTAATATCTTTTAGTTGACCATTTTTCGTAGTTTTCGTTTAGATGATAATATAAATGTAAAGATTTCTTTCTGACTTGATTCGGCTATGAGTTACAGAGTGTTTCCTTATAAGAAGTTAAGTATGAAATGTAACGATGACGAAATTACAAACTATTGTGAAAGTAATTTGTGGCGTCAATTGCATTCTTTGGCTTTGTTTTGGTGAGTTCTCTTTAGATAGAAATTTCGTTCAAACTATTTTCTATTCGTTACAAGCAGCAATCCTACTCCAATGGCCGCTTATAGTGTAAGTGAGATGTAATCAGTATATTAGCGGTCATGCCCGAGCAAATGCTACAGAGACTTTTTGAAAACGCGTAGGATGGCTCACAGCTGGATTGTATATAAAAAAAAATCGGTTATGTCATGGGTCTATTTATCACTGAGCATCAAGTCGAAAAACACTACAAGCATATTTTTCGTTTCAAACTAATCTAATGCCATGTCTACCAGAGACTTTAGCTTGAGTTTAGTTTTAAGTTAACCATAGCTGTTCACACAGAGATGCGTCGGCAGAATTGTGTTTAGTGTGACATTTCTTTGTTAACTTTTGTGATCTCATATTTTGTCGGCACATCCACCACCGTGACATCAATTTCACTTGAACACCAGGCTGCAGCAATTTCTGCGTACACATGCGAATTCTTCCTTGCGCTGCGCAATTTGGAATTTTTATCGGCCCATACTAACATGAAGACCTCATCTTCTACACTTGCCCAATAGGGCGTATCGAAAAATTTAGATCGTATTCTAAGGGGTCTCAAAAGGTGCATGGGGTTGTCAAGATCATTAAAAAAAAAATTTAAGGAAAAAAAAGGAAGTCTTCCTGCCCCGCAAGGACAAAATTGTTTTTTTGAGGAAAACAGTAAAAAATAACGACCTTAAAATGCTTTGACTTTTATAAAATGCTTTTATATGTATGTCTTAAAGCAAAAGTAAGTATAGGTTAAAACTAAGAATATATTGGTAAACACGATGCCACTCACGATTTTTATCCACAGTGTCCTATATCCCTTTCAGACCGGGATGCATCGTTTGTGCGGGTGGTTTCTAGCTTTAATATTTCCACTTTTATTTAACGAATGTTATAAAGAACGAAATGAATCGATTGTGCTCGTTATTGTTTTCTTTTGTTTCTCACACTGTTCCGCGATTCGCTTTACCGTTATTTGCACATGCGTGGAATTCTTGATAAACTTTTTAGTTTTGTCAAAATGAGCCGCAAAGGTAATTTGTGTCTTCAATTACAAAAAATATAAAGTGTAAAACTTCAGTATAAAACTAGTGAAGTTAACGCATTTGAACTAAAAAAATAATAAATTTTGATGTTTCAAATAAATTTGAATCATTTGTTGCTAAAAAAATGGGTTTCAGGTAAAGTTGCATCAATTGTGCGTGTCCTGAAAATCCTTGAAGGATATGTAAATTGCGAAACCTAAACATTGAGAATATTTTCATTCCATATAACGACCATATATTCCAAAAATCATAAAAAAATGTTCAGTAGATAAGCGTCGGGTCTGAAAGGGATATGAAGGATATTCGAAGCTAAAGTTGTAATCGAGATAGCACAGAACTTTTGATTACTACCCAATAGTCTAAATTTTGGTGGTATGGATTATACTGTTAACGTATTCCTTAAAGTTGCCGAATTAATAATTCTCATAATTTTTGCATATGCATTTTCCTATTTTTGAGAAATGTATACTTGAATGCAATTTTTTAAATTTTTCAAAAAAATGAATATAAGATTTAATATCTTTTTATCTTTTAGAAAAATTGTAATTCGATACGCCCTATTGCTCAAGTTCTTTTCTTCGCTTTTTTGTTAATTTTTTGCAAATAGTAAATTGCACAAACAAACAGCTGTTTTTGGCATTTCTCACCCCAAAATTCTACAAGTTGCCTTTGAACGTACCTTTTTGTAAAAACATTAGTATATTTTTAGGGATTTTTCAAATTAAGTTTTGATAAACACTGGAACAAAGTTGATTTTAGTTGAGTTTCATCCTTCAAAATTATACCGGAGAACTCAAGAGTTTATGTTGTATTCAGTCGCAAAACTCATATTTGTACTAGAAACTCAAACTAAACTCTCTGTGTAGACATGGCATATGTCAGTCATGAGAAATCAATATTTAGCTTCATATTTTCAAAATCTTTCCTTAGTTCTTTTGATTCTTTATTTGAAAATTTAACATTTGAATTTCATATTTTGGCTTAAAAATTTTTTTTAAATATTACTTAAGATGTTCTTAGCGTTTTGGAAAGCAATAGGAAGCATATAAATTTGAATTTGAGGCCTTTACCTTAGTCAATCTAAGTTGCAAGGCAATCTCCTGGAACCTGTTACCAGGAAATTATTTGCGCAATTTAAGCAATCGCAGAGAATTATTTTAGTTTTCAGCAAATTGTTTACTTGAATCAAGCAAATTCTCACTTCAATTTATATTAGCATGCTTATAATTCACAACATATTTACATAAAAACAAAAACAAGATGGTGCGGATTGACAAACTATATCATGGTACGAAGGCGCAGTGACTTGTATGCTACTTTTCTTTTAAACATGTTAGCGCCTAAAAGATATATGATATATTGGGTATATTCGAGTAGTTTTTTATGATCAGTTATCTTACATTCTACATCTTTGCTGAGGGATTTTCATTATAATAATAAAATTAAGTTTCTAATATCAAGCAAAACATTCTAGTATTAAGAAAATTGTTTACTTGAATCAAGCAAATTATCGAGTCTTCAGTAAGTTCTTTACTTGAATCAATCAAATTATTCTCAATTCAAGCAAAATCAATTTCTCTCGAAACAAGTAAATTTTTCCCACTTCAACCAAATATTTGTCTTGAATATAAAAAAAAGTATTATTGAGTTTGAAGCAAATGCTTTTTGAATTAAGCATTTCTTTCTTAATATCATGTGTTTTAAATTTGCTCAATTCTAGCAAAATAATGCTTGAATTCATAAATTTACGCTTGTGTATAAACTGATAGCCTATTTGCTTGATTCAAGCATAGATTGCTTGATTTTCACTCTCCGTGTATTATTAAAGAGTTTTTTATAATATTATTTTTGTTTAATATTCACTGCCCACTGTTTATTAGCAACACGATTGCCTTCCTTTTTATACCGTAAGACGAGCAATATTAAGTTTAAAATCATGAAAATCTCATGCTTTGTCACAGCTAGTAACACCATCCAAGAGGATATCTTGTCTTACTGGGTTATTTTTTTACATCTAATGATATTTTAATTAAAATTTTGCATTATTATAAGTAAAGCTAGAACAGTAAGAACACTTCTTTGCTAAGAAAATCCTTAGATCCGTTCAAAATCCTCAACTATGTGGCTCTGCTGCAACTACAATACTTAGCTGTGGGTGCTGAAAAAACTATAAAAAATTTCATTTTTGCTGCTGTTGTGCACAAAAATCTCATCAACATTATTCCTCAACTCCTTCTAATATAATGAAGGATTTCTCGAGCTTATTAAATTCTGCTGCCAAGTAGCTACATCCTTAGTGGAAGTATACCACAAAATGTTAAGAAGGTTAAATATTGAGTGTTGGAGATTACGTTGCAAGCGCTGCTCACTCTAGTTTAATCTCTGTTTTTTTTTTTTTTTTTTTGTTTGCTAAGCTGATAGCTAACTATTTGTGTGTGTTTGTAAGTTTCTAAGGATTTCAGAACTGTTTTTAACTCCTTTAGTTACTGTAGAGCTGAATATAATGCATGCAATATTAAACGAAAAACTCAGCGAAGATGGCCATGTTGCCATACTTTTAATATTTTTCATTTTTATTTTGTTTTCTTTTTCCAAAAAATTCCATATTTTTCGATATTTTGTAACATTGTGAACTGGTATGCAATGATTTTCGGCGGAGTATAAATATTGAATTTTGCTTCTTCATTAATTTTATTTTAGATTTTGTTTTTCATTGTGTCGGAATTTGCAAAATTTATCGTTATAGATTTGGCTGGCATTGG
The DNA here is from genome assembly GCA_943735915.1 of Pherbina coryleti. Lineage (NCBI taxonomy): Eukaryota > Metazoa > Arthropoda > Insecta > Diptera > Sciomyzidae > Pherbina > Pherbina coryleti. The sequence continues at coordinate 4,258,502 of OX030951.1, forward strand.
AATTTTTCATGTTGTAGTTGTTTTACTTTTTTTTGTTTTTTTTTTTAATAATAAATTGTTTCTTGTCTAACGACTGAAGCTATTTGCTTTATTCAACTTGGAATTTTAATAACTTTCCGTCTTTACTTCATAACAAAAATTTTCATTAAATTCAAAAGTATTTTTAAAGCTTCAAACCATAAAAAATTTTTTGGCTCACAGATGACATTTATAATATTTATTATGCTTTCTTAATAGCCTTGATAGGAGGATTTTAAATTTTAAGTGAAATTAAACTTAGCCTAGCTACTATGAAAGTCTTTTCTTAATGGTGTAGATGTTAAGCATGTCATTCTGCCATATGTTCACGGAGAGAAATAATATTCTTATATTGAGCAAATATTTTGCTTGATTTAAGAAAATTCGAAATTAAGCCTCGTTTACTCAAATCAAACACTAAACACTAAAATTTAAAAAAATTTATAATGGGTCTGAGATACAAAAACAAAAAAAAAAAAGCATATTTTTCTTTTTTTTTTTTTTTTTTGTGAAAGTACCACATTTATTAATATTTTAATAATTTTTATACATTACAAAGTCCCATTCTAAGAATATTCTGGCAAATTTTCATAAAAAATATTGGAAATTAAGCCAGTGGTAGTCAGTGGCGGATTTAGGATTCACCAGAGGGGGGCTAAGCTAGCAGTTTTGTAGTCCAAGGGAGCCTGAAATGGCGCATTTTAATTTTTGTCCCATACAAAAAAGAATGTTTGAATACTTCATTTGTATTATCTTAAATTTAGAAAGGTAAGATGAGGAATATAATAAAATCTAAGATGAAGCAGCTGAATGAGTTGAAACAAAATTATGCTTAGAACTAAGTGAGGCATCCTCAGATTTTATATCATATTCCAATTTCAATGACATCCCCGCCAACATCTTCAGTGAAGTCTTCAGTAACGTTTTGGACAATATCCTCAGAGTCAGTGGACTCGACCACTACAACATCAGTGTGCGAACGCTTTGTTCCGAATATCACCTGCAGTAAATTAAAGTGTGCTCGAATTTAAGCAATCTTTTCTGTAAAGGCACAGCAATTTAAGTACCTACATATATATATATAAACTTATTCATAAAAATATTTTTGTACAAACGATCGATACTTTTGAAGCCATCGCAGTCCAAGAGTCCAAGATCCCAGTGACTCCAAACTGTTTGATTTTAGAGAAACTTTTTTTTAATTTTATTTTAATTATTAACTTTTGATTTCTAAAATATTATCTGCCCCTTTTTATAAACAAGAAAGTTATGCAGATTTAATAAAGTGACTTTTTGCGAAAAATGCTCAATTTTGTATGGAATATTATTCAAAATTTAACAAAATTCAGATGAGAATTGCAAAAAAAATGGATTCTTTGATTTAAGCGAAACTGTTTTTTAATTTTATTTAAAGTATTAACTTTCCATTTCCAAAATATTATCTTCATAAACAAGAAAGTTATGCAGATTTCAAAAAGTGACTTTTTGGGAAAAATGCTCAATTTTATATGGAAAAATATTCAAAATTTAGCAAAATTCAAAAGGAAATTACATAAAAAGGAAGTTTTTGGTTTTGACGAAACTTTTGACGTGACGAAGTTACGTTGTACTGCTCTAGTTTCCAAAAAAGTAGAAAAATAAATTTTTTAAAAATTCATCTGCGTTTCATTGAATTGTTACTCGCTGGGTATAAGAGCTATGATTAAACAAATAGTATGACCAAAAAGGTTAATTCTTTGACTATATTAAAAAAACAAAAAAAAATTTAATACGGCATAGGGACGTAGTGGGAGCTGCGTAAGCAACGCAACTGAAAATTTGTTACATGGAATTATTACTCGCCGAGTATAAGTGCTAGGATTAAAAATACGATACGCCAATAAAGGCCTACTGGAAGCCCTCACAACAAAATTAGACAAAAAATTTCTGACATCATGGGGACGCTGAGAGAGCCGCTCAAAGATCGATTACACAACATTCATGCAGCGGCGTTGCATTGAATTTTTAATCAATGAGTATATAACCTACGATAAAAGTTTAAAAAGGAAAATAAAGCTTTTATACATGGCTTTACGACAAAAATATAAAAAAAATTCCGGCGTAGTCAGGTCGTGAATATAGCAGCTTATGTAACAGAAATGTAATATCGTTGCATGGAATTATTACTCACTCAGGAGGAGTGCTACAGTGAATTTTGTTTTACGACAGCAGGGATGTGTTATTACGCTTCACAACTAAATTACAAAAAAAATTTTGTTGTCATGATTTCAGGGATGCAATCACATAATGTAGTAAAAATGCTACAGCCATGAAAAAACGTTGCATGGATTTTTAACTCTGTGACTACTGGTGTAACGGCAAATTTTAAGGAACGAAAACAAAGGTGAAGTCTTCGGGCATATGACAAAAATAAAAAAAAAATTTGACGGCATGTCAAAAAACCTCAGGGAACCGCCTAATGTGACGCATATGCATCACTTTTGCTGGATTAATTGAAATTAGAGCACAACCAATGGGGAAGCAAAAAAAAGCTAAACGAAAAGCACCAACTCCAAATCCAACAACAACTCCAACACCAACACCAACACCAACACCAACACCAACACCAACACCAACACCAACACCAACATCAACACCAACACCAACACCAACACCAACACCAACACCAACACCAATACCAACACCAACACAAACACCAACACCAACACCAACATCAACATCAACATCAACATCAACATCAACATCAACATCAACATCAACATCAACATCAACATCAACATCAACATCAACATCAACATCAACATCAACATCAACATCAACATCAACATCAACATCAATATCAACATCAACATCAACATCAACATCAACATCAACATCATCAACATCAACATCAACATCAACATCAACATCAACATCAACATCAACATCAACATCAACATCAACATCAACATCAACATCAACATCAACATCAACATCAACATCAACATCAACATCAACATCAACATCAACATCAACATCAACATCAACATCAACATCAACATCAACATCAACATCAACATCAACATCAACATCAACATCAACATCAACATCAACATCAACATCAACATCAACATCAACATCAACATCAACATCAACATCAACATCAACATCAACATCAACATCAACATCAACATCAACATCAACATCAACATCAACATCAACATCAACATCAACATCAACATCAACATCAACATCAACATCAACATCAACATCATCAACATCAACATCAACATCAACATCAACATCAACATCAACATCAACATCAACATCAACATCAACATCAACATCAACATCAACATCAACATCAACATCAACATCAACATCAACATCAACATCAACATCAACATCAACATCAACATCAACAACAACAGCAAGAAACTTCGTCACGTCAAAACCTACGGGTGTGTCCATGGTACAGCCAACTCTTTTTTTTTGTAAATTTATTTGAAGTATTAACTTTTGATTTCCAAAATAATATCTACACCTTATAAAAAGAAAGTTTTAGTAGATAACTAAATAATTTTAGTAACACAGGGTATTTCAACTAGTTTATGTATAAAAGTGCAATTAAAAGAAAATGAAGAATTGGTAGCGCAAAACAAAAAAAGAATTCAAGCTGAGTTTTAGAGCAAAATGGGTCTCTTGGTCGACAAACCGAAGCCAGGATATGGGTCTACTAACGATTGAAACACAGCTAGGCGCTTTTTCTCCAACGCTGAAATAAGCTCGCAGATAACTGGCATAAACAAAAGTTTGATAGAACAATTTTCTATTATATTGAGAGTTCTGGCAAGTGGCTACCCCATACATCTGAATTACTTCAAATTGTTATTAGAAGAAACTAGGCAGTTGTGTTTAAATTTATATGGCTGGTATTATATGCCGAGCAGTATTCATAAAGTTCTCATACATGGATGTGAAGTCATTTCAGCTTTTTCCTCACCAATCGGAACATTGTCTGAAGAGGCATTGGAAGCAAGGCACAAAGAATTTAGAAAAAATCGACGTAACCATACCCGTAAATGCTCGAGGATTCAGTCTAATACAGATTTAATGAAAATATTGTTGCTGACATCTGAGCCTCTCTTAGCATCCAAAAGAGCTATTAAATCAAAATCAAATGTAATTATTGATGAAGAAGTTGAGAAGTTTATTCAATTAGTTGATGACCCTTATATTGTTTGTAGTGATTCTAACGAAGAAGTCAAAAGCGATGAAAGTCAATAGCCAGATGAGTTCTTGGGTGTTTGTACATATGCACACATTAATTTATTTACTTTTTTCACATTTTGTTAATAAAAATAAGTTACCAATTTTATTTTCTATTGTAAATAAAATTAAATTTGCCTAAAAAATGATTTTTTTAATTAATACAAAAGGGAAAATTTATGAGTAACAGATGTACCTCCCATACAAAATCATGTAAAAAATTAATATAGGGTACCTCCCCCTAGGAACTGACCGATTTCAACCATTTTTAGAAGACTTCTATTTCTTTGATTGCCTAGCTTTTTGACCAAATTTTGTTAAGATCGCTCAATTTTTATATGTACCTCCCATACAAAATCATTTAAAAAATTAATATAGGTCCAACGGAGGTACCCCTAGAAACCAACCGATTTCAACCATTTTGAGAAAACATATATTGCTTTATTTTTCTAACCTTTTCGTTGAGTTTCGTAAGAATCGGCCAACTTTTGTATGTACCTCCCATACAAAATAATGTAAAAAATCAATATAGGTCCACGGGAGGTACCCCTAGGAACTGACCAATTTCAACCATTTTTTCAGTTTTTCTTAATTAGCTTAAATTATTTCAGCACACAAAATTTCATTATCATAGGAGCACTCCTTCTATTTATGTTCCAATTTTGTATGGATTCAATGCACTGTGCAGTAGCTTCATATATGCTGAGAAGTAATAATTTTTGCGATCAGCTGATCAAATATGGAACGAAATTGACAAAGAATACAATTGGGTTTCATCATTGTATTTTTGTTACAGTGTTGTATTTTGAACATTTTGTAATTTTACAAAATTTACTACAAATATCAAATTTATCAAAAATACGCAATACATGGGTAAATACACCACATCGTGAATACACCTAAGGTAAATTTAAAATTAATTAAGATCGTACAACATTTAATCTGTTTTCAGGTTTAAAATAATAGATTATAGATTAGTAATAATAAAAGACTTAGAAATAAAATCAAGAAATGTATGAAAACATTCATCAAATAATTCAACCATTCTCATGAATGATGTTTGCCAATTGCAATGAACATTCCTTAACACTTATAAAGTTGGTTTCAATTTCCAATCGCATTTTTGGTAAAAACTAATCTAATCAACGAAAATTGATTATTGATTGTCCTGGTAGCATTTACTTTTTGCCCGTTTTAAGGTTGTGGTACTTTTGAACGAACTCAATCCTGCTACATTATGAGTAATGAACACCTTACAACAAAAGTACCTTTCTTGAGTTTCGTACTTTATGATTGATAAATCGAGTGCATTTGCACTTTCATGTGACCTAATGTAGATTGTAACTCTGGTTGAGTACAACACCAAACGGTGTATACAACTTTTCAAACACCCTCGAAATCTTGACTTACTGGTAAAAAATCGGTTTTGGGTACCTTAACGTCTTATACGGCAGTAACTATATCAAGTTTTGGAAATGTAAAATATGGACCTTTTGAATGATGTATAATATTTTGCTAGATTCTAGCAGTTATTACCTGTATTTATCGAGTAAATGTAATGGTTTTGACTTTCTCCCGATTTTTTCAACTTTCACAAATTTTTATAGAAAAAGTTTCGTCAAAGATCATAACTTTTGTATTCATATTTAAAAAACAAAAATGTTCTCTTGCAAATAACTCCATTGCAATCTCTCATAAAAGTTTCCATACATAACGATTTAGGGTTCTTTCTAGTAGCTAAGTTTTTTATTTTCCAAACTATATATTTTCAGAATGAATCAAATGTGAAGAGGTACGCATGGTTCAGGCCCGTAGACAAGGGGGGGTTTTTAGGGTTAAAACCCCCCCCTTATGGTCCAAAAAGTATAAAAATATAATATATTAGCATTAATATAACTTTGCCAATACTTGCTGCACGTGCGTCTTTTTTCTCTTACAGTGCAAACTGCAAGTGCAAACAGCAACAGCGAAAACATCAACATGCTGAAGTATCGAAAAAAGTTCATTTAATTGAACTTTGTCTACCACCAGCAATTTAAGAATTTATTGCGTTAGCAGATGTTACGTGAAAGTGTTGAAATTTTGAATGAGTTTCGTTAGATAAGTTTAAGGCCCAGTTTCAATTTTTTTTTTGATAAATTTTCGAATTTTTTTTTATTTATTTTACTGTTTTCAAAAACATCCTAAGAATGTGTAAAAAAAATTTCAGAATAAAATTCAAAGCCGTTTAAGACATACACCTTGTTGCAGTTCTATCAGACAGCTTGATATTGGCTCTCATTGAAACTTTAAACGCGTTTTTCTCGAAATGACATTTTTTGAAACGGCTTGCGCTCTAACTCGAAAAGTATATGTCCGATTAACTTAAATCTTTTTTCATTTTGTAAAATAATTGAATACGCAGTGCGTGAACTAACAAAATTAAATAAAAAATATTTGTTTTGCTTTTTATTTCATTTATAAGGTCCAATTTCGTGTATGAAAAATGGAATTTTTTCTTTTATGCGGCATTTTTTTATTTTTTTTTAATTTTACACTTTTTGTTGGTTCACGCACAAGACAAAACTGTTATAAAGTTTTGGTTTTTTGTTTTTTTTTTTATCAAACCACCTAAAGAGTTTGCATTTATTGAATATTAATGGATTAGCTTTTTGCTTGATGCGGAACCGATAAAATCCGAATAATATTATATATCATCTGTATTGCAGAAAACGTTCAAGAAAATTTGCAATCTGAAAAGTTTTCAGAACTTCCTTTGTAACCTACAGTTGAAGAAAGCTTTAATGTTGACAGCTATGTGGAAAGCGTTAGTACAAGTTGTGGTATTAATATTTTACTTTTAATGTTTTTAACTCTAAGTTTGTGTGTATGATTGTAGAATTGTTCCAGAAATATCATTTGATTCGTCGGAACTGCCTTCGACTTCGAGAGTATATCAATGTCCAAATAACGATATTTCCAAGTTGAAAAGCAATATTTCCGATTCGAACCGCCTTGAAAGTTTTCAAAGCATTTATGTGCCTCCGCAAATTTAAATTTTCCTGCCAGCGGTTCTCGCAAACTCCGATTTAAGCATTCTTGGTTGAACCATTGGCATTGGTTGGTTTACTCCAAATTGGAAAATGCAGCTTATTGCAAGTTTTGCGTATTTTTTAGCACTGGTTTTGGAGGTGCAGGATCACAACCTCTTGGTAATTTTACCGAATGATAATAAAAACTTTTTAAAATTTTCTAACCTTTTCATTGTGGCCTTTACAAAAGTCAGGAAATACAAGAAAATTTCGTTATTCTAATCATGGTCATTTTTATATAGAATTTTAAACCGATATAAGTTTGCAAGTAAATTATTAAAATAAAAATATAAGATGCTTAATTATCGTCATTTTAGAAGTTTGTCTTAAAAATTTTATTATTTTAGCGTCTTTCTGTATTCCAAAATGACAGTGCAACAATAAGCAAGATATACGGCCGAAACACATTGAGGTCAACAAACGACAGTTTTGAAATTATAGAACACACGTTTTTTATGTTTAATGGGTGTGCATCCTTAAACTTACATAGGGAATGCAGTGTCACAGCAGACACTGTCTTATTAGAATTAACAAAAAAAAAAAAAAAAAAAAAAAAAAATAAGAAGACTTCATATAAATATATAAAATAAAAAAAAAGAAAGTAAATTATTTTTTTATGTAAAGGGTCCGCCATCTAACTTTTTTTTTTCAACTAGTGTTTATTTCGTGAATGGTAACACTTAGCACATGTCTGATTTGCAAGAAACTAGCAAAATTGTCGCATTTGGGGCACAGAAAACTCGCACGCATACATTGAAAAGCCGATGCACCCAAAACGAGTCACTGTTTGGTGCGGATTTTGGTCCAGAGGCATAATTGGGCCATTTTTCTTCGAAAATGAGCAAGGAGTGGCCGTTACAGTCAATGGCCATCGTTATCGGGCCATTTTGAACGAATTTTTGTTCACAAAAATTGAAGAGGAGGATATTGGCAACATTTAGTTTCAACAGGACGGCGCTACGTGCCACACAGCCGAAGCTACACTCGATGTTTTGCGCCCTGTTTTTGAAGATCGCATTATCAGCCGCAGAGCTGATGTCGTTTGGCCACCTCGGAGCTGCGATTTGACACCGTTGGACTATTATTTGTGGGGTGCCTGAAAGATAAGTGTTACGCCGATAAGCCAGAGACAATTGACGCTTTAAAGGACAATATTCGTGAAGCCATTGGTGAAATACAGCTGCACATTAATCGATAATGTGCTTAAAAATTGGACCGATCGTGTAGGCTACTGCATGGCCAGTCGAGGCAGCCATTTGAACGAACTTATTTTCCATTATTAACCGGAAGGATTGTACATTCAAATAAAAAAAGAAATTTGAGAAAATATTCAGTAGTTTTTTTTTATAGCATTTTCACAAAAAAAAAAGTTATTTGGCGGTCCCTTTATTTGGTGTACAAAAAAGTTTTAACGTGTTTTTTTTCAAGTTTGTCGCTTTATTAAATTTGTTCCAAACGCATTTTTCAAAGTATTGTCCATTTCTAGCCACTGATTTTTCCCATCTTCCTGGTGATATTTAAAAAATACCTTTTCATTTATCGATATCAAAAACTATCGATATTTTTTTTTATCCAAACCCCCCCCTTAGGTAAATCCTGGCTACGGGCCTGGCATGGTTCAAACTCTTTTTTCATTATCTTAGAAAGTTAAGAGTATATCACCGTACATACGCAATACAGCCTATGTAGTAAAACAGTGTATATTATTAGGACCAATTGCTTTGCCTTAAAGCAGAATAAAGTGTAGTCCATATACATTGCAATGCGTTAATTTTTCGAGTACACGTGGTGTCAACTTTAAAATGTAACTAAAAACCGTTACTTGATCCTTTTTTCCCCTCTTAAAATGCCAAAAATTCAAAAGCCTAATGAATTATCCTTTATTAGGATAATGTATGATGCGGTTCTTTGCACTTGAGGAAACAAGCAAACTCAAGTTGTTTGATAAAGCGCCCAGGAAGTGAGAATTGAGAAGGATGCATTTCATTAGGGGAATGAGCGAAGAGCAAAGAATCGACCAAAGACAAAAAGGGCAACTTTTTGTGCTTTTAAAGCTGTTGGCAATTTATGAAAAGAGCCAAATTAATCAGACTAATCATAAGAACAGCAACAACAACAACAGTCACTAAGAACAACAACTGCTTGAAAAACTTGTGAAAACTTTTGCCTAATGAAAAGATTTACGATGGCGTTGGTGAAATTTTCAACTTTTTCCATTCTAATAAAGAGAAATCAAAAAGTTGTCAGTACGAGAAGAGCCCGCATTAAGATACTAACGCACACTCAAACACACAGAAGAGCGATGTATTAGCACAGGGGGTATGGTGGTACGGGGTATGCATTTAAAAACTTTCATCCTAGTGAAAATGTCGAAATGAAAACCAACAAAAGCAAAAATATTTGCAAATTAGGGCAAGAGCCGTGGTCTGCGCTCGCCTTCATTGGTGGTTGCTTTGCGAAACCATGGAAACTTAACTGATAAATGTGAAGAAGAAGAAGAAGCATTAGAAACAGGCAACAACAGCAACTAATAAAAAAAAAAACACAAAAACCCAAACGCTAAACAAAGCAGCAACAACAACATCAGAGATAAGGAAAATTTATATTTATTAAAATTTTTGCAGGACGACGGATGAGTAATAAGTTGAATTGGCTTATTAAAAGGACGCCTGAGTTGGCTGAATTGGCTAAAATGGAAAATGTAACCGACGCATAGGCACTGGGAACTTGTTCAGTTTATGTGCTTATTAAAATTAATTTAATTAATGAAAATATTTTCAATGGCTTATTAATTTTAAATGTTTTCCTGATGAATTGTTTTTCAAGGATTGAATAGCTTTTAATTAGTGGAGCTTATTTGAGAGATTTGAGAGTTTTCTAAAATAAATCTAATGAAAGATTCTTTTGGCTATAATAGTGTTCGGTGAAGTTTTTCTATAAGCTACAAAAATATACGACTTATAAAAGAGAAATAATAATTCTTATAAAAGAGAAAAAAGTTAAGCTAGCCAATGAGAGGTATAGTACACGATTCGTATCCAACGGTAGGTGTCAGGGTCAAACCGACCACATAGGCTTACAGAGCTCTTCAAAATAATCTCTTGGATTGATAAGTACTCCCACAGCCAAAGAAGTATACGTTTTATTCAGGAGCCAAAGATCTTAATATCAACTTTTTGAAATAAAAGCATCTCCAAATGCATTTAATTAACATTATCAAAAAATTTAAGTTTTCACGCCAAAACACAATGTCCTTTAGTTTTTTTCTTCTATTTTTTCAATGATTAAGAAATTATTTGCAATGCAAATAAATAAATTTATAGTCGATATGATTCATCAAAAAGTCCTCTATAATCGAGTAGATAGCGTGCTAGACTGCCACCTCAGAGGAGCTTATATCTTGTTTACCGAGTTTGCAAATGATCCCAATCTGATGAAAACTAAGCATATCTCCCATACAAAGTGACGTCATTAAAATTACAAAAACTCCATAACTTCGAAGACTTAAACACAGCTGTTGGATTAATTCAAATTCGGTCAACTCGAAAATAGTTCCTCACTAGTTTTGGCTTATTATGGTATAGCCACTTGAAGATGATATATATCGAATAAGCCAAGTTTCACAAAAATAGGCTGTATAGAATCTGTATAAAATCATCTGTTTGTTTGCTTATTTCTCTCTACTCACAGCGCCCTCTCTAGATACAAACAGTATTAAATGAAAAATTCTATTATGTGTATTCTCAAGATATTGTCTAACCATGCACAGAAGGTTTTTGAAATGTGAAAAAACAAACGTTCTAAAATATTTTTTTATCCAAATATTTATATCAAAGGTAAGATAATAAGTTACTGAAAATTAAACAAACAAATGTTTTAATTTAAATTTCATGAGACCTTTTCATTCTACTATATTGAGACTTATTGTTGAGCTTGAGGCCAAGTATGTTTATAAAACCAACTAACAACAACAACAGCTCTGTATAGAGCAAATCATACAGCAGACTAGACAGACTGTTTCGTTGGCCGCTACACCAACTCATCAGTAGTAAGTTTTGCATAAATTTTACTGAGATCTACTTAGCTACTTAAGCTACTTAAGTCTGCTACTTAGCTACTTAAGTCTGCTACTTAATACTCCTAATGGGAGTATAGGTCAAATTTTTCCATTAGTAACTACAGTTCTAATCAACATTTTATGAATGTTTTTTTAGTATTGTTTTATTTTTCAACATTAGCTCCTCGTGGCTCATACACTTCTATTACAAATAATACAATTTCGACATGCTTTCAATCGTTGGAAAAAATCTCTTTCCGTGAAGCCAATTCTTCAAATTTGGATATAGATAAGAGTCACTGGGACCTCAATCAGGGCCAAGTCGTAGCGTATTTCATGCAATTTTGCCATTTCGACTGTAGACTTGTGCGCCGATGTGTTGTCCTGGCAGCAGAGTACTTTTTCTTTGCCAAATGCGGTCGCTTTCGCTTCCAAGAGGCGTTTAATCAATCCAACAGCTCTGCAAAACATACGCCGGTAATCGTTTTCCCCTTCACTAGACAATAGATTTAGATAGTACCACGTATATTCAAAAAAATTGCCGCCTTAGGTTTGTTGGCTGGTAAGCCCACTTTGGCCTTTTTTTGGCAATGATTAGCAAAGACTAGTCTTTAGCCTCTGGTTTGTTTAAATGGATTTGTGCTTTGTCGACCGCTTCATGAAGGCGCAAAAAGACCTTCTTATTCTATTTGAACATAGCTAAAAACTCTTCTGAAGTTGTCACACGGTCGCGTTTTTTGTGATATACACCCAATCTGGCAGAAGCTTTCTCATATCTAAATATATATTGAAATATATTTTTTTTTTATTTCTAAATATATATCTCACTTAATTCAAGAATTTTATTCTTATTTTAATAGCTTTTGCGCTTGATTTTTAAGACCTATCCCGTTTTGTACTTGTTATAAGAAAACCCAAGTATGAATCGTACTTAAATTTTCAAGTACGATTTCGACAAAAAATAAGAATTTCATACTTAAATTTAGAATGCCATATTTCTTTCTGTGTACTTAAAATCTAAATATTTATTTTTATTAATATTCCGTATCCATTTCATTGAGATGCTCATAGCCTAGGCTATATATCATGCGCTTTCACTCACTGATAGTTAAATATCATACCTTAGATTTTATCAACGATTTTTGCTGTTGTAACCTAAAGCGGACTACCAGAACGTTCGGCATCCTAAGTGCTTATACTACCACAATGAAAATCAGTAATCCACTTAGGAATTTTTCCAACCGATGATGAGGAGTCTCCTTTATATTAAACACAAGATGCGTTGTGCTTTTTTCCACAAAAGAAATAATAGTTAAATAAGACGCAAAATTCACTTTTTTTAATGTTACTAAAATAATCAGGGTTGACTAGTTTCGATGAATGTCAAACAAGAACTAAATGTCATATCAGTCTGAAAGTTTTAATGCATAAAACTGAAACTTCACATTTATCTTCACTTTCAATTTTAATTTCAAGCACTTTAACCTTTTCAACTTGCAATTTAAATTATTAACCTTTGCAAAATACGTTGTTATATTAAGGTGTTTTGAGGATAGTTGTCTCATGATGATAGATAATATTTTTAAAATCTAAAATGGCTGTTCCAAAATTATGGCCATAATATAAAAAACTGCTTGATTTAAATTCTGTAGTTCGCTTTTATAAGTCAGAAATTTAAAATGATCGACATTTGTTTCCATGTTTGTAAGGTCACTCATTTCAGTAATTTGTAGTAATGAACCTCCGTATTAGATCCGTCAAATTGGATGTTAAAATTGCTCAACTAAGACTTCAGATAATGGGAATAGAGGTCAAAAAAACCCATAGATAACTAGATTCAGGCTAAATATTGAATAACAAAATATGAGTCTGGTTACTTAATGTTGTTACATGTATATAAATTAAAACCCGACAATTTAATATGTTTGTAAGAAATTATAATATACTGCTATTTCATTCAATTAAACAAAAAAAAACAATAAACATCACTTTTCAATTTCCATAAAAACTCATCTCAATTTCGAAATTTAAATAATTTCAAATGCTGAAGTAATTTCTCACAATAAAAAATAAAATGTTTTTAAAATTCTCTCTTGAAACCACTTGCAGTGGAGATTTACCTAAAATCGTTATCGAAAATTTGATATTGAACTTTAAAAATGCCCATATTTCATTGTCTCCACTAAACCCTTTTTTATTTCGCTTATGGTACCATATAAACCTTTTTCCACCTTATTCTGTAAGACATCCTGTGCTTTTAGTGAACTTCCAGATGTCTAGCAGTGGTGTGTTAACTACCTCTTTTAAAAGTTTGAAAAATCCGTTTCCCTTGTATCAAATCGAAAATTCTCTAGAATTGTGCATTCACACAAAGGTCGGCATTTGTTTCTGTTTCTTCGGGATCATTACAGCTTCGGCAGAATCTGGTTTTGTAATGATTATCCTATCGAGCAATACCAATGGGATAGTGACCTGTTAGAAGTCCAACAAACATCCGGATTTCTCGTTTGATTAGAGCAGAAGACTCTAAGTTATGTTTTTATTTAATATCGGCCAGAGCCTTCGGTATATAATGCAATCACTTCTAGAAGCCCAGTTCATATAGAAATTGTCTCTGGCTTAATGATCTATATATTTACTTGTTATACATTTAATATACGTATATTTTTAACATAAAATATATACCGAGGCAATTCTTTACTTCAGTCGTTTGTGGTACTGCGTGAAAATAATTTCAGCACAATGAATTTTAACATCCTATTAAAAAACTTTTTAAATTTTTTTACTAAAAATTTTAATTTTTAGATAATAGAATTTAGATTCCTAAAAAAATAGTAATGCCGAGCAAAGAATTTTGACTCATCTCGGTTAACAAATCCAATCTTAAACTTTAAAAGCTTCTCTCGAAACAAATACCACTTCTTGATGCACTGATAATCATTAAATTTGATTACTTTTAATTCCACCCGATTTCCAAGTCATTAGTTTCTATTGTCCTTTATTTTTTGCAAACGTATCCTGTACAGAAAAAAATCAGCATGCATATAAAAGATATAAAAACGTGTGTTAAGGTTCGTTTTTTTTTTTCTTCACACAGCTTGCGGAAAGTGTGCTGCAGTGCAGAAAAAGATTATCGTCATTAACGAGCGAAAAATCTAAAATCGTGCAACGACCTTCCCCACAGCAATTTAACCACCCCTTTAACGGGCTTGCCGCACACTACTAAATGACTGACTTGGCAATACCAGAAAAATGACTTTAGCGGAAAACCAGCAACTGCAATTCCACCGAAGATGAGAACAAAAAAAAAAAGAAAACATTTAAAAGCCAAGATAGGAAAATAGAAATAAAACAACTCGAGAAAGAAATAAACATTTAAAATAATGAAATTTTTTCAACCGCTAGAAAAGAACGTAAAAAACATAAAAGCTCAGAGATGCTAGAACAACAACTGCAGAAGAAGTAGAAGCAAAAGAATGAAAAAATTCCAGTTCAATTTCAAATCGATATTTTTCAGAACAGAACCTCGAGACAGCGTGCATGCTTGGGTTGGGTGAAATGGCTTAGTTGCAGAAACGCTACAACTAATGGTCCATGGTGCAGTTGGGTAGACGTCATTATAACGGTTATTCTGAGCAGCCGGCAAATACTTGCTTGATTTTTTATGCTCACTCCGGAAGTTGTGCCCTCTGCATCCTGCTGTCACCAGGGCGCGTCCTAAACGCCAAGAACTCACCCCCACCAAACTCGTCGCTCGACGCTACCAACTCATATACAAAGCTGCCGAGAACGAAGAATCCTTTTTTGGCCCATAAATCAAGTCTTTGGTTTTAATTAAATCTTGTGTTGGCGGTGAAGCCATGAGAAACGTTTTATGCGCTCGGAAGCTCGTGTTGAGCAAGCATATTAAACCTGTTAACACATTTTTAGCGATGCTGCTGTTACTGTTGCTCGTGCTATTGTTATTCTTGTTGTTGTTGTTGTTGTTGTTGTTGTTGTTGTTGTTGTTGTTGTTGTTGTTGTTGCTGTTGTTATTATTGCTGTAGTAATGGTTTATGCATGCATGAGTGTATGTTATAGTCAGGATTCGTCCAAATATTCAGCTTAGCATTCCTTGTGGCCTCTTGGGTTGTGGAGTGAAGTAACGAAAATGGAATTTTTGTTTTCTTTTATTATTTGTTTTTGTATTTTTATTGATTTGTAATATGTATGAATAAATTAATGCTCTTACGAATTATTGTCATAATAGCGCCATCTACCCGACCATTGAACTGAACAAAAATTAATTTTTCAGAGAATTGAATTGAGAATCAAACAAGAACTCAAGGGAAATATACCCAGAGCCACAATAAAACTTCTTTAACTACTTTAAAAAAAACATATAATTATAGTTCCAAACTAATATATTAAATATTGTAATGAAGCTGTGTGCATTAATCCAAAATTTTGACTCCAGTTAGTTTATTGTTTTTTTACTTAACGATTATAATCGAAAAGTAAATTGTTATAAGCTTCATAGTTTTGAAGACAACTGTTTGATAACAAAAGTAACTTGTATTATTTTTGTTTTTTTACCAAAAAAAAAAGATGATAGAAATACTAGTTTCATTGAGTTATTTACATATTACAACCAAACATAAACATATCTAATGTCATAAATATTTTATGAAATTAACATTTTAAATGTAGATGCGTTTTAAACCTAAATAGAAATATAGAAGTCATCTTTGGATAAAAACAAAAAAAAAATCATCCTTATCATTTCTAATGAGGAAAAAAATAAAAAAAGCGGTTACTCCATAAGGTCCATCAGTCGAAAATAATCGGCATGACTTTTCTTCCTGTCAGATTGAGATGAACCGAAGCTCAAAATTATAAAGATTGTTAAAAGTAGTTAAATTGACATCTTATTTTTTCACATGTTTGTAAAAACACATAAATAGAATTATCAAAAATTCCAAAACTTATAGTTTATTGAAATAAAACACCTCTGTCACTGTCCACTAACACTAACAAAATCACAAGCTAAATATTTTTTATAAATATCTGGAATGGTAAGGGATATATGTAGAAGCGATTAAAATTTAGTTTTTGAAATTTTTTTTAAGCTGTGTTTTATTTTAGACCAAAATTTTTCTACACTATTAAAGTGTAGCTGTCCGAAAATCAGCTTCCTTCAGGGGATCTACTGAATGTATTTTAAATTCGGAATGATTCTTAAAAACATGTAATTGTTCTTAAAAAGTTATGAAAGGCAACACTTAGTCTGGAGCGCTCTCTTCAATCAAAGTTTGAATAAGTAAGCCGGCGAAAGAAAACGGTACCAATTAAATAAAGAGAAAATCTTGAAAAATTAAACAGTTATAACGAATTTGTGCTGGTTGAAAGATGGAACAGGGAAAAATTTAAGCCAACAAAGTTTTCACACTTACTTAATGAGTCCTTATTAAGGGGCGTTTAATCGTTCAATTTCTTTCTTTTTTTTTTGTTTTTGATTTTTAACCTAAAACCACCTCAATTTTGTGCAAAAAAAAATTAACATTTTTTTCTACGTACGCCATTTTGCTAAAAATTAATATTTTTCAAAAATTTACGTTTAAACTCCTAAGAGCTCTTTAATAAAACATTTTTTTTTTCAGATGAACCAGTCTCCCGACATCTTACTCTCAGCAAATTTAAAATCTTTCGCGGCATTGCACTTTTCTATCTTATCGACGAATACTTTTGGACCACAATATCAGGAACAAATCTTGAATAGTTATGCTTTAATAACCTTAACAAAATTTTGATCTAAAATAAAATAGTTTAAAAAAAAAAAAAAATAATATCCCAAAAAGTGTAATTTTTTTCGAAAAAAACTCCCGGACGCCCTTAAGATCCATTGTGCCCTTTATGTACATAAATAACCTCTTTTAGTCCAATCTCTGAAATAAATGCTAGCATTCGTTTAATTTCAATGAGTTATCGGGTATTATTAGAACCCAGATATTTCTGTCAAGTTAAAACAAGTGCGATCACTGTCCTAGAATGTGCTTTGCAATTTCTTCTTCCTCCATGCAAAACCTTCATTTGTCCTTACTAAGAAAGTAAGGTGACCTTACTTGTAAGGTGATAGTCCAACCTACAGTGACCTGTTAGCAGTCCTATCATGATTCTTAGATCATTCTTTTTTAGCTTCATGCATTCTTTGAATCTCTTTAGGTCGTATACTACCTAAGAGTAGTTTAGAGTGATTTTGCCCTGGTAGGTGTCTCCAGTATTTTCCTTCTTGTTTTTCTTCCTCTTTCTTTATTGAAAGAGAGAAGATTCTTTTGCTTATCCCACAGAGTGGTTCTGGACCAACAAGGGGAGTTGATGCTCCTTTCTTTACCAATTTGTCAGCAATTTCGTTTCCTTCTATACATTTGTGTCCCGGTACCCATAAGATGCAGACCCGGTTTTGTAGCCCAAGCGTATTAAGTTTGTCAAGACACTTCATCAACAGTATTGAGTTTTGAGGAAACGATAGCTATCTTTAGGTTACGGCATTTGTGGTTCAGGTTAAATTGTACGCACTTATCTATAGCGTATAGTTCCGCTTGGAAAATGCTTATAATATAGTTTTTACTATAATTGATTGAAATTGCATTGACAAGTTAGAGCATTTTTGTTTTGTTTTTTCTTTTTTTTTTTGATAATCCAATTTTTTTTTTTTTATGAAAGAAATAGAGTTTTTTTATAAAACTATATAAATACATTTAGTTTAAAAAACAACATTAAATTCAATAAGAGTTAGAATTTATAAGAAGCAAAATATGCAGGTAAATGCAACCGGTGCAAGACATCCGTAAGAAAATATTGAGTTGTCACTCCACCCTATATCATTTCATTAAGCGACCACCCATCGTACTCACAAATCATCATGGCCAAACATCCAGGCTATTACCCTTGCAACAAAAACTAAACGAGAACTATAAGAAACCTGCAACTGCAAGAAATAAACTGCAAGAAATAAACTGCAGGAACAGAGTGCGATGCTGTTGCTGCTTGTCAGCTTTTTCAGCTGTATGGAATATATGTGTAGGTGTGTGGTATAAATAAAATTTAAATACGGGAAAAAAAACGAGTTTTAAGGAAAATATTTGATTTATCCACGTAAATATATAAATAAAATTTATACTCAGGTGTGGATAATGTTAATATGCGTTATTTCCCTTAGTGTACGGCTTCCTGCCACGTTTAGAACATCCTATACTTGTTTCACTTGATTGTGCCTTCCATCCTACTAATCTGTTACCCCATTTTGAATCAAAGCAAACTTGACTGGATAGCTATATCACCTGAAATCCTTGGTTGAAAGCTAAAAAAACGAAAACTTTTTCAAAATTTTCAAAATATTTGATTACTCCGACTAGAGTAGTAGTACTTGACACAATAGCAGAAATCATGTGTGTACCCAGCCTTTCCATGGTATTTTAAAAGATTTTTTTTTTGTAAAATAATTATTTGTAAATATGTATGTGGTATGTAATGTTATATTAAGGAATAAAATTCTTTTTTTTTAACAATGTCAGATAATAATCATATAAACCATTTTATATAACATACATCTTAAGGGGACATACATATAGGTTACAAATTTAAGAAAAAAATAATTTTTTTTTCGGGAATGTTTTTTCATAGAAGGAAAAAATATCTTTTTACAAGTTTAAGAAAAAAAAAATTTTTTGGGAATGTTTTTTCATAGAAGGAAAAACTATCTTTTTTAAAAAAAAAAGATTATCTTTTTCCAAAAAATTTTTAAAAAATATTTTTTTAAAAAAGATATTTTTTTCTTCTATGAAAAAACATTCCCAAAAAAAATTTTTTTTTTCTTAAATTTGTAACCTATATGTCTCCTTAAACTAGTAGAGTTTCTCGTTATTTATCAGATTAATTTTAAAAAAATCAACAGGATTTTATAATCTTTATTGGCTTCGAGATTCGCTCCATGTATTTCAGTCAATTTCATTTCCATCAATTTGTAGCAGATAATAAATTTAAAATAAAAAACGATTTGTACAAATAAGTTCAGATTATTTGTGTAAACTTGTTATAGCAACCATATGGTTAGTTTAAGGGTTGCCAAAGTGTACAAAAAACTACAGAAAGGGTTGGTTTTTTTTTTCTTTTACAAGCACCTGATGTGTAGCAAGACGACGACAAATCGCTGGCAATAAAATGAATAACGCAAGAAAAAACGCAAACAGGATAAAACTTATCTTATAGGGATATTATAAATCCTATAACGTTGGAAGCATGTTATGTGCGCTTCAATTTTTACTTAATTTCTTTAAGCATTTAACTACCTCAAATAATTTCAAGTATATTTAACAGCTTTGGGCAAAAATACCACTAGTTTTCGCACGTTTCGATATGACAGCTTTCCCTAGAGCCAAAAAATCAACAACACCCAGAAACCCTAAGACACTTCAAAGATTTATTGCAGGGCGCACCCAAAAACAAATCATTTGAGCAGCATTTTTCAAGGACGTGAAAAAATTTTTATTCTTGCCTTGCTTTACTTGCTGCTCCTGCTACTGCCAGCTGAAGAAAGAATCCTTTCGTGTTGCTCACGCACGTCGGCGTGTTATTTTCAAAGGAGTCAGAAACCAGTTTCGGAACTAATACGTTACTTCAACATGTTGGTCAATGATTTATGGCACGCGTTCTCCTTTTTTTTTTGACTCGCAACAAATATGAAGAATTAACACTTCATATATCAAAGTAGAGAAAAAAATACATTCCTAAGTCCGCCACAAACCTCGTTGTCAACAATTTTTAGCCAGCGCATAAAAAACCTTCACTTCGGAAAAGACGTGTGTGGACTGCAAGGCACAGGATAAGTATTCTGTTGCCAATTGAAAATTAATGCTTGTCTGTGCGTTCCGGTTTTTTTTTCTTACACCGATGTGTGGTCACGATATTGCTTTCTAGGTTATTGCTGGGTGCTGTTGGAGATTTTGGTAAAAGTGAGTGTTTTGATTTATTGCAATCGAATGAGGGAATAAAACTTCTGTAGGCGTGGAAAGAAATTTCTTGATAATATATCATCTTCGGGGTTTGTTGTGATTAATTTGTTGATTGGAAAAGTTTCCAAGCAATATGTAGGTGATTCAGGGACTTGCTGTTGGAAAAACAATGTTTTTAATTGCAATAAAAATGTTCTTCATCAACACTTTTAGTTCCCTGGTTCCTTTTTACAAAAAAAAATATTTAACGGAGTTATTATGCAATTTAAGGAAACAATTGTTATAACATTTAACACAGATATACACGGTTTTGGATCAGAGAAGACTTCTTCTAAAAATTTTCCTGAAAAATTTCAAGAGCTGAAAATTCAGATATTCCTAAATAACTCATAAACTGTCAAAGATATGGGCAAAAAATAAAAAGTTGTCTAAAGCTAATAAGATATTCTATCTGGCAAAATGAAGTTATTAAAAATAAATGGAAGGAAACAAAGTTGCAGGGTTACAAACATGAAAAAAATTTAACAATTTGAAAATTTTTGAACTTTGAAGGCTGATATCTTTAAAACTACAAGACAATGAATTTTTGTAAACAGTTATAGATAGTTATAGATTTTTTAATCAAACCTATTTAAAGATTATAAAGATATATAGTGCAGTTATCAGAAAAAGAACTGTATTTTTAATTTTGCCTATCTATAACTCCTAAATTCGACCTGATAGAGAAAAACGGACTGCGGATTTGAATTCAGAGCGCAAAAATACATGTCAAACCACTTTCGTCTTCTCTGGTCCAAAAGTTGACTTTATTTCGTAAGCGTGTGTAATCTGTAATGAAATCAAAATATGTGCTTTAGACAATACAGAGTCCTGTGGTACTTCTGCCTCCTATATTATCTGTTTCCTCTGAAGAAAATGTCTCGTAACGGAATGATCTGGTCTTAAAGCGCAACTCTTAGACGAATGACTTATGCAACACTACACAGTGGGCCAGTCACATACATTTTTGGACGTAAACAAATCGTGAAATTTGATAAAAAATTTAAATATTCTCTTGGATAACTGAAAAATTATGCACATTTCTAAGTGATTTTTCATATTATTTGTAATAATTTTAATTAATTCAAAATTAAATTAAGTAGAACTTTGCAAGCTTTAATAAGGATTTACTTTCAAAGAATAACATGTACCTACATAATAAAATAATAAAAGAAAAAAATTAAACTAGTAAGAAATTATCTTCGCCTGGACCGAATATTAAAAAAAAAAATCCATTCTACTTAATTATTACGGTGGATTCATACTTAGGTTTTTCTTATCCTTAACTGTTCACTTTGATAATGAGACCGTCTGTCGGTAAGGTGTTGTTTTTGTATTTTTTTTTTTTTTTTAATAAATGTAATAGGTATAAAAATCTAGATACTTTATTTAAAGCTACTTCCGCAAAGAAGCGGAAGTTGATTAGCTAACCGGAAGGGAGTGAGTTTTTTGTGCTCAATTTAGGGTTGTTGTTCAATTTATTGCGTCCATTGGGACTTTTTTCCCCCTCTTTTCTCTCATTTTTGTTTAGGTTTTCTACCTTTTTTTTTCTTGCTGTTTTGCTTTTGTGCTGTTTTGGTGAACCGAACTTCTTAAGATGAAATAATCTAAATTGGTCACAGGTGGCCAGTGTGCCGGAGTAAATTTAATAATTGACCATGACGTGTAGCAGCTGTAAGCAACTGAAAGCTGAAAGCTACGTATATAAAGAGGTTGATTATGAGAGTCCATGCACACAGCCAGTGTTAAAAACTCAAAGAGATACTTAAATATTCTTTGAATATTCTACATATTTCAAAATATCACTTAAGAGGATATCACATTAATTAGTTTCGATATCCTTTTGTAAAACTGAAATTCTTGCTGTTCAATTCATTGAACCATTAATCAAATTAGTGTCCCTTAAAATTAAAAATAATTGATTTAACACCAAAGTGATGCGCTAGGCTAAACAAAGCTCCCAATTGAGCAATACCAAAAAACCCCAGCCAGCAGAACACCTACCCCATCACCATGTTGCCCACACATATACAACCTGACCGACCGTAAGACCGAGCCTATATCCGAAATTCACAACTGAGCATAACAGGATTCACTGATAAATGAACAAAAATAACGAGGAGGAGAGGTCGAAAATGACGACGACCGCATCGTGCAACAAAATGCTACGCATCACATGCGGCAGACATTTTTTGTTTTTTTATTTTGTAGCTTTTTTATGCTATTTTGTTTTTGGTGTTGGATGTGTCGGTATCACACCAACAGCACTCCTCCGGGTTGATTTCGGTTATTTCGGAAATGAAATAACAGCACATGGTATACGTTGCTAGCGGGTTGGCGGTGTTGGCGCGGGTCAGTGGGCGGCATGCAACCGAAAATGAATAAAATCCCGAAATTCAAATTCAAACACGACATAGAATAGAATATTACAGGCCAGGAGTTGAACAGGAAATCAATCATTAATTTTCTGTCGTTACCGTTACCAAGCATGGCCAACATGTTGGTCTTGTCGTTGTTGGCTTCGTTGTTGGATATTTTATTGTGTGTGGCTGTTGGTGTTTGGTGTTGGTTGGTAATGATTTGCAAAATGAAAATTTATTGAAACTGTCTGAGGAGATTTTTTGTTTTTTTTTTTTGTTTTTTTTTTTTTGTTTTGACCCAAGACGAAGACATTACAAATCTTTCATTAGTCTTTTGTTGTTGGTGTGGGTGTTATTGTTGTGAGCTTTTTCTAGCCTTGGTATGGTGTTGTGGTGGATGATTCCTTCATCCTGCATGCGGCTGTCCATCATTTAAATGTGTTGCTTTAGCTCTAGAGTTCCGACAAACAGTCACGTCAAGTCAAGCTGAAGGCGTGACAGCTTTTGAGGTTCAAGTGGGAAAACGAAAGAATTTTAATCAAAACTGCCAGCACGTTTCATCCTGAAGCATCATTAATTTTCAAACAATTTTTGACCTTCGATAAGAAATATACAGATTTGGAGATTTTACAAAAATATTGTACAGTTTGTTTTGGTTAAGCGGATAGTTCAGAAGAATTTCTTTAAAGAAGTTGTGAGTATAGAGCAATATAGACAAAATAGAAGATGTGTGGAACATGTGGAAAGTTTTTACAGATTAAGAAGTATATTTTGTCCCGTAGTCCCTAGAGTGAGCTACGAATAAAGACAAAAAATTATTAGTTCTCCACTTTAAAGTGATAATCTTTTAACCCTCTAGCACCGATCTTTTAGAAATGAAAAAAAATACTTGGACAATTTTTTTCTAATTTAGGTGGATAATGACCTAATAAACTCAAAAATATCATCCGAAAGCAATTTTCTTATTTAGTTTAGAAGACAGGTTAAAAAAGATTAAAAGTGCCTCAGGGCATTGTTGGGGGTTTAGGTAGAAAAAAAAACAGTCAGGTAAACATTTTTTTCTTAGTCAGCACAAACTTTTCTATGTTCAGAAAGCAACTGCTCACACTAAAGTAATTACAGTTCGTCCCAAAAACAAAAGGGCAAAATGCGATCAATCCTTATTGAAAATTAAGACGTGATATATATTATGTTATGACGCTATGACGCTAACAATTTAAATAAGAAAATATTTTATTTGTGCAGTAAAGTGAAATTATGCTATGAGTACCCTGAGTTACTTATAAGGGCTAGAGGGTTAATATCTGAATAGGAAATAAACGTCGTTATAGAAGAAAAACTCTTAATTTTTTTGTCGATTGGTTTATATTTTTGATAGACGCCTTCTGTGTTTTGAATATAAAAACTTTTTAACAAAAAAAAAACCCGACTTCAAAATCACTACAAAGTAAAAATAATTTTAAATAACTTTTCCCATTCATTTCTTGTCATATTTTAAAAGCTATTTATATGTATTATAATATTGGAAATCTTATTTTCAATTTTTTTATTGTGTTTTATTATCATCAATATAATAATTGCTTTATGTACATAAAAGCTTTGAAGTCGACGCTTATCTTACTATGTCGAAATCTTTTTATTTTAATTTTTTCTAATTTGTTTTATCATAAAAATATAATTAACTTTATGAATATAAAAGCTTCTTAGCGATTTTTTTTCTTTCAGTTGGCAATTTTTGAGTACGCTTAATGTAGCCAATGTGTTCCATGCATTATTTGTGCAACTTTTACACACTATGTCATATTCAATATGAGCTTTACAAGCTCACCCAAACCAGTTTAGTTAGAAATTTAATGTGTACAAAGCTTTTAAACTTACTACAGTGTCACCAAGGCACCAAAAAGTGCACGGATGGTAAAAGATCATGATTGTGTGTCAAAGATGAGCGCCGACTTCAAAGCTTTTATGATCATAAAGCAAATAATGTATTGATGATAATAAAACAAAATAGAAAAAATGAAAATAAAATTTTCAATATTATAATACATATAAATAGCTTTTAAAATATGACCAAGAAATGAATGGGAAAAGTTATTTAAAATTATTTTTACTTTGTAGTGATCTTGAAGTCGGTTTTTTTTTTTTGTTAAAAAGTTTTTATTTCTTCCTTTTTAGAAAATATGAAATATATTAAGTAATCGTATTCTTGAGGAAAATTTCAAACATGAAACTTTGTTCTTAAAAAATTTGTTTTATTAATTCCTGAAAGTTTGTTGGGTATTTTCGATTTCTGTTTATTTACAATTTTTAGCGCCACGTCCTTTCTGTAATCCCACTTTATTTACTATACCTTATAATGATTCTACCTAACCCTGTGCCAAATTTCAGTTTCCAAGTATCAATATTAACCGTAATATAGTACTTTCCTTAAAGTGCCACACCCTGTGTACAATCCCGCTCACTTTTTTAATGAATCTAACTACCCACCTATCCACCTACCCACCTACCCACCTACCCACCTACCTGCATACCAAATATTAGTACGCTAGTGTCAATATTAACTAAGATATAGTCTTTTTATAATATTGACACGCCCCTTTGTTGAATAACTCCCACTTTATTGGCCGCAATTTGCAGTAACTGTACCTACCCATGTACTTAATTTCAGTACCCTAGTGTCAATACTATTTGAGATACAGTGTTTTTTAATATGACCACACCCCTTTGTCAAATAACGCCCAATTTATTGATAGTAATTTGTAATAGTTGTGTCTACCCCAGTATTTTTACTGTAAATTTCAGTACCCTTGTGTCAATATTAACTGAAATACAGTGTTTTTCTTATATTGACACGCCCCTTTGTCGAATATCGCCCACTTTTTTAAAAAGGACCTCCGCGTTCATGGTATCTATCTGTTGACAAAAATTTACGGAAATCGGGCAAGTGCTTTAGGAGTTATCGATGTACATTTAAAAAAACAAAAAAAAAAAAAAAAAAAAAAAAAAGCGGACAAACCAACGAACTTAACGGTTAAAAATGAACAATTGTTTGGATATCTCTTCAATTTTTATTGATACAGTCTGTTAAGTAAGAGCGTGTACTGCATAATTTATCTAAAAATTTATTTGAGAAAATTTTTCTTTACATACATTCATTATACATGTTCCGAAGCACGACGCAATCATATTAATAAGATTAAAGTATAGGTGCGTCTCCCTCGAAGCTTCTGCTTGATGTAGCCCCAGACGTTTTCGATGGGATTAGCATCAGGCTATTGTGCAGGCCAATCTAATGTGACGATGCCTTTTTCGCGTTTCCAGTCGGTACAGAGGCGGCTGCGGTGTTTGGGGTCATTGTCCTCCTGCAGAATACAGTCTTCACTTTCGATTATAAATTGGCATTTGGCAGTCGGTAATAAAGCCTTCTCATAAATTTTGACAGTTCTGGCAACATTAAGGTTCTCGGTAAAGAGGTGCAAAGTGCCGAAACCTTTTTTTGAGAAGCATTCCCAAAGGTGAATTTTATGGGATGTTTAACGGTGCGCTGGACAAAAAAAAATTGGTTGACGACGAAGATCAAGCCCACGATATTATCGAATAACCCCAAACTAGGCTTGTGCTAAACAGTTCCGGGGCCGGAACGAACATGGAACGATTCTTTTGTGCAGCGGAACTAGTTCGCGGAAACATGTCCGCGGAACTATGTAGTTCCTTTGAGCTGTAGAAGCAAATTTTTCGTGCTTATTTAATATGTTGCTCTACGTTATAAGCAACAATGTTACCTCGAACTCGTTGAATGTTTGGCTTACTTCAGAGCAGCTACGTAATGGTTGTAACGAAGTTTTATGTTTTTTGTATATTTATTCCCTATACCTGAGCATATGACCTTTAAGAGAGTGCCGGAGAGGGTGAATATGTATCACCAACCCCCATTACTTTTGTAAAAGGAACATTTTTCCCTCAGACACCTTTTCCCTCCGACCACTCCTTCAAATTTGGGCTCCCATACAAATTTTATGGTTTTTGTATATTTATTCCATACACCTGAGCATATGACCTTTAAGGGAGTGCCGGAGACAGTTAATATGTATAACCGACCCCCTTTACTTTTGTAAAAGGAAAACTTTTCCCTTGGGGACCTATATCCTCAGACTACTCCTTACATGGGCTCCAATATAAAAACGCAATAGGGGCATATTAATTTTGTCACTAGCAAAGTATATACATATATTCTTGATCAGCATCACCACCCAAGTCGATTTAGCCATGTCCGTCTGTCTGTCCGTCCGTTCGTATGTAACTTATAAGTGCTTAAAAAGAACAAATTGAGTATTCTCGAGTTGCAAAACATGTCCCGGAACTATATAGTTCCGCAGTTCCATTGAATGAAACTCATACATCTCATATGTAGCAGATTGTAACATGTCCGCGGAACTAACTAGCTCCGCAGTTCCATTTGATTGAATGAAACTTATCAACTCATATGTAGCAGATTGTAACATGTCCGCGGAACTATCTAGCTCCGCAGTTCCATTTCATTGAATGAAACTCATGCAACTCATATGCAGCAGATTGTAACATGTCCGCGGAATTATCTAGTTCCGCAGTTCCATTCGATTGAATGAAAGCATGTTCAAAACGAAATAAACAGAGCATTGCGCGCAAAAAGAACGTCGAAATGTCATCTTACCATTTCTCACATCAGTTGTTTCGTTCTTTTGCACTTGTAGTCGATCATAAAATTCGTGTAAGCTATAATATGTGTAAAAGAGATGTCGGTTCACATTGCTTAATAAAAAAAAAAAATCTTGCGAACCGGAACTGTTTGAACATGCTAAAAAGGAATGAAAGGAATGATTGGAACTATGTCCGACTGCGGACATAGTTCCGCGAACTAAACAGGTTCGGAACGACCCATCTCTACCCCAAACAGAAGATTCGTCGGAGAAGAGAACGTTACTCCAATCGCGATCAATGTTTTCTGTTGCCCAAGCCATTCTTTTAGTAACGTGTTTTTCGGACAACTGTAGTTTTTTAATTTTGCTTCGCCATTTCAAATTATTTGCACGCAAATGGTTACAAATAGTTACGTGCGATATATTTAGACCGTTGCCTTAATTTCGCTTGCCCTTGATGCAAGCTTAAGCCAGGATTCCACGAAAACAAGGTTAGGTTAGGTTAGACCGGTCGCCTCTCGTAGAAGTCTCACATAGACCATACGGGTCCTTAGTGGTACCGGTTAGGTGGAGGCTGTGTGGGTCAGGAGAATTTATTAAAGATTTGCGTCGTATTCACGAATTTTAGAAGGGATTCAAGAGGGGTTTTGGCTACTTCTTTTAGTGACGAGAACGTCGGGGAGCCTAAGAGTTTGTGTCTTGATCTGAGTATAGCGGGGCATGTGCATAGAAGGTGTTCCAAGGTCTCTACGGTGCCTGGTTCCTTACACTTTCTGCAGCTTTCATCCATGGTGATGCCCATCTTCTTTGCGTGGGCTCCCACCATGCAGTGGCCAGTAAGAATACCTACTAGTGTTCTGCAGACACTCCGTGGGTGTGCAAGGATGTATGTGGTTCGTTTTTCGCAGCGTGCCTCGCACATGGTTCTGGCAGTTTTGCAGGTTGCCGTATCTTTCCACCTGCGACTCGCTGTTAGTGTGGATCGTTTTTCTAAGTTGCTGTATAGTTCTTGTAGTGGGATCAGTATATGCTCTGTGAGCTCTGCTCCCAGCTCGGCGCCCTCCTTTGCTAGTTCGTCTGCCATCTCGTTGCCTTCGATGCCCTGGTGGCTTGGAACCCAGTAGATACGCACTTCCTTTCTGTCGGACAGAGCGTCTAGTGCTTCCCTGCTCGCCAGGGCATTTCTGGATTTGATGGTATCGGAACTCATGGATTTGATCGCCGCTTGGCTGTCTACAAATATGTTGATTCGAGAGTGATGAGTGTTGATTCCGAGGGCTAATTCTGCGGCCTTCCTTATAGCAAATATGTACCTCTGCTTGGAAGATGCTGCAGTGGTCCGGCAGTTTGTATGGCTGCCTTATGTCGGGCTCTGCACAGTACACTGCCGCTCCCACCCCTGTGCGCATTTTTGAGCCGTCAGTAAATATATTTACTGCCATCTGTGTTTGTTTAGTTCCATTGCACCAGTCATTCGGTCCTACGAGAGTTGGTACTCTTGATCTGGTGGTTATGCGGGGGATCATATAATCCGTGAGACTGGACAAGTCTTTAAAGATTGTACAGTGTCCGAAGTTCTGATTCTGTATGTTATCAGCCGCTATAAGGCGTTGTGCCGTTTTTCCGGCTATTAATTTAGCGTGTATGTCCAGGGGGTCCATACTTAGAATGGTTTCTAGGGCCTTAGTTGGAGTTGTCTTCAACGCCCCCGTTATACAGATCGCTGCCTGTCGTTGGGATTTCTCCAATGTTTTGAGGTATGTTGATTTGTTTACTGCCGGCCACCACACTATGATTCCATGGAGTAGAATGGGACGAACTACCGATGTGTAGATCCAATGCATCAGAGAGGGTGAGAGGCCCCAGGTACTGCCTAGCATCTTCTTGGATGCGTATAGAGCATTATTGGCCTTTTTCACTCTCTCGTTTACATTGAGTCTCCATGTCAGCTTACTGTCTAAGACTACCCCTAGGTATTTTGTGTGAGTTTTCGGGCTGAGGTGTATGTTATTTATTTTTGGCGGTGTCCACGGCGGTATCTTGTATCCACGAAAACAAACTCACTATAATTTTTTCATCCTTCTTGGTCACGTCCCCTGTTGAGCCACGATCGAGAAGGTCATCGACGTTTTTAGATTCCTTAAAATGTTGCACTCACTTCTGGACAAAAGCGTTTGAATTTTCCAAATACTTTGCCGCCGCTGCATAGGACATTTTTGGTCCTTTTGAATATTTGCAGAGGAAAACTGCCTCGAAGCGTTCTGCATATGCAGCAGTCATGATGCCTCACACTCTTTTCTGACAAAGTTTCGGTCACCAATTTAACTTTTTTAGTAGTGCGTCAAGGGCAGAGGTTATGTCTACTTGTTGGCAAAATTTCAGGGTTGCACTTTTTACCGACTGCGAATCTATTTACCGTACACGCTCTTACTTAACAGAATAGGGGTATTATCTATGCCTAGGATATGCCGTTGCACGGTGCAAGAATAGGAAATGTATAATGTCTGCAATTGAGAAACAACAATGGCGGATTGTATATTTCCTATTCTTGCACCGTGCAACGGCATATCCTAGGCATAGAGAATACCCCTAATGTATATAAAGTAAACGCATTGAATAGAACCAAAGCGGCTGTCGGTTGACGGATTCGCTGTGCAACAAAATACATGAAAAAAGGTCTGTTTGCGTACTCGTTTCAAGTACCTAGAAGTTGCAACCGCCAAAAATGAAATTGCCGTAGAAATCCGCAACGGAAAAGCGCCAAAATAGAATCAAATTTATTTTTTCTCCGACGGCTGGCGGATCTGTCTTTGAGTGGCTTAAGTGTTGCCATATTTAAACTAAGGATTGGCTGTATTCAGTGCTGTTTTATTAGTTTTTACTATGAGCTGACGTTTTGTTTTGTGTGTGTGTGTGTTGCATTCCATTAACTGACGTTTCGTTTTGTGTGTGTGTGTCATTTGACCGCCTGCATAACATCGCCCTTACAAAACATGATTTTATGCTGACTATCAATAGGATTCGATTGGTGCTCCGAATAATTCTTTAAATTCTATTAACAGTGAGTTCTTGAATTTGAATCTTTTGCATATTTTTTTTTTAACCAAGCATTTCAAATATTCTTCTGGAATATTAAATTTTTGAAATGTCAGAAAATAGCATCGCTCTGTAAAGGGCTACAAAATGTGCCTACTCACTTGGCTTTCACTGAGAGTGCAGAAACTTTCTTTCATGCATTTGAAAAATCAAAACTTTTGCCATTTAATAGAAGTGCTTAAGCTGAGATCTTTCGATAATTGAAAAGTCAAACTAGCTTTGATGTCAATCATGGTTTTAAATTGTGTGGGGCGCACAGGCGGGCGGGGGGTGGGGGGGGGACACAAATCAATTGAGTTGTCAAACAATGATGAAGCGGGAAAAATCAGCGTCGGCATCAACAACAACAAGGATTGCAACAACTAAACATAGTAATTTAAATGTAGCAACAGAAAATAAGGCTCTAATGATGTTTACCATGACTTGCAACAAACACTGAGAGCTCAAATCTGGCGAACAGACAGACATACAGACAGTACCACACAGACTGGGTTGCATGGCTGGCAGGCAAGAACGGGCAAAAAATAAATTCAATTAACCTTACCACCAACAGCAACAATTGTTGGTCTGCTGCAACAACATCAACTATATCGACAATCGCAGTACAGTAGCAGCAACAACGACATGCAGCTAATTTTCTATTTTTTTTTTAATTTTTGCTTTTAACTCGTAGCGCAGAGTCATTGCAGGGAAAAAGCGAAATTCTCATTAAAAATTGCAACAACAACAGCACAGAATATAACAATATATGAAATGTTGCTGCTGTATTAGAGCAACAACAACGACTGCAACAACATAAACATCGATTTTAAAAGCGGCTTTCATTTAAACGATTTTATTTTGTTGATTTTTGCTGCTGCTGCTGCCTGTAATTTTCGCACAAAACGCTGCTCTAAGCAAGCAGCTTCCCGTTCTCCCGATTCCTGTCTCTGCCACCAACAACACTTTATTATCTGACACTCGCATCTGTTTGACATTGATGAATTGTTGTTGTAATTCTATGGTATAAATAAGCTTGCATCTGTATATGTGTGTGTGTGCAAATGTGATGTTCACATTTATTTAGCTGATTTAGTTTGTTGTTGTTGTTTTATTTTTTGCTGTTATGCTGTTGCCGAATTGCAGCATAACGCCAACATAGCAGCAAAAAAAAACAACATCGACTTCAAGCAGTCGTCACAACAGGCTGGCTGACCAAACTAAAAATGTTTAAATGCTGCCAACATCAGCGAAGCACTCAAACAGTCAGACAAACACACACACTCGTACACTTGCACACTTGGACAGTAATGCACAGAAATACGCTTTTATTGCATGAAAGCCAAAGCCACGAATTCTAGCGCGACATCTCATTAAATTACGCGGGACATTGATGAGCACCAGCAATCAGGATGCACGCACGTAAAAACACACTGACATCCAAAGGATGCGCCGCCAATTCTGTGAGCATGACAACCAAAGTCCTCGTCAAGCTGAGGCAGTCAAAATTAAAGCATTTCACGGGTTTTTTTTTTGTCACGCGGCTGAGTCATCAAATTTGTTGTAACTGCTGCCCCTGAGGATGCCAGCGTTTTATGGAACCTATTTAAAGACTGTCATTTGAGCTTTCGATCATTCTGATTTGTTACAAAATTAAATTTCTTAATATCCAATAAGAGCTTAAATTGGCTACAAATTTAGAATTTTTAAGGACGCATTTTAGGCCATAGGTCTTTAGTTTAATAGGCCTTTAACAATAAGATATGTGTTTGGTTTTACTACAGAAAATTTACCAGCTAGTTAAGAATCTGGTTACATTCTATGTGGATCAGGTTCATTTTCTGAGACATTTGTTTTTCTGTTTTTCGTTTTTCCATATTATTTCTTCATTTCGCTTTTGGCGATTAATCCTCTGCTGCAGAGTCTACAAATTTTAACGATCTCCAAGTGAAATTTCGTCATGTTCTTCAAAGGCTTTGTTAAGGTATTATGGAAAGATATCCATGTGTTAATAACACTGTAATGACATTACCACATAAAGAACCCTACATAACCTTTATTTTTTTCCAATTATATTGTTTTATGAAATAATTTATTCTGACTTCGCGTACTGGCGCAACCATACAAAGTTGTTTTTGATTAATAGTGAATATTAACTTTTCTTTGAAAAAAGCCAACTAATTTTCATTGAGATTAAAGAGTTAGTAAAAAAAATGGCAAGATGACCCGATTTTATAGAATAACTAATATCTCAAAAGCCCCAAAAACCACAGAAACCACATTCATGATTATCATGACAAACACCTTTCAGCAAGACCACGTAAGAGGCCATATAGTATATATACAGTGTGCGAAAAAACATATGCACGAACTTGTGCACACTACAATAAAGCCTATTATCAATAAAAAAATAATGGGGATGTTATATATTCTAATTTTTTTGTAACGTTTAGAGACCCTACAAAAAACAGAACACATAAACCGAAAAGAAAAATATTGCTTATCATGATACCATGAGATTCCATTTACACCGTTGGTTTTCAGCAACGACAAAACATATGCACGAAATCAAAAAAACTGGCATATTGTAGTTGTTGCAAAAGATTACCAACAACAAGTGCAGTTTAACAACAACATGTGTTTTTTATAACATTTTAACAATAGGTAGAGAGAATTTGCACGTGTTTTTAGTTCATTCTGATCATCCGAAGGCGTCGTTTATTTTTGATGGTTTTTTTTTTTGAAAATATGGGAAATAATAAGTATTCAGAGCAATTAAAAGAAAAAATTATAAAAGATTATAATAATGGGGAATCGGTAACATCGACTGCAAGAAAATTTGAAATACATCATAGCGTAATTTCCCGAATTATCAACCGTTTTCGGTCTTTAGGGTCGTTGACTTCCATAAATAAAGGTGGTCGACCGCGGCAAACCAGCAAACGAGACTACCAGGCAATACTGCGATTGATAAGAAAGAATCCCTTTGTATAGGCATGGTCCATAGCAAATGAATTACAGCTAAAAATTTCAATCCGGTCGATCCAAAGAAGAGCTGTTGAAGGTGGACTTAAATCGTACCGGAGCGCCATAGAAAATCTATGGGATATTGTAGATCGCAAAATAAATCGCGATTATTGTAAAAATTCTGATGACCTCTTTCGACAAGTGGAAATTGCGGGGAGTGCAATTTCTGGAGACATATTATTAAATTTAATAGAGTCCATGCCATGCAGATGCGAAGAAGTTCTCAAAAATAATGGTTACGCCACTAAATATTAGTGAAATTAATTAATTTTGTAAGAAAACTTAAAATGTGCTTATGTTTTGTCGCTAGCATGAAGCTGTGTTATACCGAAATTTTTTATTTTTTTATTGTTAGCAACAAATTTATTAAAGTTTTTTTTTGGATTTAGTTTATTAAGGTCATAAATGAATAAATAAATGATTTAAGTTGCATTCTATATGTTCTTGTCGTTCTTATTAAAGAAACCGTGATGGGCTCAAGTCCGTGCATATGTTTTGTCGCACACCATATATATTTTTTTTTTTTTGCTGTTGTTTGATGTAGTTTTAAGCTACTTTAGTTCAATGCACTTGAGTTTTCCTATCACAAAGTTTGACTTTCGTTTGAAACAGGAAATATAATCATTTCTTAAAAAATCCAAAATAGGTTTTGGTTTCAGAGGGTTTTGGGATCTGTGATTTAAAATTTTGTCGAAAATTCAAATCGAAAATTGAAAATAAATATGAATGCACAATTATTTTTAAAAGTTTTAAACAATAGCTCTGTATAGAGCAAATCATACAGCAACCTCTCTGCCAAAAAACTCCGGGTAACTTTGTCGGCAAAATTGGAGGTTAAGTAATACCTTAGTAGCTAAGTGGATCACAGTGAAAGTCATGCAAGACTACTGATGAGTTGCTGCAGCGCCCAACGAAACAGTCTGTCTAGTCTGCTGTATGGTTTGCTCTATACAGAGCCGTTGTTGTTATTAGTTGTTTTCTTCATAACGTGTTTTGGCCTAAGGCTCAAAAATTAGTTTTAATTTAACTTATCATAACTTAACATAACTTAACATAACTTAACATAACTAAACACAACTTAACATAACTTAACTTTACTTTACTTAACTTGTCTTATTAAATTTTCGAAATCTGGTTTAAAACTTTAAGCCAAGACTCTTAAAAGATTATAGAATGAATATTAAATTCTAAAAGTAAGCTGATATTCAATATCATTCCAATCGAATCTTCAACGCTTTCTCTCTCAAATTTCTCAACTTTATCAAAGTTCGTAACTATGTCTGAAAATCCAGAAAAAAATGCTATCAAGTCCTTTAGAGTAGTAATAAGTCCAGCTTTTCAGGTATTGTCTTCATCAGTTTTAAAATTTTTTTTCAGATTTAGGAGTATAAACTCCTAATTAAAAAGGTAAATTTTTGTGTAGGAATCGTAGATATAACTTTCTTTTCAAATAGAACAGATTTTATTTTAATCATATAAGCATTTATGCAAAGTATACACGAAAGAAATTTTTCGTTCACCTCAACTGAAAAATTAGCCAACTAAACTTCGTTTGCGAGTTGTATTTGCCACAAACGAATATTTAGTTGTCAACTTTAAAATATATCTTGTATATATACATACCGCTATTTTATTATATTAATTGTCCTTTCCCCTAAGTCCGTCCGCCTTCTTATGGATTGTACTCATCGCACCTCTGTTGCTATCTAAATTACCAATTTGCTTATATAGAACAGTTTGTCCATAAAGTAACTCTGAATTTTGGAAGTTGTGTGTATACAACGAAGGGAAAAAACAAAGGAAGTTTTCAGTTGGGAAAAACAAATTTTCAATTGCTGCAACTTAAAAATCATTCGCGTATATGACAAACGAATTTAATTACCTGCAACTAAATGACGCGTTTCTGGCAACTAAACTATTATTATGTCAACTGTTGAAACGTTTGCAAATAACGATCCCAAGCACGACAAACGAAGTTCGTTTGCGGCAAACTGGCAATAAACGTTTTTGTTTTCTTTGCGTGTAGATATTTTTGTCGAACTTACCATTGATAAATGGCGCAGTAGTCCATAGTTTTCATCAGCGGCTTTCTTAAACTGACACTCTCTAACCATGATTAAATAGTAAGAAATTCTATCGTTAATCAAATAATTAAGATGCACAAAATAAAAATCGGCTACTATATTTGAACTACTAGGTTTGAAATATATGAAGCTTCAGGACTCAATCTTCTTAATGGATAACAAATGCAAAATATGTAAAAAGTTAAGTGCCAATTGCTTAAGTTCGGTGCAACCTCTTATTTCATTAAAAAATAAAATGAAAAAAATCCAAAAAAACGAAACAATCTAGGATTAAAAATCCCCAAAAACACATTGAATGCTGCTGGACTGACTGACTCATTTATCTTATTAAGCCAGAGGCAAATCAACAATTCTATTCATTAGTTAAGCAAAGACTTGCTCCATTTTAACTTGACCAGGCACAACCAAGGAATAACAAACAAAACAAAAAACAGATTAATTTGAAAAATTTAAGAAAAACTTTGCACTGAGTAATATCGTCGTTTGACGTGCAACGTGCAAAACTTCCGCGCAAACCTTAAAAAGTAATTTGGCTGAAAGCTTTTCTTCAACACTTTGTTGCAGCCCGCTAGCCCTAGCATTGGCAGCACTCTGCGGATGTGGCATACATTTAAATAGTTTTCAAAGAAGCAAAAATGCAAAAACAGAAGCAAAAGCAGAAGAAACAAAAGTAAAAAACGAAAAAAAATCTAAAAGAAACCGACTTAAGAACAAAGAATAATAGTAAAAGCAAGGATTACGAAAGGACAACAGCTGTCAGCGGATAAGAAGTTTTAAAAGATGCTTGCTGTAAGGATAAATTTTCAACTCTTACAAATGCAGAAATGCAGCAGGAAGTTGTATTTAAAGCTTTGTGAAAAATTAAAAGGAATTGATGAGAAAAATCCTTTCTGTTAGCTTTTGTTGTAATGTGTGGCCAGGCATAAGAGGAGGAAAGTAAAGACAATGAATGTAATGCTTGTGAAAATTAATGTTATTGACTGAGTTAAATTCAGTTAAGGACATCTTGAAGATACATGAAGGCATGTTTTGGATGCTTGATTTTGGCGCCATGACAACCACAGCCAACTTCAAAACACTTAATTTATCAATAGGGCGTGAAAATCAAATAATTTCTTGGCTTTTAGCATCACCATGAGTGTTAAGGACGACAGTTACAACACAACGAAGACAACAACAACAAAACAACAACAACAACAAGAGCAACAATAACAACAACAATGGCAAGGACAATTTATTAATTTCCCAGAATGCATGAATAAAAGCAATTAATTGCGTTTCCAGCGCGCTCCAACCATGGCACAATTTTAATTGATTTGTTGCTTCATCAAGTCACTGGATTTGAAGGATGCGGTACTTAACCTCTCTGTTACACCTTCATATTGACACTCACTCATACTCACACACACACACACGCACACACACACCATTCCATGTTTCTGCAGACTGCGTCATATAGTTAAATTCATTTCAGGAACACTTTGCGTAATGATGACATAATTAGTACAAAGCATGAAACGCACCCTTGTGCGAATGTCATCACCTACTCACGCTCATGCATACATGCACACATTATCGTCCTGATTGCAGTAGTCTTCGTTGTTCTTCTGGCAAGTGTCGTCATCGTGCTAAATTATTTAGGCAAAATATTTAGAGAGCAACAAATTTAATGTTAATTGCAGCTATCAAGTAAAGATGCTGCGGGTTGAGCGAGGCAGGGCTGGTAAAGGGGGAAAGCGGGGAGAAGGGGGATGGTCTCATTAAGGCAAACGTTGCACATTCACACCAAGTTGTGACAGAAGCTTTGATCAATTTGAGTGAGTGACACTGATTGCAACACCTCGAGTGTGATTTTATCGTTCAGATCTTGCTGTTTCCGGAAGTGTTCACCAAACCTTGTATCTTTGCTTGATTCTGTATTTAAGCTGGTTTATTGTGTTGTTTGATTAAATTTATATATTTTTGCTCCTTTTTTTGCTTATAAGATAGCTGCAAGGTTACGGTATGTCAGACCCCGCGTCAAGCTTGGATATAAAAAGCAGCCTCGGTTGTCGAGAAGGTAGCGTGCTCAACTGCCACCCCAAAGATCCTGGGCTTGAATCCCGGCCGGGTCATGGTCCTACGCTTTAACCTTTCGCATTTGCAATTTTCTTTTCTCATTTCTCATCAAATGAAATTGAAAACTAATCAATATTTACGACTTGAAGTCGTAGTTGGTGGTAGAAAACTTTGTGGATGAGATTGCATTATAACTTGAATTGACTGAGGTAAAGGCATAACACTTACCATGGATTCAAATTCATATGTTTCCTTGGCTTTCTACCACGCTTAGAATATCCTACACATGTTTAACTTGATTTCTCTTTCGCTCCCACTAATCTATCACCCCAATTTCGAACCAACGCAGACTTCACTGAATATGTATTACACCTGAAATCCTTGGTTCAAAGCTATAAAAAAAAATTTTTAAAGCTTAATTTCTATAATTTACAAAATTATATAATTTTTATAAAAATCTCTAACGTAGGTTCTTCATCAAAACATGCTTAAATTAAGTGATACACTTATTTCATCATGGCTGATTCTAATGTCGACATCATATTTTTTCCTAAATCATGGTTTAGAAGATATTTGTAATCGGAATTTTTCTTAGAGAAAGCAAGAAATTCTTTTATTTGAAATTTTCGTCTTTCTTTTCTTACTGATGATATTTTTCTGACTTAAGATCTCGTCAGATCTCCCGAAAATTTCCGGGTGGTTTCCCAAATTCTTGAAAAACCCGTTTTTCCATACTTCAATTTGTATTGGATGGAATTGTTACTCACTGATTGCTGAATATAGATGCTACCATAAAAGTGATAGGGTTACAGTAAAGATTAATTCGTTGACTTTATGACATAAATAAAAAAAAAAATGAAGATGTCAGAGGATGCGGAGAAAGCAGCGTGAGCAACGAAATTACAAATTTGTTACATGGAATTATAACTTGATATGTATTGGTGCTACGATAAAAACGCCAGTTCCTAGTTCCTAGGCCTTGAATAGAAAAATAGATTAAACATTTATGACGTCATGAGGCTGCGGAAAGAGCCGATCTAACATCGAAAATGCATCGTCGTTTCTTGGAATTATTGCTTAATCCCTTAAGATGCTACGGTAACTTGACCTATTTTATGAATTAAAAGAAAAAATTGTGGCGCCATGACACCATGGAGGCACCCTCTTAATGAAATGCAATGAAAATGCAAAAACATTGACAAAACGTTGCGTGAAATTAAAACTACGTAACTTACAGCGCTTTAGCAAATTTTATGGAAAAAAAATTAAACGTAATGAAAATATACCATCGTTACATGGATTTATTTCATGACGCTAATGTAAATACTAATGTTAAAAGTAAAAGCAGAAGCAAAATCAAAAGAAAACGGAAAACCAAAAAGAAAAGTACAAGTAAAAGCAAAATCAAAAGTAAAAATAAAAGCAAACCTAAATCAAAATCAAAATCAAAATCAAATTAAAATCAAAATCAAAATAAATCAAAATCAAAATCAAAATCAAAATCAAAATCAAAATCAAAATCAAAATCAAAATCAAATGTTGCAATGAAAGTTATGATGGCTAGAATATTTAATATATTGGTAGCAAAAACTAAAGCAAGCATTTGTCATTTTATACTAACAGATTTTTGTTTTTCTTTATTTAAAACAAATGCGAATAATTAAAATATTCCAAATACTCCAAGTTAAAAAAACAAAAAAAAACTCAATTTTAACTCTCAACAAAATAGAGTTTTCCCTCTTTTGTGGATTTCTTTACTTGTACGGAATTTCATTTAATTTAATGATAGTTTCTGCTCTGACTCGAATGTGTCACCAAGGCAACTGAGAACAATCGATTTACCAGAGCATGACATATAATTGAGAAACAGACAAGGATATCATGGCAAGAAGTTTGTCAAGAATTGTCATGAATCAAAACAGGGTGCTTAGCCAGTCACAAAACTATGCTACTGGCTAACCTTCTCAATAGTGCCCCCCTGTTGCCACCAATACTTATTCAGATGCGCCATAAGAGGGCTTCAACACTTTGTATCACGTAACTACTAGCAACTGGCATTCATTATTTAACATCTTGCTAAATCATAAGTTGAAGAAACTCCTGACAACCATATTTTGTGTGACCAACCAACGAACCCAATAAAATAAACGAGACGCACACAAAAGCAGCTACCTAGTTAAATCCGATGAAAATATGCTTGGCTTGCTAGGCCAACGAAGCAGAAGACCAACCAACCGACCGACCTACCTACCTACCAGCAGTCAACCTGTTTAACATTTCATCACAAACTTGCCACCCAGCTCATATACAAGCGGGTCGGTCAGTGAGGAGCATATAAACATAAAGAAATGCTAGAAAAGCTTTGTATACCACTCAAGAGTCCGTCCAGTTCATTTCTGATGTCTTCTACTCTGCCATTACTTATCTTTAAAATAGAGTTGACAAAAGTGTTGATATCCTGCCAAAGGAATTTTATTCTTATCAACTGCTGCTCCTGGCAGCCAGCTACAAAAATACTTACATTAGTTTTAAGATAGTTTTTATGGCAGGTCGTTGTAGCAGGGTGGATTCAGTGAGGACTTTAAATAAGTTTTGTTGCTTGACTACCGACGATGACAATGACTACGACGAGCTGTCATTGAGCAGCAGCAGCAGCGAACTAGAACTGTCAAATGAGGTAAATTTTAAATTAAAATTAAAGGTTTTCCTCACATTTACAACCACACTCTTACACACATACACAAAACATACTTTGACATATTAAGGGTTTCTATAAGCAGCTGAACGTGTGTGTGTGTGTGTCTTAATTCCTAGTTTATGTCCTTTTCCATTACATTATCATAAAACGTAAGGATTTTGTGGACGCAGCTGTATTCATAACTCAAGTTAATTTGATGTCATTTGTTGAAAATTTTCAACGCTAGATAAATTTTTCTTATGTACGAGTATGTGTTCCACAAGGATAACACGAAATGAGAATTGGTTTGCTTCTCCTACAGTTACAGTAACAGTTACATATATATGTATGTGTGGACTTGACTTGGTGAACCCTTTTTGTGTTTAATGTTTATGCATTAATTTTAATTGGATGTTCACAAATTGGAATTATTTTGTATGTTTTATGTATGTTTCTAACAGTTAAATTATAGGAATTTGTCAGCTGAGCTGTGCTTCTTACTATCTTTGAGGTATTTTTTAAGCAAAGAAGTTGATAGATCTTTTGACCAAACAAAATTGTGTGTTACGAGGAGTTTTTTGAAGATGTTTAAAAATTAAATGCTAAAATTTGATGCAGCTTTTAACGTTTAGCGAAAGATGAATGATGAGATTGTAAGCTCCTTTAGCTTAATGTTTTTAATTTTTTCTAAAATACGGCTCTACAATCTGTTTTAAAATAATAGATCCTACTGAAAGCTTAAAATAATAGATCCACAAATAAGAAAATAAACAACAACACTAAAAGTTACCCAAAATCGCTAAGAGCACTCTTTATTTGGCGTTCTTAACGACCTCAATCTATTTCTTAAGAATAAAGCTTATGATTAAATCATTAATTTTTAATCAAATTTACTCCATTCGACAACGGTTCCATTTTTTCTCTCTTCCATTATGTTTTATTGACAAATATCAGTTAAAAATCTTTTTATCGTAATTAACCCTATTGTATTTTATTGGATTTAAGTTAACAGGGTGCTGATTTCAGAATTCAGAATCAATTTATTTCGAACCACACGAATGTCTATTTTTTGGTGTGAATCACAGCAGTATTCCGTTGAAAAATCATATTATTTTCACTCCTAGGGATTCAAGTTACTACTTCAAATGTTGGAATGCATAGATCTCTGGTTCGAACAAAAAATTTCTGAAACCAAAGCTTTGATGCCATCAAATTTCCATCATTTTTCAATTCAAAAAGTTAAAAATTAGGTTTTTGTGAAGCTCTTATGAAAAATAAAAAAAAAATAAAAAACACAAATGAAATTTATGGCAGAATTGCTACATTTTGACCTACGTCTTGTAAAATTTATTCACTGATTTGATATGTTTAAAATGAAAATGACTCAATTTGGTGATGAAGTGAATGATAACGAAAACATTAAAAATCTGTACTAACATTACTAGTTCTGATCAAAATCGCACCTTCTTTAGAAACGTATAAAAACATTAAACGCTAACGAAACAGCTAAAGGGTGATTTTTTTGCTATTTGTTTTTTCAGTG
Organism: Pherbina coryleti; assembly: GCA_943735915.1. NCBI lineage: Eukaryota > Metazoa > Arthropoda > Insecta > Diptera > Sciomyzidae > Pherbina > Pherbina coryleti. The sequence goes on from OX030951.1 coordinate 4,300,425, forward strand.
TACGAAACGAACAGTGCACATTGGGTTGAAATCCCAAAAATGGAGATTAATTCATCTAGAAGTTAGAGGAAAGTTTTAACTTTTGTTTTAGTTAGATTGAGTACAAATGAAAAAAAAAAAACAATTCTGTCCGTCCATCCTTCTGTCCGTCTGTCAGTCTTTCGCCATGATTAAAGTCGTACTTTTTAAGCTATCGTCATGAAATTCGATATCTAAGCTTCTATCTAAAATATAAAGATTAATTTCGAAAATGAGCCAAATCGGATGAAAACCACGCCTACCTCCTATACAAAGTGACTTTATTTTAAAAGTAAAATCTCTGGAAAACCTACAAAAATTAAAGAAATGCTTTGAAATTTTGCACGCAAGTTTTTCTCTTCGATATAAATCCTAACTCGAAGATTTATATCAGATAACTCTGAAGGCAAAATCAGATAAAAACCACGCCTACTTCCCATACAAAATGACTTCATCTAAATAGTTTATACGTTAGGTTTTGAGGAAACCTTTATAAATTCCTCAAAAATTAATTCAAATATAAATAATTTTAATAAGTAATTAGTTGGAAGTAAACCACCCTTATCGTCCATAAAAAGTGACGTCATCAATATACTAAAAAGTTCAAAACTTCGGCCCAGTCTATTATTTAAGTTATTATTATCACGATTTATGTAATAAAAATGATTCACGCAAAAATGCGCAACTTTTTATTACTGAACATAGTAGCTTAGGTATTCAAGTTTAATACAAAATTTTCATTTCTACTTGATGTTACGGTATTCTTATTTAAAACTCCACATATATTTCGAAAATAGCGCAAATTTTGACATATTTAAAAAAATTTTTTTTTAATTATTTCTACACAATTATTTTTAACCATTCTTTTTTTAAATCACGCTTAGATACCTGAAATTGAAGGTTCCATAATAAGAATATCACTTTTGAAGTATAAGAAAAAAATATTAATTTTTGAACTATGCTAAAAATAAAAAATAAATAACTGGCCATTTCAGCCCTTGAAAGGACTTTGACCTAGCTTCTTAGGATCAATTGTGTTGTGCGTGTTATTAAGTTTGTACACAATTGACCGAGAAATGGACCTACAGGCTTAACGCCGAACGGCGATGAACGAAATGTTCTTATTCTCAAGAAGCTTTACATGGCATTTTGATTACTCTCTGAGGTTTGCCATTGTCTGCAGAGAGGTGGCGGCCGTACAGAAAAATTATTTTAATTCAAATAATTTTCTGTCGCTGCTGGGGTTCGAACCTGGGTCTCCAGGTTCGTTGACATAGCGGCCACGCACTTTGACCAACTACGCCACGGACGCCGAACTATGCTAAATTTCAATTTATTGAACTGTTCACAAAAAAAAAAAACCAAAAATTTCTCAACTTTTAGGCTATGCAGCAGGAAAAGTAAACAACAAATAACATTGAAATTTTCAGTAGTGATGTTCAATTTTGTGCTCTTTAATCGAGTAGTAAAAATTTTCAAAAAAACAAATTTACATTTTTCAATTAATCTCCACTTTTTTCGATTTCAACCCTCGGTGCAGTGCTTGCAAATCATTGAATTTCATTATCAAAATTCCGGTTTTGTGAGAAATGTGTTTACCAAATAACTTCCATTTTATGGTCGTCATAATCGACCCACCGAATAGGCTTTTCAAGGTATTGTGACCAAATTTCGCACTAGTTTCACTTTAGTGGACATCAATCCACCAACCCGTATGCGGTGAGTGCGTACTGAGAAGAATATTGCTTCTGTATCATGCAGTGTCAATGAAGATTGCGATTTGTCAATTCGTCTGCGTTCTCAACAATTGGAAATTTTGTTTTTTTTTTCAATTTTCAAAAACCAAACGCTTAAAAAATCACCCTATATTATAGCGAATTTTCTATAGACTAAATTCAGACTATTTTCTAAATATTTTTTGTTACTGTTTTATTTTTGTTTTTCAGACAATATTATTTGAAATTGGAATATTCTCTATAGGTAAAAACGAAAAAAAAAAATTAAATAAAAAAAAATAAAAATCAAAAAATAAAAAGTAATATCAATTTTTTTTTTTTTTGTTATTTTTTTCAAATAATCGGAATAATGAGAAAATATTCAGATTTTATTTAAATAATACGACTTTAAATTGACTTTTCATTTAATACTAGCATAAAATACACTTTTGTATAAAGCACAACTTAACTACCTTAAAGCTAACTGTACTTTTCACTATGACATGCCTCTTTGTTTATTCCTTTCTTTCTTAAAAATTTTGTCTAATATAATTTATTATTATAAGAAATTATAAAAAATTATTAAAATAAAGTATAATTCATACATACACTGAGAAAATTGAACGCCTTTAAATTAAAGAAAAAATTTCTTGCAACACTGTAACCGAAATATCTTTGCTACAAAGAAAAGATGTTTCCTCAAAACAAAAGTCTGAAGCTAAATCAATGAAAAAATCTTTACTATAAAGATAAAATATTTCCTATAACGATTTAAATTTTTGTTGAAAAGGGATTGAAATCATTAATTCAAAGACAAAAGTTGTAACTTTAAAGAATTTTTTCTACAAAATCATATTTTTCATAAAAACACACGCTTATAGTTCGCAGTTACTTGGTGGACAATATGTACTATATAAATCTGTAGAATATATGCTATACTATACTGTACATACTATAGAATAAATCGTAAGAAGATGGGAAGGAGAAATGAGCGGACATATCAACTTTTTAATTTTGAATTTTTGCCCCAAGATAAGTCTTTGATTTAAGGTATGTGTTTAATGTAATGTGTTTAATAACGTGTAAATTTTTCAAAAAAAAAATAATTTTTGTTTTGTTTAATGTGTTTTTATAGTTTTAAGAATATACATACACATTTTTAAATCGATATTTTAAAAAAAAACAGAAGTTATAACGGTTTTCGTTTACCTATCTCTAAGCTCCATACAACAAATAAAAACCTTTAAACGCGATTTCCTCGAAACTAGTTTTTTTAAAACGGTTCGATAGATAACTCGAAATCTATTGGTTCAATTTCAATGATTTTTTTTCGGATTTTGTTCGTTATTTTGTTCTCAAAGCATCCCCCTAAATTCAAGTATCTATTTTTATACCCCCACGTTTAAAAAACGTAAATGGGGGTATATTAATTTTGTCACTCCGTTTGTAACGCCCATAAGGAGGCGTGGTAGGTATAGAAAAGTATATATATTCTTGATCAGCATCACCACCCGAGTTGATTTAGCTATGTCCGTCTGTCTGTCCGTCTGTCCGTCTGTCTGTGATCACAATTACAGCCGTAATTTTAAAGCTATCATCACGAGATTCAGTATTTAAGCTTTTATCTAAAAAATGAAGGTCAAGTTCGTAAATGAGCCAAATCGGATGAAAACCACGCCTACCTCCCATACAAAGTGACTTTATCAAAACGGTAAAATCTCTTAGAATTCAATAAAAATTAATATCTCAACTTCCAATTGCATATGGGTTTTGATGTTCAAAATACACTCTAAGTATGAAATTCAACCAAATCGGATGAAAACCACGCCTACCTCCCATACAAAGTGACTTTATCAAAAAGGTAAAATTTCTCTAAAATCCACAAAAATTAATGTATGGACTTGAAATTTTGCATATAAACTTTGATATATAACGTGTACTATGTGTATGAAATTCAACCAAATTGGTTGAAAACCACGCCCACCTCCCATACAAAGCTATTTTATCAAAAAACAAAAGCGAATATTTTCTGTTAAAACTATAAAGAAAACGTTTTTACAGATAAACATTTTATTGATTGCTTAAGACTTTGAATACACTTTGGTTCGGCCGTGGGGTATTTTAACTTCGGCCCAGTCGAAGATAATTTTTTACTAGTTTTTTTTTTTGTTTTTTTTTTATATAAACAAAAAAACGCGTGAAAATGTATCTATTTTTCGAACTTTTTACTTCAACTTCCGCCATAATTAAAAAAAAACCCCCGGAGGTCTTGCGTAGGGGGGGTGCTTAATATAAAGTCTATGCTTTAAAATGTCATTTGATTTTTTTGTTTCCGATAAATGGGAAAGGCCGTATCCATTGAACCTTTTTGGATGTCTTTTTTTCAATGCCATTTTCAGCGCCCTCTATATAAAAGCCAGAACTGTATTTAAAAAAAAAAAATATTTTTATAAAGTATTTTTTATGTACAATAACCTGTATAAATTTAAAAAAAAAATTATAAATTCTTATAACTACACAAATTTTTTGAAAACAGCGCCTGTTTTTGGTTGTTACACGTATATTATACCTTAAAGTAGATTTTTCATGGGAATCTAACAATCTTTGTGCCTATGCGGTAGCGATTTTTTTATCTTTGGGCACAATCTTACCAATAAAATTGTTCGTGGCAAAGTGTATTTTCTTTGGTTTTTCTCTCAGTGTATCTAAACTATCTTGTGTTGTTCTTATATAAAGAAACAGTTTAGGCAACAAACTCAAAACCGTTGTAATATTCAGAATTTAAAAGACAATACTCGTAATTCAATTGTGAGTGAAATTATTTTTTTTTTTTTAATTAAACTTTTGGGTTGTGACAGTCAAGTGACATTCGAAATGAGCGACAAAATTCAGACATTAGATGCAGGCAGAGATTTGAATTTCAGAAAATATTGCAGGATATGTAACTCCTTTAATTGCAGGATATGTAAAAATTTAAAGAAAGAGGAGAGTAAGAAGAAAGAAAATAAAAATAAACGAAAAAAAGAAAATAAAGACAGAAAGAAGAAAGAAGAGAAGAAGAAAAAAACCGAAACAAAAGAAAAGCAAGTAATGAAAAGAAAGAAAGAAAACAAGAGGGGGAAAAGACTTATTAAAACAGTTGTTTCTTATATCTTGCGTCAGATATGGCCGTGTGCGTTAAAAAGTGGACCACTCGATATCAATTTGAGATAGGGTTCAAACCCTAGCTACCACAGAAAATTTGTTTCAATTGAAATAAACTTTTCAGATCGTTCGTCATCTCTCTGTAGACAATGGCAAACTCATAGAGTAAATAATACCATGTAAAGCTTTTTTGAAAACAACAAAACTAGTAGGTCCAGTTCTCGCTCATTTGTGTACAAACATTTAATAACACGCACAACACAATTTTATCATAAAAAGCTCGACCAAAGTTCTCTCAAAGGCTGAAATGGTCGGTTTTTTTTATGTTGGTGCCTAATTGGCAAAAAATTCAAGAAAAATTATAAAACTTTTAAAAATTGTTTGAGCTGTTTGGGATGGGAGATCATATCTCGTGTACTATAAGTGCCATTTTTAAGGCCAGATTTCAACTGATGCAAGATTTTGTGCTCTACAATTTAAATCTAGTACTTTTTCAGTAGGATGAACATTTAAGGAAATATTTTCGAAAAACAAAAATGTGCAATTTGAAAGTGGGTGTGGCATCAAAATTCACTAGAAACAAATTTTAAGTACTTTTAGTGCAATTTAAGTGTTTAAAATGGTCTCAAGATATTCGTCAATTAGTTCTAAGCACGAAACTCTACTACAATATTTTTAATATTCTTTCGATTTTATTTTTGTGAATTTGGATGCAAGTTTTTAAGAATTTCAAAGAGATCTAGACTTCAAATCTTTTTAAAATTTTTAGTCATTCTATATAATCGGAGGATTCTTGTCTATATACTCGGAGGATTCTTGTTGTCCTTTAAAATAAAAAAAAATACTGTTGAGGATTTTTTAAAATGGCACTAACTTAATTTTTATAAATACACATGAAGTTTCATTAAAAACCAATAATCTGTATTTAACCGAGAAAATACATTCCACAATCAGTTTTTAAATATAATTTCGAGCATATACCCACCACCGCTAGATCTGTTAAATATCATCTGAGAGAAAAAGTATATCTCGTCTTTGAAAGAAATATGATCCAATGACTTCACCAGCCGACATTTTTTTATAAAACATTGTCAGTCAGATTTTGGAACAATTCACAGAAATTTGAATTCCAGGAGGAGTGTAGTTGTCACCACAACAAAATTGCTCGACCTATTGATAATAATTACACGGACAGCTTGCAAGCTGACAGATATATCTGAGCTGACTTAAAATAAACACCCTATAGAATTTTTTGAAATTTTTTAACAGTTTTTGCAATTTTTTGGATAAGTCAACATTTCTTCCCTCATTTAATTTATTAACAAACATAAGTATATCATTTCAAAAATACTCTTTACGAAAAAGTGAAATTTATTTATGAGTTAACCTAACACTTTAGACAATAAACTAGTTCTCAAGGTATTTCTCAGAATGGCCTCTATCACATCCGAACTTTATATCTTTTAAAAAAAAAACTTAAACCTAATCGATTCCTTTTGTTTAAATTTTAAAATCAAAGACATAAGATAGAATCGTAAATTAATCGTTTATATTTTTGTTTTATTATTGTTTTATATGCAAGTATTTTTAAAATTTTTCAAATTTCTTAATATCTGAAACTGTTCTGTACATTGTTCATTGATGAATAACATTATAAATAATATAGTTAAATTATACAAAGTGTGAAGTAAAAATATAAATATTTACATTAAGTGAGGATTTTGTCACATTAGAAATCATTCTGTTGGGCGTGGCTATTGCACATTGAATTGCAATGTCTTTCTATTTGAGTTCTTAAGAATTAAAACATAACGAGTGAGCTGAAAATATAACGCATTTAACAAGTTTTTCTCTTTCCATTTGATACAGTTTTCAATATAATTTAATTAACTATTTTTAAAATGTTAAATCCTTAAAGTTAATTTCTTTAAATTCTAATTCTAATTTATAATAAATACGCACTAACTTTGATTTTGCTGCAATTCTGAATTACAATTTTGAGTTGTTTTTTTAAGTTTTATTTTTTGTTTATCTACTCGTTGAGTTTCCATTTCTTTAAATTCGATATGTTTTTCAATTTATCTTTTTTACTTATAAACTACAACAGTTGCAAAAAAAAAAAACAAAAAAACATTTAAATCTCTATACATTGCGATATGGTACGATTTACAACAACACGAACAGCTCCATTGACTAGCATGTTTGAGCAACTGCATCGTCGTCTTCTATGTCAGGTTCTTGGCTGTCTTCCAGAACTCCTGGCAAGACTGCCTCCATCATCACAGTATTTCGCCGCTGCTAGTAGGGGCGCCACACATCATTCGGCTTCGGAGTGCGACAGCGTATGGGACCCAAACTGCTGCAGCCGCTGCGCGAAGTGGTGCTTACGTCGTCCAAATCGATCGTTTCCACCGGCGAGGGTGAGCGACGTGTCGAGCTTACTGGTGGTGAGTTGCTTGGATTCGTGTTTTCATTGTCTTTAGAGTGCGAGATCAATGTGACGCAGCGTTTCACCAAATTGACTCCATTTGTTGCATCAGCGGATGCTGTGACACCCGCCAAGCTTTGCGTGAGTCCTGCTGCATTCGGGTTGCTGGCATTACCCGAGGTGCGAAACCAGGGAAAATCATGATAGTTGCTGTAGAGCTGCGTGTAGAGCCATTGACTAGGCTGTGGCAGCAAAGGATTCTGCAGGAAGAGCTGAGCGGCTAGCGCAGGATTAAAGCTTTGCGTTGGCTGAAAATGCGAAGCAAAGCCGGAAATGAATTCATTTTTGCGCATGCTGGGATTCCGTTGTATCAGCGCTGTAAATGCACCACCGCCGGAATTGCCGCCGGAACTGCTTAGCGGCGGCGACGAGCTGCGTCGGTCATCGTCCTCGTGCAACGACGATGTTTTACGCGGCGAATCTGTGACCGAAATGCTGTCACTTTCAAAGCCGGCATCAATATTGTTGTTATTGTCATTTTCACTTGTCGTCGGCGAAGTGGTACGTGGTGGTTGGCCCAGCGTCGCTGCTGTCGTTGTCGTTGTTGGTGATCCTTCAGGGCTGGTGGTGCTGTGGGCAGCACCAATTGTGGATAATTGACTGAGTTGGGTGGAGAGGTGATGGTGGTTTTCTGCATCCGACGGAAAAGAAGAAAGATAAAATTAATTAAATATTCTTCATAAAATATGGTTAAAACTAACCGCTTAGCGCTCGCAATCCGGGCCGCTCCATCGAGCTTGCTAGACCGCCGTGTCCTGGGAATGCCGTATGTTGATGATGAAAGAAAGGCGTGCCATGTGGAAAACCAGGTCGTCCCAGTGCTGTGGGATTGCCGCCTAGGGAACGCCAGTCGGGTACATGCAGATGGTTGTGAATACCCACGAAGTGGTGGGCAAATCCTACAAAATAAGATGAATAAAAATTTAGTTAAAAATAGTTTCAAATTAAAGCAGATGCCCACAAAAACATGGCCACACATGCCTCCAGCCAACAACACCAAATGCTAGCCGCTCATTTTGGTCGTTTTCTGGCTAGACCCGCCGCCAACAACATCATGTATTCATGCGGCCAGCAGTCAGGCGGTCGGATGGTCGGGCAGGCAGCAAGAAGTTAGAAACACAACCCACTTAGATAGGGCTCCATATACCGAGATCTGCTCTCATTCTACCCCTAAATAAATTCATTAAAATTTTCCCAACTTCCAGCACACAGTGGCATCAACAACAACAAAAACAACAACAACAACAATAACAATAACAACAATATGAATATAAAAACCTTGCCACAGTCACACAACAAACGCCCGCAAAAGTGAAGCCACACTAGAGTGGGTTTGAACAGGCGCTATTCAGCTAGCTTGGCTAGCAAGTAGAATCATAAGAAAACATTATGCCTTGCTCGCTCTCTCGCTCCCTAACTCTAACTTGCTCCTTTTCTATCTTACATTCTCTCAAGCAGCACTGCTCTCTTTATTGCTCCTACAAAAGCTAGCAGCCAAAATTCATGCCAAGTACCAGGAAGCATCTTCGGCAGGAGACAAGAGCAAGAATAAAATCTTATACACTGTCGGTTGTCGGTTGGCATCTGCAACGTCGCCGTTCTTGCCAATCTATTTTGGGTTAACACCAAAATATCACCAATACCAATACCAATGACACCACTACCATCAGCATCGTCATCGTCATCAGCATCATGAACATCTCGGTCGTCCGCAGTCATTCAGCATCGGGAGTGGCACCATTAAAGTGTCGTTCGTTATTATGATTATTTTGTGAAGCAAAACTTATTTGGAAGCTCCGTAACTGTGTGGTAACTTCTCTTGTATACTTTGGTTTGTGTGTGTGTGTGTGTGTGTGTCTGTGTATGTATGAGTTTATAGGAATCTTGACTGTGCTGTCTTGGTTGTTCCCTTAGAAAGTTTTAATATCACTCGAATTTAAGGTGTACCGAGTAGCAACAAATGAGGGCAAATTAATGCTTGCACCGTGTGTGGGCAGTTGTGGCAACGTGGCAATGGCGCAAGGTTTTACTGTGTTACTCTTAGATTTAATCTCAGAGACATACTAAGACGCATTAGTGAAATTTTCAGCAGCTGCAGTTGAAAAATGGAGTTCATATGGCTTTCGTACAGGGTGTGTCATGTAAATAAATTTTTTTTTAGTTAACAGCTGATTAAACAGCTGACGATTTTTTAATTTATGAATTGATTGTTTTTTTTTTTTAATTAATAAACTGTTCTTTGATTTCGGAAACTTCAAATTAGATGTGGAATTAATTGAAATACAATATGTCTATTTATTATTTCAGATATTTAATCTTAAGAAAAAAAAACAAATTAAACGCAATTTTCAAAATGCATTTCTCATGCCGTTATACATATTGTAAAGGGTGTTTTTTTATTATTATAATCTGGTAGATACTTTCATGGCATTTATTTTTTAAATATATTTTTTAAATATGATTTCCGGCATATGTCCACCACGGCTACGAATTACATAGTCCATTCGATCAATCCAATTTTTCACTACTTTTTCCAATAAATCTGCTTGAATATTGGCTTCCAATGCTTCAAGAGTTACTGGTTTGTCGGCATAAACTAATGACTTAACATAGCCCCATAAAAAATTATTAAGTGGCACCAACAAGGGAGCCAGTTAACAGGACCATTTTTGGAAATAAAGTTGTCACCATATTGATTTTGCAATATTGTAAATTCTAAGTCTTGTTGGAACGAAATGTCGTCGACGTTTAGCTGATTAATTTTTGGAAACAAAAAATCAGTCAACATGGCTCGATAGAGCTCGCCATTCACCGTAACGTCAGCTTCTTCCTCATTTCGAAAGAAATAAGGACCGATGATGCCGCCAGCGTGTAAACGGCACGAAACAGTCAATTTTAATGGATGTAATGGAGATTCGTGGCGTAGTTAGTTAAAGTGCGCGGCCTCTATGTCAACGAACCTGGAGACCCGGGTTCGAATCCCAGCAGCGACAGAAAATTATTTGAATTAAAATGATTTTTCTGTACGGACGCCACCTCTCTGCAGACAATGGCAAACCTCAGAGAGTAATCAAAATGCCATGTAAAGCTTCTTGAGAACAAGAATATTCCGTTCATCGCCGTTCGGAGTTGGCGATAAAACTGTAGGTCCGGTTCTCGGTCAATTGTGTACAAACTTAATAACACGCACAACACAATTGATCATAAGAAGCTAGGTCAAAGTCCTTTCAAGGGCTGAAATGGCCACTTATTTATTTATTTTTTATTTATAATGGTGATTCGTTTATGGCTTGAGGATTGTCTTCGCTCCATATACGGCAATTTTGATAATTGACGAAGCCATTTACCCAGAAATGAGCTTCATCCCTAAACACAGATAAATGGACGTAGTGCTCTATGAACTTCGCGAACATATCTATTTTATTCAAACTAAATTTCCACAATTTGGAAGCGTTGTTCTGGAATTAAACAATTCATGATGAATTGCCAAGCCTTACTGGACAGAAATGTCAACACAGTTTGACATTCTCAACTGTCAAACCATAGACAACAACCATCGAAACGTCTCATGCAGTTGAAAAAACACCCTGTATAATACGGAATTAACTGTGATTAAGTTCAAAGTTTTTGATCCTATTTATATTGATAAGTGTAGCTACAAGAAACTACAAAAAAAGATAGATAGATATGTATAAAAAACTTTGCATTTCGCAACATTTCTTAGAAAAATATTTTATTACTGCACTTAGAAATGAATTATGTCGTAAAATGTAAGATCATAAAATATTTTTTAAGCAACTATAAAAATCTGGAGATTTTGGTATTTTGAGTGCTAATGTACCAAGATGAAACTATTAAGAAAAAAGATATCAAGGAAAGATCATCATTATAATTGTAAAATATTACTGAAAGTTGAAAGGATAAACATACAAATAGAGTTAATAAGTTACAACGTGTCAATTGTGTTTTTGAGCTGACAGAAAGTTTTTATTTCTACAAGATTTTTTTTTAATTTCATATTTAAATTTATAAATATATATTTCAGTTCGTTCCTATCAGCAACGTTTTGTCCTATCAATTTTTTTATAGATTTATGTTTTGGTAATTTTTAAAAAAAAACCTCTTCTAACATGACAATTTTCCAATTTTTGTAAAGATGATTGAAATGGAATTCTTTTTATTCGATTAATTTCAAGCTATTATAACTTATAATAACAAAATCGATAACTCATAATTTATGTTTCATTGATATTGTTACGTCATAGATGTTATTTCTACCAAGAACTTAAATGTGATGCTTACAGTTTCTTCTATGGGTTAAGTAAGAGGACATATAGGTTACAAATTCTAAAAAAAAATTTGTTTTTTCGGGAATTGTTTTCGGGAATTGTTTTCGGGAATTTCGAACACACATTATTTTCATTAAGAAGCCATTTATTTGTATTCAATCGAGAGAAAACTTTCTGCAATCAGCTTTTCAACACTATTTCGGCCATATGCCCACCACGGCTTCTTGGAGACAAAGTTTACCATTGACGCTGATTAGCCCAATTTTCGAAAAAAAATATGATTCGATTATAAGACTGTTTCTGACTGCACCAAACTGTACATTTTGTGGAATGTAATCATGTTTATATTATCTCATGTAGATTAGCTTTGCTCCAAATAACGACAATATTACTTATTAACATACCCATTGAGCCAAAAATGAGCCTCAGCTCTAAACAAAACTTTTCGATAAAATAGCGATTGTAATGCTAGTTGGTTTTAGGCCTATCCCTTTCACGGAAATTTTGGTAATTTGATACCGTTGTTGAAACGTGTATATTGTCATTACGACAAAATTGAAGAGAATAATGAACAGAAATTACACGGACAGTTTGCAACCTGACGATTGTTTTGACTGATAAAACTGTCTAAAGTAAGTGCTGGGTTAATAAAGTGCGCTTAATATAATGATTAAAATATTACAACAAAAACATACAGGAAATGATAATGCAGTTGGTTTTAACGAAAGTTCTCTTTTAGTTTTGATGGTTTTTTTTTTTTTGTTTTTTAAGTAACTAAGATTCTTTATATTGTCAATATTTCTTAAATTAATGTTATTAATGTTACTCATACGCCCCGTTTATAGTTTTGTGTTGTTTACGAAACACAATAGAAAATATAGCCTATTTCAATTAAACAAATTTGTTTGTTGTTAACTTAGCATAGCACATAGCACATACAAGGCATTGAATTAAAATCAAAATATGAGCAAAAAATGATTGAGCTATAGTCAAGAAACCTTAGAATATATACTCGTAAAAGTCAAGCAGATGCTTAAAATCAAATACCAATATAAACTTATTTTTAACTTCAAACTCAATCTTAAATTATAAAACACCCTGTGCGCTAAGCTGGCTCTATATGCAAGTAACTCTCAAATACATTCAAGTCTTATAGTATTAAAAAAAATAATATAAAAGCTTCTTGAAAGAAAAAATTTTGCAATAAAAGTAAATGCAATGCCATCTGCCCAATATTGTCCTCCCGTTGTTACCCCGATGCACAGCAGCTTGTCAGAGTAACGCTGCAACAACCATGGCTAGCATCGCATACAAAGTCTTGAATACCTCGTTTTGGCTTGCAGTGATAACGTGGTGGAAATGAATGCCACCGCGCAACACCACCTACTAAAACCTAAATATGCGGTCCTGTAAGGAAACCCATGTGCGATAAAGGGTTAGCCACGCTGGTGTCAGTGCGGGTCGAGTTTTCTACGGAGTCAGCTATAGATGATGTTGGCAATAGCAGCGCATCAGGTAGCAGCGCGCAGTTATATGTTTGAGTGCGTGTGTGTGTGTGTGCGTTTGTCTATGTTTATCTGCTAGTATGTGTGAGTGTGTGCATGTGGGTCGTGTCTCAATGGCATGTGGAGTGGTAGCTGGAGGGGCATAACGTGGTCCCATTGGTGCGCCACAAAAAGCTTTCTTGCTTTTGCAAATGCTTTTGGCTGCTTCGTCTGCAGGCACAAACCTATTGAAATTGAGAGTGTGCTTGTGTATGTGTATGTGTGTGTGTGTGTGTGTGTGTGTTTATGGCTGTGTCTAAATGTGGAGTCTCACCATATAGTCTTCCCAAAAAAGAAAAGAAAACCTTACAAAAACTTGAAAAAATATCAGACAGACATTCAACTTGCCAGTAAATGGCGAGACTTGGCTAAATGTTAACAGAACCAGCCGCTCAGCTTCACAGAAGCTGATCTTAAATTACAATCCTTTGGATATGGTTACGACCTTATTCGTTGGTTGTGCTCTTTTTTTTTTAACCTGTTTTTTATTTTATCCCCTATCCATTTATATAGTTTATACTTAAGTTTTTCTTGGTTTTTCTTCATTATTTTATGTGAAGTACACCCACAAAGTGGATACTTAAAGCTGTATATAAGCTGTTATATACATTTTTTTATTGAAATATATCTGTTTCTTAGAACAAATTAAATTATAACGTCTAATTGCAATATGCTCAAATCTTTGAAATTCAATGCAAAATTTTTTTAATAAAATTTTCTAATAACTTCTCACGAATTCAGTTAAATCGCTCTTAAAATTATTAAACCAATTTTTATGGCATATACTTTACATATATATAAACTAACTGTTTCTGAGACTATTACGTATTTTTTTCGACATTTTCTTATATTTTCCCGTCGGCAATCTTACAAATATTAAAAAGTAATCTTCCGACGGCATTCACAGCATCTTAAAAGTTATCCGCAGAAGCACATACAGTGCTTCTTTCATAACAAAACTCACCACATCTTAAGATTTCTTTCACTCACATACAGATATATAGTGTATTGCACACTCAAACCTTCAACAATTCAGAGCTTTGTCAACAATCACTATTCACCATCAGCTCAAACACCTCTGAGTAGAACTTATCCTCTCTCAATAGAATAACAAATGTAGAGCTCTCATTATGGTGAAGTTATTAAAAGTGGTAGAAATATGAAAGCTTTTTATAGGCCACGTGAACAGCTGTTTCTGCAAAGAACTGCGCAGAGAGAGTAAAGAAAAAAATTGAGCAAATGTTTGTATCTGCGTTTACATATGTGTGTGTGTGTGTGTGTGTGTGCGTGTGTGTGTTGGAGACCAAGAGCAAACTTTCAGGATAATATATTGCAATAACCAGTCGACTACTTATATTTATTTAATACCTAATGTTGGCCTTGTTGACCTTTTCTCTAAATTTCAATTGAGTTCAAGATGTTTTTTTTATGATTTAAACTGTTTTAGTGAAATTAAAATATATGCTAGGATTTTTGTTGTAATATTTGCTAAGAAGACTCAAATATTTTTCCAGGAAAATTGTCTGAAGCCTAATTTGATACTGAACTTGAAAGCAAAGGATATTTCTCACAATATAAGTAACTTTACGAAACTTCATAAATTATCGGCCCCTAGAACTTAATGGAGATTCCGACGAAAATACGGAGAAGCCTAGAGCGATGCCAATTTTAAATTTATATCGGTGCTATCTGATCTTGAAATGCTTGTAACAAGGTGTTTTTCTTCAAAATTCGAACTTCGAGCTTCGAGCATGCTCCAACTTTCACTAAAAAAAATTATATGTAGAATTATGAAGGAATTGGGAAATAGTAACTGTATCAAAATCGAGACATTAGACGCAAGTCAGTATAGAATATTTTAAATTTTTCAAATAAGGTACGTTATATAGTTTGCCACCATCTTTACTTTTTCGTTACTTCAGAACGATGAGTGATGGAAGCATCATTGCAAGGCAGATTTTAAGTTAGATATAAGAGGAGAAAAAACTAAAGTAGCTATTAATTTTTTATGTGTTTTATACTTGTTGAAAAATATGTCTCCACTCATTTTTAAAGTCCTTTTGCTGAAAAGAGATTAGAGCAACGATAAGAAATCAATGATAAGAATCACAAAATAAAAAATCTACATTAAAATCGTCGTTACTGAGTCTTTGAGACAGTATTAACCATAATTCTCATGGAGCGTTCCTATGCAATTACTTATAAAAGCAACTTCAGAATGCTACCTCATGTATGTGGGGTCTTTAGGCGTATTTACTTAAAAAAATAAAAATTCTTCTTGATTCAAATACTTCAAAGAATTAATAGTTTCATTTTATAGAATGCATAATTTTTCGAATCAAAATTTTTACAAAATATTTAGAAAAGCGAAAAGAAACCAATAATATATTTTTTTGAAATTTTTCTTTTAAAGGTTTAAAAAAAAAAACTTGAATCAAAATTTATTTTTAATATAAGTGGTATATACGATGTCATTTGTTTCTTATTGTGTTGTGTATTCATGATAAATTAAATATATACTATAAACTCTGGATTACAAAATAATGAAATTATGTCCAAAAACACAAAAAAAGTTAAGTTATTCCACTGAACTCATGGTGTTTATTGGTGTTGTGAGTCATTACGGTATGCAAAATAAATACATTGACTCAATGCAGGCCCGTAGTCAAGGGGGGGTATAATATAGGACCCTTATGGTCCAAAAAGTATAAAAAAATAATATAAATATTAGCATTTATATAACGTTGCCAATTTGCGAATACTTGCTGCACGTGCGTTTTTTTTTTCTAACAGTGCAAACTGCAAGTGTAAACAGCGAAAACATCAACACGTTTAAGTTTTCGAAAACAGACCGATACATTTAATTGAACTTTGTCCACCTCCAGCAATTTAAGAATTTATTGGGTTAACAGGTATTACGTGAAAGTAGTTAAATTTTGATTGAATCTTGTTAGATAAGTTTAAGAGTTTCTTTTGTTAATTTTACTGTGCCAAAACTACAAAAATTAGCCTACTTAATTGGCTGCAGAAACCAGAAGTAAAAAAGGCTAGAACGGTGGAAAGTAAGTGCTTGATTTAAATGAATTTTTTTCCTTTATCAATGTGTAAATGTGTTCAAAAGTTGCCGAATATTTCTGAATGTTTGAAAGCGTGTTTTTGTTTTTTTTGGTAGCGGGCTTGCATTGATTGAATATTAATGGATTAACTTTTTGCTTGATGCGGAACAGACAAAATCCGAATAATAGCTGCGTTCGATTCGCCAGTGCTCAACTCAATAACGAAAAAAACGGCTACTCACTTAGCTGTTACTTACTGAATAGTTGGCAACACTTTTCTTTTGACAGACCACAAGAAGTCTGTCAATAAATTAAATTGAAAACGAAGAAACCTGCTTAAGGGGGGGGGGATACCCCTAGACAGGGCGAAATTAGTTTTGTTTAAAAAGTTTTTTCAAGTTGATAACATAATTGGATAATTTTTTTATTTTCCTATATTTTGAGTAAATGGTGGGTCTGCAGAGTATCTCCTGTAGCTGTCAAAATTTTCCCACTTATATGAAGCAAAAGAGGTTTTTTCTTCGAGTACTGATATTTTGAAGGGAAGGATAAACCTGTAATATCATAAAAAAGTTAAAAATTCAAATTTATATCGGCTGTTTAATCGAAGGTCCAAAATCGACTATTTTTTCAGCAGTTTTGACTCAAAAAAAAATTATTTGTTCACACGATATCTTTCAACTTGTAGGTACATCCTTTCGGAAGGTACATCCAAGAGACTCTTTGGGTTCTGCTTCGCTACTCGTGCCTTATCGGTATTTTTGACGAAAACTTAGCGATAGGTGCCAATAATTATATCCAGTTCGTTCAAAAGCTTCAGAATGGTGGTGTAGCCTTCACTAAATATTCCAGCAGCAAAGTTAGCTGAAATTTTGAAACCCAGGCCTCTCGATCCTGACTCACCAAAACTTATTTTGTGCTTGCATAAAGAACAAATTAAAAATTCTGATAGTGCAGTAAAAACTTTGAAGATTTCAATAATGCTGTAGCCATGCAAAGGATTTGTTCGAATATGGTCACTACGAGCAGTTTATAAATTTTTTTTTTTAACCCTATTCACGTCACGCTGTGTCTTTGGGTCACTATGCAATTTCAAACCAATATAAATGACTTGAAACTTGTTTTAAAGAAAAATTCGAAAAAACATTTGAAATTTTTCCGAAAATATGAGGTATCTCCCCCTTAAAGGAAAATAATTTTGTTTTTGTACTCACATCACATTTTGACAGAATCTATTAAATTTTACTTATTCCGTACACAAACCAACTAAAAAATAAGAACTTGGCAACGCAACTTTACTCAAGTCAACTGATAATTGACCTACTCTATACTCAACTAGCTGTTCACATACAAATTTTGAAATAATCGACATGAATTGAGTATAGGCTGGCGAATCGAACGCAGCTAATATTATATTTCATCTATATTGCAGAATACAAAAAAAGTTTTAAAGTGTTTTTTTTTTAAGTTTGTCGTTTTATTGTGAAAAATTTGTTACAAATTCATTTTTCAAAGTATTGTCCATCGCTAGCCACTGATTTTTTCCATCTTTATGGCAATTATATAAAAAATACATTTTCATTATCGATATCAAAAACTATCGATATTTTTTTTTTAATCCAAACCCCCCCCCCCTTAGGTAAATCCTGGCTACGGGCCTGACTCAATGAGAGAATTGAGAATATTCTTTGTTGCTTTGTGTGGGCTCTCCGCAAAATCGCCCAAAAAAAAATAATGAAAAATCACCCAATTTTTTCCATACGAATTTGAGTGATTTTTCATATGAAAAAACACCCAAAAAAATTGGGCGATTTTGCATTTTTGTTGGGTAAAATTTCGTTTTTTGCTTTTGGGCGAAATTTCACCCAAATATGTTGGGCAAAATTTCACTTTTCGTTTTTGGGTGACTTTTCGTTGTTTTTGGGTGATCTCTCGTTTTTAATATTAAATAATAAACGTCAATCAGTACTTAAAGATAACGGTATTTAAATTAAAAGCAGCGGTTCTTCTTTTGTTTTTCTTTTGTATTTGCATCATTTGCTTGAGTTTGTTTGGTGAAGTCAAAGGAAATATTTAGTACCGCGCCCGCGCATCGCGAATTAAATTTTTAAATTTAACGCACTTCCTACACAATCAGTGCCGGATCTACATACGGGCTGAAAGGGCTTAATCCCCCCCCTTGGAGAATTTTTTGTATTGAAAAAAAATGAAAAAATCCCAAAAAGACGTTTCAGCACCCCCTTTGGCATACAAAAGTGTTGTTTCAGGCCCCCCTTTCGCGAATCCTAGATCCGCCACTGTACACAATTAAGATTGATTAGTAACGTAGTAGTGCAATTTAAAAATCAGCATACCCAGTACCGTAGTATCGTTGCAATAATAGTTCTAATAATAGTTTTCGTGCTAATAACAGTGGTTAATAAATAACTATATTAATAAAAAAGAAATAAGTAGTATATATCTCATCAAATGATTGAATTAAAATAAACTTTAAAAAAAA
Organism: Pherbina coryleti; assembly: GCA_943735915.1. NCBI lineage: Eukaryota > Metazoa > Arthropoda > Insecta > Diptera > Sciomyzidae > Pherbina > Pherbina coryleti. Next base: position 4,319,179 of record OX030951.1, read on the forward strand.
AAATACTGGTCTTGAAAATGCTCATTTCGTACAAGGGAATGACGTATCTCGTGTGGGAACACAATGTAAAATATTGGGCGATTTTTCATTTTTTGGGTGAATTTTCGTTTTTGTTTTTGGGTAATTATCCAAAAATTTTTGGGCTTTTTTTCGTTTTCTTGGGTAAAATTTCGTTTTTTCGTTTTTCGGCGATTTTTCATAAATTTTGGGGTCATTTTTCATTCGGGTGATTTTTCTTTTTTTTTTTGGGCGATTTTGCGGAGAGCCCTTTGTGTGCCGTGCGTGAACGAGTATAAGTGGATATAAGTGCAAGTTCTTCTTTGACTTAAATCCACTAATAATCTTTCGTGTGTTGATCAACCAATGACACAAAAACCATATCCATCGGTTTGGTAACACATCGATACTTAAATCATTAAATTCTGCAGAGGAGTAGATTAACCGGAAGTTAATCTGAAAATGACCAATTATTTTTTCTCCAAAATAAAACATCGGGAAGGTAAGTACTAGAATGGTACACCTGAGGTCAATGATCTTTACAGAGGTCATATTGGTCTCCTAAAGACAAAAACATTGATGTACCAAACTTTAAAATCCGACTGTAAACACAAGAGATGTGAAGAAATATGTCAATGCGCGACCCCTACGTCCGGTAAAAAAAAAATTTTTATTTCGTAATTGTCTTGCAAAAATGCGTCATACTCGCTGGTATATGGCGCACTTTTTTTTGAGGTACAGTCTAATGTACATAGTATGGTTGTATGGAAGTAGTATGGTAGGTGGTCGTTTAAAAAATATTAAATAAATTATTAAAATAGAAAGAAAAAGAACACCCTCATGATTTTTGGCAGATGGAAAGGTAATAAAATGATCTTTCTGAAAATATTTTTTTTTCAATTTTTAAAGTGGGAAAAGATCCTATTTTTATGACTTCCAAAATTTGACCTAGAAATTAAGAAACTTAAAAAAATAATTTTGTTTTTTTATATTTTAAAAAAAAACAGCTATTTATTGTCTTTTCGAAAACACCTCAAACGAAAAAATCGAGTTAATTTTGTTAAATATATGATTTTTCAAGAGTAAGGCAATTTCACTTTTTCTCCCATTTTGACGAAATTTGAATGTTACGTAAAAACTTAAAAAAAAATGTAAAAAATTTTTTACTCAAATTAGTGTTTTTATTTCATGAAATGATTCAATTGTGAAAGTTTGAGCAAAATCGGAGGTGGTCAACCCGTAATGTACGTTTTTTTGATGCGTTTAATTTGGAATGGCTGAAATGCATTTTAAAAATATTGAAATTTACTAAAATTATGTATCAACATATGTATGTCGCATTTACACCACGCAATAAATACCCCTTATAATTTCTTACAATTTCAGCCAATATGGCCTACGTCTAAACTAGGAGCTTCTTTAATTTTGATGAACATAATCATAATGAATACCAAAAATTATGTCATTCCGAACATGTCACTTTCACCGTTAACTGTCGAATGTGCGACACTTTCTACAGACAGGTGTAAGTGGGTATGTCTCCACATTGTCAATTGTTGATTATTTGCAAATTACTTGTGTGCTTGTTGATCTGCGTAGGTATGTGCGTTTGTGTGGGTGAGTATTTCAAGTGTCAAAAAGTGCCTAAAACGGTATTATCGAGGATTTGGCAAAATGTCTTGTTTACGCTCCCCTCAAAAATTCGCAAACTAGACTCACTCTCACAAGCACGTTGACAACACACAAACTTGCCGTAACACAAGGTTGTCAACAATCTAAACGATATAGTTGTTGTTGTTGTTGTTGTTGTTATGTCAAGAGGGTCGACATTTAAACCTCACACCCTAAATACATGTGAGAAGATGACGGGGGAAACAAATTGAGGAAAACATATTTTCGCAAGCGTTATAAATAATATTAAGTAGGTACGTAGGCAGGCAGGCAGAGGCATGTGTTGCTGTTGTTATCCTTGTATCCCTGGGTATTCTTGCATATCCTTGCCTGCAGACAAAGCAGTGCGTATTAGTATCGTATTGACGCTTAAATTGACATAAAATTGAATCAATGCCATAATAAGTCCTGAGGGGACTCTGCCTCTGTATCAATCACCCCTGCGTGCTCTGCGCCGCTCGCTAGTTGGCAGGACATTTGCAAGCGGCGGCGTCAATTGCTGTTGTGACTTTAAAATTTCTTTTTAAATTTTAAATTGAGCTGTTGTCACGGCGTGTGTTTATGTGCGAAATGGACCCGTGCGGTACGGAGGGGGTGACATTTGTGCAATGCTGCTCATTGTTCCTCCTTCCGCTGCCACTGCTGCTTGTGATATCCTGTGGGGAATATATTTTTGCAAGAATATGATAAATTTAAGTTTTTTTTTATTGAGCCAGAGTTCATTGTGTGTATTTGTGTTTTTTTTTTTATTGTAACTGAAGCTGGAAGTTGTGTCGTACTCATTGCTGCAGACGCTGAAGTGTGTGACAGTTGCATGTCCCGTTATTATTTGTCATTTCAGCGTGTATGTTTTGACAGGTTGAAAAGTTTTGAAATTTATATTAAAAAATTTGATGTTTCTTTTATGGCTCAAGGGGTGAGATGGAGTGATTAATAGCCGTAAGCTTACAGAGCTGCCAACTCGCAATAATTTAAATGTCGAATACGTTTTGACGCAATTTTGAAGAGTTTTTAATAGGATCGCTAAGGATATTTTCATCAAAAGTGATTTAATTTCAGCTACCGCAGAAACTATTTTAAGAGCTTAAAGCGATTCGTAAGATTTTTAAGCAGCTACAAAAAAATACAAACATATTAAAATGCTTTTAAATATTTTCAATTACATTTTGAAAAACAAAACAGAGCAAAACAAGACAAAAAGGATTTCAATAGACAAGTTTTTTGCTCTACCGAGAAAAGGATAAAACTTTGCGCCTTTTACCCATGAGCGTCATCAAAATACAGATAACTGTTGAAAGAATTTCAAAAACTAGTGCTGACGCACTTGCTCTAAGCTGGCAACAACTAAGCCATCCTACACTCCCCACCCCACCTAAGTAACTCACCCAACACATTCTGTAGAATTTTAAAAACTTTTTCAAAACTATTTTGCAAAGTGACAAAAACAAGAAACAACCTTAAAATTCGTAAAGGACCTTCTTTAGTGTTGTAGTTGTTGTTGGCTGCTGTTTCGCCAAGTTTGTAGATGATTAAAAGGAACAGCAGTGGCAAGCAAACGAGGCAAGTGTGAAAGAATCGCTGTTGACAAGAAGCTGTGATGAGCTTTGGCGGGGAGGAGCAGCAAGTAGTGTTTTGGTAGGAGCATGGAGCGTATCACATTAGCATTTTCTGTCGCCACGAGTGTAGAAAATGCTGCTTTTCCGAGACGGATATCCTGTTTCGCACGCTAGACGTAAGTGTGAGTAGGTTACTTTGTGTCTGATTGTGTGAGTGTATGTGTGTGTGTGAGGGTATTGCAACTTTTTCATAAGTTTGTGTGTTCTAACATATGTGTGGGCTGTCCTTAGCAGCATGGCTTTAGATGCTTTGGGCGGCAAGAGGGTGTGGCAAGCGAGGATTTACGATGGAGTCGAGAGCGAGAAAACATTTTGTAGAAAGCAAAGTTTTTAATTTTAGTGGAAATTACATTAAAATTTTCCGCTTGATGTAGTATTTGTCGGAAAGATCAAAGCCACACTCCAATACACACACGCACACATGTGTTTTCACTGAAATGTATTTTAAAATGCGTGTGCTTTTTAATTTTCAACATGAATTAATTTAACAGCAGCAACAAAGTTTTTTTTTTCTCTTGAAAAAAAAAGTTGAGTTGATGTTCGTCCTTACTATACCCAGACCTCGTGATTGTTTTGGAAAGCAACACATTTGCTGTCTCAGCTCAGAATCTAAGGATAAGTTTTTTTTTAAATAAAGGTACTGCTTGCAACATTTCTGGCTCTGCCCATCTTTTTAAGGCATCTCACTCCATTTGATTACAATTATTGCACCACATCGCGCTTTACTGTGCCCACATTAATTTTAAATAAATTTTTAACATATTTAATACATTAAAAACGCCTCAACTGACAACACAGTTGGGCAACTATTGTTACTTCAGTTTTGCCAGTAACGGAACTTACTCGCGGAAGTCAAACCTTTCTTTGTCAGTAGACTTACGGAAAGATGGAGATAGGAAAAGAGTTGGGTGTGTATTTTAATGTCATGCATTGCATGTGTTATTTTGGTCTACTTCAAATAAAATTAAAATAATGTTTTTCAAAATTTTTGTACAGTTGACTTGAATAGCCACACATTAAGGTCTGACCTCAGAAAATTTACTTTTAAATAAGGCAGACTGACAGAAAACAGAATGGATTCAATTATTAACGGGTATATATATTGTAAAAATATATTCTTTTTATAATTTCGAGGGATTGATTTGAGAAATTTGAGAAGGTTGTTTTGAGGGCTGCATAAACCCTAATTTAATGTCTTTTTCTCGTGAAAGTGTCAATGTTGTAAGTCTTTTGACTACTTGGTGGATGCTAAAAGTAATATTTTATCATATAGATGTGAGTTTTAAACCTTTGATTGGTCAAGTTTATCTCCTAGAATTAACTTTTTTGCTACCAAAAATCAAAAATATCGCCTTACACTAATTTTTCTCTGCATTTATGTACGTTATTCCAGTTTAGGGAACGACTTTTTTGATAAATCTTTTCAGGTTGTATACGCAGGACGCCCTGAATCAACTTCAAGATTTTTCTCCTACATAAAATATATAAGCTTTCAGCTCTTTTAGTAGTCAGAAGACCTTTTGTTCAGTTCGGTATTTCGTGGGAGTAATTTTGAACATTAGGGTTGCATAAGTAAAGAACTTGAGATACCACCTGTTCTGAACCAAGAATGATAGAAACAAGATTACGCGTTCCGCAAATGAGAGAGAGAGCATGACGTCACAAGCGATATTGTCAGACTTTTGAATAATTTTGCTTTGGGGCCCACACCTAAATATTTTTGTTTTTCTTATTTTTATAATATGTATATAAACCTCCTAAATATATTGGTACAACACAATTTTGTCGGTCCCGAATGGTTTAGGAGATAAAAATCTCGAAAGTTTAAAAAATTCATATTTTTCTTAAACGAAAATATTCATATTTTTATACAGAAGAGTAGATATTTTTACTTTACTTTTCCGAAAGAATTCATTTTCAATTTCGTCAATTTGCCTAAGCGAGCGCACATTTGCATACGTTTTTGTCAAGCAAAAGTACTGTGTGACGTCATGCACTCAGTTGAGAAAGAGAGCATTAGATAACGGGACTACGGAACGCGTAATCTTGTTTCTATCATTCTTGGTTCTGAACCTTAACTCGTACTGTTTCAAAATGAAAATTCATATAAAACTCACTCCATTCACTTCATTTAAGGTTTTGTTTAAAAATTAAAAATACCAACAATTTTTTAAGAGTCTTAAATCCAGCGATTACAAAGTCCTAAATTATAATATAGACAAATAAAAAAAAAATTAAAAATATCTCTCATTACTCACTACATATACCCAGTCTGTTTTCCAGTAATTTTTTTTTGTCTTATTTTTTTGTTTTCTTTGTTTTTATTGAGCAGTTAGCAGAGATAATTTTTAATTTTTAATTTGTAATAACCTACACCTATAGCAGCGGTTTTCAAACTTTTATTTATTGTACGGTGGAATTTATTTTTTGACTATATCATATCTACCTCTGTATAAAAACATCAATAATTTATTAAATAAAAAGCTACACCTTTTTATTATTGTTATTAGTTATATATTCCTACTGAGAAAAAAAAATATTAAGAAAATACAGTGTGTACATTAGGGTGGGTCAAATTGTTCAGGTGATGAAAAAAACGAAAGGCGTATAACAAGCACAGAATTTACACGAAATTCTAAGAACTTTGAAAAAAAAAGTTTCAAAAACTTGCCTTAAAAATATGCAGCAGAAATAAGCCCAACATTAATGATAAACGTGTTATTTTTTCCCATATAACAGCATTTATTAATAAAACCACGTTATTTTTAAAAATTTTTTATATACGAATTTTTATGACTCTCGGCGGGAGCTGGGTTTTGATTTTATACCCATAGTTTCTTGGGGAAGTTTTTCTAAGAACTCTACGTAGATTACGTTTTTGCTATACCTACCTTTTGACAATAACGATTGACCCAGCCTAATGTACATAGTAGTTAATGTGAAGAATGAAGTTGTTTGTTGCCTATTAAATATGTAATATTAGGTTCAGTTTTAGTTCATTTTAAACATAAACTCTGCTCAAAGTTCAAATGTGTTCTGAATTTATTTTTAATGCTCAACGTAGCCAAAAATCCTTCTTCACATTAATATGACGAAATAAATGGCATCAAAAGCTTCAAAGCTTTATCAGATTTTGGAACAAAAGAGCACTTTAATTTTCTGTTTAAATACAAACTTTAAATCAGACTTTAACACAGGAAATTTCCGCTAAACCGATCTTTTTCTACTACTTAGAACAAACATGCCCACGTAGTGACCCGTACGGCCCACGTGGCACTTCATACAAACTTTTTTCTATCTTAGTTTTGCCTGCAAAAAACAACAACACAAACCGCACTCGTTCAGTGTTTACCACATTTTCCAGCGAACTTTACAAAAACAAATGCATGCAAAGCCAAAATAAAAAACCGCACACTCGATGATTTCGATGTTGAAGCTGATTGACGCATTACTTGTGTGTCGAGTAATTTTTCATGACATGTGATTTTATTGCATTGTAATTGTTTTTTTATTTTGATTGATTTTTTGCCAAACGCAATGATGAGCAACCTTTTGTTTTTTTTTTGTTTTTTGATTTTTTAAGCATTGGCCCGCGCTTAAAATTTTTTGGGCCCCACTGGCTTAGAACATGCCCAAATTTTTAACAGAAAGGAAAAGGTATCATGCATCCAAGTTTCGTTTCTCAAATTTTCCGGAAAATATGAAAAAAGCGGTTTAATTAATTTTCCTTTGAAACTTCATTCAAAGTTAGCAAAGATAACACTTTTTGCTTTTTTATATCTTAAGAGCGAATTATTGCTTAAGGGGAGAAGGTTCTAGTAGAAATAGAAGGAACATTTTTGTTTTTGTTTTTTGCTTCATTCATTTTCATCCTTAGGATTTTAAAAATATATAGTCAGGAGGATATTTCCCTATCTAATTTATTTAACGAGTCGTAGCAAACAAACATTACTTACGATTTTTTCTTTGTCAAACTTTAAACGCGTATTTCTCGAAACACCTTTTTTCCGCGCTGTACACGATTCCGCTTCAACGACTTGACCAATTTCGATGTTTGACGGCTCAAATTAAAGCTTATTTAATTAAGGGGCCATCAGGAAGCGTTTTTCCAAAAAAAATGTATAATCATTATTTTGCATTTTTTTGACGTTAAAGCAAAAGAAAAAGGAGGAGAACAGGGTTTTTTTAAAGGGTGGCCATTTTTTGAAAAAAGTGTTTTATTAAAATCGGAAATCTACAAGGGCACCCCCCCCCCCTAAAATTTCATCGAGGTTAACAATTTTTTTGAGTTTTTTCGTTTCAGATCACTTGGCAGGGCTGTAAAGTGTACAGCGCACATCGGCTATCGCCGCGCGCGGCTTTGATCAGCAAGACTTTCAGCCACCATTTTGAATTATATTTCATCGAAAAAATTATATAATGTTCTTGAAATATACATTAATAAATGCCACAAAAGATTTTTTCAAAAAAGATTTACGTTCGGTCAAAAAAAACAAATCCTGCAATTACGTTACGTTTCTACTAAAACTTCCTCTTAAGTACTGTTGTATTCATTTTGTCAGTTACTTTAAAAGCAATAACATTTGCACCTTGTAGTCTTAAACTTACACAGAATCAATTTAAAGATATGATTAGTATATTTTTAGAAGAATTAAAAGTAGCTTTAAAGTTAAAAACCACGACATCGAAACTTGAGTTAAGTGAGCTTTCAATTTTTAATTTATTTCAAATCAAAAATTCTGACTATTTAAGTAATAAGTCGAAAAAAACAAAAGAAAATTTTACCTTTGTGCCATATATTTCCTCCTTTCCAGCGCACACATTTACTATAAAAATAAGTCATGCAGCAGGTTATAACATTCATGCATATAAATAAGTGTAGGTATATAATATGCTCTTAGTCTACCCTTCAAAATCCGTCTTCAAATTTCATCTGAAATACGAACTCATTAAAATTTTTGACACTTTATGCGCAACATCATGGAAAATTATGACAACAGAACGTGTTGAGGAAATGAAAATTGATTCGGGGTTTGGAAAGTTTTTCGCTTAATCATATATTATTAAAAAATATTATATGTGATGTCTGCAGATTATTAAAAGTGTCAGAATAAAATCACACACAAGCGCGCACACACACAAGAGTGCAGCGCAGTGTTGACAGCGCACGTGTTGGTTTTTAATACCTTTTTCGTATGAGTAGGAAGTATTCTGTGAATGTGCGTGTGAGCGTAATTGTGAGAGATAAAAGTGAAAAATTACACATACCTTCAGACCTACTCTCAAAATATTTCAATCTACTCGTATTTAAAGGATGTTTTATTAAAAAAGTTTTTTTATTACAAAATATAGCGTTTTGTGCTTTCCTTTGAGTTATGTAAGCATTAGCGAGGGTTGCACATACAATTTAAAACATGCCTTTTGAAACTTTCAAACTCAACTCACCTCATAAAGGGCACAAAAAGTTACATAAATAGTTTTTGCATGCCTTAATGGCAGAAAAGGTCGTTATAATCACATTGAAAACAACAACAACAACAACAACAAACAAAAACTAAATAAAATGGACCTAAAACAATTTCCTAAATGAATTTCCGGCGATTTGCAAACAAACGGAAGTGCTTCGGAATGGCCAACGAAGTGAATCCTTTTTTCCAGCAATAACCAAAACCGAAAAGAAAACACATGTGCGGACGAATAAATTAAGCAGATATTCAAAGAAGTAGACAGCAAGAACAAGAAGAGCATTTCAAAGAAAACAATATTTGAGGTTAGGAAACAGTTGTCTGCGGTTGTATTAGTGCATATTTATAAGCTGAAAAAGATTTCTATTAAATGGATGTGAGTACCAATAAAAATAAATAAAAAATAGCAACCAACCGTCCAAGTAAAACAACAACAAAAACTCTTGCATAGCCGCTTCTTAACCAACAGCAAAAGTGTTTGTGGCATAAGCCTTAAAACAATCAAATTGATGCCTTCGCATACATGAAACTCATCAGCAGCTACAGGAACATCAGCAACATCATAATCATCAAAATCATCAGCAGCTACAGCATCAACATAATCATCACCAGCATTATCATCACCACCAGCATCGACATCACAATCACTTAACATAACAACAACATTGACAGCAGCTACAGAAACAACAAAGACAACAATTATCACACACTCACCAAAATAATGCAAATGAACATAAAGCTGCAGTCGCTGTTTCAAACCCCCGTCCATCGGCGGATGAACTCACTGCGAACTAAGACAATGCCGAACAACAGCTTGAAGTTGGCAGCTTAAAATCCATTTAAATACTTCCTAATCCGTTAACGAGGTTGGAGGTATAAATTTCGCATTCAGCGCACATTCTTAGCATAAAGTTATTTTAAAGGGTTCCAAACATTTAAGCATCGATAAATAAGAGTGAAGCATGAGTTAGAGGAAGAAAACAGCGAAAGAGACTGAGGCTGAGATGGCAAAGCTGAAGGTAACAAGACTGTTAACAAGGAAAACGTGGTAAAAAAGGGGTGGCAAAGAGGTTATGGTATCGGCGCTCAAGGGTGCGTCTATACTAAGCAACATGAGTGATGACAGCAAACAGCTGATATATAAAATTTCTACGGTTAAGTCAATTGCAAGTGCAAATTCCACAAGATCACAACAGAAATCTTTGATTTTAATAAAGAGTTGAAAATATAGAATCTAAGGAATATCCAACGGTATAGTACATGAAACATCTAGTCCAGTTTCATTTGCGCTAATCAAATTACAAAACCATTGGAAACACAAATTATCTTTAGAATTTTAAAAACGTTTTATTAGAACCTGAAAACCCATTCAAATATTTTACAGTTCGACAAACCGAACTTACGCTTGCTCACCTGATTAATTGTTCTTTAGTGGGATAGAAGACATTAAATTAGGTCAGAAAGGTGTTTAAACTAATTCTTTTTTAAATTTTATTTAATTAGTGGGGAAATTTTTAAAAACCAAAAATTTTATTTTGATTTTATTAGTTACTTGATTGTTCATAGTCCTTAGACCTTGATCCTATTGCAAAAACATGTGTTTTTAGCAAAATTAATTTTTATTATTCAACTTAGTCCAGCGATGTTAAAACATTTCGATAACTTTTCTACGTGCCTTTTTAAAATACGTATTGGTTTCAAATTCAACATTTCATTCGATGAAAATCATTATCCCTTCAGGCATCTTTTGAGATTGCCACACAGATAACACTTTGATACAAAATGGAATGAAGTATAAATTACTGGGAAGTGAAACTATTTTTCTTATAGGTCTTGTCGAGTAAAACAAAAATCTGTGTGTGAAATTTTTCAAACACCTCATCCAGGTGTTTAGTGGAGAATCCATATTTCATCACTGCTTGCTAATCAACGCACAAGATCTTTCGAATCACTTTTAAACACGGCTTAACAGTACTGAGAATCGCAACTAGTTTTGTTTTTTGGTTGAGTATTAACACGCGAGGCCTCCATCTTATAACCAACTTTTTCATACCCAAAATATCATGCAAAATGGAAACCACCGACATTTTGGATGTATTTGTAGCCTGAACTGTCTCACGCTTTTTCACTTTCGGGTTGTCTTATACAATACCGTGGATTCTGTTAGTCATTTGAGTTTTGATTCTGGATTTGGATTCTGTGTTGATTTGAGTGTAGCAATACACTTTCTGTGTCAGACCAGAGAGATTTATTGAACAGCCAGCATATGTATGACAGTTCATCTGTATTCATAAAAATAATTTTTAACACCTATCAAACCGACCAGCTTTTGTGTCACTTTTAACCAAGGTGCGACTAATAGCAAAGTATTAACATATCGCTCGTTTTCTACAATAACGTTACAACTCAAAAAACTAGATTTTTCAGGAGAAGCATTTTTAGTTTTGAACAGTCAAAGGAAATTAATTCACCATTTTCAAAATATGGACAAAACATCAAATATACAAGTACTACTGTAATGTACATAATTTAATCCATACAAAGTGATAAAAAAAACTGGCGATTATCGATATATAATACGATCTAATCGGAAATATATTGAGGTGAATGAATCACAAATTTTACTCTCCTGCAAAAACTAAAGAAGATATCGTTACCAAAATTTTACACAGCATAGATCATGGTAGCACAAATGTTGCTGTGTAATTAACTCAATTTTTATGCTTTTTGAATAATAACGTTATTGAAGAAAACGAGCGGTATAAGAAAACGTATTTAGAAAAGTGAGTAAGTGAAATTTCATGAAACATTTTATAATAATTTTACATATTAATACGCAAACATCGAATGTTGTCGCACACTTTTTTAATATTTATATTAAACAAAAGGGAATGAATCTTATCATTGGAAAGGTATTATGCCACAGATGTGCCGACAAATAAGAATAACAAAAAAAGTTTAAATATATTATGTGATAATTACATTTTAAAATAAAAATATGCATTCTCATACCTACAGCTGTAGTTGGAATCTCTCTCCCTTTAAAGTTTTGCAAACAGTTGTTCCTGCTCTCTCTCTCTATCTTTGCTTATCGCATACCACATTATTTTGACAAACAAACATTGTAGCTGAGTGGCATTCATGGTATAATTAATCAGGTAGGTGTGACAGTTTTCCAACGAACATGAATTGTCAAAACTCATACAAGACAAAGCAAACAAAAAAAAAACAGACGAGTTTGACAATCCATGAACGATCTCGTGAGAAAATAGCCTGTTGTCAAACCAACCTGTATAATTGTATCATGAGTGGCATTATTGGTGTTGTTTCTTTTTCAAAATATTCATTGGACCGTGGAGAGAGCTTGTTGCATAGAATTGTTACTTGGAGTATATATGTGGCACGATAAATGTGATTAAACAAAAATTAAAAATTTGTACATGATCTTACGACAATAAAAAAAAAACAAAGAACACAACAAAAAATTTGATGTCATCTGGTAGCATAATTATACATTATTGTTGCATGGAATTTTTAAGCGCTGAGTAGAAGTTCTAAGAAAAATTTTATTTTACAACAAAAAAAAAATGCTTATATGACCTCATTACGAAAAAAATCTATTTTTTTGAGTCACATTACCACGGAGGTAACCCGCATTGCAACAACAATAAAAACAATAAAAAAATGCAACAGCAATAAAAAAACGTTGCATGGAATTATAACTCCACGACTATTGGCGCTACGGTAAATTTTATAGAACCACAGTGAAGCTGAGGTTTATCGTAACATAATAAAAATAAAAAAAAATGAATGGCGTCATAAGGCCTCTACGCGAACCCCTTAAAGTAACCTGAATGCTACAAATGCAATAGCAAAATAAAAAAAAAAAAAAAAAATATATATATCAAAACCAAAATTAGGACAATTATAAGACATGGATTTGGTTAAGCACAAGGGCAATGATTAAACAAGGGATGGATTGGCAAGGATTTGGACAAAGATTGCGACCAGGAATAAGATAACGAGTAGGACAAAAATTTCAACACTTATTATAGTAAAGGATTGGACAAGCAGAAGAAGAAGAATTGGGAAGATGACTTCAACAAGGATTGAGACAAGGGTAAGGAAAAGGATTGAGACATACCTAAAACAATATTTGGGATAACAATTACAAAAGAAATGGGACAAGAATAAGGAAAGAATTCTATCAAGGATAAGGTCAGGAATTTGGTCATGAATTAAAACAACAGTTTGGACAGGAAGAAGGACAATTATTAAAACAAATATAGGAATAAGAATAAGAATGAAGAAGTTTGGGAACAAAAAAAAGACAGGGACAAGAATAAAGCAACATTGTCACGTCAAAATCTAAGGATGTGTCCACGATACAGCAAACTTATTTTTAACTTTGCCAAGCGTTTCTCAATAAAAGTAAAAAAAAAAAAGAGAAAAATCGATTTTGATATGGTCGAATTTCGACCACAGGCGACACTAGTCTTAATTTAATGGTCCTATTCAATCTATCGAATGTCCGACAAATTTCCATACGAAGTTTTTTACCAATGTTTTTATCTCTCTTATTCTACTTGACCAAGACTTTGAGAGTCTTATTATTTGCCATGAATAACAATATCCTAATGTTGCTGTTATTCGTAGGTAATCAGGAATGATTTTGTTTTCTTTGCAATACTTTGAAAATGTTTGACAAGTCTTATGTTATAATGAGACCTGGTTTGGTTAATTGCATGAGGAGGAGATGATATTTGGTGACAGGCAGTCCGAAATTATATCGACTTAATATTATGGCATATGAAAAATACAAAAGATATCCAGGAATACCACCGAAAAATGTATTTTCAATACAGTACTAAAAATGTTTTTAAGCTCTCTTCCTAACCCAACCTTGCAAATTTCAAATAACCAGCAAAAAAGCTTAAAACGCTTTGCAAAAGCAGCATTTAAAAAATGAATGTGCCTTCTTAATCCTTAAAGACCAAACAAAATACTCGGTAATTTATCCTCCACAAAATTATCTCAAATAAGGTAATTTAATGGTAGCTTAATCCTCGAGTAAGCAAAACAAAAACCAAAAAAAAAAACCCAAGGATAGTATTAAAATCCTGACTTTTATGCCGTAAGCAATATAAAATCAGAACTGATCTCAACTGACATGATATGATTGGCATGAAATGAAATACGACAGCAACAAGCACCGTTATAATGCTATGCAAAAATACCAATGCGCTGATATTGAGAAGATTTCTGACGTTGTTGCGAGCTTAATTTTTGTTTTTTCACAATCTTTTTTAAAAATACCTTCAGGGCCAAACAAAAGGTTATAGGAAAAGCAAGTGGATTGTTTTTGTTGCTATTATGCTGTTGTTGCCACTGATTGAGCAACAAATCCGCTTTATTGCCTGCGCACCTTATGGCAACAGGCCGTTCCGCAGTGCTGCTGTCAACTTGTTTGCATGCTGCTTACCATGGCAACGTGCTAGCAACGCAGCAACAACATTCATTGTTACCGAGCGCATTCGTCACTGGAATCGTCATAATAGACTTACCTGGTAATTTAAATGGTAAGCCTGCCATAAGTGGATCCGGACCGAAACGTTGCGGGCCAAATGCAAACGGATGAAAGCCTTGATGACGCACTTTTGACCTCGGTTCGCGGGGGCCATCGACGGTAACTTTGATTGCTTTGTTGTAGGTGGCAATTTGTATGGGATTCGTTGATATAACAATTGTGAGCGTGAAGCTTTTTCCTGAAATATAAAATATGAAGTAAAATTTTTAAAAATTTAACAATTTTAGTAAAAAATTTAAGAGAAGCAAATACTGCACACTTCGCAGTCGAAATGTGCTCAACAATTTATTGCTACCACTCGTAACAACAAAAAAAAATACAACTTCACGCAATTCGCACACATACGGCAGACGTAATTATTTCAAAAATTTATGGATTTCCTATAAAGTAATTTTGAGTGGCTGCGCAGTGGGTGGGATGGGTGTTGGTGTTGGTGGTAACGCAACTGCCAAACAGAAACAAACACGCACGCACACACACATGTAAGTACATCTTCTTATTCTGCAGATTAAATCAAAACCCGTTGCATAGTCGAAATAAGCATAGCGAAAACCCAGGCAACAGCATTCAAAACAAACCCTCCCCCCGCGACTGAATTCACCAAAATTCCCTCATATAAAATTCAAAATTTTCACCAAAATGAAGACATAAAATTTTCAAATGAATGAAATTTGCTGATTTCCCTTATTCGTGGCCATACGTACACGAATTTATTATGTGCCGCACAACGGTGTCCATGACAGCCAGAAGCATCAGCAACAGCAGCAGCAGCAGCCATATTGCACACCCAGCCAGTGCACCGGAAATGCCAAAGTGTGACTAAGGAATTCCACACCCACGCGCATAAAAGCCATCCACCCAATATAGTAACGCAACTCAACTTAACTCTCGAGCTCATAGCTTTTACGAGAAGTTCCATTTCCATTTCCATGCTTGTTAAATTAGCAACTCAGCGATGCCACATCGAGATATGAATTTGAAAAATTCATAGACTGTGCGCTGCAGGAGTTATAGAGTTCATATTCGATACGAACGATAGACGCTAGCGCAGCCCATATCTCTCTATGTTCTTCTATTTATTTTTTTAGTTATTTTGAAGAAATTTGATGTCGGGAAAATTTATTCACTATAAAAGTGTGCTATTTATGGTATAATAGTGTTAAACGATGTCAACTGCTGTTTGGTCCCGTAAGACTTTTTTTATTGAGTATCTTTAAAGATCTATACTATGTGGGTAATTCTGAAATGATCCAGACGCTTAAGGCGAAGTAATTCATGCAATTCCTAAACTATAACCATTCTATTCAATTCCATAAAATTAAATCAAATTAAACTATTCCAATAATTCCAATACATCTATGAACTTCAACATTATTTTATGGTAAAATTGTCCTTTACTGATAATAATAATAAAAATCAAACTGTAGCTTTAATTTGCTTACTTGGAGGTACTCCAGTCAAAAGTACCAACTTTTGGAATAGAAAAATCTCATTGTAATATTGATATTCCTCATATAATTTTGAAATTACGAAAAATATCATTATTTTTGGTATCACGTAAGACCTATTAGAAGCTTTAAAAAAACTTGTTCAAATAAAAATCTTTCAAATAAAAATTTCAAATAAAAATTATCAAATAATTCAACAAAATTCATCAAATTTCAATTTTCTGCCTTTGATGATTCGTTTTACCAGCAATCTAAAAGATTTCATTTTTAAAGTAATCTTCGTAAAAGAAATCCCCTCTAAATTAAGCAAAATTTTTGTATTCAGAGGATTTCCCCAAATCGTATTCACTACAAAGGCTTCGTTCTCGCTATGTCAACATATTTAATGCCAACACAAAGTCGCGCATTTTCCAACTCTTCTCCAAAGAAATGTTTGAAGTCATCATCCTTAGCCTATCCTAAGGTTTAGTTAACTTAAGCGGGTTAAACATTTAAAGCGCCAAAAAACGCGCTTTTGTGAACACAACGGATGTGAAGCCAAATGAGCAAAAGAAAGGGGTGCACAATTTATATAGTTTATTATTTATATGAGCGAGTTAGGGGTTGGGTCTGGAGAATAGCGGGTATTGTGCGGAGCAACAACAGCAGAGACAAATAATTCATAAATAAGAAAACGTTGCAAAGTCATAAAAAAAAAATGAAAACAATTCCCAAAGAATAAAATAAACACACAATATTTATGATTACAAAGCACTGCAGCTTACTTGCGGAGGAGGTGGGTGTTGAAATTGTGGGTGGGTAGTTGGAGGAGACAAGCACACATGGTAGCCCTTATGTACTGCTGAAATGGCGCCCATTTAAAGGTTTTAAAATGCTTCAATTGTTTTTCGCTTGTTCATCGTACGCGTTGTTGTGACTTTTGTGAGAGCATCCATTTAATTGCAAGTTAAGGACACGGGGCGAATAAGAGCATGAAAGGCAGAGACACCAGGCGGAATCAAAGCATTTTAATGGCGGCACACATTTTGGCCACACTGTCTTGGTAACATTTATACACAGTTGATACAATTTTATTGTGGTACTAACGCGGAGTGAAAAAGGCTGACTTAAGAATTTTATTTTGGACTTTTAAAAAATCGTTTATAAACAATATCTCGTATGTTCATAAATAAAAATAATAACCATAACCATAGCCATAACCATAACCATAACCATAACCATAACCATAACCATAATCATAACCATAACCATAAACATAACGATAACCATAACCATAACCATAACCATAACCATAACCATAACCATAACCATAACCTTAACCATAACCATAACCATAACCATAACCTTAACCATAACCATAACCATAACCATAACCATAACCATAACCATAACCATAACCATAACCATAACCATAACCATAACCATAACCATAACCATAACCATAACCATAACCATAATCATAACCATAACCATAACCATAACCATAACCATAACCATAACCATAACCATAACCATAACTATAACCCATAACAATAACCATAACCATAACCATAACCATAACCATAACCATAACCATAACCATAACCATAACCATAACCATAACCATAACCATAACCATAACCATAACCATAAACATAACCATAACCATAACCATAAACTAAACGAAATGAAAGCATGATGAAAACAATTTATTTTTTCTGAAGAAGAATTCTTGTTAGATTTTGTTTTAATTATTCCATTATTATTCTTCTTTTGCACAACTTTTTGTATCTAGGTCAAACCCTAAATAATTTAATTTCCTTCTGGGAATTGTTTAAATAATTATTCTGCTTCTTGACATGACGTCATCACGCATCAACTTCAAAAAGAATGGAAATACTGTAAATTAATTTTAAATTAAACGAACCTTGAGCTTGTTAAGTACACAAGTTTTGCTTTTGCACTTTGTGCTTCACTCATTAAATTTCGGCTTGGAAACCTCGAAGAAACACAAATGAACGCAAGCAGGCGAAACGAACCAAGAAAACCAACGAAATGAAATTAAACTTTTTTAATTATACATCATTGCAGCAACCCCCTAATCGCCCCCCTTGAGCAACTACACATCAAAATACAAAGCCGCACACACCCTCACACACAAACACAAACACGAACGCAGCTAGCGCAAAAAGAGCTCTCAGGAAATTTCGTATAAATCTGTCGCCATTTTTAAGCCAAGAAATTAAAGCGTAAACAAAATAAAGCAAGTAGTCGACTTTTTGCTAATAAGCAGAAACTAAGAGCAAATCTATTTAGCAGCATGGCCACCCAGTCAACTCCCTAACCCCAACAACGATCTACAGCTTCCTTCTGTCATTACCGAAGCATTTGCTAAGGCGACAACAACAAGAAAAACAATTATTTGGCTTTTAAGACTTTTTTGGGGAGCGCCCCAAGTTTGCATGCTTAAAACAATTTTTGCAAATGAATTTAAGGCCCAACAAGAGGAAAGGCGGGGCTGAAACTTACTTTGGCGCGAATGGCAGGCAATTTAATAGGCATTGTTTTGGAAGCTGCTGTGCGTTTGTATGTCATGATAATAATTTGACATTAAACAAGTCTGAGGGTGACACCAAAATGACGTTTAACACACACACAAAAACACCTACGAACACAGCGACACACCCGCCCACAGACACCACAACTAACGCCATTGTATGGGAAAATATTTCGTAACGTATTTGACGCATTTCTCGGCAAGAAGAGTGTCGCCGAGAAGAAAACAGGACATGCAGGCAGACGGGCAGCTTTCATAATTTTAACCTTAAAAACTTCAACAACACGTTGATGTCTGTCATTGCATTTGACAGCATTGATAGATGTCTAACAGGCAAAGTGCAAAAACAAAAACAAAAATAAAAACAACCACAATGGAGGGGTTCGCTCGAATGCCTTTTCCGGTGCCAACTCATCCCCACCCACCTGCGACTGCCGACTACCTTGTTGCATATTTTTCATTATTATTATTATTATTATGTAGCCGGGTTGCTTCTCCAACATTTTATGAAACATCACAGTTGCCTGCCAAGCTGTCCTGGTTGCCTTCGGTGGTTGCCTTTGTTACCCTTTATTTGCTCTCTTCAAGCTTTTTTAATAATGTGCGCAACAGTCGTTCATAATTTTGACTCAAGTCTAAACAACATCATGTCGCCTGAGGCGTTAAATATTATGTGGTAGAGGGGGGGACAAAAGTTAAAAGTCAATTTTATGATTATTTAAAGGAGTCGAGTCGAGTCGACTTGAGTTGAGTTGAGTTGAGTTGAATTACTCGTAGCTTTAGCACTGATGTTAGAGAGTTGTCGTTATATTTTGAAAATTTTTAAAAATTGGAAGCCTTAAGATCAAATATGAAGAAATTATTAAGTTGGAAAGACTGCTATAAAATTTGAAGGATAGAGATAATTTTGCCAGAAAAAACTTCTGTATAGATTTTGAAAATATTTTTTTTTTTAGTGAAAGTGTGGCAAGAATAAATTTTTTGTTTGATAATACGATAGGAGATATTATTTTGAAAATTGATAGGTCTACTTGCCGATCTTTTAATAGATATATAAATATCTATTGAAATAATTTTTTATATCCATTTTGCAATAGATATAAAAAAAATTTTTAAAAACACCATTAGGCGTTTTCTCTGTCAAAATAAATTCCGGGTAACTTTCTTGGCATCATTGGCAGTATAAGTAGAACCTAAGTAGCTTGAGTGGATCACAGTGGAAATTCATGCAAAGACTACTGATAAGTTGGTGTAGCGGCCAACGAAACAGTCTCTCTAGTCAAGCTGTGTTATTTGCTCTATACAGAACCGTTGTTGTTGTGTTGGTTGTTGCTTTCTTTGTCATCATGTTGTCTTGTTGTCAACTTACTTGGCCTGAATCTCAAATTTGTTTTCAATATAAATAATGAAAGGTCATATTCAAATATTAAGATTCATTTTTTAAAAATTTATAAAAAAAAATGTACTCTGGAATTATCAGCAAGTTAACCTTTCTCTTTTTTTCTTAAGAAATAAGTGTTAATATAAAGGGCGGGCCATCTAAATCTTTATTTTTTTGACACTGACCTCCGCGGAAAGAAATGAGTCGCTTTATGCTTGAACAACGTTGGGAAATATTGGAAACTTATATCCAAAGTGAAAGCTGTGTAGCCCAAATGATTTTGGGCGAAAAATCATATTTTCTGACGAGGCGCATTTTAGTCCCGGCGACAACGTTCACAAACAAAATTGCCACATCTGGGGCTCGGAAAACCCGCACCTTATTGTCGAGAAGGCAATACATCCACAGAGAGTGACAGTTTGGTGCGGATTGTGGAGTAGTGGCATCATTGGATCATTTTTCTTCGAAAATAAGGTTGGGAACAACATTTCGGTCAACGGTGGGCGTTACAGAGCCATGTTTACAGACTTTTTTTACTGAATTTGGAGACACAAATTTGGACGACCTCTGGTTGATGCAGGATGGCGCGCCATGCCACACAACCCAAGCCACAATCGATCTTTTGCTCACCAAATTCCCAAATCGTGTTATCAGCTATCTTGACTATGTCAATTAGCCCCCTCGGAGGTGCGATTTGACCCCTTGAACTTTTTTTCGTGGGAAACCGTGAAGGACAGATATGATAACAATCCGGAAACGATTGAAGCCTTAAGGCCAACACCATTCAAGCAATGCGTGAGCTACAGCCCGAAACCATCAACAAGGTCTTGGAAAATTGGAGTGACAGAATGCGCTACTGCAAAGCCAGCAGAGGCAGCCACTTGAACGACCTTGTGTTCCATAATTAATGGGAATGTTTGCTCTTACTAATAAAGCCATAATACATGGAAAAAATTTAACTTTATTCATTTTATTGTATTTTAAAAAACAAAAAAACTTGTATTTGGTCCACCATGTATTGAATTTTTTTCTTCAGAAGTACTCCCTCAATCAAATATGATCAATTAATAAAAAATCAAGAGTAATAAAAATTTTGAGAAATCAAGAGATTGTATTTTAATTATAATGATAATTATGAGATTCTTCCGATGTCAATACATTTTCCATAAGAAGCAAGATCTAAAAAAAGTTTCTGGGCCTCATATGGCACTAAGTGTTCATCATACGATATTTAATACTTTAGCAATAACCTATAGAGTTAAGGTGAGGTTAGGTCAGAGGGATAAACATCCTGAGATTACAGACATCAATTAGGTATCTATTGATTTTTAAGACAATAAAATACAGTCAAAGAAAGAACATATTAAATAAGATTCTTTTTTAGCCTCACAAATTATTGAACCTAAATAAAAATAAAATTAAATTGGTTATTTGTGATTCCCTCTACCGGATCTTGCTCGGAAAAATTCCTTATCAGTTACAGGAGGGTCAATTGAACCAGCCAGTTAAGCCAATGAACAATAAAGTAATATCTATAGAGTTGAATAAAAGTTTAATTTAAATTTAAATGTACTGACTTTACCATCTAAATCAATTCATGCAAGCTTTATGAAATTCAACGCACTAGGTTCTTTCGAATCCTTAACTAGGTCCAGGATTCAACTAGCCACGTAACGGCTTCTTGAGTGCTAAATTAGAATAGAATGAGCTTAAAAGCACATAAGACCTGTATATTCCCCGCATTTAAACCCATTATTTCAGCGTTCAATAAACAACAAATATAGCACCACAAATCCATTAAAAGCTAAAGGAAGAAAAGTTGTCTTGGCTCTATAAAAAGACTCGGCTTCATCCCAATTATTAGTCATCCCAAATTTACTCAAAAATAGCACAAAAACAACACATGAACTTAAAGTAAAAAAAAACACGCTACGGCAACACTTAGACAAATGAAAGCAGTGGGTTGTTGAAAAAGGCAAGAACAGCATAAAAGGGTTGACAACAGCGCATAAACAGCAGCAACAGCAAAAACAATAGCAACAACAACAACAACAACAACAACAACAACAGAGTAATACAAAGACAAGGTTAAATACTTTGAATAACTTTTATAAAAGTTTCGCTGTAGAAAGCAGCACCTTAAACATCAACGCCCACCTTTCTCCCCAGGCTGCAAAATCCTCTATCAACCTAACAGCCTCTTTCAACCTAAGCTGCCTATGGAAAGAAATGCGCTATAATGCGATGAGGGCGAATTTCATTATTTCGCTGGGATTTTTAGCTACTTTTTCATTAGAATCTATTAGCATTTAAGTATGAGGGTGTAGGTCGAGGTTTCGGTGTTGTTGTTGGTATTGTTGTGTTGCCAGCGATTTGGTGGTGGAGCTGCTGCTGGTTGTGTTGGTGAAGTTGTAACCTCGTTAAGCTTAATTAATAGCAGCCAGTGATAAACACCACTAGCTATGAAAAAGACACAGACGCGCACAAAGATGCAGATGAAGATGAAAATGAAGATGAAAATGAAAATTAAGATGAAGTAGCCGCAACTGAACCGGAAACGAAAGAAAACAGGTGCTAACTATGCGAGCCTCTGCCACGTCTGCAGTTAGCAAAGTTTTGGTTATTAGGAAACAAATGATGCTTAACCAGTAGACAGCAAATGAACAGCAGCTGCTGCTGAAATCAAAAGAGAAATAAATTGAAGCGAATTTTTATTAAAGAAATGATTTTCGGTTTTACATGGTACCAAAAGTTATAACTTCAAATTTTTTCAAACATTTAAACTGCCAGTCATTTTAAATAATTTACTCTAATTTTTTTTTTTTTTTTATTTGAAATATCATTATAAAATATTAAATTACTTTTAGTATTTATTTCATTGGTGAAAAAAATATTTCTTTTAAGTTGTCTGTAAAGTTTATTTTCAATATGAAAGGAATTTCATTTAAAAACAAAAATGTTGAAAGGAAATTATTTCGACAAAATTAAATTAGTGCCTTAACACAACCACAGATAAGCAGATAAGCACTCAACAAACACACACACACACACATACGTACACAATCAAATCTAAATACATAATCAAACAATCAAATTCCAATAAATCCATTAGCGAGAATCCTAGCGCTAATTCCTTGCGTGTGTTATTTTCTTTTGAAATTCTAGGCAAATGTTTTCTTTTAATATCTTTACCGTGGGCGAGTGTGTGTATGTGAGTGCGTGTGCCTTGGTGTTTATGCCCAAGTCTGGTTAAATGTGTCGAATTATAATACGAGAACATGCATGCATGTGTTAGAGGCGCATTTGAACACGCACACCCACAAACAAAACCAAATAAATATTTGCGCGAAGACGAGCTTTGCAATTAAATTGGCTTTCAATTTGTTTACGTGTGATTGTGTGTGTTATGTATAAATTGAATGGATGTGTGATTTACACATGTTTCTACACATACATGTAAGTATATGTGTTGAAATTGATATTAACAGAGTTTTTTATTTACAAAGAATTTGCATGAGAAATCGAAGGAATTTAATTGAAGTCACGATATTTCAGCCACATCGATTTGTTTGAGCATTGCTACACTCAAAGAAAATACTAAATAAAAAAAACATATTGAGAGTAACAAATTTGAGCTTTAGGCCAAGTATGTTGACAGCAAGACAACATTAATACAATGAAGGCAACAACCAACAGCAACAACAACGGCTCTGTATAGAGCAAATCATACAGCAGACTCTTCAGTAATCTTGCATGACTTTTCATTGTGATCCAATCAAACTACTTAGGTCCTACTTATTTTGCCAATTATGCCGAGAAAATTAGCCTGAAGTTTATTTGGCCGAGAGAACGCTTTTATTTAAATTATAATCTTCGATTCGACCGAAGTTAAAATACCCACACACTCATTTTTATTATAACTATAATGTCCGAAGTTATAAAGGTTTTATTATTTTTATGACGTCAGTTTTTATGGGATATAGGCGTAGTTTTCATTCCATTGTAAACATTTTCAATATTGGAATGAATATTTGTAATTAAGTGAAAATAAGAAGATCCTTTATTTATATTAAAGGAATTTTTAGAGATTGTACCGCGTCTACACTTTGTATGGGAAGTAGACGCGGTTTTCATCCGATTTTGACAAATTTCAAACTTAGAGTTTATATTTAGAATCGAAGCTTATGTGCAAAATTTCAAGTGTTTTATGAAATTTTAAGAAATATTACCATTTTGATGATGTCACTTAATATCGGAGGTAGCCGTGCTTTCATCCAATTTTAAGTTGTTTTTTTAACTTGATCTTCCTTTTTTTAGAAGTTAGCTTATATATATCAAAAATTTCGGCTTTAATTGTTACTTTTTTTTTTTTTTTAAAGAGTTGGAATTTCTAGTTGTCGCACTAAGCTTGTCGCTTTTGCCAATCCAACCTTTTAAGTACTTATTTTCCTCCCAGGATCTACAAGGCTTGCAGCCTTGGGGCTTGAAAAGAAAACACGCAAATTGGTGTAAATAGAGAAGTGAGGTTTCTTCATGTTCAATGTTCAATGCATGAAGCTGGCTGGAGCTGCTGCTGAAGTTTAAAGCAGGTCTGCTTTAAAAAAGTTATTGAATTGATTTTAGTAAAGAGAATTTATGAATACTACATAAGATTTTATATTTGCATAAAAACTGAATTTTACCCCGAAAAACTGCATTAATTATGGAAAAACTGTATTTTTTTAAAAAAAACTGCCAGCCTGCTCAGAGTTAAAAAAACTGCCATTTGCAGGCAAAAACTTTACACTTTAATTAAAGATACTTATAATTAAAATTTTGTAAAGAAAATAACCCTATATCCTTTTGTAGCACAAATGTGATATTTTAAATCTTATATCGTAAAACTCGGACTAGTGGTTTTTGAGTTTAGCGGCAACGAAAAATGTTCACTTTCATTTTATATAATAGTATCGGCTGAAGGGAGCTCCCAACATTTAAGAGAAAATTAAAGAATCTTTAAAAAATTAAATTTTTATTCAATATATGGTATTCGATTTATGTTTACTAAAATGCCATTTATTTGATAAAGCAGACATTTCAGTTTCCAAGCATATCATCAAGTCGAATTCTGGATTCTGGAAAGTTTTCAAATTTATTTGTATTTTTATTGAAAAATCTCAAAATTCTTACTCAATTATTTAATGAGTATTTTTACCAAAAGTAAGAATAAAAATTTTTAAATTGAAAATTCGGAGTAATATATCTCTGACAATTTTTAATATACTAGTATTACCTTTGGTCGAGATTCGACCATTTAAAAATAATTTTTTTTTTGTATTTTTATTGAAAACATTTTTTTCTTTCTTCACTCATATGCAAACGTAACCGAACTCATACCGCACCAGCAGGAAATCACAAAACAGTAACTCAATTCTGATTTTCCATGTTCTGTTATTTTTACTTTCAAAGCTATTCGATATCAAAAATGTGGCTTTTATATGCGGAGCCACACCCCTTTGTCCAGTGCCCGTCACAGTATTCGGGCTTCCCTTATTCTACTTTCTAGTAGAAATGCTTCCAAAGCTATTTGATATAACAACTTTGAGTTGTATGAGTGTTTCTACGCCCCTTTGTCAAGGAAGGAAGTTCTTACCAAGTTTCATTGATTTGTGACTAATAGTTCAAAAGTTATACCGAAAATTTGGGCTGATGAAAAGTGCCTCGCCTCTATTTCAACGCTCATCAAATGTAACCAGTGGAATGCAACGTCTGATATGAGGTCGAATTGCCCACCATTGATATTCGGTGCACTCCTTTTCCCTACTCTTATTAATTTAAGAAAAAATTATCAAAATTGGTTGAAAAACACGGTAGAAAATGTTTCTTAACTGTTCTGCGTACACCTATTTATATATAGATGTATAATAATAATATGTATAATATATAAAGTAGATAAGGAAATAACTTAAAACATATATTTGTGTATATAACTTTGGAGTGGTTTGAAATATTTGAAAAATTTTTTCACAGAAATTATTTTTTTAGCTCTAAAACTTTATAAAAAATACAAAAACAACATTTTGAAAAATGTAATTTTCATCAAAAAAATCATAGGGGGTAGCTCATGATTTTCGATGATAGAAACACTTAATAAAATGATGTGTCAAAATGAAGCAATTTTTGCAAATAAAGGATATGGTTTATGAAAGAGTGTAACAGAAGAAAATGGAAAAACAAAAATAAAATTACAAAAAAAGAATGTCTGGTCTAATTTTTGAGCAAAAATTTAATATTTTAGAGTTTTTTTGAAAACAACACAAGAAATTGAGTTAGTGAGATAACGGTTAATCTTTTCTTACTTCTCAAAATTTATTTAATTAAACTTTCAGACAAAGAAAATTTAGGGAAAATCGATTGAAAAATGGCTGAGATATTTGCATGCAAAATCAAAATTTGAAATATCAATTGTTTTTTTCTCATTCTGAGGCAATGACATTGCTTTAAGAAATGCATTGCATGGAAAAAATCTACAGGTTTCGAAATATCGCAATACTTTTGATGTCATAATAACGGGAAATTTTTTTAACATACTATTCGTGGAAAATATTAGCAAAAAAGTTTTCGTATACCGTTATTTTTCTCAACCAACGAATTTCCATACAAAAAACGTTGTACTGAAAACATCTATAGTTTTCGAGATATCACAATAATTTCAATGTCAAAGTTACAAAAATTTTTCAAAATTTACTATTTGTAAGGAATTTTATCATCACAATATATATTGACACTTGTCACATGAAAAAGTGCTTATTGTAGGGTAACCGTAAGCGATGGTGAAAAATATTAAATTTTTTTTTGCACATCTTATGAATGTCTAAATTTCTCTCTTATATCATGTTTTTCCATCTCTTATAGTTTAGCTTTTATTTAATAAATGCTATTTTTCCGCTCATATTTGAGGTCAAAGGTCACCAATCGTATATTTAATCATATTGTGCAGCCACACCTTTCATCTGATACCACATTATTCATTCTACCTCTTCCCAGTTCTGAGATCCCTAACTAAAATTAAAATAAACTTTCAACGTTAATATTTCGGGTCAAAGGTCATAAATTTAAAATCTAACATAATTCGGCACATCTATGGTGCAGTACCTTTTGAATGATATACGTTTCATTGTCCTTATTCTAAAATAAATATTGAAAAAGTGTACGACAACATTCGATGTTTGCGTATTAATATATAAGATGTGATAAACTACTTTTTATACCCCCACGTTTAAAAAACGTAAATGGGGGTATATTAATTTTGTCACTCCGTTTGTAACGCCCATAAGGAGGCATGATAGGCATAGAAAAGTATATAAATTTTTGATCAGCATCACCACCCGAGTTGATTTAGGCATGTCCGTCTGTCTGTGATCACGATTACAGCAGTAATTTTAAAGATATCATCACGAAATTAAATATTTAAGCTTTTATCTAAAAAAAAAAGGTCAAGTTCGAAAATGAGCCAAATCGGATGAAAACCACGCCTACCTCCCATACAAAATGACATTATCAAAACGGTAAAATCTCTTAGAATTCCACAAAAATTAATATATGGACTTGCAATTTTGCATATGAGTTATGATATTTAATATACACTCTAAGTATGAAATTCAATCAAATCGGATGAAAACCACGTCTACCTCCCATACAAAGTGACTTTATCAAAAAGGTAAAATCTCTCTAAAATCCACAAAAATATATATATTGACTTGAAATTTCAAATATGAATTATTATATATAAAATGTGCTCTGTGTATAATTCAACCAAATTAAGTGAAAACCATGCCTACCTCCCATACAAAGTGACTTTATCAAAAAACAAAAGCGAATATTTTCTGTTAAAACTGTAACGAAACCAAGGTAATGTTTTTACAGGTAAACATTTTATTGATTGCTTAAGAATTTGAATATACTTTGGTTCGACCGTGGGGGTATTTCAACTTCGGCACAGTCGAAGATCATTTCTTAATAGTTAGGATTAAATTTCAATACATCGACTCAATAAAATACACTGAAATTTTATCGTTAGATGATCTTTTACTAAGTTGTAAATTATACCATAGAATGATACCATTATTATCATTCTAAGTTTTAAATTAACAATTTGTTTGCCTTTTTTTCTCTTTTTTTCCAAAAATGTGATATATTTCATTATTACATCTATATCTTCTAGTATTTATATTTTTTTTTTAGTTTATTTTCTTAAGCATTTTAAATCGTCTAAGTTTTATATTCATTTTCAATATTGAATAGATAACTTCTGAATTGTTTGAAGATATTTTAAAGAATTTTTCATTTAAATTGTATTCATATATATATTTCGTATTACCTTCATAATTTGAAACTAACCTTAAAAAATGCAAGCATTATACTATAAGTTTTCCTCTTAAGTGAATTTAAAAATTAAAAAATTAACTTGGAAAAGAGTTTTTATGTACATTACTTATCTCTCCAAATTGTTGATTGAATTGCACGAATTCGTTCAACAGATTTATAAAGAACAGAAAATAATTTTAATCTAAGTACTTTCACACTATTTACTTTTCCTTGGTGTATCTGCATACATTTACAGAAATGTCACCATTTTATATTTTTTCCATTTTCTTCAGAAAGCACCAACTCAAAATAAAACTAAGATAACAACAAAGTTGGTCACAGACAAAGACATTGTTCACATGTCTAATGAACATTTAAAAAGACTTAATCGGTTGTACATTACAGTAGTACTTGTACATTTGATGTTTTGCCCATATTTTGAAGATGTTGAATTAATTTCCTTTGTCTGTTCAAAACTTAAAATGCTTCTCCTGAAAAATCTAGTTTTTTGAGTTATAACGTTATTGTAGAAAACGAGCGATATGTTCATACAAATACACGTATATATATATATATATAAATAAATATATGTATAAGATATGATCTTTAAAAATATAAGTAATTAAAATCTCATATAACAAAAAGAAAAAAAATCTATACAAGTCAAAAATCAATTGTTTACCACAAAGAATATCAACTGTTCTTTCTGTCCATTCTTTAAGAATATAAAGAAACGAAGAAAGTGACTTCATTTTACAACAACAATGATGCTAACAAGCATAGCCTCCGGCATTGAGTAAAATAAATGGTAGCACAAAATAAACGGAAACCGGAAAAGTCGTTTATTAAAACGGAAATTTGAGCCAGAACAACCAAGTTCAAGTCGAAAGTCGTCAAAGGCAATGAGCAAAATGTTTTGTATGGAATTGAAAAAAAAGCAAAAAGAAAAATAAAAGAACAGATATTGTTAAAGTTTAGAAATACTTAAACGAAACAATGTCCTGAGGCGTTAAAATTAACAACAACAACAACTACAACAACAAGAGTGTCAACAGCAGAAGAAAATGAGTCTAGCAACAGCAACATTACAACCACCAATGTGGACCAACAACAACAACCCACCACTAGGGTAATAATGATGTTGGTAATAATAAGCACACAAAGACGACACTTAACAAAATGGGGAACAACGCACTGCTCTGCTCTTCACGCCCTCAGTGCAACACTGTCTCACTAGTAGACACCACTTTTGTCTGGTATCTGGCCTCTGGTCTGTGTTTCGATTTTTTTTTTCTTCTCTCTTGTCCTGAATATGCGATTACAGCGTGAACAATAAATGTCACATAATCACCAATAAAACAGCACCAAGAAGCAGTCCAAAAATCCTGCGAGTGCAATTTATAGCATTTTAAAGATAAGAAAACAAAAGCTTTTCTGCTTCTTCGCATAGAGCCTTGTTGTATTATAAAGTAATAGAAAAAAAAGAAAATTTTATTTATTTTTTTTTTATAGTAAAAACAAAAATGTAGGCGCATAAGTTTTAAGGAAGAATTGTAATGTTTTGATGAACGCCTAAAGATATTGTTTGTGGTATATTGCCGTCTGGCTATTTTACAAGCGAATTTATTGTTGAGGTTTGAGAAGTCTTAGTATAATTTTATCATTTCTACCATGGATGCTTGAAGGAAAAATTTATTTATTATCCCAAGAAAAAGATTAAATTTTTTTTTCTAGACAAAGAATTTAACTGTTGTGTTTTACACCATTTCAAATTTACACGAGTTACAAATTTCTGATCAAAACTTTTTGTAAATTGAACAGAAGGATACATTTGAAAGATAATAAAAAAACACATTCTATGTGGTCTATGTGAAAAAATTGAATCTTCACTTTTTTGAAAGATGTAAAAAATTTTCTCGAACATTATCAAGTTGGAAATATTTTTAATGAAATAATTATATATTTAGGGTATTCACTTCACTGCTGAAATTTAAAAAATCGGAAATTTCCGACGAGTTTTTAAATTTTTGTTTTAATCACATCTATTAGTCAAACTTAAAATCGCCATCGTTTTTTTCTATAAAAATGTTATAAAAAAAAAAATAATGATGTGATTATTCTGTAAAAAACTTGTGGTTCCTGTCCTTTTATTAAAAAGCAAAGCCAAAAAAAGAATTCTCCATTTTAAACATTTCATTAGCTTTATAGGCGGAATTTGAAAAAATGCTCTTCTTCTTATTGAATTTTGCACATTCACAATGACTCACGCTCATTAAACAGTGCTGCTTATGGCTACTAAACACATCTTTTCTTCGCAAATTTCCGACGATTTTTTTTCATCAACTCAATAGATGATTAAATTTAAGCAATCTTCGGAAAACCAGAACAACAACAATTGCACTGAAATTTTCTTTAATTTCCGATTTCGGAAAATTACGAAGTGAAGTGTAAACCCTAATAGTTGTATTCTCTAGGAGCTTGTTCGCAAAGATACGAGAAGAATTAGTTTTTGTGGATTACTTATCTTGGAAATGGAGTCAGAAAGCAATAGTAAGTTGATTGGGCGGCCTTGGTAGTTAAGTGGAAGCGTGCTTGACTGCCACCCAGCAGTCGCGGGTTCGAGCCCCATCCAGTAAGCCAAAAATATCCATTTGGGTCAGAGAGGTTGTCTTCTTAATCATTTGTCAACCCAATAAATATCAATATTATACAACCCAATAAATATCTCTCAAAATCAAACCGTTTTTAAACGAGTTCGATGGTCCGGTAGTCAAGTGGTAGCGCGCGGTCAACCCATGGTCCTACGCTTCGATCTTTCTTATGTTTTTTCCTAATTTCTAATTAACTGAAATAAAAAATTATGGGTTTTTAATGTTTTTCGAAATTTTTTTACAAAATGATATTTATCTAAGACAGGTTTGTAACTACCAATTAGGATTAAAAAACCAAAAATTTTGTAACACGTTGATTTATTTAATACTTTTTTTTAATTAAAATAAGGAAGGATTGCACGGCCACTTTATATTGAGAGAATATAAAACAAAATAAATACATGACAACCCATGACAAAAGTTCTCAAACGTGGGTTGATATGGGGGGAAAGCATGCATCAATGAGTGGCAGCATAAAATCATGCTCGATAAAGCTGTCTAAATTATATCATAAATTATTGCATTTTCACACTCAGGTGCCTGACATGAATTTCATGGGGAGAGTTAGTATGTGTAGGTAGGTCAAAGAAAGGGCATTTTGCTGCAGTGTGATGCAGTTAATAGTCTTGTTCACAACATTCATTAGAGTACCGTTAAAATTTCGTTGTAGACAACAGACAATAGACGTGTTGTTATGGTTGTTAATGTTGTTACTTACTTCCTTGTACTTACAGTGGAGCTTCCTTAGGAGGATGTGTATGTGTGTATGTGTACATGTGTATGTTTAAGCAGAGCCGGTTTGACTGAAACATTTTAATTAAATTTATTTCGCATTAGGACAATAATCTGCATATGGCAGCAGATCAAAGCTGCTGCTACTCCTGCTGCTGCTGCGCCACTCGAGACTCCTCCTTGCATAATCTATGTTGAGTTGTTGCTGCAAGGATGTTTGTTTTGTTTGCACATTCACACAATTCAGCAGAAGTACACACACGCATTCACAAACGCACTTGCTTAACCTAATGAATTGCTTTGCAACTCGGTGCATTAGCTACATGGCTGCTTGCATTATGCATTGCGTCCAACTCTCAGGGCAATCTAATCATAGATGGGGAAATGCATTTTATGGTTGTTGTTGTTTTTATTACAGTTGTATTAGGCGTTGGAGGTGGAATTGTAGCTATTGCTATTTTCAATGACAATCGCTTTTGCACGCTTTCCTTAGCTCTTGTTGCTGGTCCTGCAACATTGATATGTTAATCAACTCAACAGCAGCATCATAAGCATAATCATCTTCATCATCGCCATAATCATCATCATCATCATCACTCAACTAATGCTTACATCTTTCAGTGAATATGTTCCTATCAACGGCTTAAATGTGCAAATTCCGTAAATGCATCCAAGTAATCCTGAACGTTTATTGGAGCGCTTACATCAAGTATTAATTTACAAGTGCTGCATCTTCATTAATAGCTACATTTGCACTAGCAAATAACTGTAATTATTAACTTAAATTATTGCCAGGAATTTAATTTTCATTTGTGACTCTCATCGTGTCATTGTAGTTTTATTGTTGCCCGTAGAGTATTGAGTCAGTATAAGGTGGGTTTTTACATATATTTTAAATATTTGGAAGTGTCCACAGCTCAACAAAAGTCAAAAAGGAATTTTTGTTTACTTTAAATCAAGCACAGATGCCCAGGAGCTATAATTTTATTCCTTTCTTTTTTTTCAGTTTTTATCAATTTTTAAAGATTTTGAATATTGATCAATGGATTTAACCATATGTTCCAATTTGGAAACAATGATCTTTATAGTAACACACTTAATTTATTGATAAATAATCTTATATATTAATACGCAAACATCAAATGTTGTCGTACACTTTTTTAATATATATTATAAAAAAGAGTTAATGAAACTTATATCATTTGAAAGGTATTGTACCACAAATGTCCCGAAAAATAAAAATTGCAAAAAAAAATTAAATATATTATTTGATTATTGCATTTCCAAATAAAAGTATGCATTCTTATACCCATGGCTGTAGTTTGAATCTTTCTCTTTATCTCCTTTCAAATTTTTCCAGCAATTGTTGCTCTCTCTCTCTTTTTCTATCATTGTTTATCACATGCCACATTATTTTGCCAAACAAGAATTGGAGCTGTATGGCATTGTTGGTGTTTTTTCTTATTTTCCTTCTTATTTATTTTCTTCGATAGCCTCATGACACAAAAGACAAAATATTCATGCAGTCTGAGACCGCTACAAGATCCAAAATGCATCAATCACGCAATGGATTTGCATAGAGTGCAGCACGATAAATGTGATAAAACAAAAATGAAAAATTTTTATTTGGTCTTACAACAAAAAAAAATAAAAATAAAATTAAGGCGACATAAGGCCCCTCAGGGAAGGATTTGGTTAAGTATTATGGCAATGATTAGACAATAGATGAGAGCAAGGGTTTGGACAAAGGCTAGGACCAGGAGTAAGATAAGGAATAGGAAAAAAAATTTAACAAAAATTAGAGCAGAGAATTGGTCAAGGAATAGCACTAGAATTGGGAAGATGACTTCGACAAGGACTGACACATGAGTAAGGACAAAGATTTCTCAATCTTAAATACCTAAAATAATGTTTGGGACCATATTCTGAAAAGTATAAGGACAAGAAATGGGATAAGGAATAGAAATAGGATCTGAACACACCAAGAACAAAACTTAGGACAAAAATTTAGAAAGGAAGTGGGAGCAGGATAAGGAAAAAATTTGAATAAGGTCAGGAATTTGAACATGGATTAAAACAGAGTATGGACAGGAAGAAGGACAATTATTAGAACAAATAAAAGAATTACTATAAGAATGAAGACAAGTTTGGGAACAAATGAAAGGATAGCGACAAGGATAAAGATACACTATCAAGTCACGATACAGTCAGCTTATTTTTAATTTTTTTCTAAGCGTTTTTCAATAAAAATAAAAAGAAAACTAGATAAAAATCGATTTTGATATGATCGAATTTCGAAAACTTATGATACTAGTATTATTAAATACGAAACTATCATTTTTAGAATAAGAATTAAATATCTTTCTAAAATTCCAAAAACCGAATAGCACTTTTTGACAAGGAAATGTTATACTTTATACGTCTTGGAATATGATAAAATAGTCTAAACATGCTACAATTATTGCTTTGGAAACGAGTTTTGGGATCTTATGAGAATTAAACACAAGTGTATATCGATCTTCTGTTTTGTTTAGATCGTGTATATCGATCTAAAACAGAACTTCGAACAGATGTCTTAACTTTGACCATAATTGATTTATCCTATTTATTTAATAATAATAATAATAATAGTAATAATAATAATATGATAAAAATAAAATTAATCCCTTTTGTTCGTTTTTAAATGAATCTTCATTTTTGAAATTGTTCAATCCTAACTATGATTCAACTTTCCATTTTGGTAATTCGGAGGTGTTTCCATCACAAATACGAAAAGAAACCTATGAATACAAGTTTCAAATTTTGTCTCCTGATTATTCTTTCTAAGTACTTTTTAAGAAGGCAAGTTTAAAATTTTTATGAACGATCTAGAATTTATTGAGGTCTTGAGAATATAGTCTCGAGGATGTTCTATAACAGAGCCAGCCTCTTAAGTCCTCGAATTGAGCTTCAAAGAAGCTTCGCAAAAGTTTTTATGAGGGAATGGAAACATTCCTAGCAAAAGCATCTTGGAAGTTCAATTGTAAGTTGGAACATTTTTTTCAAAAAATATATAGTCCTAATACAAAAAAACAAAATAATTTATTTTTATAGTGAAGGCGACTTTTTTGAAAACATGTTCAGGGTTTAATAGACAAACCAGTTGATGAAATTCTTGCTTAATTCAAATAACAAAATAAGGAGAAAATTATTTTATGAGACTACAAGTCGTTGTAGCTCAACTCATAAAATTACTTGATTTTATATATTATTTAATTTAGTCTATTTAACTGACTGAATATTTTGAAATAAACGAAGAATCTTTAAAGAAAAGTTTCAAAAATAATCAGAAAATATTTTGACAATAATGCGCTAATAAATTGCTGTAAAACTCATCAAAGGAATTCAAAATATGATTAAATTTTTAGAAATTCTCAAGCATTCCGTGTCATCTTAAAGTTCTTCCTATCAGATTGTCATCAATTTATAAAATTTAATTTGACAGTGAAAAAAAAAAACAAAAATAAAAAAATATGCCCCAAAATAAAAATTGTTTGTAAACTGTAGAGCCTGCTTAACTACCACTTAAAGCACACCTGCTACTTGAGCATATTTCCGGCGCACTTTGACTTCCTTTTTTTATCCCTCCCGTTTCACCTCTTCCTTCTTTTTCTGCTGCGCGCTACTTCCGCATCCATTTAACTTCATTAAAAATTTAATATTTTTGTCTATTATAACTGAATACCTTATTTTTTCCGTGACTTTTGACATGCTTTCTTGGTATTTGTTTAACACGAAACACCCGCAGACCAGACAACTTCAAATTTCTTTACATTTTTTGTTTTTTTATGCGAGTAATTTAGCGAGAAGCTAGCAATACAAGGACGTTACATTCGTAATTTACCTGAAAGCTGAAGGAATTTGTATTCAATGTTGCTCTTATTTTTGTTTGTATGATTTCTTGAATTTCATTTATTTGTTTTTTTTTTTTTTGTTTTTGGGTAGGTTGAAATTATTTTTTCAAGAAAATTAGGTGTTTTTTATTTTAAGACAGTTGTTGTTGGACACAACTAGGATGTACAGAACGACTATTGATTTTCTTGAGAGGTAGCTAAAGAACATCTGGAACATTTCTTGAAAAGTGAAGTGTGTATAATAGATACTTTCCTTAAACTTATAAAAATCCAAAGCTTCACTACTATAAAGGGTGTTTTTTATAGAACTGTAGAACTTTGATTTTGAAATAAAAGACTTGAATTACAAAATTTCAAAATGAAAATTGGCTTTATTTGAAAGATAATTTTATGACATTAGTGTTTAATATGACTTCGGGCATGTGGCCGCCACGCAGAAGCACAACCAAAGGAGGGGTTTTGGGGTTTAAACCCCCCCAAATTACTGTCACAAAAAGAAAAACATGATAAGTAATAACATGTTTTTATCAAAAGCGCAAAAAAAACCCAAATTTAAATTTCAAATCGAGTGCGGTTGAAGCATAACACTTCGCGACAGACATTTTGAAGCCGCAGATTTTTCAGCTGATTATAGACAAATTGGGTTTCGTGATTTCAGATATAGACTCCGTTTTTCTTCATCAGCTCGAGTTTTTGAGCTATAGGCAAAAACATGAAAATCAGTTCTTTTTCTGATAATTTTGCTATATTTATCATACTGATCTACCGATTTGTATTACGATGATGAATTTCAATGAAGAAATACTAGACCGTTCAATTTTTGCACATAAAATTGCATTTATCACAAGACTGAGTGACAGATTTTTAAAACATAGAGACTTTCTAATTGGATTTCAATCACTTTTTCCTGATGCAAAAAAAATCGCTAAATGTTGAAGCTTTAGGCGCTTTTGAAAAACTAATCGCATTTTATAAAGATGATTTGGAAGGAGATGTTGATGACCTTAAAAATGAGCTGAATGTTTGGTATAAAAAAAGTAATAAAAAGATTATGATGGCAAAAACACAGTTTTTGAAGTCATACAACAGTCCAATAAGGATATTGTAAACGCTGCAAAAGAACCCTGTAGGAATCTATTGCTTTCAATCTCAGATAAGTTGAGATTGAGAACAGTTTTGAAATAGGAAAGAAATAGGGTCGTGAGATGGTGGGAAAAAATATGTATGCTTTTATTTGTTCTTACCAGTTTGGGAGTTTATAATAAAGTGAAATTAAATCTAGAAAGTTAACAACAAGGTAGCTTAAATATAGCTAAATATAACGAGAGAAAGAAATAGAATAAAGTAATAGAATTTTTAGGACAGCGTGAAGCGCCACCTGATGGCACGTAGTATTAACTATTTCTGGTATAAACAGACATATTTCCAAATATATATAATTTACTTATTATCCTTGCAACTCTTCCAGTAACTTCATGTGAAAAAGAACGAACATTTTCAGTGCTTCGCGTCCTACGTTGGTGTAAAAAACTAAATTTTTTTTTTAATATTTAAATATTTTCAAAACCATTTCTTTTAAGGACCCAAGCATACATCACTTTTATTTTATGCTGAGTGTGAACCGAAATCATGTACTTTTAGAATCTCAATTATAATAGTTTTCTATATATTTAAAAACTTCAATTTCTCATGTTGAGGTGTAGATTTATACACGATGCACGTTGAAGCAAGATAATTGTTTGATTTGGAACATCTCGAAAACGGCGTAATACAAGCCTTCCAGACCAAGTAAAGAAAAGAGGCAGATGCTTCTTTTGCGTTGATGAAAAAAACCAGAAGGCAAAATACAATCATTAGTTGGCCTGCTGTCTCTGCCAAAAAACTATTTGTAAAGCATATAACAACCGAAATGTGTGCACGGATTGCATTTTAAATAAATAAATGTATTTATTTATATATCATATGTCATATATATCATATATCATATATTAATAAAATTTTTTTTCATTTAAAAGTATATGTTTTTAAAAAAACCCACACAAAGAATATGGATGTAGAAATCTACACCTCAACGTAGAATTCTGAATTTTTTCTCAACGTAGGACTAGGTTTAGGAGGACGATCCTCACAAGGCAACGCGTGAGGGTCAAGGGGACGATCTTCACATGGCAACGTGTCTGACTGCCTCAACCTGGTGAGGCCAGCATTATCCATGTCGAACTCGTCTCAAGTCGACTCAAACCTCTGCGTGGTGTCCTCTAGAAACGGCAAACTGGCAACCGTTAGTTTGACGGCTAATGTGAGCGGCGGGCTCCCCCTGCCTTTAAAGGGTTGTGCGTTGGGTTTGAAGCCCACCACGTAAAAACAAAATTTCAATGAAACGCATAAGAAATAAGATAAAAATGATCCCCAAATCTGATGACGACTACCGCAAACGAAAAACTGACAATGATTTACGGATATGCACCTGGAACGTCCGAACCCTTAATTGGGATGGTGCCTCTATCCAACTGATAGATATCTTAGAAAGATACAAGGCTGATATCACTGCAATCCAAGAAATGCGATGGAAGGGACAGGGTTGCTCACGGCAAGCATCCTGTGATATCTACTACAGCGGCCATGCGGAGAAGCACGAATTTGGATGCGGATTCGTGGTTGGCAAGAGACTACGACATCATGTTCTGCGATTCACACCTGTGAACGAACGACTTGCCATAATCCGTGTCAAGGCAAGATTTTTCAACATAAGCCTGATTTGTGCGCACGCTCCGACAGAAGACAAAGACGATGAGACCAAAGACAGCTTCTACGAGCGCCTTGAAGATGCCTATGAGCGCAGCCCCCGCCACGACATAAAAATCGTGCTTGGTGACTTCAACGCCAAGGTGGGAAAAGAAAATATCTTTGGTCCAACAGTCGGAAAGTTCAGCCTCCACGACAATACCTCTGATAACGGAATGAGGCTGATTGACTTTGCCGCAGCGCGAAACATGGTCGTTAGTAGCACTAGATTCAAGCATCTCAATATTCATAAAGCAACTTGGCTGTCTCCTGATCAAAAGACGCGCAACCAAATTGATCACGTTTTGATTGACGGAAGGCACTCTTCCAGTGTTTTAGATGTACGCACGATCCGTGGTGCCAATATAGACTCGGATCATTATCTTGTCGCAGCCAAGATCCGTACACGCCTGTGCGCAACCAAGAATGCGCGCAATCCAGCACAGAGAAAGCTAGACGTCGAAAAGCTGCAATCAAAGCAAACAGCCGAAGACTTCGCTACTCGACTCTCACTCCTGCTTCAAGAAAGCACTCCTCCGATCGACGATATATGCGCGCAGTGGAATCATATTTCCCACTCTATGCGTACGGCTGCCGAAGAGGTGATTGGCTATCACCGCCCTCGCCGAAACCAGTGGCACGACCAAGAGTGTCGCGACGCCACTGCAGAAAAAGACGCCGCCTACAAAGCCACCCTGCAGTCGGTTGTAACGCGTGCTGCTAAAGAGCGATACAAAGAGAAGAGGAGGGAAGAGAGACGCATTTTCAGGCGAAAGAAAAGGGAAGCGGAAATGCGTGAGTGCGAGAAAATTGAGATGCATGGTGACAGGAATGAGGTCCGAAAATTTTTCGAAAAAATAAGACGCCTGGCCGATGGTTTCAAGACCGGGGCCTCTTCCTGCAAGGATGAAAATGGGAATCTAGTGACAGATATCCAGAGTACACTGATGATGTGGAGGGAACACTTCTCTAGGCTTCTGAATGGCGACGACGACAACAATCCCGCCAATAGAGATGATATCCCGGAATCCCCAATTTTGGACGACAGCGTTGAAGTTCCGCTGCCCGACCATAGTGAAGTCTTGAAAGCTATAGCTCGGCTTAAAAACAACAAAGCCGCAGGAGCCGATGGCTTACCTGCTGAGCTCTTCAAGAATGGAGGCGAAGCTCTATTTAAATGCATTCATGAGCTTCTATGCAGAATATGGTCGGAAGAATGCATTCCAAACGATTGGAACCTCAGTGTGCTCTGCCCAATCCACAAGAAAGGCGATCCCACAATTTGCGCCAACTACCGTGGGATAAGCCTTCTGAATATCGCATATAAGGTTCTGTCGAGCGTACTATGTGAAAGACTGAAGCCCATCGTAAACCAGCTGATTGGACCTTATCAGTGTGGCTTCAGACCTGGCAAATCCACCATAGACCAGATATTTACGCTACGACAAATCTTGGAGAAGACCCTAGAAAAACAAATCGACACACACCATCTTTTTGTCGATTACAAAGCCGCCGTCGACAGTCCAATAAGGAATCATCTATATTCCACCATGTCTGAATTTGGTATTCCTGCAAAGCTCATCCGCCTTTGCAGAATGACACTGAGCAACACCAGCAGCACAGTTAAAATCGGGAAGGACCTCACTCCTCCATTCGATACCAAACGAGGTTTTAGACAAGGTGATTCCTTATCGTGCGACTTTTTCAACCTAATGATGGAGAAGATCATCCGAGTTGCTGATTTGAGACGCAGTGGCACGATATTCTACAAAAGTATTATGCTGCTGGCGTATGCTGATGATATCGATATCATTGGCCATAATACGCGCGAAGTCAGTGCAGCATTCTCCAGGTTAGCGAAAGAGTCGAGTCGAATGGGTCTTGCAGTGAACGCAGATAAGACGAAATACCTAGTGTCAACAAATAAACATTCCCAGCGTCTTGGAAACCACGTCACTGTTGACAACATCTCCTTCGAGGTTGTTAAGGACTTCGTCTACCTGGGATCCAGCGTAAACTCTTTCAACGATGTCAGTATTGAGATAAAGCGAAGGATAACTCTTGCCAACAGGTGTTACTTTGGGCTGAGTAGGCAATTGAGAAGCAGAGCCCTCTCTCGACGAACAAAACTCACGCTCTATAAGTCACTAATCATGCCCGTCATATTATATGCAGCACAAACTTGGACGTTGAGCAGTTCTGATGAAAAGACTCTGGGAGCCTTCGAGAGAAAGATCCTTCGTAAAATCTTCGGTCCAATCTGCGTCAATGGCGAGTACCGAATTCGATGGAACCACGAGCTGTATGAGCTGTACGCTGACATCGACATAGTTAAGCGTATTAAAATCGAGCGGCTCCGCTGGCTAGGTCATGTTGAGCGAATGGAAAACGACGCTCCAGCGAAAAAAATATTCGATTCGGTGCCCGGTGGTGGTCAACGCAGAAGAGGACGCCCACATCTTCGTTGGAAGGATCAGGTGTTGGATAACCTGACTACGCTTGGTGTTTCCAACTGGCGCCAGCAAGCGCAAAATAGAAATGGCTGGCGCAATTTCTTACAAGAGGCCAAAACCGACTTACGGTTGTAAGCGCCAGATAAGTAAGTAAGTAAGGACTAGGTTTAAGAAACACGATGTTGCAAAATAGACTAAACGGCCTCACATTGCTTTATCTGTACAGAGAAATGACACCATCAGTGGATATTACTTTAGATAAACTCGCTGAAAGTAAGCTTAAAATGGATTTAAAAATATAAGTTAGTTTCTTTTATTATTCTTAATCACCTTAATCCTGTAACTAAAGTCTTTTTAATGTAAAAATAATAAATAAAATTTTTTTTATTCTAATAAATAACTATCTATAAAAATTTTATCATTATGTTTGCTGCCATTGTGGTAGAATTAACGTTTTGAGTGCAATATTTGGACTCATTACACCATAGCCGCTATAGTTACGTACATTTTCTTTTATATACATATAGTTATAAAACCCCCCCCCCCCCAAAACAAATTCCTAGTTGCGCCTCTGCCGCCACGACTAACTCAAATATAACGAATTCCTTAAATCCAATTTTCTACCACTTTTTTAAGGACCATGAGGACATATCTCGGTTATGATTCGCACAATGTTGACCCTGGTTTGTTCGCATAAGCCAATAACTTCACATAGAAAATAGTCCAAAGACGTTAAATCGCACGATCTTGGTGGCCAATTGATTGATTTATTTCGAGAAATTACACATTCGCCAAATGTTTCCTTGATTAAGGCTATTTTTTTACGCACTGTATAGACGTCCTGTTGGAACAAAATTATCGTCCATAGTCATCTCATTTCGCAGGCCTCGTTTTGAAAGAAGTAAGGACGAATAGTTTTATCG
Source organism: Pherbina coryleti (assembly GCA_943735915.1). Classification (NCBI taxonomy): domain Eukaryota; kingdom Metazoa; phylum Arthropoda; class Insecta; order Diptera; family Sciomyzidae; genus Pherbina; species Pherbina coryleti. The sequence goes on from OX030951.1 coordinate 4,360,662, forward strand.
GCCCATAAAGTTTACCAAACAGTGTTTTTTTTTTTGTGGATAACAGTGCCTCGAGAATCTTTTGTGAATTTTGTGCTTCTCAAATGCGGCAATTTCGCTTATTGACATGCACATTGAGCCAAAAATGGGCCTCATCACTGAACGAAATATTGGGATAGAACAATGGGTTGGGTTTCAGTTCATTTTCAGCCGATTGACAGAACGTACGATGCGAACGATGGTTTCATTTCGCTTTAGTTCTTACAACGGCCGGGTCTTATAAGGTGGTTGGTCAATATCATTGCGTAAAATTTTTCATAAAGTGAATGGACACAGCATCAATTGCTTCTGGGTCCTGTGCAATACCACGCTATACAGTAGCAATTGTTTCTTCGGAGTATATGTGGTGCGAAAGAGATCTTGATAAATACAATAATATGTCGACGTAAAAGTGACATAATGCGTGGTAACATTCCCGAACTGAACCACTTTCATTGAAAAATGTTCCTATAGAAAATCGGTTGGAAAAAGCATTCTATGCTACAAGAAAAGTCAAAAAAAAATATCGTAGGGAACTTTATTAAGATATGCATAAATGCACAAAAACATCACTTAAATGTCAACCGATGTTAAGTTCTTGAAGGCACTGTCATTAAATCCTTGACAAATACGAGTAGCTTCAAAATGCGATAAAATAAATGTAATGCTTACTAAGCACTAAACAAATAAGCGATACCATTAAAAATGACTACTTAATCCTTTGAAGCGTCAGCAAATAACGGCATACAGACAGCAAGCAAGCGAGACATGAATCCCAATGGAGAGCAGCGCTGATGACCCAAGTAATCCTTTTTGTAAATTTGTTAAAATTTACAAGAGCATTAAATGCATTATCGAGAAAAAAAAATCAACCCGCTAAAAGGCTGTTTGAGGAGCATTTGAACAGGTCCTGAAATGATCCAAAAAAAAAAAAAAACACTGCCCACTTTGAAACAGCCAAAAAAGTTTCAATGCAAATCCCAGCGAATTAAGCACATTTAAAATGCCAAAAGAATTATTTACTTTGGTAAAAGTGAACCAAAGAAAATGTATGGCCCCAAATTTGGGGTTTGTCTATATATAAAAATGAAAAAAAAAACAAAATCCCAAAAAAATAACCCCGAGACAGATTCGCTTAATGAGCAAATTTCACTAGCGCCTTCTCAAGTAGCTCCCCAACTCAACCAATCCCCCCCCCCCCTCAACTGACAGACAAACAAAAAAGGCGCAACAATACGAAGGTTCAGCAAGGAAAACAGTTCTTAAAAATTTAATCCGAGCACAAAATAAACAGTTACGCTGATTTGAATTTTTGATCCACTTGTTTTTGTGTGCTTCTTTTTTTTTTGCCTCGTCGCGGCTATGTCACCCTCGATTTGATTTAACATGCCGTCCGTGAAAAATTGACAAGCGACGAGGACGATACAAAAATAAAAAAAAAGTCAAATCAAAACGAGGGATGAAGACATGAAGGAAACTTTCTTTAAGATATTAACAAGAAAAACGAAAAAAGTTAAGACAAGAAAAAACTTCGAATTTAAATTTCAGGCGAAAAAAGTTAAGACATAATAAACGAAAAATTAAATTAAACGAAAAATTAAATTAAATAATAAACGAAAAAAGTTAAGACAAGAAAAAACTTCGAATTTAAATTTCAGGCAATAGCCTTTATTTAGAAGAAGAAATCTTGTCCCACTTTGAGAGGATATTTTTTCAGTTAAAAGATACTTAGCTGTTTGTTGTTGTCAAATTCTTGAATGGTTTATAAATATCTCAGAATGTTGTTTTAGACAATAAGTACTTTTCTATATTTTTATTTTTTTTTTTTGTTTTTGTAAAATATAAAGATAAATTCTAGTTTAAGAACTTGAGAAAGGATACTTTTGCAAATTTAATTTTTTCATTGCAAGCAACACTTATATTTAAAAATAAGAAAACCGATTTCATTGAATATTTTGATATTTTTTAAAATTGAGAATTAAATAAGAAGACAATTGCACGAAGATACTTTTTTCATATACAATTTTTTTTTTCCATAAAAACCATGAAACTACTTTCTTGCTTTTAAAAATCGATTCATATTGTAACCTTCCCCCCTCCCTCTCCATGTTATATCAATCTTGCACACTTACCTCTCCCGCTTCTGCCCACAAAACGTAAATCATTGAATTTGGCCACTTGATTTTTCATCACAGCCGTTCCATTGCGCAGCTCTCCGCAAAAGTTCTCATCGTTGCCGGCGCGTATTGTCACTATTGTACCGTCCATCACTTCGCCGAGGGCGAGTACTTTAAAGGCAATCGGTAGCGTTTTGTTCGAACGCCAATGGGTGGGCAACGTTGTGCAGACCTGCGGAAAGTTAATAAGATAAAATTGATAAAATTGTCGCGACAATTGTTGGTGATAATTTAACAAATTTAATTTTCTGAATCGATTGGTAAGAAGGAAAACATAAAAACAGTGAGTGCGAAAAAAAGAACAATCAAAAAGTAAATGGCAAATTATCACTCAATCAGATATATTGTCCACCGACTTTAAACATTTCAATGGAAACTCTTCACTTTAATCGTGAATTGTTTACTTTTAGAAAATTAAAATGGTCTAAAAATTCAATAAATATTCACAACTAACAGAAATATACAAATTTTTATAAATATATGTATGGATTTTTATCAAAATAATCTTAATTCATGTGTATTGCTCCACACCTAATATCGCTCCAACTGTAATCAATTCTTGCTATTACAGTGCTTTTGAAATTTTTCAGCCTGAAAGTATGCACAGAAATTTTATTTTTGCAAAGTGATGTGCATAAATCGAACAAATTGTTGATTGTATTTTTTACTCTAAATGTTTACAACCCGTCATAGAATGGGCTTGTATACCAGTTCTTATATAACAAGATATAAGAAAAGAACTTATTTTTTAAATCTTTCTATATTATTATTACGCAAGCGTTTGTTTTGTGATGACCATCAAATCTATACCGTAAATGCGATTTTCATAAAAAGGGTATCAATAGAAAGGTATTGCTCTGCAAATGTCCAATAAGGTCTTTCTTTTTCTTAAATATTGTGTATTTAAGCAAGAAAAACCAAAATAATCTTCTACGAAGAAAGTAAATTTTCTATTTGCTGCCTAAAACTATGTGATACATTTTTTTGAGTAAAGCGAAAAACGTACTAATATTCGCAATTCCAGTAGCGTTTAATGACATCGCCGCCAGCTTGGTTGAAGGAGGGCGTACCCAGTATTGCCAGAAAACTGTGATTCAAAGTCGTAATTTTCAAATTTAAAATACGTCATTTCAATAAAAAAAACGTCAGTTAAATATTGAAGCTGAAAATTGCGCTCCATTTGTTTTATTTGGCTGCACGCTTCATGCTCGTTGAATACATTAAAAAATATCACGCCGCTAACAAACACTTGCGATGACAATAAAGTCGATAACATTATCACTTATGTAGGTAGTGTTGCATGTATAATACACTAAGGGAAATAACGCATATTAGCATTATCCACGCCTGAGTATAAATTTTATTCAAATATTTACGTGGATTAATCAAATGTTTTCCTTACAACTCGTTTTTTTTCCGTATTTGAATTTTATTTATACCACACACGTACACACATATTCCATACAAGCAAGCAGCAACAGCATCGGACACGTACACACATATTCCGACAAGCAGCAACAGCATCGCACTCTGTTCCTGCAGTTTATTTCTTGCATTTGCAGTTCTTATAGTTCTCATTTAGTTATTGTTGCAAGAGTAATATAGTATGCATGTTTGGCAAAGAAATGAAATTATGTAGGGTGGAGTGACAACTTGATATTTTCTCTAAAGTATCTTGCACCGGTTATCATTTACCTACATATTTTGCTTCTATCTCCATATATTTTGTAGTATTTATTTTTTCTCCCTCTAGTTTATACTATTTTTGACATTAGGTGCCCTAATATTGCACCAACTGTCAAAAATAGTATAAATTAGAGAACAGAAAAGTGAAACGAGAATAAATAATACAGGCAAATGGCATTTGATGGACGCAATATGAAGAAAATAATACCATAAAACCATTAATAACATATTCAATTTAAATATGTTGTTTTTTAAATTCAATATTTTTATATAAATATTCTTTAAATGCGATAGTTTATTTTCAAATAGTAAATATTTGAAAGATATTTGAAAAAAATGCATGCATAATTTTAATATATTTTTTATTAATTCTGTTTAAATATTTAAATATTTCATTTAATTAAAAAAGTATTCAAAAAAATTTTAAATATTTACGTAGTCGATTTATGCAAATGCGTTATTGGTGCAAAAATGACTCGCTTTTTGGATAAATTAAAAAAGTTTTTGGATAAATTTAATATTTTTCCCTTAGTGTATGCAAGCAGTGTTCCTTATCATATATCAATGTTCACACGTTCACATTCTACCTTTAAGGGCCGTTTTCTCAATGTCCGGTTTAGCACTAACCAGAACTTTAACCAGTGGTTAGCAGACAATCTTTTTCTCAATGTTCGGTTAAGTGGTTCCGGTTAACTGCTAATCGGAAGAACAGCTGAGTAGAGTAAACAATTTCATATTTATTGTACACACAAATTCACAAACAAGAAAATTTTCTTCATATAGAGTAAAATTTGTCAATCTATTGCGTTTTTACACTTTTATTCCCTTTTAGCGGCACAAAATCACAAAAAAGTAAACACATGACAGTTGATATGCAGTTTTTGCGTATTCACAATTGAAAAATTTTCAATTAATGATTTAACCGGAGGTTGCTTAATCAGAACTTGGTGAAACCGAAATTGTTTTTTTAGCTATCGTATGGTAAGCTATCTCGTGGTTAAGAGCTTGACTAACCGGACATTGAGAAAACGGCCCTAAGACTTTTTGAAATAATGAAAACTATTGTGTCTATTAAATACGTCAAGTATGCCTCAAAATACGTCAATCGTCATTAGAGCTTAAAATACGTCAAAATGACGTATTTAACGTCACAATGGCAACGCTGGGCGTACCGTACACAGCCAATTCAAACTTCCTATACCTCTTCTTGAGACAGGTGTCTCAAAATATGAGAACACAAAAGTTAACACTGTATTAGGTGTTAAGCCTAATTCTACGCGCGGAAGTCACTTTGATAGTAGTGCTCATTTTATCATTATTGATGAAGCAAGTATGATTCCTGCAGTAGCACTGACGTTTATTGATCGTATGTTTCGCGATATTACCAGATAAACTGGTATACACACAAATAAATGATACGTAAACTGTTTTTTTTGCCGGAAAAGTGGTTGTATTTCTAGCGATTTCAAGGAAACAGTTCAAGTACTCCCTCATTTCAGGAGTGCTGTGACAGCTACTTTGACAAACTACTGAAGATAGTGCCAAACAATTAATTCTTTATCAGCTTCTTTTACGTCACGGATTGCCGATTGATTTTAGTTATGATTATCTACAAAACGAAATATACAGTGGTGCAATGCATGTAAAAGCTATTCTTGCACCAAGAAGAATAGGGTTCCAAAATTTATTTGCTGGTAATTGAACTTTTATATTATCCAAAAGTTTTTGCATAAAAGCATTGATACCTTCGTTTCTGATGAAGTGGACGAACAAATAAACTTCTCAGTAGAGTTCCCCCTAAAAGCATTGAAGTAAGTGATCTTCCGCGACACCACTTAACGCTCAAAACAGATGCAAATCTCAATGAAACCTGGCTGTAGGTTATTAATCTTTACAATAATACTGTTGATTGCATTGTACTAACAGGTACAAGCACTAATGAGCGAATTATATACCAAAAATGAAGCTCATACCATCGGAAACATTTTGACGTGACAAGGTGACATTTTACTTCACAATTTTCCAAAAAAGTTGTAAAAGGCATTTTTTCAAAATGCATCGACGTTGCATTGAGTTGTATCTCGATAAGTATAGGTGTTATGATTAAAACAATAATAGTAAAGGTTAATTCTTTGACTTCAAACAAAAAACTTAGAAACAAAATTAAAGACGTCTTCAGGACTCGGAGGGAGCATTTATTTGTGAATATTAGTTAAAAATTAGTTATTTGTGAATATTAGACACTGGTCACAAATAAAAAAACCTTTTTTTCAATTTTCGGCAAATTCTTTGTCATTTGCTATGACTATTCTGCGAAAGTCGTTGAGAACAGTTGCAATATACCTACACTGAGAAAAAATGTTTTAAAATTGACGACAATTGTTATTAATTTAACGAAATTCGTGTTTAAAAATTTCGTCAAAGTAAAAGCAAATATGTTTGAAACTATTGAAAAACATATGAAAAAAAAGAACATTATGAACACATTTTTTTAACACATTGTGTTAAATGTTAAGCTGATGTTTTTTTTTCAGTGTAAAAGCCCCAGTATTCACACACGGCCAACGAGTGCTTGCAACAGCGTCTCTTAATTTTCAGAGAGCGTTCTTTGCAGTCAGCTCTTGCTCTTGGGGTCGGTTTCTTTAATATGTTTGATTTTATTAATTGTATTATTTTTTATAAATTAGAATACAACATATGAATAAATTTATCTTAATATGTTCGATGAAACACCTTGTCACACTTACCACATGCGGCGACCCCGTCTTCACCAGCTCACCCGGATGTTCGGCTAGCAAAACATCGACGGTGCGTTCCAATAGATTTTCTGGCGTTAAATATGGACTGGTGTCCACTGGTTTTTTATGATTATCACTGTTGGAACTATTGTTGTTGTTATTATTATTGTTATTATTATACTTATTATTATTGTTATTGCTGGTAGCACTTTGATTCGAACTTGAGCCGCGCTTAGATGAGCTCGTGGTCGAGCTGACTTCACTTGAAATGTGCATTTTGAGCCAGCTTCTCAAGTTGTGGTTAGTTTTGTGTTAGCCAAATTGAGTAACCGTTAGTTTTTTTGTTTTTTATTATTTATGTATTCTATACTTTATTATTTATTGGAATCAAGTTAAAGAAATCGATTTAATATTTTTATAACATTTCAAACACCAAAGAAAGAAAACTTCATCAAGCTAATGGTGCGCGCATTATCCTGCCTCGTCATGTGTGAGCTTAAATGTGCACACATCATCACACTTAGCTTAGTTATTGTGCTTGGCATGAATGTGGCTGCGGCTTTGAAGTCGGCTTCAATTTGTTTTACAACAACAACAACTACTACACCAACTTCAAAGGCTTGTAAAGACCTGTTGAATGAAAATTTGTAAAACGGAAACGGAAGTCAAGTTTAACGGCTACAATTTTCACACACACACACGCACACAAACCCTCAAACATACGCCTACTATTCACAGAACATGTGTTGTACTGGCTGTGATGTTATTTGATGCTTTAAAGGGTTTTCCTTTAAAAGCGAAGCAAAGCAACTTGTTAACTTGACTTCCTTGAGTCATTAGAAAAGGGGTTCCAGCTGCTTGTAGTATCGAAATAACTCAATCGCCATCAACTCTACCTTTGATGCTGTCTGACACAGCTGACTGAAAAAAAGCTGATTTGTGTTTGTTCACTTGTATTTTCCTGCGTGCTTAAACAGTTTTCTCACTTTATTCTTGCTTTTTCACTTTTTCGTCCGGTCAGTGGTGTTGCCAATTTTGAAATAAACAATCAGCAATAATTGTTGCCGTTCAGAACATGGACTCTACTTCTTTTTTTTTCAACACTTTTTCTACTCATTTTCACAAAAACGAGTAAAAACTGCGAATTGTTGTCCACACTCAATGATGGCGAACGCACACAAATACGAATACATCTGTTTACCGCTCAATAGCTCAAAAAAAAAACAGCATGTATATGAAAAAATCAAAAATCCTTTAAAAATGTGTGTGATTACATGTCAGCATTAAAAAATATTTATTTTTTTTTCGTAAATTTTTCGTGTTTCAATGCGAGTATTTTGTGCCTACATTTTCCGGTATAATTTTTCTCTTTTTATTTTTATATGATTATCATATATTTTTGTGGGTGACTCCAACAGATGGTCATTGGTAAAGTGTTAATGTAAGTGTATTTATACCGTAAAATTATATAAACTGTACATATGAAAAAGAAAAAAATTAAAAATTAAGCCTTTTTTAAGAAAAATATCGATGAGAATAAATACGAAAAACTTTGAATTAATTTCAATCTTAAATATTAGTATGTCCGGAGAGTTTAAATTTTGAAATTTTTTCAACAAGATTTATTGAAAACTATTTTTAGATTATCTTAGTTTGTGTTATTTATTTCAATATTAAATTAAAAGAAAATATGTATTCAAGAAATTCTAATTAAAAAAAAAAAAAAAATTAAAAATTGAATATAAACATTACAAAAAAAAAAAAAAAGTATTTGCATATACGTTCCATATGCATGCAATAACGTTCCTTAGGGGTAGTTTTTACCTTGGCGACCCCAAATTTAATGCCTCGCTAAAAATTAAATTGCACAAAAATTATAAAAGATATCGACAAACGGTTTTTTATTGAATAGATAACATATCAGAGATGCACATCAAATTTTATGCATCATCTGAAAATAAGAAGCAAAACAGAAAATGTTAAGAACTAATGCCGTTATCGTCGTAGAATTGAGACAGTTGTTCAAAAAAATCACTGAGCTGTAGCATCCAAAAATCGAAATTAAAAAAAAATATATTTTTTTAAGATTTAAGATATATCCAGGGTTTAAGGGTTGCTTTTGGAGCTACCCTCTTGATACTAGTACCGACAAGAATAACTGGTGTTTAAAGTATATGGTGCAAAAATCATTCAAATTGGACCATTTTTTCGATAAGTTTTTATTACAACCAAAAGTGGTTTCTAGATAAACGAATTTATAGTTATGATAAATGTTTTCGAAACAATAAAATTTTATTACGATTGGTTTGAGAAGTTTTTGAGAAGCATTTGGGTGTTGACTATCATGAAAATAATTTCATCCAAATCGGATGATTGGATCGGTTGAACAAAATTTTGAGAAAAAAAAAATCAAAAACAGCATTTCATTACTTCTCTGCTTGCAAGAATACATTATTAATATACACCTATCCCTCCTTTTAAACGGTAGATAGGTTCCTGCGAAATCCATGTAAAGCAAAAATCAAATTGAAAAATGAAGCGAAAAAAAAATAGAAAAAACTTATTGTCAGTAAGAATCAAATCCCTGCAGCGAAAAATCATACTAAAAAAAAAAAAATAAATAACTGGCCATTTCAGCCCTTGAAAGGACTTTGACCTAGCTTCTTATGATCAATTGTGTTGTGCGTGTTATTAAGTTTGTACACAATTGACCGAGAAATGGACCTACAGGCTTAACGCCGACTCCGAAAGGCGATGAACGGAATATATTCTTATTCTCAAGAAGCTTTACATGACATTTTTATTACTCTCTGAGGTTTGCCATTGTCTGCAGAGAGGTGGCGGCCTTACAGAAAAATTATTTTAATTCAAATAATATTCTGTCGCTGCTGGGTTTCGAACCTGGGTCTCCAAAGTTCTTTGACATAGCGGCCACGCACTTTAACCAACTACGCCACGGTCGCCACCAAAAATCATACTAGTCATGAATTTAACTAGTTAACTCACTAGTTAAAATGAAACTAGTCAAAAAAATACTAGATGTTTAACTAGTCATAACTTACTAGACAAAGAATAATTAAATAAGTTACTATCTGTTAAAAAATACCATGTGTTTAAAGTATAAAGAGATATATGTAGTTTCTTTATTTTATAGTAAACTAGCCAGTCGCTTTTAAACTACTTGAAAAAATACCAGCTGTTTTTCTAGTTCATAATTGTACTAGTGTCTTTGCTAGTTGCAAACCCGCTGTCTCTTTTCCGAATTTACTTTTTTTTTAGATCCAATCCAAGTTCGATATTTAAACTGCGTGATGATAGCTTAAAAATGACGGCTGCAATCGTGGTAAAAGACAGACGGAAAGACAGATAGATAGACACACGGAAATCGACTCGAGAGGTGATGCTGACCAAAAATATATAAACTTTTCTATACCTGCCACGCCTCCTTATCGGTGTAACAAACGGAATGACAAAGTTAATATACCCCTTATGCAGTATGTGTTGGGATATAAACATAATACACCTACTTTATGTTTTACTTTATGTTTTTATGAAGGTCAATGCATTACTATGAATTAAAAAATGTTGATTTTTATTCTTTATTTAATGTCAACAATTGTTTACAAAGACTATTGTCTTATATTTTTCGTATTTTACAAAATTTGATTTGATTTTTATTCTTCCATTTAATGTAAACAATTGTTTTACAAAGACTGTGTTCTTATATTCTTCATATATAACAAAATGAATAAAAACTTGTGTAATTATTTCAGAATTTTGTTCGAAGTTATTTTCAATAGAATTTTAATAAGGTATTTAAAAATATATACTGGTTCATAGTTACAATAATACTAGTATAAGGCCGGTTTACATAGTAATGCCTTAAAACTGGTTTCAAAAACACTAGTAGAAAACTAGTATTAGCACACAACTAATATAAAAATTACTAGCTAACTACTAGTTAAAATAATACTAGCATGAAACTGTACTAGTCGATATTAAACTAGTATGTTGCTGGTAAAAATATACCAGTACACAGGTGGTCAAAGTATACCAGTGAAAATCCTACTTTTGTTTATACTAGTATTTAACTGGCTTAAAATATACTATTATTACAACTAGTTAAAAAATACCAGTAAAAGGACCACCTCAAATCATTTCGAGAATAGGACAATTGCCTTTTCCTATGACATCACCACGGGAAAAATACCAGTCAGCGCAATGTAAAAAGCATTTGGGCTGAACTAGTGCTGGTATTTTTTGACCTAGTACATTTGCTAGTATTTTAACTAGTTGGCTACACTGCAGGGAATATTCAGATTGCTTCATTTCTGTCACTGTCACTTGTAACCATCAGTCTTTTTTTCTGAATGCTTTTTACCATTCAGAATATCACTTACATCACAAACTAAAAACCGTGTAAGATCGAAAATGTGTTAAACGAGTACCGAGTAAAACGGGGGATAAGTGTACATATCAAAAGAAGGTAGATCATCAAATATGTGCATGTGGTGGGATTTTGTACCTGATTTTTTTACACAAAGAAATTCGCCAAAAAAAAAAAAAAAAAAAAAAAAAAAACTAGTCGGTGGACTTGCTAGAAGTTTTCATATTTCCAATAGTAAATTAGTTCATAAAAGCAAAAAAAAATGTTCAAGGGTAAAAGGTGGCCTCAAGTAAATTAACCAAAAATGTACTTTGTTTGGCTTAGAAAAGTCTGACTCTTAAGGAGTTGCAGACACATGACCCAACTCTAGCAAATAAATAATTAATAGACATGATATCATCTTCCCGAACTAATGAACCAATTTTGGTGTCATTAAACCATGCCAATAAAGTAAAGACCTTAAAAGTACAAAAACACTACTTTGAAGGCAAAGGCACATATAATTCCGCATTGGTTTTGTAGAAGATGTGCTGCATATCTTTTCAAAGTGACTAGACTGCAGAAGCAACAGAAGCAATAGAAAACTGAAGACTGATGACTTGGTGTAGTGGCCAACGAAGCATCTGTCTTATTAGCTGATTGTTTTTTTCTGCGAAGAACTTTGTTGTTTTCAAGCATTTTTGAATGCTTTATTTAATTGCTCCCATATTATACTAAATGGTAAAATCTCTAGAATTTTCACAAAAATTAATCTTAAGTCTTGAAATTTAATACATAAGTATAGAAGTATAAGTTTTAAATTTGTTATAATCGTATAAAAACCACTACTACCTACCAAACAAAGTGACGTCATAAAAAATAGCAAAACCTTTATAAATTCCACAAAAAGTAATGTATTGATTTGATATTTTACACATAAGCTCTGATAATTAAAACGTACAATGAGGTTGAATAATGGATACATTGAATAAAAAACATCCTATCTTCCATACAAACTGGTTTCATGAAAATAATAAAATCGCATACGAGTGACTTTAAAGTTACCATTTACTTGGGCTGAAATTAATCTTAAGTTAATCTTCAAAATTTAACAAAAATCTATTGCCAATACTACCGTGCTTTCTTTTAAGTTACATTTTTTTCGACAATATATTGACTTCAACAAGAATTTGTGAAAAGTTCCACCTCTTTACGGTATAATGCTTTGCCCAGCCGCGCTCACATTGAAGTCATTTTGAAGAGGATTTTTTTTTTTTTTTTTTTGCAAACTGTTGATGACAATAATAATAACCGCCGAATGGTGACGATGATGTTAATGATGAGTCGTCCACATGTGATTGTGTTGCTCCACGGATTCCATAAAAGCATGAACCGCGCTCAAATAAATGTCGAGTTTTTTTCCTTGCTAAAGGCCACAGTTTTCACTGTTTTTTAAGCAAGTGATTTTTTTGCGAAATACAAAAAAAATTAAAAAATTAAAATAAAAAATGCTAGATAGGCCCAAGCCAACGCAAACACACACGCACATAGTCGAGTGTGTGTATAAAATGGGCACACTCACACCAACCGGAAGTCGCAAACAATTTGCAGGCAATTGAGGCAAAAAGTTTGTTTTATCATATGTTTTTGTTTTCTTCCTGTTTTTTTTTTTTTTTTGTTGCTGCTGTTATTGTTGTAGTTATTTTTTTTTTTTTTGTATTGGTAACAACTTGAATGCGCCAGAGACCGAAAAAGTGGCAACAAATGCGGCCAACACGATGCCAGCTGCGCGTTTGGATTTCACTCAACACACACACAAACACACACACTCAATCACACAGAGTTTTTATAGTTGTGGAAGAAAAAAAATAGATTCCACATCCGCAAAAAAATATTGAAAAACAACAAAATTAAATTTGAAAAAATATATAAAAGTAAAAAGTTGAATTGTTGGCCATATTGTGTGCGTGTTGGTTAACGCATATATAAACAGCTTTAGCTGGCAGTAGACTGAGTGTGTGTGTATATGTGACGATGGTAGAAGTTGAACCAGCGCGTGGTTCATTACAAATACTTGCAAGTTTATGCAACTGTGTTAGTGTGAGTGAATTAACAGTTGCGGATAATGGTTGACCAGAAAAAAAAATAAAAAAAAAAAACTGAAAAAACAAACAAACAACAAAAAAAAAAACAATTGTGCAAATCAACAATTGTGCAAATCAACAATTGTGAACAAAAAATAGATAAGCGATTTGTTTGGACTTGAAGTAAGTATGTGTATGAGGATGTGCATGCGGTGGCTACACACAAAATAAAAATAATTTTCTCTGAAGAATTTTCAATAAGAATCACGAGCTGCTACTCAATAGCTTACATTTATTATTAAATCCTGATTATCTCTTATATTTTAAGAATTTGAGAAGACGCAAAGAGAAGAAATAGGAGTGATTTGATATTTCTATAGTTTACAAACTTTTTTTTCAGTGTTCGTGCTGAGCTAATACATCAAAGTCAGTTAAAATGACATGTGAAGCTTTTTTTGAGATGTGAATATTTTTTAAAATATGAACCTAATAAATGTCGGCCACATTTGTATGGTTGCCAGGCGCCATCAAAAGCCGCGCTTTGTGTAAATTGAGTAGAAAAGTAGTAGTCGTTTTTTTATGTATATTTGCTTGATTTCTATTATTTTGTTTGTAATAACAACAAAAACAACAACAACAAAAGAGCGCTACAAAATATTTTGCTCATATTTGATGATTAGATAAAAAAACCGAAATTTGTCTTGAATCTAGAAATCAACTTTGATCGTCCGTCATGATCGGGTGTGGGCACCACTACATTTAAAGCTTCTGTGTTGTTTCTGTGTTTGTCTTTTGTCGTTGATTTGTGGTTGCATTTTGTGTTGCTACATAAGCCTTTGCTCTCAATTCTTGCTCTCAACACTCCCAGAGCGCTCTCTGCCCATAGCTGGTCATGATCAAGCCATAGGACAAAGCTTTATCTGTAACATGACAAAAGGTCTATTTTTTTTTTTAAGAATATATGGATTTTCTCCCCACTTCCATTAAATTAATTAAGGATATATTTGCTTTCATGGTAATCTATCTCAATTTTTATAAATTTTTCTATTGTGTCACTTTTTTGAGTATATTGCTAATAAAGTATGTAATATTTTTTTTTTGTTTTTTTTTTAAAGTTGTAATGCTCTCCATATGTCATTAATACCAACTATAGAAAATCTTATGCATTCATTCACACACATTTAAATATAAGTATTTTATTTTAAATAGGAAAAATATTATATAACCACTCATTTTAAGAGCTTCGTAAACAGTGGTATTGAAAAATTGAACTTAAATAAATATAACCATGTGGCTCAAACTTTAACACCAAATCCTTAACAGAGCTTAGCCACAATTATGAACTATCTTTTTATAAAGCTGAGGCAATTAATAATAATAAGTTGTTGATTGATTAAAAATAAAATAACAAAATTAAAAAAAAAAAATAAAAATTGAATGTCTTTTGTAAGAAATTTCATAATAACGGTTGTTTTTTTTTTTAAACCAGTTGTCAAAGTAAACACATTAACATTTACATTCAGTATACTTTGGCAATTTACCATGCAAAGACTTCACCTAAACAACGTTGACAAACCGAGGAAATTTATGAATGAACAAATGAATGAATGTTTATTTGAAATAATATTAAATACACAATTTATATCAAATATTAGATAGATACATAAAATATAGACAAATTAAAAAAAATTTATGTGTATATATTAGAGTGGAACGAAATGTGTGGAAGCAAAAAATCTTCATGGGCTTCATATATTTTTGAAAACTATGTTTAAAAAAATAAATTTCTGCATCTTTAGTTTTTTCTGCGACATAACTTTTGACTGCGTTTACTCATTAATAACAACTTTTCATGTATGCGCTAGAAGATATTCAGGTTCAAAGATCACCAAAATCGGTCATTTGCTTATATCTCCGTATCATAGGGAACTCTTGACAAGTTAACATGTATGCGTTGATGAAGAGGTTTGCATCTAAAAAATTAGGAACTAATTTTCAAACTTAACTTTGGATTTCAGAAAAAAAAAAAATAAGTCTGGCATTAAATATATAAACCCTCGGGCGCAGTCAAAAGTTATGTCGCAGAAAAAAACTAAAGATGCAGAAATTTATTTTTTACTCGTAGTTTTCAAAAATATATGAAGCCCATGAGGTTAAAAATTCGTTCCACTCTACTATATATATTTCAAAGCCTACACTCTGTAATTCTCTAGGAATTAGTGACGAATGTAGGAATGGTTAAAGAAGATAAAAAATAATACTTTAAATAAATTATTAATATGGATAAAAACAAAAATTAAGAAATTTAAAAATGGATCATATTTGAGTTTCTTCTTTGATTATGATTATGATTATGAGGGGTCAATTAAAAAAAAATTATCTCTTAACAAACCAGAATGAATAAGAATATACAGGGTTTTCCAATAGGGACTTGACAACTTTGAATGAAATTTCTGAACGTACCCTTTCACTAATCATCGAACTGTTACTGTAATTTATTCAGTAAAGTCAACATTTTCATCATGGTAGAGTACACTAACGAACAACGTAAGCAAATTATAAAAATTTACTACCGAAATTCGGAGTCGGTGATTAACTGCAAATTTCGTGAAATGTGCATCCACATGGGTGAAAATCTACATGTGCTTCATGAATCACCAGTTCATTCGCAAAAAATAACTGAGATGTATTGAAAAGTAAGTTTGATGAGTGTGTTATCTCTGTTGACGTTCAGGTAGGATAAAGTAAAAAGCCACAGCTTCACCTTCTTTAGAAAAAAAAAAAAAATATTCTGAACACATCGAATTTCGATTGGCAAAGAATTAAACAGTCTAGGAGCAATGGACGAGAAGAAAAGCAGTAAGTGTTGCAAGTTATGACATGGAACATTAACCATATAACGGAGATTAATTCTTAGGTCATAACTTGAATTACATCTATTGATCAAATAGCCTGACTTGCTAAAAAACGTTTTCAAAACTTTATAAAACAGGCAGAATATTGAGTTGTCTAAATATTTCAAAACTACTTCCAAGAAGGGGTTCTATTTCAAGTTCTTTTCAAAACTCGCACTCTGTGCGGCGACTTACAGAGCACTTCGCACACATTACAGTGCGAACAACTCCATAGGCAAAATTGCCGTATTTGGAATGAGAACAATCCTGAAGAGACTCTCCAGGCTCCCTTACATCCAGAAAAAGTTACTAGCTGGTGTGGTTTGCATGTGAAAGGCATCATTGTTCCATACTCTTTCAAAACTGAAGATGGAGCCAACGTTAACGTCAATGGTCCATAATTTTATTGGGGCGAGCTTTTGGTGACCAAATCATATCGAGAAATAGGGCTGTCAATTGGCCACCTAGATCATGTGATTGACTGCGTTAGATTATATTTTGTGGGGATACATCAAGTCCCTGGTCTATGCTGACTGACCAGTTGGAAACAAACATTCGGAGCGTTATTAGCGAGATAATGCAGGTTTTGCTGAAAAAAGTAGTGCATAATTGGACCGACAGTATGGTCTTCATTGTGGCAGCCGTGGCGTAGTGGGTAGAGTGCGTGACCCATACGCCAAAGAACCCTGGTTCAATCATTTGTTCCCTGGTTCAATCATTCAAATGAAAAACAGAAAGTTTTTCATTTGAATTAATTTTTCTGTTTGGCCATCACCTCTCTGCAGACAATGGCAAACCTCAGAGAGTAAAATAATGCCATATAAAGCTTCTTGAGAATATGCACATCAGCCGTTCGGAGTCGGCATAAAACAAGTAGGTCCAGTTCTCAATCAATTGTGTTCAATCATTTACCTCATAACACGCACATCACGATTTAATCATAAGAAGTTCGGTCCAAGTCCTTTTAAGGGCTGAAATGGCCAGTTTATTTTATTATATTTGGATGGCCTTTATTAGACGCATTCGCGGTGGCCATATGCCCGAAATTGGGTTCAAACACTAAATGCCATAAAATGTGCGAACTAATAAAGCCAAAATATTGGCCATGTCATTAATTTTTCTGTGTTTTATTTGAAAGAAAAGTTCTATGCTGCTAAAAAAAGAACACCCTCAATAAAAAAATGTATAAACTCATTAATATCTAATCATTATTTGAGAAAAAACAGGAATTGCAAAATAAATTTTATTTATTTTTTATTTTTTTTATGATTTTTAAATTTTTATTTATGTTGAATTGAGCATTTAAAAATATAAAATATTAATGGAATTAACGAAAAAACAATACATGTTTTCTTCAAATAACTTTTAGTTGCAGATAATTTTTTTTCTCACTCTTAATAATTAACAATTAATACATAATTTTGTGTATCGTACTGTGAAGTTGTGATAAAATTGTGTTGTGCGTGTTATTAAATGTTTACACCCAATTGATCGAGAACTGGACCTACTACTTTTATGCCAATTCCGAACGGCTAATGTGCATGTTCTCAAGAAGCTTTACATGGCATTATTTACTCTCTGAGGTTTGCCATTGTCTGCAGAGAGTTGACGACCGAACAGAAAAATGAATTCAATTGAAAAAGCTTTCTGCGTTAGGTTCAATTGAACCAGGGTTCTCTGGCGTATGGGTCACGCACTCTACCCACTGCGCCACGGCCGCCACGTTGTTTGAGGATACTGTTTGACAGTTCAAAATTCGGTCGTCCGCGTATTTTAAGAACACCACAATCTATCAAGTCTCGTATCAAGCGAAAAACACTACGAAAGCAGAAAATCTTGTCGCAGGAGATGAATATCTCTGCGCAATCGATCTCTCGCATTTTTAAATATGACTTGGCCCTCAGATCATACAAAAGACACACCGGGCACCTTCTCACGGTAGCGTTAAAGCAACAACGTAAGCGAAAATCGAAAGCGTTACTTCTCAAGCACGCTTATAATGCCCACAGACGAATTCTGTTTACTGACGAAAAAATTTTCACCGTAGAGGAATCGTTCAATAAACAGAATGATAGAGTGTACGCTCTGTCATCACGACATGCAGCAGAACTCGTTCCGAAAGTTCAGAAGGTCACCACACAGCTTCTGTGATGGTTTAATAGGGAGTCGCCTATGATGGGGCCACAAGCTACTTTTTTGTGAAAAAGGGGTCAAAACTTCGGCGAAAGCGTATGAAACTGATAAATTGGAATTGGTTGTGAAGCCTCTTAACACGAAATTATTCCAAAACAAGCCGTGGTCCTTTCAACAAGATTCTGCTCTGGTCCATAAGGCTAAATTGACTCAAGAGTGGCTCAAAAGCAATGTACCGCACTTCATTTCCACGGACCAGTGACCAGCGGGTAGCCCAGACATGAACCCATTGCATTACAAATTGTGGTTCGTTTTGGAGGGTATGACTTGCTGTTCTTGACACCCAAATATCGAGTCTCTAAAGCGCATCTCTTGTCCGAGCAGTGGAGAAATTTACTATGCATGTCGTACGTACTGCGTTCGGTGGCTGACCGGATCGACTTCGCTCATAGTGGAAAGCAATTTCGAATAAGTTGTTCCACAATTTGAAGATATTGAATGACTCAATAAATAACAAAAATAATTTTATATCCTTGTGTATCTTTCATTTTCGAAACAAATTCCATCTGCATGAGTTAAAATACAAATGTATTCCTACCCAAAAAATATTGCTATAATTACAGTTGAAACAAAGAAGATTTTGCAAAATTTTTAAAATTTTTTTTTTAAATCAATTTTTTTTAACAATTTTCGGATGCGTTATGAAATGTAAAAATGCAAGAAAACAAAGACCGTATAGTTTCTTAATCCAAGATTAATGGATCAGCTACACATTCTTTGAGTTCGTTTTCAAGCATTTTAACTTCTACAAAAATATCGACGGATGCGCAACGACATCATGATAAAAAACCTTTTTCTTATAAAGGTGCGGGAAATGCTTGGAGCACTAGGAATACATAGCTGGTCTATGCGGTCTATATGGTCCATATGGTCTAATATGTTGTATTAATACTTACAACATTAATAATATGGTCTAATAAACATGTTATATTAGAAACTAATCAGGACTTTCAGTTCTTGCAAATAAAATATAGTTATCTTGCACTATTTCTTCCAATTTATAAAACTTCAACTTTAATTTTGCACAAAGTTTTAGAAACAACAAAGGTTATGAACCTATTTGTCTTCTTACAGATTATATTTTCTTTCGGAAAATCAAAGGGGTAAAGATATGTTATGGTAAAGATATTAACCTTTCTTAAACAGTTCTTGAACCACATATCATGATCTTGACAGTATATTAATAACTTTAATTTTATCAAGCCAACAATTTCTCTAGTATTTCCCTGGCTTGAAAAGTTTTGAAATTTTTTTTCATTATTTAAAATCTTGTTAGGACTCGCATTCTGTCTATTTTATGTCCATCGCACTTTCCCCATTAAAAAAAAGGTCTTTCAGGGGACCTTCAGTGGAGCTTTTTTCAAAATAATCTAACAAAGAGTTGTAAGTTAGGCCTCGTGCAATACCAGGACATACCTTTAGTTTTTATTTATAAATTTTCACTCTAACGTTATTCAACGCCAAGCACTGTGATGAAGTTTTCAAGAAGACCTGATAGTTTCTTTATCCAAGATTAATGGATCAGCTACACATTCTTTGAGTTCGTTTTCAAGCATTTTAACTTCTACAAAAATATCGACAGATGCGCAACGTCAACGTGATAAAAAACCTTTTTCTTATAAAGGTGAGGGAAATGCTTGAAGCACTAGGAATACATAGCTGGTCTATGCGGGCTATATGGTCCATATGGTCTAATATATTGTATTAATACTTACAACATTAATAATATGGTCTAATAAACATGTTGTATTAGAAACTAATCAGGACTTTCAGTTCTTGAAATAAAATATAGTTATCTTGAACTATTTCTTCCAATTTATAAAACTTCAACTTTAATTTTGCAAGAATTTTTATAAACAACAAAGGTTATGAACCTATTTTTCATCTAACAGATTATATTTGCTTTCGGAAAATCTAAGTGCTGAAGATATGTTATGGTAAAGATATTAACCTTTCTAAACAGTTCTTGGACCACGTATCATGATCTTGACAGTGATCTTGAATATTGATAACTTAAATTTTATCATGCCAACAATTTCTTTAGTATTTCTCTCGCTTGAAAATTTTTCAAATTTTTTTCATAATTTAAAATCTTGTAAATTGAAATAACAAGAAATGGTTGTTAGGATTCTTAATTATGTCCATCGCACTTTTCTCCTTAAAAAAAAAAAAGATCTTTCAGGACACCTTCAGTGGAGCTCTTTTCAAAATAATCTAACAAACAGTTGTAAGTTAGGCCTCGTGCAATACCAGGACAGTTGTCTATGTGATGCAAAATATTTTCCTTTAGTTTTTATTTATAAATTTTCACTCTAACGTTATTCAACGCCAAGCACTGTGATGAAGTTTTCAAGAAGATTTTTTTTTTTTGTTTTTTTTTTTATAAAATTTTTCACTTATTTTTATTTTCATAATTCATACTTTTTGAGAAAATTGGGTGTTGTTACTTTTTTATTTTTATTTGTTCACTTAATTTGCACCACTTGAGCGAGCGACGCTACGCGTTTTCAATGTCCATACACTGTAGCGACCGAAGCGAACGAAAGGATTCACTTAAATTAGGGAGATTTCAATTATACTGGCGATCGAATCAAACGACGCAACGATATTAAACTATTTTTTGTGGTAACCATGAACGCGACCACCATGAGAGCGTCGTCAACATCAGTGGTAACAACCACGACGGCATCGACGTCAGCGTCTTCGTTCTTATGGCAGTTGTTGATGTTGTTTTTGTTGTTGCTACTGTTTTCGTCGTCGCCACCGTTGTCAACGCAATCATCATCAAGAAAGCCAACCATTTGCCGCCCAACATTTTTACGAATGAACATTCCACCAACATCAACATCATTAATAGCAGCATCAGATGTAGCAGCAGTAGCAGGGGCAGTGGCGTCGTCAATAATAACAACAATGGCAACACCATCGTCATCATCATCATCATCACCATCATCATCATCATCAACTTCATCAGCATAAGCCACACCAACACAATCCTTACTCCTTTCTACTCCCTACAATTATTCGTTTTTTTTTTCTTCCTCTTGTTTTTGTTTTTGTTTTTGTTTTTGTTTTCGTATTTCTACTACTTACACTCGCACATATAAATCTACTGCTTCTTGGCTTAACAGTCACCGCGAGAACCAGTAGCAGCGGTTGCTCTTGTGGTGTTGCAATACCGCACCGAAACCCAACCGAACCGAACCGAAACTTTACCAGAAAAAACCCAAACGCATATAACTGGCTCACCTATATGAGCCGCAGCCGCTCAAGGATTTTTATGTAACGTCAGGATGAGCCAGAAAACCAAAAGAAAACGACACTGGAAAACAATGCCAACAACAAATAGAGAAAATTTAAAAAAGAAGAAAAAATCTCAAAACCATGCTTATTCTAGCTAAGGCTACGGAGTCATTTTTTTCACCTTCTAAAAGCTTCCAGCAGCTCAATTTATGTGACGTTTTCATTGCAGCCAGCTGGAAGATGAACTAAAAAAAAACGAAAACACAGTTATTCGAGCAACATAATAATAAAAATTTCACCAAAACACTCCAGCGCCAACTTCACCACCCACTACTTTGCAACAAACAACAGGCAACAAACATTTCGTGAGAGTCTTGCCAGCGTCAAATTCGACTCAATTCTTCCATATCTTGAGCAGCTTCCGCTAGCTAGCAAGCCTCCCCAGATTCCCAGATGCCAGCAATTTTTCTTTCTCCTTTTTTTTCGTTACGGCTAAATGGGGCAGGGGGCAGTCGCGCAGGGTGGTCCACTCAGAAAGAATGACAAAAAATATGGTAAAAGGGGAGGTTATACAGTCATTCCAATGTAATGACTTGAACGACTTGGAGATGTTGGTATACCACGTAATGGTACAGCGACGCGAGCAGCGAGTAATAAAATAAAAATACCCAACAAAAACAACCCCTAAGAAACCAGACTGGAAAACATAAAATAGAAAAAATGAGAAAATTCTTAAAGAAACCTCAAACTCTCGCGAAAAAAAAGCTCACGCAGAATGAGGTGAAGTAAATAAAAGCAATACAAATACAGCAAAAAAAAATAATGAAAGGAAACTCAAGAAAAACGGGGAATTGAGAAAAAATGTCGAAAAGAAGTCTCAAGTACATAAGACCAGCGCAATATTAAGCAGCGTGTTAGCAAGCAGGGCAATAAAAGCTGACTACAACAATAATAACAACAACAACAACAACAACAACTTGGGTATACCTCAAGACATACTAAAACCGAAAACCTCCAAATAGCAGGCAAGCCACACTGAGGCTTACACCAGGATGTACTGTTGGCAAGGCGAAGATGTTTAAGGATCTTCATTTACATAGTTTTTTTTATTTTTTTTTTATGTTTTGCTTCTTCGAAAATTTCGGTTAGCATGGAGTGGTATACTCTTTTTTTTCTTGAATAAAGCTTAAAATATGAGTTATTTGCCTGCGCCAATGTGCTTGTGGCTACATATTGTGGCTTAAGACAACCCATTTCTTGGGTTTCCATTTTTTTTTCTATATACCCGTTGTTCCTCCCACAAAATTTTTACATATGTTTTTTTTTTTTGTTTTGCTTCAACATTAATATAGGAATTATAGAATACCACAAAATATTTCATACATTTATATCCTCCACTCTTGGTGCTCTTTAAGGGCGGAGCCTCGGTATCGTTTCTTGGTACCGCTTCTTTCACTTACTCAATCTGCTGCTGCTACTGCTGTTGCAACAACAAAGTATGGTATGTTGTGTATTGGCACCCTCATTATTGTGGTGTGATATGATGTAGATGGATAGTACACCAAAAAGAAAAAAAAAACGGTAAAAGGGTGCGTGAGGTTAAAATCGGAAACCACAAAAATTACTATTCTCTGCGGTTAAGAGAGTGACAGAATTCGGTGACCAATCGAATTAGTACCACCACAAGAGGGTGCATGAAACAACACAAAAGAAGAAAAAAATGGCGATTTCTTAAAAATCAACAACTATGACGAGATGGGTTGCGTGTATTTGTATTAAAAAAAGTGATGGAAAAACAAAAATTTTAAGAAATTATTTAGTAAGAATTTTGAAAACTTACAGACTAAACTTACAGTTATTGCCTGACTAAGGAGTTTGTTTCAAACAGTTTTCTACGAATTTTTTTTTTCTGTTTACTTTACAATGGAATATTTTTAAGTAACATGGATGGCGGTGTATATGAGGAGTTAGTAATTTTCTTAAAAGCTTAGAAGAATTTTGAAATATGACGACACTGACTAACCAGATGAATTTAAAAAATTTTATGGAATTTACGGGAACTCTTTAAAAAGTATTATTGTTTTTTTTTATTATTAATTTAATATACAGTAGAATATATTTTAGTAGGAGAATTTTATATTAGATGAAAATATTTCCTAGAAGTTTCAACACATATCTTTCTTTTACATATTCATGTTTATTCTTTTTCTTTTATTGATTTTAATCTAAATCTTAAAGATTATGTTTTCTAAACAGAAAAAAGAAACTATCTGACGTTATACAGACTGAGAAAAGCAATTGTAGACGACATTCCAAGCTTTTACAGAAAAACTTTTGGCCGAAAATATGATATCTTGTCGCTTATATTATTCTTTTCACAAGAAAGCGTTAGTTTAGAGCAGTGGTTTTTAGCCTTTTATCAATGGCGAACCGCTTCATCTCTTTTCCTTTAGTCGCGAACCACCCAAGTTATCATCAGTAAAAAATAAAATGTAAACAAAACTATGGGTAACAAAAACTATTTATTATAAAAAAGGATGGAAAAATGTACATGTATTCAGAACTATTTAACACATTATAAATGAGATTTTTGAGCTTGCATTTGTCTGAATAATTGTTGAATTTTTGGTTCGGTACTGCTCAAAGCTACCCGCATATCATTCCTAGAATCCAAGCAATGGCGGTTTGTTTTTTATTACTAATAGCGCCGAAAATCCCTGCTCGCATAGGTATGTTTTTGAAAACAGAGTAAGATATCGAAAAGAGTTATCTTGAATTTTACGAAAGAACCTGCTTTTTTGCTCCAGAAATCTTCAAGACTGATACCAGGCTGGTATGTATCTCTGTAGTCACTGTCACTTTACAATTCAATAACTTCTTCTTGCAAATCATCAGGAGTTCCAGTAACACTCACTATGAAAGGATTGCGTACCATTTTCTGAGCACCTCTAATTTTATTTCCGTTGAGTTCTGGAAAGAAACGGTTGAATTAATTTTTTCACTGCATGTGTACAACAGAGATAAACGCTCGATAAGAACGTAGGCATGACGATATTAAAAAATTATTAAAGGATGTTTGGTGAAAAATCTATTTAGTACCAGCTGACTTAACAAAGCACTGCGTACTTACACAACGAAATGTAAAACAAAATGGCCCAGTCAACAAACTTTCTACGATAGTCCAGTTAACACTAGTAGGTGTTAACACCCTAGTAGGTATTTTCATAGATATTCTAGTAAACATTTTAATCAAAAAGATTACCTTTTTTTAATTATACCTACAATAAATAGCTAAAAAAGAAAATAAAATTTCAGTAAAGACTTCGCGGACCACTTGTGATCCGACTGCTCGCGGATCATCAGTCTGCGAATCAGCTGTAAAGAAACACTGGTTTAGAGTGACCCAAAAATACCTGACTTCTTAATTTTTTTTTTTTTTAAAGCCGTATTGCCATTATGTGGTGAATTTTATCATATTAACATAAATAAGTTTCATGGTTAGATGTCAAATAAAATATCTGACAAATAGCTGCATCGACTCTTGCCAAACGTTCACTATTTTGACACAATATTCGATTACGTTTTGGTATAATTGAGGACTTATTTCCTCAATAATATATTAATTTTCTTCTTTGAGCTGTGCAATGATTTTTGAATCATTGGTATACACTTTATATTTAAAAAAAAACTCCCAAACAAATAAGTTCACTCGCATCAAATCTCAACATCAGAGTGGCCAATTGACGTTACTACGCCCTTAAACATGCATGCCGCCCAATTCGTTACATAAAAAGTTTATTATTATGTCAAGATATCAAAATCCATTGACGGTAACTGTATTTTCGGCAGCATTTGCGAAGTTATCTTATTCAAACCAGTCATTCAAATTTCCCAATCAATCCTCCAGCCCAAAATTCACACCAAACAGAAATACGTTTTGAATGCAGTGCTTGTTCTTGTATCACAAACGGTCGTTTAGACCGCCAAATTAAACAGTTTTGTTTGTTTACTTAGTCTTGAGTTAATTTTCTTCAAATTTCACCATTTCTTGATAAAAATAATGTTCCAAAATCTAATTTGCCAATGCCCGGATTATGTTATATTCCGCTGTCGCAAATTTAATACTTCGGGTGTGTAAAGAGAACATGGGGGGCGATATAAAATCTAGTATTTCTTGACCCACTCTGTACTATTCAAATTAATATGTACTTCATGGAGCTTATTTGCGTCAGAACTTAACATAATTTCTTTGGAAATTGATGAAAAAAAAATTAATTTTTTCTTGGGTCGGCGAATCGACTAGTAGAGTCGATTTAAAGCATCAAGTGTTTCTTCAGGGGGCACTTAACGACGTCTCTGTGGATATGTATTGTCATTTATTGGTTCGATCCCATCAGTCATTAGGATGGACGATTATGTCCACAGTAAAAAGGACTCAGCGAACGGTAACATTTCCGAACTGAACCACGATTTTCGAAAAAATTTGCACAATATACAAGTGTTGTAATGACGTATGTCATATATTCAACTAAAACAAAGTAAGTAATAAAGAAGTGTATCAAAAATAAAATTATTAAAAACAAATAAAATTGTAGATAAAAGTCATAAAAGGAATAAATTAAACATCGTTTATAATTAAAAAAAGGTGTCAAGAAGAAAATATGAACATTAAATATGAATACAAAAAAAATTCTAACTAAAAACAATTTAAAAAACCATGTCAGGACGTAAACCTAGGACCCATGAGTAGTTAATACTTCTTGCACTACTAAACTTGCCACCTACATCAAATGTATTCACGTTCAAAAGTGATCTAAGAAAAAAGTGTCGTGAATGCATTTTTGTCGCTTCTGAAATAGTTTATTTCACTTTGAAAATTTGATTTAAAAAAAATTTTTTCTTAAATTATCAACTCCAGACATGATTTTTTGCTTAGATTTTTTCCCAAATGTCCCGTAGGATCATCTTAAGACTAAAACTAAAGTCAATATTAATAATAAATCCACCTCAATCTACAACTCAACAAGTCATATAAAAAAAAATACTTTTTTAAGAAAGTTCTTTAAAACTTTCCAAAATTCCACCAAGTGCACGAGCACCCTATAAATATTGCCACAGCAACTCGTTGTGGCTCTACACAAATGGTAACCCGCTGACAACATTTCGTGGTCCAACAAAATATGGCCAGAGTGCGAGAACGATATCTTGCCTTCACCAAAAAGGATTTATATAATGAGTTGCTCGAGTTGCTCGAGAAAATTATTTATCTCTATGTGTATATACTTATATAAATATATACCCCACATATATATGTATATGTATAACGACTGAGTAAATAGTTCGTTTTATGTGAAGACGTTGCCAGTCAAGCGTGGCGAGCAAAAATTACTACAAGAAAAATTTGACATTTCCAAGCTACAGCAAGAACTCATTTCTCCTCATTGCTGGAAGTCCAACAAGTAGAAAAAAACAAAAAAAAAAAAATAATAATGACAGGTTCAAAACAGCTACAGCAACAGCGCCTAGCTCCCCGACACAAAATGCTGCCATTTTCTCAGGCTGTTCTAAGGAAGTGGCAATTTTTTCTTTTAAGCTCATTTATTTCCGTATCAATGTCGGTGACTCCGTCATGCCTAGCATTTTTTTTTTTTGTTTAAAGCTTTGCATTATTAAACATCTTAAGTGCGTCCTTTAAATCCTTTTTTTTAATTCTTCTTTTTGATGCATAGAATTAAAGAAGTTTCTACATAAATAAATCAAGTGAATTTTAGCTACGACAACATGCAGCTGCCGACGGGTTGTTGTGGCACACCAAGTAAAAAGTTAATGCCTTTCCAAAAAATTTTAAAAACTAAATATCATGGCCATACATTTCCTTGACTGTATCCCAGATTAGCACCAGTGCCTCAATTGTTTGATAATGTAAAGGTCTTCTCTGTTTTTTAAGAGAAATAATTGATAAATGCTTTATTTTTCAGGATTTTTGACTTAACCTACCTTTTTAACGCGGAAGTTTAAAAAAAAATTGAATTAAGCATTTTCACAAAATTTGAAAATTTTGGATGGAATTGTTTTTAAAAATGTAGAGGTGTCATAAAAGTAATTCCACGGCAGTTTAGGGTAAGTCTTTAAATTTATGACAAAAATAAAAATGAAAAATGTAACCGGGTATCGAAGGGACGTAAGAAACGAAACTGCGAATATGTTACATGGAATTATAATGTCACGAGAGTTAAGAACCAGCATTTCAGAACCAGTTCCAACTGGTTCTGAAATACTGGTTCTTAACCCTCGTGTCAAAAATAGACAAAACAATTCATGATGTCATGACGACACGGAGAGAGCAGTTACGAAATCGAAAATGCATCAATCATGCAACGGCGTCGCATTGAATTTTTGCTCGATAAGAATATACGGAATGGAAAATATTATAAAACAGAAATGAAGGATTTACATTTCTTGGCCATTTGCCAAAAATGAAAAATAAATTATGATTTCGTCAGGTCGCAGAGGTACCAGCTTATGCAACAAAAAATGCAAAATTGTTGCATTGAATTATTGCTCACGGAGTAGCAGTGCTACGAAAAATTTTATCAACGACAGTAAAAAATGGTTCTTTGACCTCAAATCGAAAATGAAAAAAAAAATTTTTGAGTCTCAACTTGGAGTCAACTACTTATTGAAGTAAAAATAAACCAACAAAGAAAAAACGATGCATAACTCCGCTACTATAATCACTGCGGTAAATTTAAGAAACGACAATAAAGGTGAGGTTTTCGGCAACATAATAATAATATAAAAAAATTAACTGTGTCATGGAACAAACTCCACCTATTCTCACGAGCTGCCTGTCCAAAGACAGGATAAAGGAGGATGGTCGGGTTCGCCCTATCCTGAGTAAATGTAGAGGGACTACCCAGATCCTGGAGTTGGTCGCCCAATCTGGGGAGTAGGTGGACCGTTTGACTCGATCAACGGTGGCGTATGCCTACGAAGGAATAGCAATGATCCTTAAAATTTGTTAGAACGGGGATAATCGTTACGCTCGATAGACGTACAATCACAATTTCATCGGCATTGGTCTCATGGATAGTCTTATAAAGTCTGGTTAAACGTTGTTAATTTGGTGTACATCAGGTGTCAGAGTTGGGTACCGAGGTGAAAGGTATATCTTAGTACCCTCGAAGTGCAAGTTTGCAAAGGTGCAAATTAGTGGTGAGCATGTGTCACACACAGTGAGATGTGATGTGGTCTACGCTGTGACAGTCTACGTTGTTGAGTACGATGAGTGCACGATGAGTCGTGAACGATGAGTGCAGATGTGTCAGTGTTTGTTAGTGCGTGTCGAGGTAAATCCCTTTACCGGGGAGACTATCGCAGGGCTGGCCCTTCGGGGAGTATCGTGCTGGCTTTGGTAATTCAATGTCGCGAACAGGTCTGTGTGATCGGCGTGGAGTTGCGCTTAATCAACCGGGTGGCAATGCCCATAAATTGTCAGCGATGTTAGATGTGTCTCGATTTCCACCAATAAATGTGGATCGTGACCCAACTGATCATCCGTAATTGTTACTAATATCGCCTTTGATCGAATTCGACCATTTAAAAATTAATTTTTTTTTTTGTATTTTTATTGGAAACATTATTTTTTTTTTCTTTCTTCACTCATGTGCAAACGTAACGGAACTCATACCGCACCATACGCACAACCAACAGGAAATCCCAAAATAGTAACTCCATTCTGAGTGTCCATGTTCTGTGCCTTTTACTTTCAAAGCTCTTCGATATTAAAAATTGGGCTTATGTGTGCGGATCCAGAATGACAGCCACAATGAGCCACAGTGACGTAACAGTCCTTTGTCCATTGCCCGTCCCAGCACCCAACTTCCCATATTCTACTTTCTAATAGAAGGATATCACCAAGTGGAACTCTATATTGAGTTTCATTGTTGAAAGGCATTTACTTCCAAAGCTATTCGATATAAAAACTTTGAATTCTTTGGGTGTTGCCAGTCCAAGAGCACAACTAAATAGAAAGTACCTACTCAGTTTCAATGATTTGTGACTTATAGTTCGAAAGTTATACCGAAAAAGTGCAACGTCCCTCTTTCAACGCCCATAAAATCTAACCAGCTTAATGCTACGTGTGACTTTAAGCCGAATACCGATTTCCGAGGCTGTGTGACCTATAACTCTAGAGCTATTCGATATCGAAAATTTACATTGCATATGATATGATACGCCCCATTATCCACACACATTTTTGAAAGTGCAAAAACCATCTTTGGTATGTGTACAATAACTTTCTAAAGTTTCATGAAAATTGGTTCTGCCGTTTTGAAGTGATGACGTAATATACACAAATTGAACACATTCTTATATTTATAGATATATACTCGGCGCACTCCTTCTCTTTATTCTTATACATTTAAAAAAAAATTATTGAGAAACACGGAAGAAAATGGTTCTTAACTGTTCTGCCTACGCCTATTTATATAAAGATATGGTTACGTCAAGTCATTGGTAGGCTTGCAAAAGTGACGAAAAATTGCGTCGATCGAATTTCATTTCGCAAAATTTATAAATAAAGTCAAAACATTGGTCATTTGTTTGATTTTTATGTATTTAATTTCAAAAGGAAATTCTGCAAAACAAAAACACCCTTTATTATCATGAAATTTTAAGCAAAATAAAAAGTATTTGAACAACTAAACCTTTTTTTTTTAATTGAATAAAATTTATCTAGATTTTCCTACTCAAAATAGTACAAATATGCCCCTACAAAGTCTTCCTCTTTTTACCGTCCAAAATCCTTGCCAACATTCCTTGCAGCCGTGTTGCAATATTTAGAGGCAATTAAAACATAACCTTAAAACACGCATTTTCAAGTGGTTGAAGTGCAGCCTGGAGAACCTTTGATGGTTCCGTTTTCACACAGACACGCTGCAGAAAACTTTTGAGCTCAATATAACTGTTATTCCAACAACTGAAGTAGGCATAAAGCAAGACAATAACAACAACAAAAAAACAAAACAAAAAAAAAAAACCCAAATAGCCGGAAGTTGCAACTGTTGTTGTTCTTGCAATTGTTACTTTGTAACATCAACAACAACAACAACAACAACAAATCTCAACAATAACAACAACAGCAACATCCACTTGCCTACAATTGTTCGTTTCCGTTTCACGTTTGTTGATTTTTCTGTTAATTGTTGTGGATTCGCTTTCCGACACCATTTCAAACCTCAGCACAAAAAACAATGGGGTAACCTCCGAGTCCCAAACGGGGTTATGTACCAAATAAATAAATGCCAGCAACTACCGACGACAACAACAACAGTAGCAAAAACAAAGACAGCGCATTCATTAGCACAGGTGGCTAGCATGTGTGTTAGGTATGTTGATTACCCTCTGGGTAGCCTTTCAGCGCACTGCTGGTTGGAAATCGTGTCACACACTCGCTCTCACATACCCACACACACGCACACATGTCATTTGTCACTTTCTCACCGGTAGAACGACATACGTCAAAAATATAGCGTGCAATTGTGTCAAACCCTTTGTCAACACGAGAGCTTAAATGGTACAGCCAGCAAATGGGAGGTTAAAGCATTTTGGCCAGAAGGATGCAAAGGCTAGGCTGAGTTGAAGTGAATTGTTAGAAAACTTTCTTCAAGTGTCGCTTACATTGACAACTGTAGATATGCGACTCAGGCATATGAATGATATGCAAACAAATAGAATTTTAGAAATTGTTGGAGTTGGGACTACCCGAAGGTATGCGACTACCTCTTAAGCGGTTAAGCGTGGTTATCGGTTAAATATCTGACATATTTTTTCGGGATACTTTTTCGTGAAATATGCCTGTCATGGTAAGTGTGTGAAAGGGATTTTGTGGGAGTTGGGCTGGGGTTTTTTTAATGTAAATGTGGGATTCTGTCAAGCACGAGAAAATGTCAGTTCTTAATAATTAAAGATAACGCGATTTTTCTACATGACTAACAAGGTTTTATAAATATTGAATAAAAACGTTTGTATGTAGCTTTTTTTTTTTTTTTTTTTTATGTAGCTTAGCCGGAAGTTATGTTCACTTAAGAGGGTTTAATTGAAAAGTTTCGAAGTACGAGTTTTTTCCAACTTTCCTCTCCATTAATTAACCCCATTTTGAAACATAGCAGACTACACTGAATAGGCATTTGATGTTGTCGTCATAATTGAAAAATAAGCGTGAATTTGTTTGCAATGCTTGTAATTTAGAAGTTGAAAATTTTATAACACCTCAAATACAAACTCCAAAAAATTCTCCGTACATTATAAGAAAACTTAAAATAAATCTAATTTAATATATTTTTCAATCACAAAGATGAAAAACTTTTGTCAAAATACCTCCTTCAAATGTTGTTGCATTAATAAGGCCAATTTACTTGTGACATCAGATCCTATTTTCTCCATTCATCCATGATGACATCTTTTTGCATTTGTTTGCTAGTTATGGTGCGTTGTCGTATTTTTTCTTCTAATATAACCCATATATGTTCTATGGGGTTAAGATCAGGGCTGTAGGGAGGGTAGGGAATCACTTCATTTACATTGTAAAGCAACCATTCCCTCACAAATCGGGATGTGTGGATAAATTGGGTCGTTATCCTGTACAAACCGAAAATCGTTTCCTAGACCCAAGATTCTTTAACGTCCTCTTTTCTAAAGTTTTCAATCACATATTAAACTGAAGAACTAGCAAGAAATGATTTTCGACTGGGCCAAAGTTAAAATACCCCCACGTCCGAACCGAAGTATATTCAAAGTCTTAGCAGTCAAAAAAGAGTTTATTTGTAAAAACATTTTCGTCATAGTTTTAACAGTGTGGTTTTCAATTGATTTCGTTGAATTTTATACACAGAGTACATGTTGTATGTATATCAAAGTTCATATGCAAAATTTCAAGTCTTTAGTTTGAAGTATATTAGTTTTTGTGAAATTCTAAGAGATTTTGGTTGTGATCCTATTCGGCTCATTTTCGAACTTGACCTTTATTTTTTAGATAAAAGCTTAAATATTGAATTTCGTGATGATAGCTTGAAAATTACGTCTGTAATCGTGATCACAGACAGACAGATGGACAGAGCTAAATCGACTTGGGTGGTGATCAGTGTTGCCATGTGGGCAGATAAAACTTGTTTTGCCAGTTTTTTGAGAGGGTAGAAAGTTTTCAAGTTTTTCCCTAAAAAAATAAAGTTTTATTTTATTTTACCCAGTTTTTCAAGTTTTTACGATTAAGGGGGGAAATATACCCAGCGGCCGAAGAAAAAAGGTCATGTTTGTGCATTTTTTTAAGGAAACCTAAGGGATATTTTTAAATGAGGGTTTTTATACCTTAAAATATACACATTCAAGAGTATGTTTAGTGTTTTTTTATTAAAAAAAAATTAATATTAAGGCAGATACAGCATTTTTTGTAGAGCGCTCTGAAAATGCGGTGACCAAGATTGCTCCTCCTAAATTCAACTGAAACAAAAAATTAAATATACTATTAAAAATGATACTTAATACTCATACTTGTCATAGCCGATTTTGAAAATATTGATTTTTCACAAAATGGCGGACTTCCGAACATAAAGTAACGATTTTCGACCAAAAATTCGTCATTATTTTGCCTATAAAAAATGAACGCAGCTACGAAAAAAAAAATCTTATGACAAGTACGAGATTTTTATGAATAAAACAAGCCTGAAAAAAAAATCAAAACGATCGGTTCACTGAGCTTCGAGAAATCTTGGTCACCGACTTTGAAAACATGGTTTCGAGAAAAACGCGTTTGAAAATAAGGCCCAGCACTGCGCGCTCTAGAAGGCGGTTCCCTCACTAGGCTATAACTTTGTTATTTTTTGAGATATCGACTTGAAATTTTCACCATATATTCTTGAGGCCTAAAGCTTTAATAAAATGTAAAAAATTTTTAGAAAAAAAGAAAGTTCTGGGTATATTTCCCCGCTTATAACGATGCTTTATATTTTAGTGAATCTATGAATCAAATAGATAAACTAAATTGTATGTTACTACAAAAACATAAGTATCATTTGAAGCTGCTACTACTAATTTTCACTCCTTTTCAAAGTTTATTTTTATGGCAGCGCTGTTGCTATTATTGTTGCTGTCATTGTTTCTGTTCTTTTGTCTCGGTTTCCCTTCGTCGAGTCTTGGCGGTCAATTTTTGGCATTCCTTTTTAAACTTGACGCTTCAGTTTGCATACATTCAGAGTTGACGATCAAGTCTTCCGTATTTTCTTGAGAAATGAAGCGGCCAAAAGCACACATTTTAAAAATAGATGTTTTAGTTAATTTTTAATATCAAGTTTTTTCACCAAAAAACAAGTTGTTTTTTCTGGAAATTAAAGTTTTTTTTAAAAAAAATATGGCAACACTGGTGGTGATGCTGATCAAGAATATATATACTTTTCTATAATTTCCACACCTCCTTATGGGCGTTACAAACGGAGTGACAAAATTAATATACCCCGTTTACGTTTTTAAACGTAGGGGTATAAAAATATTCGGTAAATTTATTGAAAATGCAGGCCCTAAAAGAGAGGAGGCTACTGTAGATATTTGGGCCGAGTAGCTTCAGAAGGGTCCCCTAAATAGATCTATATCTATATCTATATCTATACTATTATATAAAAGGGTTCTCTTGGATTTTTATCGCTCAATCACGGGGTAACTGCTGAATCGATTTTAATAATTCTTTCACTATTCAATTACTATAAGAAGCGACCGTGCTACTGGGTACTACGTTTTTAGTAAAACTTTTTATTTAATTATTTAAAAATTTATGCATTTTAATCCATGCTGCCATTGCATGTGTGTATAAGCAGCACAAAATAACAGCAAACAATAGCTTAAGCTCTGTGTTGAAAGAGAGACGTGAAAGTCTACAACTCACCTCGCTGCCATCTTGAGTGGATAGTTGCACTGAGTTAATTTCTGCTGCAGTGTTGCCATAAGTCCAATAAATCGTATTTATTTTGATTTTACTAAAATTAAACTCTTTTCATTCCAATAAGAAGCCACTCTTTATATTTCAATAAGAAATTCGAATTTCGATTAGTAAGATTCGAATCTATCCAAAAACAATTTTTGCTTTTTGCTCTGAGAGAATCTTATGACCCTCGCGACTTTAGTAACCTGACTCCGTACGAACACAGACTAGGCCTTTTAAATCTGATGCCTCTATCATCACGGAGAATCTTACTAAGTTCATGCTTCACAGTTGATGTTATAACTGGAGTTATCAGCATTGAATATATGTCGAGTAAGATTACATTTAAAATTCCTGGAAGACTAACTAGGCATACAAGGCTGTTAAACGAATACCAGCACTACACTGTTTACGCATATAATGAACCCATAAACAGATGCTGTAGGATATTCAATAATATCAGCGACTGTTATTCGCCATCCATGTCCAAATCCACATTTAATTGTACCCTCTCCAAATATCTGTTTCCCACTTAACTTCCATCTCTCCCTCTCTTGTCTTTATAGTTTGTTAGAACAATTTGCATAAGTCCATTTTTGCTTTTCTTCGCTCTCCTTTATAGTTTGTAAGAACAATTTGTTTCTTTTCGTCTCTCTCTTTGACATGTTTAGAAAATAAAATGTCAGTGACGTGGGCGGATCACGCCCACTTCGCATAAAACACCTTAATTACAAAAACAAGGAAAGGAGAAGAAGAAAAAAAAAAAAAAAAAAAAAAAACCAGTTAGTATAAGTAAAAATTGCCTTGTTTGGCTAAACAAATTAATAAAATATTCTTAAATAAATAAAATTAATTAAAAATAGTTGGTTCTTGAGTGTTTATTTAAAATATGTTTTCATATCATATTTATGCTCCCAAGTAACGCTGGGAACGGGTATGCTAGTATAAAAATAAAGAAATAAAAAAAGAGATATATTAATAGCGAGGCTCGTAGAACTCCTTGGTTCAAGTTTATAAAAAAAAAAGAAAACGAAATTATCCTTAATCCTTCGGGTTGCACTCCAGAGTCTCTGAATATTGTCTAATACACTTTGGTAATACATTGGAAAAAGTATTTAACTACCTTATGTCAAAGTTCATGTTCTGCATAAAAAGTACTTTCTTAATTTTATACTTTTTACAACTGAGTAGCGCATAAATAAAAATATTCCATTTATTGACAACCTTGCAAGTTATGCAACATTGAATATTAGTTCATTCAAAAGCTTGATTCCACACAAGAGTAGAAATATAATAGCAACAAAAACAGAAACAAAAGTCATCACTCTTCGCGCCGATTACCCACATGGGAGCTGTAACCGCTTTTTATGGTTTGTTTTCATGGCTCATTTTTTCTGTGCCAAGCACCAAAGTTAATTTGCCAAAAAAAAAAAAAAACAGAGCATCAACAAAAAATAAAAATCGCAACCTCTCTGACAATTCCCCCAACTAATCTCGCTGATTTGTAAGATTTAAAAAAAAAAGCACCGTTAAACAATGGTTCCAGTTTGCCGAATATAATCGAATCTGAATTTTGGCAATTGATGCGCCAACCTAGCAGAGAGTAGACAAAAGCAATTGAGCCACTAACTTTACATCCCCTGCCATCGAATGTGCAAAAAGGTATTCATGTTCAATGTCTCACCGACAAATCATTCATTACAGCATGAAACAACATTCAATTTGTTGTAGTTAGGCAGCAAACAATGTCAATTGACATGAGCTGAAATTCACACCAAACCACCCATAGTCACCCACTCACTCCCCCTATGCTACTGTGTTACACACATTAAAACAAGGACAATAAGAAGTGAACAAGAGAGAAAAAAAAATTGCTTAAATAACAAAAAATGCGGTCGTGCAGCGAATACGCAAAAATGTCATGTTTTAGTGTTCCAACATTTATTTGACCCCCCCCTTCTCCATACAGCCGCAATAAAAAACTCCATAAAAAAGGACTAAAAGTTCGAAAAAACAAACATATTGATAAAAAGACCATCATTGCCATCATCATCAGCAACAGCAGCCTCATGAAGTGTGTCCTTGTGTTGCTGAGCAGCGGCAATAGCAACAAATAACGATAATCAGTACCATAAAAATTGACCGTTGTCCTTCTTAATCTTATCGAAAGTTTATGTTACTCGTAGTATTCGAGTCCACAATCAGCAGTGGGCAAAATTAATGTTTTAATACACAAAATTATATTAAATATTCTTACAATTTTTAAATCCAATACATATTGTTAGAAAATTTATATCAAACTAGTTTATCTATAAACCGGTTTTAATCCTACATCCAACAGTCTTCATATTAATATTAAATAAACCTTCCTAGGTTTAAAAATCAATACACTTCGATATTTACATCCAAGTCATTCGAGAAAATTTTCCTGGTAATCATGTTTCTTCTGAGGCGTGTATGCGACATAATCAAAAATTCCAAAAGACCGGCTCAGTACAAGATGATCGACCGAAAAAATCGACACAGTAAAGGAAGGTGTTGAAAACAACCCAAGCACCTCAATTCGACAACGTGTTTGCGTACTCAACCTCTCCTCGTCCACAATGCAGCGAAAATTGACGAAAGATTTAATTTTGCCTGCGTACAAGGATGTGTAGCCGTAGATGACGTTTTCATATAGACTATTATGCGTCCGACTATTATGTGCGTGTTATTTATGCGTCCCGATCTTGGCTTTCTCTTTAGAATCTCCTATCTTTCGTGATATGAAGTTTTTTTTTACGGTTATGTTATATAACGTGACTCACACGCTAGAGAACTCTGGTTCAAGTTCATCTGACACAGAAAGTTTTTTCAATTGAATTAATTTTTCTGTTCGGTCGTCACCTCTCTGGAGACAATGGCAAACCTCAGAGACTAAATAATGCCATGTAAAGCTTCTTGAGAACATGCAACTAGTGTAGGTATAGCTCTCGATCAATTGTGTTTAA
Organism: Pherbina coryleti; assembly: GCA_943735915.1. NCBI lineage: Eukaryota > Metazoa > Arthropoda > Insecta > Diptera > Sciomyzidae > Pherbina > Pherbina coryleti. The sequence continues at coordinate 4,398,024 of OX030951.1, forward strand.
ACATTTAATAAGACGCACAACACAATTTGATCATAAGAAGTTTGGTCAAAGTCCTTTCAAAGGATCATTGTTTAAGCGTGCTTCATTGTTTAAGTACAGAATGATAATGGTTTTTAATGCGATCGTAGTGTGGTGTATGTGTTTGCGCTCGTTTTACACAAATATTTACTATATACGTAGGTTGACTTTTAAGTTTTGAGACATGGCAACACTATTGTGAATATGTCAAATTTGATATTTTCATCGTAAAGTTTAACATTCTTAATGGTGAACGTACACACAACGTTTTATCATACGAGTGCTATTTGTGTTGTTTGCAGATACTTGGAAGATTCATCTTGGTAAAAAATGGAATTGAATCGTGAACATTTTTGTGCGATGATTTTCAACGACTTTCAAAGTGCATTAAACCAACAGCAGTGTGCCAATAAACTCGCTTCGACTTTTAGTGATGAAGCACCATCTCGAGCCATCGTGTTTTACTAGTTCTCCAAATTCAATAGCGGTTTCACTTACAGGACGAGTTTCGTTAAATCAGCTGTTGTGCCACAAAACATCGATGCTGTGCGTGAACTGGTATTTCAAGATCGTCATGTGACCTACCGTGATATAGATGAATCTTTGGGGATTAGTGTAACGGATAAATATTTGGCCTTCGAAAAGATTTGTTCGCGTTGAACTCCGCATAATTTGACAATCGCTCAAAAAAAGGATCGCGTCGATTGGTCCAAAGTAATGATAAAAAAATACAATCGCGGTGCTTCAAAACAGGTCTATGACATCGTAACAGGTGACGAATCGTAGATTTATTCATATGAATCGACTGTATAAGTCTTTCGAGATGAGCCAAATGCAACAAAAGTTATACGCGCACGAAGCACTTCGAAGCAAATGGTCGCCTGCTTTTTCGAAATAACTGGACATGTCGCCACCGTTTCATTAGATCAGCGTAGATCGGTCAATTCTGAATGGTACACCACCATTTCTTTGCCAGAAATGTTAAAATCAGCAAATCAACAAGAACATTTTTGAGAAATCAAAACATCGAATTTATGGGTCATCCGGAGTACATTCCTGACTTGGCATCAAATGATTTCTTCTTATTCCCGCAGATCAAAAGTAAATTGCGAGGTCAGCGTTTCCCAAAATTTTTAATTTTTATCTCAGACTCCACACAAAAATATTTCAATAAAAAAAAAATAGTTTTTCATTTCATTTTTAGTCTCACCAATTAACACGGTTAACTGCCATGAGGCACATACGGTGTGCCTCAATGAAATGTCCACGTAGGCACAGCGTATGTGCCTCAGTATTTGATTACACTTTATAGTTCATGATTTAAAAATAGTACCTCGAAATGCAAATCTGTAAACGTAGTTCAATTCCGCATAGCCTGGCATACCTAAACCTATCTTTAGCGCATCATTTTTATACCCCCACGATTAAAAAAAACCCCTTTTACTGGGTTTTTAATTTTAAAAACTTTAATTTTGTCACTCCGTTTGTAACGCCCATAAGGAAGCGTGATAGGTATAGAAATGTTTATATATTCTTGATCAGCATCATCACCCGAGTCGATTTGGCCATGTCCATCTGTCCGTCATCCACAGTAAACATACGGTAAACGTATACATTAGGCCGTGAGGTACATATGTTGTGCCTCAATAAAATATTTCAAAATTTCACAGAAATATAAAAAAAAAAAAACATTTTCTGATATTTTGTTCGGATATTCTGATACCAAAAGACACTAGATCTGTAAAAAAAAAATGGCCTGGAGGACCCGATATTTTTTTTGTATTGTTAAGTGTTAAGCTGCCTAGATAAAACTTCAGTGTGTCTTGCAAAGTTCCAATAGTTCTCAACGTATTGTTTTCAAAGATATTCCCGAGAAATTTTCTGAGTACTTAGATACAAAGGATGAGAAGAGCATTTCTGACATTATTCGAACTGATTTCTAAAAAAGTAACTTAGAAAATATAAATTGACTTCTTTCATTTGATACCCATTTTATCGTATTAAAATTATTAATGAAATTTATTTTTTTAAACTGAAGTGCTTGAAGGAAATTCGAGGTCCTTTTAAAAAATATCAATGTTTACTACTTCATACTAACTATACTTGAACTCTACAAAAAAAAAAAAAACAACCGTTAATCGTGGCACAGTCGTAAGAGACTTTTTGTTCCACTGTGACAATTCATTTTCATGGTTGCCAACCGATTTTTGTTTTTTTTTTTTTATAAAAGCTTACAAGCCACGCAAAGAAACAGACACACACACATACTCATACTTATCTGTTTCACTCATATATTTGCCCGAAAAAAAAAATTGCTTGAATGGCCAAAAAACGCTCATCAGCGTGAACAACGTGGCCAGAACCAACAGAAAACAAAATACACAGTCATTGGATTTTGAGTGACCCATTCAATTAAGCGTATAAAAAAACCCAATAAAAACGTATAATTTTTGCCAAGGAAAAGTTGATCCAAAAAAAAAGGACACTCCACCACTTAAGGAACCCCGCAACAAACACGCATCACTTGTCACATGGTAGCAGCGCATCATTATGCCGGGCATGCACAGGATATCATGTCCGAATCGTTGTTATTGAGGTGTAATACAATTTCGTGCTATGATACCCCTGCCTAGAGCGGAATTCAACGCATAACATAGAGTTGGTGACAATGGTGCGGGGGTGGGTCTATTTTATGTGCTGCTTTATTATATTGGTGCGAAAAGAAAAAACCCAGCCGGGTAGAAATGGTCGCAATCGGGGTAGAATAAGAAATACGAACACATATGGTCAAAGTTTTTGTCGCAGTTGTTGTTGTTGTTGTTTTACAGCATTCTTGCGTATGAAAAAAAATGTCGCTTTTGTTGTTGAGTGCGCGATAATAAGAGTTTGTCTGAAGGTATCTCAGTGGATATATATGTGTGTGTGTGTATGTGTTTGACTGTCTGTTAAAAAGTTGCAATTGAGCCAATTTGTAAATGTGGAAAGGATATTAATACGCCACACGAGGGATCGAACTATCGCAGACCACTAAAAACTTGAACGCAGCTGAACACAAGTGGAACATAATGTGTCTTGTAAAAAAAAAACAAAAAAAAAAGCAAAGTTGCAATTGAGAAGAAAGCAAAAAACAGCTTTTTTTTATATAAAAATGTTTTGAAAATGATTCCAAGTCTGAATGATTTTATTACTTTTTGGGATAGAATAAGATTTTTTAATTTACCATCTCTAGTTAACGAAATTGAAATCAGACTTTTAGTCAATGTCCTCAGAAACTTTCAGAAAGTTCAGATATCTCACATGAAAACGCAATATTGGATGACCGTATTTCGACGTTAATTAAGTGAGTGACTAATTTAGAGGTTTATTCAAAAATAAAAATAAAAAAAAATCTATTTAAGTCTTAAAGTAGTCCTTGTTGTCATACAAAAGGATCATTCTTTACATTTATTTTTTAAATATTATTTCTTTCAATCGTTAGAGTAACTTCGGCTAACATGGTCTATTCTTATAGAATATTGGCTTCCAATTCCGTAAACATAACTTTGCCTTATCCTTTGCCTTAGTCGAGAAGTTTATATCACATAATCACCGGTCACCAGTCCAACGAGTGAAATTAACCATTTACCGAATTGTTCTCACAATAAAGCTATTCTTTCACGGGCTATATGGCAAGCAGTGCTGTCTTGTTGGAAGCAAAGTCGTCGAGATCACGCTATATTTTCTAATGAAAAAAGGGTTTCAAATTTTTTGAAGTTGGCCTTAATTTCTTGTTAGCCCGCGAAACATATTTCTTGGAGAATGATGATTTTCCTAATACAGCTGAATAATAGTCTCAACACATTCAGAACAACGCCACATCACATCAAAGATCTTTACATGCACTTCTTATTCAGAAACAATTTGTGGTAATGTCGCAACGACAAGACTTCATCTATTTTCAATATGAACGGCAACAAACATGAAGTTGACTCTTAGCTTATTTACATTTTGGTGGTATTTTCTCTCTTCGTTGTCGCTTTCATAATTATGAAGTAGCCGATGACATGATAACAATTCTTCCTTAACTATGTGTCTTAATGTTGTTTGCAATGTATTCAGGCTATAATTTATAGACACTCTGGCGGGCTAAATCTTTCCATGATGAAAGGTCGAAAAATTGTGTCAGTATTAGCAGGATAGTTTGACACGAAACACGTGCGATCTGTCATAAAATTTCTACTTAAAAAAGTACTTGCATAACCTTATGCTATTTTATGTTATGTTATGTTATGTTATGTTATGTTATGTTATTTTATGTTACGTTATGTTATGATATGTTATGTTGTGTTATGTTATGTTATGTTATGTTGTGTTATGTTATGTTATGTTATGTTATGTTATGTTATGTTGTGTTTGTTATGTTAAGTTATTTTATGTTATGTTAAGTTATGTTATGTTATGTTATGTAATGTTATGTTATGTTATGCTATGTTATGTTATGTTATGTTATGTTATGTTATGTTCTATTATGTTAAGTTATGTTATGCTATATTATGTTATGTTATATTATGTTAAGTTATGTTATGCTATATTATGTTATGTTATGTTATGTTATGTTATGTTATGTTATGTTATGTTATGTTATGTTATGTTATGTTATGTTATGTTGTTTTATGTTATGTTATGTTAAATTACGTTATGTTGTATTAATTACGTTATGCTGTGTTATGTGATGTTATGTTATGTTATGTTATGTTATGTTATGTTATGTTATGTTATTTAAGGTTAGCAAATACCCGTATTTAAAACCATTAATAATATCTTTTTTCTATATTAGATATTTTTCAAATTAATCTTTGGCATATCGAATAGCAATCTTGAATTTGAATCATTAGAACTAATCGTCTGGTTGCACAGAAGTAATAGAAATAATTTGTTAAAATATTTATGCCCAATAAATCCATTTTTTAGTATTTTTTTTGCAGTTACTATTTGCAGTTTTCGTAGTTATATTTTTTTTTTCCACTTAGAAACGAGTAGATTAAAAAATAACTCTTTAAATCCTGGATTTCCTTGCACTCATCTTCCGGCAACGTCATCATCATCGTAATGATCATCATTGAATTTCAAAAAGTTCAAATATGCTTTTAAGCTGAGGGCCGCAGTATTAGATGGAAAAACATAGATTCCAACAAAAAAAAAAGGACGAACAAGTATTCTGCATAATGTGAATGCATTTATCGCAACCTTTTTTTTTGTTTAGTTTTTTGTGTTGTGAGAACTTTTATTTTTGTTTTTAACATGAAAAAAATAAAATAAAATCAAGGAAAGTGATATAAAAGCAAAAAGCAACAACAAAAACAACAATTTCAATACGCAGCCAAAGAAAGAAATGAATTTGTGTTGCATTTGTGTTCAGCTTAAGGATAAATATGGTATCCTTGGATGCTATTTCGTGTGTGTGTGTGTGTGTGTATGTGTTCTTTTTTTCTTGTATGTCGAACGCATTTGTTTTAAGTTGTTTTACTTCTTTCATTTTGTGCATAGCAAATGGATAAAAAATGGGCAAACAAAGGATATGTTGTTAAGGATATGCAAAGGATGCAAATACATATGCGAGCGAGATACTCAAGCGTAAATATTTTATGCATGTGGGTACGTAGTAACAAACAGGCGACCCAACCCGACTCGACCACCCTCATAAAAACAAGTTTTCTACTTGTTGTTGTAAGGGACGAAGTTGCCAAATGACCGAACGAGTTGTCGTGCATCCATCAGATACAAATTTGCGTTTAGATTTATATGTGAATATATCCGGCTGAGTGTGAAGTGAGCACCAAATGTAAACTTTTTGATTTAGCTTAGGGTGCAGGATGGTCACAGTCTACAGATGGGGGTTTTAAGGATTCATGGGGGCAGCATGGATATTTTATATATTATATATTTCTGCTTAATACAATATTCTTGCACGCAAGATAAAAGAACGAATGGCAAAGTTTTTATACTGTTTTGTGCTGTTGTTGTTGTTTTTGTCGCTGGATACTGCTGTCTACATAATGATATGCAAAAAGGATTTTAAATTATTTACATTTGAAAAATACAACAACAAAAAGTTTATTTTCATTAGTCCTTTATGCTGAGAGCTTGCAATCCTTTCTATTGAAACAACTGTGTTTGGTCGCGTTTGGTTGGATGGGGGCTTTAGTTTCAGGGAGTCCAGCATAAAACACCAACTTAAGGATGAGTGGTTGAAGGTAAATATCGGTGTTATGATATTTTCTAAAATAAATCTAGAGATATTCACCATACTTAATTTAATATTTATAACGAAACAGGTATACGTAACAGTTAACAGTTATTAGTTTTTCAAAACTAATTGTAATATTGTTAGTATTTCTATCGTTCAATATCCAGTCAATGTAGAAGTTATAACTGAGAGCAGCAGACATTCATATTGCTCGAAATAGTATTATCTGAATTCTCTGTACTAAACCTTTAAACGGCAAAAACTACAACTTCCCAATCATCTTAAGCAGAGACACGAACCACATGCTCTAGCTCTTTTATAGTTGGCAACACGAAAATAACAATCAACTGACAGCTAAACAGCTGTTCGTATGACAGCCAAAGCTGTCAGCGCAAATTCGTTGCTATCGTAACTTTTTATCAGCGAAAAATTTAGTTTTGCTTATTTTTATAGTTTTTGCATTGAAGTTTAACAAGAAATAAAGTGAATTTATTGCATTTTATTGCAAATATTGTGAAAAAAGTGTCAGGTGAAAAATCACAGTTAAAAAAAAACCGACAAAATGCAAGCAAAAGTAATGCAGGAGGAAGCAGCTGAAATTTCGCAGTAAACAACAACAAATTGCAGGCAGGAGCACCCACCCAAAACCTGCAGACGCAAAAATACTCAATATATACCAAAGCAGCTGTGTCCTTAAAAATAAAGTAAAAAATTAAAATTGTAGCAAATCAAAAGTAATGGCGGAAGGTGGACAAAATAAAACAGAAGCTGCTGTTTCTAAGGAAAGTCCAACGCCAACAATAATCGGTACGCCATCAACGACTGCCTCATCTACAAGTACTCCGGGCAGTTCTAATAGCTCAATGTGGCTCATGCAGCCATATGTGCACTTTGGTGAAGTTGATTTGCAGGAGGTAGGATGTGAATTTATAATTTTGGAAAAATCTTGTAAACTATACAATGCTTTACTTCTTACAGAAAGTTGGTCATGGTTCCTATGGCGTTGTCTACAAAGCTGTTTGGAGAAATCGTTATGTGGCTGTAAAGGAGTTTGGCGCAAGCGCAGAACAGAAAGCAATAGAAACAGAGGTTATAATTTATTAATTAAACGTTCGTAAACAAATCCATCATAAATTTAATTTAGACTTTTAGTTCTTTATATAGTTATTTTAACAAGAAATGTGTTTTTGTGAAAATGCTCATAAATTTGGGAAACTCGTAAATTGTTAAGCCTAATTTAAGCATAGCACAATTTTCATAGTCCAAACTATGACTCCAAACGGGACTAGAGAGATCAACTGATTTTGTTTTATTCAATATTATTATAAATAAACAAGGAAAGCTATTATTTGCGACAAATAGAACTTATTTAATCACAGATGGATGCTTAAAAACAAACCGCAAAGTTTAAAAGAGAGAATTTTTAAAAAATGCATGATACCTGGAAGATAGTGAGAACTCTGTTGATTGGAAAACTTGTCCAGCTTAGAATAAGCTTAAGCATACTATTTAAAAAGTCATGACAGAAATAGTAAAATAACTTCTTTGCTAGATGGCTTGAGCCGTTTAAATGCTTTGTGTCGAGATTCCTACTTTTGTGCCGCACCATTGCAAAATGCAAAATTGACGAAGAAAATAAACTAAGGCTTTACTATTTAAATAGTATATATTGAATAATATAATAATCATTCACTCCAACACTGCGATTCTTGTTTTAATATAACTAGCTAATCCTCTAAACAAAGTCATGCCTAGCGGTTGAAGATTAAACCTACATACAAATTGAATTGAAAATTAGTGCAAAAGCATGGAAAGAAAATTTGATCAAACTAAAAAATGCACTTTTTTTTAATAAAAGATGAATCTCCAATTAGACTGCTAATAGAAATTATTTAATTGTTATGTTTTGTTATGACTGAAGTCATTTTAGGATTAATTTTTTATGTCAGCGGGGTAAAGTCAATAAAAATTACCATTTTTAGATAGGAGCAAATAAATCCTATTCATTCTCTTATATATCTGTGGCAATAAGACAGAGTAGCTTAAGTCCAAAAATATAGTTGTGAGTTATTTACATTTTTAAAAATCCTTTTTCTCATTTTTATATGTAAAATTTGTGTATGGTCATTAGAAAAATCGGCATAACTTTCTTTTTAAGAGTCGGATTTAAACAAGGGTAGGACACAATTGTGCACCTTGAAATGGTTAATAATAATATGTAGAATTTGAGTTTTTCGCTTATGTCGACTTAAGCTACTCTGTCATATTGCCACAGATATATATACTAGCGATACCCGGCGCGCGTTGCTGCACCCAGCAAGTATATTGGAAATGATAAGTAAATTCAAAACTTTTATTAGTCCCTTAGTCTGACACCACGCTCATGTTCCACTGCCCGTTACTGTTTCCCAGTAGCAGAACATCACTCCCAGGTGACAATTCCATTATGAGTTTCAATGTCCTGTGATTTAAGCTTCCATAGTTATCCTGTATAGAGATTCGGGCCATACCCCCTTTTCCAATGCACAAACCAGTTTTACAGTAGAAAGACTGGCAATTAGTAACTCCATACTGAGTTTTATTGTCATGCGACGTTTAGTTCCAAAACTATTCAATATCAAAAATTTCACTTTTGTGGTCGAAGCCATAACCCCTTTTTCTATGCCCGTCCCAGTTCTCTTGTTTATTTATAAAAAAACTTATTGAATCACACAATGTCAATTCTATTAAGTAAAAAGTCAGCCGTTTGTTCCTTTTGTTCATTCATAAATTACAGGAAAACCACCGTCAAAACATGTATAGAAAAGTTGCATGCAGCGAAACAAATAAACATACGTATATACATACATATATCAAGTCGTATTGAATCTCATTCTCATCAAAAAAATCCTCAACATGCTAAAGGTGGTCAGTGAATCCCCTTTTAACAAAACTGTTAGATTAATTCTCCACATCAAAACTACTTTGAACATATTAGAATGTACTTCGATCCAATTAGCTTTAAGCGCAGCAAAGTATGTATGTATATGCATTTCTTTGTTTGTTTTGTTGTTTTGTGCTTGCTGAGAACAAAAAGAGTATAGTAGAGAGCAGCATGCAGTTTATTGAGGCTCTCGCAGCACAAACGCATGAAAAGCTAACGATCAAGCAATGCATGGCATTGTGGATGATTTTTTAAAAAACTTAACACTTTAATTAAAGATACTTATTATTGAAATTTCGAAAAGAAAATAACCAATGAACCTTTTGTAGCACAAATGTGATATTTTAAAATTTATTTCAAAAAAATCGGACCAGTACTTTTGGAGTTTTGCGGACACAAAAAATTTTCACATTCATTTTATATAATAGTATAGATATAGATATTGATATAGATATAGATATAGATATATATCTGTCAATCTAGTTCGTGACCATCATGATTACTAAAATTTCACTTTGAAAACTCTGCTTATATTTTTCTGAGTAGAATCATTCACATCCCAACAAGCAAGTTGGGAATTCATTCAACCCATAAAAGTTGTTTCTTATTTACAATCCATTGCCATGTACTGTCTCATGAGCCTCAAACGTCTCAATTTAGCGCACGCTCGTGGGCGCGTACGCAAAACCGGCTCACGTACAAAACGGTACCGGACCTTTCCGTTACCTGTTTTAAACACGTGTCATCGAAAAAGTTCCTGTTATAAAGTTCGAATTATACGATTTATAAGGTTAAATGTAAATATATTGCTCGTAATGATAGTGTCTGCCATGAGTTCTATTTAAAGCGGTCAAATGTAGCCCTCGATTCGAATAACACACAAAGAAAACAAGGTGTACAAAATACAAAGGCTTCGAAGCAATATGGAGCATTTCATCCGTTAAAATACAGAGCTACAATGATAACCCTTTACATAATACATTTTTCCGCTGGGAAACTTTTGAACAGATGAACCACAAGACTAATAAAATAAAAAAGCTCTGATATGTTAAATTTTCTATCCCAGCTTGGGTACGGCACGAAGTGAAATATTCGACATGAGTTTTAAAACTTCTTTCATTCGAATAAACCATTCTCTCAGTCAATTCTGATTTAATCAGTATAAATAAATGGATTGCTTTAAAAAGATTTCTGCTCTACTTGTGCTTTTTTAAAATATTAAAAAAACTTGTTGGGAATGAGAATCTTTGAAATGCTTCAACACAACTATGAAGTCCACATGGCGCTTACATCTAGATCAGTGATCGCCAATCCAAGGTGGAAATTATTATGATGAATAATGAAAGTTTTAATGAAATTCAATTACTGCTTATATTTAATTCTCTTACTGTAAAAACAAACAAAAAAATAACAGTTTACACGGAAGTTTTGTGTATACGTCAAGCTTGCGATTTAATAATGGTGAGATGAGCTTAAATGCAAAAACAAAAAAACTAATTGCACATTGAAAATATTTTACTTATAAAATTTTTTTAGTAAATATAAAATACATTTTTTTGCAAAAAGGTTTATGTCAAGTGATACTCTGTTATCGTTTTTTTTTTTTAATTAAATTTTAAAATTTTCTATTGCGACGCCATTTGCCTTTTCTCTTACAATGTTTAAATATTAAGCGATAATAAAAACCATACTCCTTAGGTCAAGCAACTGTCACGCGTGCGTCACCCCAACATAATAGCTTTATATGGCATTTCAGCCGATCAACAATCCACATACCTGATAATGGAGTATGCCGAAGGTGGTTCGTTACACAACTTTCTGCATGGCAAAGTCAAGCCGCCATATTCCAAATCGCATGCCATGAGCTGGGCGCGCCAGTGTGCTGAGGTATTTATATTTAAATAGAATAAATTAAAAAACTAAAGCATTTATTTGTATCTCACATTCTACAACGCAGGGTGTTGCTTACTTGCATGCCATGAAGCCAAAGCCATTGATTCATCGTGATTTGAAACCGCTAAATTTACTGCTCACCAACAAGGGCAGACATTTGAAAATTTGCGATTTTGGCACTGTTGCCGACAAATCGACCTGGATGACTAATAACAAAGGCAGCGCTGCTTGGATGGCGCCTGAGGTAAGTAAACATTGTTGCTGGCTTTTAAAAAAAATGCTGTTTTTATCTCAACTGCTACTGTCTCAGGTCTTTGAGGGTTCCAAGTATACGGAAAAATGTGATGTTTTCAGTTGGGCGATTGTACTTTGGGAAGTGCTATCACGACAGCAGCCGTTTAAAGAAATTGACAACACCTACTCCATAATGTGGAAAATTCATAAAGGTTAAAAATAATTTAATAAAAAATACTTTCAAAATCTATTACAAACTAAATTATTTTTTTTTCTCCACTCACACAGGTGAACGTCCAGCATTGATCAAAGACTGTCCCGAACGCATACAAAAATTAATGACTTCCTGTTGGGCTACAGCTCCAGATTTACGTCCATCTATGCAACATGTTGTTAACATTATGCATGAACTGGCTGCCTCATATCCTGATGGCGATGAGGCTTTGGAATATGAATTTGTCAACCAGCAGGTAATCGTATTGCTCTATTCATAAAAGTGATATTATTAGATAAATAACGCTATTTGTTAAAAGATTGTACGACCTGGTGAAACCAATGACAACATTGATAGCAATGAATCGGGATTTGGTAATGTTTTAGCTAGCAACAGCACATCAATGACTTCACAAGCAACACCAACAGATGCAACATTAGATCATTCGTCTACCACATCATCGTCTTCCACGCCCACCAACTCAATCGAATCATTAAAACCCAAAACAAATGCTTCACGTTGGAGCGTTATACCCGAAGAACTAGAGTCAGCAGCTAGTCAGGAAAGCTTTACAAATAATCCATTTTGTTTGACGCCATCGGCAGAGTCCAGTAGGCGTTACAGCACCATACGCAATGGCATGACACAAATGGCTAGTGTACCTATGGCACCATTAAGTCTGGATGTTGATCCTGTAAGTTTATTATCCCAAAAATTCATTCTTATTATAACAAAAATGTTTCTCACGTATTGCTTAAAGAATGCCTGGGAACTCTCAACGCCAAATGAGCATAATTTTGTTGCCTTTAATCCTTTTGGTAAGTGTTAAGATACGTATATTTTATTCAAATAGTGCAATCATTTATATTTCGGTTTGTTTGATGATTTTAAATTTTAACAGTTGCAAAAATAAATGTTCGATTCATAGCTTACGATTCTGTCTTATATTAATTTATTTCATGCAAAAAACAAAAACATTTGCAGCTCGCACCACAGTCAAAATTATACATAAAAAAATAGATTCTAATCTCTTGAGAACGCAAATATTTCACTTTTGATCACGAGCAGCCACCAAAACAAGTTAGGGAAAAACATCTAAATCAATGATATAAAAACAAAAACACTCAAAAATTGCTTTGTTGTCGCTTTTCTGCTAAAAGAATAGCTCTGTCATGAATAGGTTTTATTATGTCTATGAAGTAGTATTGTTAAAAAAAAAAACTTGAAAGATCTTACAGTTTACTGTTAACAGACATGCAGTCTCGCATTTTTGCGAATAAATTGGCAACATTCTGAAAACAATGTGTGAGTAATTTTTCGTGGTGCGTAATTAATTGTTTATTACAAATGGTTCAAGAATTCGATTTAATCATGCGGAAATTTTGAAAATAGCATCAAAACTTCTAGAGCATGGAATTTTCCCACTTTCTTTATATTGGTTAGTTTAAATAAATTTTCTTAATTTCATAAGATAAAAATATGGTATTCGGAATGATACTTTTTTTAATATTCAAGCAGTTCTTAAACAAAATTGTTGAGCTTATATTCTTTTTTTAAACTGTGGATTTTCAAATTAATACAATTTAATAAATAAATCTTCTGGAAAACGCTTATTTATTCCATCTGATCTATTTCAGCTTAACAAATATGTGGCTGAGAAAGTCACTAGCTTATTGTGTTCAATTCGGGGTTGAGTTCACTATTTTTCTTTTTTTTCAAAAGTGAGAAAGCGCCTATGATGATAATATGCTTTTAGTCCTATTCCACCCATTTCTTGATTCGTATAATATCTTACAGGATTTTTCGATTTTATTTTTACTGAGACTACAAATCCATTTTTCTAATGCATCCATATTTGTTACAAGCATAGATTTTATTTAATTAACTCCGATTTATATATGGTCGTTGAATAGTTTATATAGTGCGTTGAAGAGTTGGATTAACATAGAGAAGCCACTCCCTATGTTCTATTCATTCCCATATTTTTCTAGCAGATATGTGTCAAATTCAAATATTTCAATTTTATTAAAATGTCCTTTGAACCAGAGTTGTAAATCCCATAGGTCAATTAGCTCTTTTAGCTCACTTACAACAATATTCAAACCTTAATCTCCCATTAATAGTGCTATAAACTGGATTGACTCATAAACTGTAGCATTGAATGCACAATTCTAGAATCCAATAAAGCAAAGCCCATATTAAACAAAATCGAACTCAATTGCACTATAAGGGAGTAACCCGACCACATTCCAAATTTGTAACACTCGCGCGAGCTGTTAACGAGTTCCCTCGACTTAAGGCGTGATTAGAAAGTAATGGAAATTATTTTTTTATTGTACACCCCCATAGTTCGAACTACACCTCCCACCTCTCCCCATATAGATTTTCGAGATCAAAACAATTCACGCCACTCACAGTCATTCATTTTAATGTTCATTAAATAATAATTGATGCGTTGATGGGTGGCGGAGCGGTCATGAATCAATGCCAAATTAAGTGTTCAACGCAATGACTCGTCGATCATTAAAACTTGTGAAATTCAATTGAAAAGCGTATCGAAAAAACGTTTTATACGTATTAATGAGTTGAATTAACGAACCAATGCAATGATTTATGAAACTGCATAAATTATTTTCCAAACTATTTTGAGCATTTTTTTATTCTTACTCATGCTCGAAATTGTGACAACGCGTAGCCTCGATTTGCAAAAATTAATGCATTTTTAATATAGTTTACGTTTTTGTTGTTTTATTTTGTTTTTTTTTTCTGTTCCTCAATCATTTTCTGATGCAGTGAATCACACCGCGATGCTTCAACACCACGAACCGCACATCTATGAAGCGACTATTAGTTGCACTGTACCTCCCTCTTTGACACCATCCCAACCCAAACAAGCAAGCTCATAAAATTAGCCACACTCAATTATTAACATAGTAGCAACGATGTCGTCGGATCCCCCAAAAAATGCATTGGCAAGATTTTCCATTCTGTGCTCATCTCATCTCAGTTCACTTCTGCTCAGCTCATCGTTATTTCTTTTCAATTGTTTTATGTTTGCTAATTCACAGTCGCATGTTAATTAAAAATACTACTTCTCTGATGCCACATTCCTCCCTTCTATACGGTGCAACTTTCGCTGCAATGCCTTTGAATTTTCCGTCATTTTCATGAAGCACACTCAGTTTAAAGCGAACGCTACACGCGTTAATATTGTTTGTTTATCTATTTAATTATTGACAATAATTGTCTGTATTTGAGCGGATTTGTTGCAATTTGGCGCTCAAAAAGTGTGTTTTTAGTGTTGAAGTCATAGTCGCGAATTTCTTTTGTCAACTGAACAACACTGACTGGTGTAATTTTTTTAATTTGAACATATACCCACCTGAAAGTAGATGCTTTTCATCTTCTTATCTTCGAAAATAATATCATCTGCGTGGGATCCTTTCTACATGTGGCACCCATTCGAACTTTTATCACAAAGTTGAAATAATGGGTAATTTCAAGGTGTTATTTGTTAACGTAAATGTTTAATTAATTTAAGAAAGTTGTTTTTGTAGAACATTTTCTATTTCTTCTTCATTTTACTTGAACATTTTGCAGCTTTTTTGGCATTTTTTTACATTCCGCATGTACATTAAATACTCCATAAATGTATAGCATCCCAAAAGGATGAGTTACCGAGGTCTAAATCGATTACTTCAAATATTTAATTATACACAAAATTTCAAGGCATATCATTTATTTATTCCATAGGTTCATATAAACTCCCGCCTTGTTTGGGGCGAACATTTTTTATTTCAGCCGCCCCTGAATCGCTTTGACATTTACTGCTCTGTAGCAAGTGAGAAATATACAAAATTAACAAAAATTTCAAGCAGGTTGAAAAAGGTATAATCGTTTCAATATAAAAAGACTTCAAAAATTATAAATAAAGAAGCTTAAATTAAAGGTTCAGAATTCATAATTATGAGAAACAACCATTTCTAATTTAAAATTGGAAAATTCGTTTGAGCATGACAAGCTTTGAGAGTTTATCTCTACACAAACTGAGAGAGATAACATATTGTAACAATTATTGTATTTTATATGATAATTCACCAATAAAACAATTTGTAAGGATAAATAGTCAGGAAAAAGTTGTACTAAGAAATATGTTTATTTATCAATTGGCCTTTTTCGGTTTTTGTTGAACACATTAATAGAGGTTTCCCTGATTTATACATTTTTTATTGAAAGCACAGATTTGTGATAAAACGTCAAAAAAGAAAACATAACTTTTTCTATAGTTTCTTGTTTATATTCTTCGAAAAATTGTTACCAGCTCTTTGAATATTGTTTTTTTAAAAAAAAAGGAAGTTTAGAAAAGTGAAGGGAGATTTTTTTTTGAATTTCAGTTTCATATTATTTTTAACACCTATTGTACGGGAAGTTACAAGGTTGTCTTTCTGTTTTAAATAATTACACAGCCCGACAGACATTTTGGTGCCGGAGATTTTTCAGCTGATTATAGACTAAGTTGGTTTCTTGATTTCAAATATGGACTCCGTTTTTCTCCATCAGCTCGAGTTTTTGAGTTATAGGCAAAAACATGAAAATCAGTTCTTTTTCTGATAATTTTGCTATATCTATTACATTGATCTACCGATTTGTATTACGATGACGAATTTCAATAAAATTCAATTTTTGCACATAAAATTACAATATCTTACTGGGCGTCATGCAAAAAGTCTGTTTTACACTGTAGGACACTTTGTGGATCTCCTGTAACAAATTTTCGTAAAATTCAAAATTGATTTTTTTTTTCTAAAAATAATTAAATGATACTTTGAAATGCATACTTCATTATATTTTTATGCTTTTATGTGAATGATTCTGAAAAAATAAAAAATCGCCTTTTTTGGGGCGATTCACCCCTATATAAAAAATCAAAATATCTCAAAAAAAAAAATTTTTTTTTTTAAATTATTCACTAGAAAGTCCCCTTAATAATATAATTTTAGTGAATTTGTCAGAAAATCAGTTTGGCTTTAAAATATGCGTAAAAGCTTTGTTTCATCATCAGAAGTCGAACACCAGGATAAATATTTTAATGACCAATAGGTGAGAAAAAAGCCAAAATCATTTCATCATTTCCCTGACATTAAAGTAATTTAATACTTTTTACTTTTTTAAATTTTATTTTACCTCTTTTTCTAAGCTTAAATTCAACAAAGGTTATACTTTTTATAAAATGCGACCCATCTTTTCGATGCAACTTTAAAGAAATATTTTTTCTTATACTAGAATTTAAAGTTTTTTTTAATAAACACTTATTAAACTTATGAACTTTGTTCAATTTTTTTTTTATTACTTTTTTTTTATTACTTAATTGGTATCCATAAAAAATTGCAAATATTTAAAAAGAATAATTGCATTTTCTTATAACAATATAAAGTTTTTATACTCCCAAAGCAGTTCCAGAAATCAAATTTTCAATCCGATAATCCTTGGTGTGTATGTGCGGTATTGAATTCTCCTTCTCAGTAACTATTGCAATGCTTTTAAATAAATTACTCTTCGATTCAAAATACCGGCTCGAGCGCAATATCCCCAAGATCGGATAATTGTATTTTATCAAGTGTGTTAATATACCCAACATCATATTAGAAATCATTTAGACCTCACCTTTTACAATGCAACACCCTTATTCTTTTCACCACTGAATAGACCTTATTTTTGAAAAAATTTGTTTGGTTATATTTCTCAAATATTTGAATTAAAGTAAGAATTAACCCAATATGCTCAAAATCAAAAACCAATTTGAAACGTTTTAAGAATTCTTGGAAATAAGTTCTCTTAAGAGAAGCCAGCCAACATTGGCCACACATCAATGGCTCTTGCTGCGTACTATGTGTAAGACTGAGAGGAAAGAAAAGCGAATTTTTCCTATGATGACTCAACCGCACGCACTAACGCAAAATTTTTCAGCTCGACACACTGGCGACAGGCCGAAACATCGAAATAACTCAAAGATAAAAATATTCACCAGATTTTTGTCAATTTTTAATTTTTTTTTTTTTTTCTGCTCTAATCCGAGTGAGAATATTTCGATTACGCATTCGCAAGATAGAATACTGCATAAATGCGTGCTGTTAAATATGGATTCGTGCCTTTTAAATATTTTTAGCACGTAAAATGTTTAGCTTCTAAATTGAAAAAAATGTGTACGAAAACATTACAAAAAAAACAAAATCAAATCAAAATGTTTGCAATTAAAACAACATTTGAAAAATACGCAAACAAGCACAAATGAATGCACAAATAGCAGAACGCACTTGGACAGCAGATGGACAGATAGTACGACGGCATATTGTGAATTTGGTGCACTTGCCGGTGGTTGTTGTTCGCCGCCGCTATAGTTGATGCCATCGACCATTTCGCACCAAACGATTCGTCATCACTTGAAGCGGCGTCGCACTTTCTTCAAGGAAGAACACCCCGACATGTCGTTCGCACCAGAGATTTTCATTTTGCCTTCGTTGTTTTTGTGTGAAAATTTTCAAAATAGATTTTCTGTTTATATTTCTGTAAAATACAAAAAAAAAATCCATTTTTGCTTATTAAAATAAGCGGCCGATTTATTTTGTTTTTTTTTTTATCTTATTTTTCTATTTATTTATTTATCTCTTTACTTACTTACTATCTAAAACAATAACATCAACGTTAGCACAAATTTTTCTTCGTTTAGCCAAAAGATGAACCGATTATTTAGCTGTTAATGCTAAGAATTTTCTTCTGTATGAATCATTTTATCGTAAGAATCTAAATGTTGGATTTTTCGAAAATTAAACGTTGGCATGGCCAGCATTATCGCTGCAGACTTTTCTGTTTTTATTAAAAAATAACTTAATTTTATTATTGGTCCACCTGTTGTTGGCTATTTTCATCTAGAAATCGCTTGGGTAGTTTAACATTTTTAGCTAGTTGCTTAATTTTCAGTGGATTTGTGTTGGATGTTTTTTCTTTTCTTTTTTCAATATAGCCCTGACCTAATTAATATTTTGTTCGCTCTTGATTTTGCTTCATGGTTGATTGGGTGGATTGATTGCTTCAATAGATTCACAAATTTTGAGAATAAAAGCGCGCTTGTTTCGCAAATTTGCTCAAAATTTTTAGTCCTCATTGAATTCGACAGTAGACTAAAACACCTCGAAATATGAGATGTATTTAGTTCACTTATTTGCTAAACAACGAAATATTAAAATGTTTCCTCAATATTAATACCGTTTTTCTTTATGGGGGAAAAGAAAAGGCATAACGCACAATATAATTCTACATAAATTATTTACTTGGTTCGAACGAAAATCTCACCACATCCGTCCATAAAATGTACACTATTTGTATACAAAAGAGCTCGGGTAACAAAATTACGTTTTCTTTTTATTTCAAATTTTTTTAATAGCGCAATAAAATCAGCAGAAAAAAAATATTTTTCAAATATAAGTAGATCCTACACGAAGCTGTCAGTACCCTACAGTATGCCCGTATTTATGTTTACTTTTAAAAATATTTATTTAAAATTTTTTAAGTCAAAATTATATTGATTTTGAGAACAGGCTATTTTCTGCCCGAAAGAGAGAAAAACCTTTGATCATTGGTTAAAAAAGTAAAAAATCAGACGCCTTCGCCGAATCCTACTATTTTAAAGGATGACCAAATATTCTCTCTCTCTCTTGGTAAATAAAGCAAACCTGTTGGCTGACTTGTTTGCACAAAATGCCCTTCTAGCAACCAGTCACCACACTCTTTTGAAAATAGATCGTCTTCGATGCAAGATGTTTTCGAACGAGAGCAGTTGAAAGAGTTCTTGGAAACTTCAACTTTCCTGTAGGTATACCACCAATTATGCCTATGAAGTGTGCCTCTCCCCTACCTCGTCCTTTGCGTAACCTTGTCAACATCTATAGGACAGAAGTATTTCCATCTTGGTGAAAGGTTTCAAATCTTCAACCAGTACCTTAAAAAAGGCGATACCACGAACCCTGAAAACTACTAACCCATTGCAAAATGCTCTAGGCTCTCCAAAGTCATGGAGAGTGTAATAAAATTCCATCTTATAAATTATATGGAGCACCGCGAATTGCTCAGTAACCGTCAATATGGATTCCGTAGGGCCTGCTCTACTGGTGACCTTATAGAGTTCCTAAGTGAGATATAGAACCATTGTGTTAACTTTTTGGGTGAAGCACGGTTGTTCCTCTGCATATTTCTAAAACGTTTGACCAAGTGTGGCATTAAGCTTACACACTTGGGTGATAATTTTGCTCGATGGATAACGTGTTTTTTTAATGAAAGATCTATCCGTGTCGTAGTTGATGGCATTTTGTCCAGTGAACGCGCCATCGACGAAGAAGTATCACAGGGTTCAAACCCATCGCCAACTTTTTTCGAGTTTTTATCAATTACCACTATTGTGGTTGACTAATAACCCAATTCGTTCGCCTGCGGACAACAGCAGCATTTGCCATTAATTTTCTTTTATGAAACGCACAAGCTCTATGGAGCTCTTTGGAAAAATAGGAAAAATATTAATAGCACTCTGTTTTATTCTAGTACTTTATCTAATAAATTCGAGTTTAATGCTTTTTTGACACGGTGTAACTATATCGTAACATATCTCTTAACGTTCTGGAATATCGATCCAATCTGATTTTCGTTGGAATGATAAAACATTTTCGATTTTTTTTTTGAAACAGTGTAAGAAATACTTCACTTCAACTGATTTTCTGATCTGATCTGATGATACTTGTCTCATATGGAGTGCAATTGGCACCATTGTGCAGGGGCTTCAAAGGCTTATTTGGAGTTTCTGGACCGAATTCAACGAAGTTATAATTTTTTTGTTTTTGAGGGGGACGAAAATATTTCATTCTAAATTTAAAATTTTTTTTTTTTTTGAGGGTGATGAAAATATTTCATCTTATCTCAACTATCTTAATATCGTCGCAATGATGGTTGTAATGATGGTACAGGCATTATCATGGGAAGTGTTCAAGAAAGATATGTGATCGGTCGCCATCACCTCGTGTGTTTTCCAAATTCACTCGGGCAGCTCAACATAGACCCTGAGCTAATGCGGTATTCAATCGTACATTAAAATTGTGGAACAATCTCCCTGTGAGCGTTTAAAACGAATCTTCACCGACAAAACTCAATTCTTCTACCCGAATCAACACAATGCTTTCGCCTTTAAACGGTACATCCCTTGGACGTTGGTTGAATAAAAAATAAATACAATAATAATAATGAACAAATTTACACAGATAGAAGAAAATTAATAGGATAGTGAAGACTGGGATGCTTCCATTTAATTTATGATCGTAAGGAATTGTTTTTCATGTAAATTTCGCATTTTTTGCAAAAATTACATCCTTTGTTAAAAAAGTTTCTTATATAGTTTTTGTCATAATTTTAATTCATTCCATTCTTATACAGTTACAATTTATTTAATTCCATTCCACATGGCACTACAACCCACGCTGATTACAATAATTTCTGTATAACCTAAAAATATTATATGTGGAGATACATTCAATTTATTTTTTTACAATGAGCAGTATTCTAGTGTCTGTATGACACATTGTAGCACAACTCAAATATATAACAGCACAATTTCCGAATTTTAGAAAAAATTTAGAAAAAAAATTGCAGCTACTTCATAAACATTAGTTTTTTCCTAGTTTCGACTGAAACTTCCCAATAATAGTTCGTCGTCAGCGTTTTCCCTTGAAATGTAGGGTGTCAGAAATATTCACTGTGCTTTGTATACGTTTGTTCAGTCTTCAAGAAACTATAAAAAATATTAAGAAAATCTTGCTTTAACACCAATAGAACAAAATTAGAAAAAAAGAAAAACGAGTGATTTTTTTCGGCACAAAAATGAGTCAGCAGACAGCTCAATGCTCAGACGGACAGGCACACACAGATTTTCCTCATCCATTAAATCGAACATTTTAAATCTTTATATTCGTTAATTTTTCTTTTTTATTTTCGTTTTTGTTTTTGTTTTTGCTTTTTTATTTAAATTATAAATGGGACCATGTTGAAAATAACTCAAGTATTTAGTTAAGATATAATATACCAGCTAAAAATTTTCCCCTTCTGTATTATTTTGATTTATTTATTTCTTTTTTTTTTTTGTTTTTGTTTTTGTCGAGTTTGTTAACATTTTCTAAAATTTTTTAATCATTCTATAATAACTGATTAATTCTTCAATATTTTTATAATTTACGCGTGTTTATTTTGATAAATCGTTTTTTATTCTTTTGTGATACTAAACAATTATTTAATGTTGATCAAGAATTTTTTTAAACACCCAAACTTGAAAAAGTTTTAATTTATTTTATGAACCTAATCGACGGCACTTTAATCTTTCTTAACTTTAAAATTTTGATTCAATTCGTTGATCGTTGATTCAATTTTATTAAGAATAAAGAAAGTCGAAAAGAATCCCTCTTTATCGCCGACATACTTTTTTTGTCATCAATCAAAGCTGTTCCAAGAAGATTATCTCACTTTTGTGATTTTGTGCAACAAATGTACTTTTTTTTCTTGATTCTTAAATTGTTCGTCGGATAGATGTCATTTTCCTCTAAAACAAAAAATATTATTTAATGCCCGCAATAAACACGCGGCAGTCGCTGATGTCAGAGAAATTCACAGGAAATAAAACATTAAACTACAAATATCAAAATATTGTGACTTCTTAAACATCTTGCAGATGATTTAAAGTCTAGCTAAATATCAAAGATGGCAGCCAGCAATGAGCTGAGTCAGTTTAACATTATCACCACCTTAAGATCGTTCCAATAAATCATTCACTCCCAGCATGCTTAGCATCCATTTTTGTTTTTTTGTGTCTTTTTTCTTTCTTTTGATTCTTTAATAATTTTTTATAGGTTTTCTTTCAAATGTTGTCGACAATAATTTTTCAAACTTATAGATTATATTTTTTTTTCAAAAGCAAAAAGTTAAACATTAAAAATAAATTAATTTGGAAATTTTTATGGTTTTATAACATACAAAGTGTTGCTATAAAAACGTCGCTTTATGATGCATGTCATAAAATTACAGCTTATTTGTTCAACTGACAATTATTGGACATTGAACTATAATGAAATTTAACTCAATTGACAATATTTAGTGTGAATTTGGAACAAAGTTTCCATGATGGCGAAGACGTATTAAAATATTGTTCACATCAAAAAAAAATTTCATTCCAAAATAAACGCTTTTAAAATTTTGACAAATTTCTTAAAGAAGAAGCTGTAAATAATATCCTTAATGGTATATTTTTACTAAAAGGCTCTTTATATATATATATATATGAGGCCAGTTTTATGCTCAAGGAAGAATGAACTATTATGCCCAACGTAAATATTCTTTGTCACTTTGTATATAATGACAATTAAGAGGCGGGGCAGGTATAGAAAGTACATATATATGTATATTCCTTATCAACATTACCGATTTCGATTTAGCCCTGTCCATCTGTCTATACACTAAATATCTAAATCATAAAAATGAGTCAAATCGGATAAAAACTCCATACAAAGTGATTCTTATTGAAACGGTAAAAGCATTACAAGTTCCATAAAAATGAATCTAAGTACTTAAACCTGTGCATATATGTAAGTGTTTCTGTTCTAAATACTCGTTCTTTCTTTGAAATTTTGCAAAAACGAATAGAAACCACGCCTACCTCCTTACCAAGGTGACGTTATCAATATAGTAAAACCTTCATAAACTATACAAAACTTAATGTAATCAATAAATATTTTGAAATGACGTATCCTTTATGACGTCAAAAAGTATGTCTCAAAAAATTATGACGGGGAAAAAATTCTAAGTACTTGGTTTTTAAATTTTAAAATAGCACCCTTGTTGTACCCCTACGAATACTCTAAACCACTACGAACTTTCAACCGATTCAATTGAGACTTTGAAAATATCTTAAAAAAATATTTGTGTATGGAAGTACGTAGAATGTTTTTTTTTTTACTTATATTGAAGAGTTCATTTGTTATTAACAATAATCTGATGATTTTTAGTCAAATTTTTCACTTTCCACTTTAGAAGTGCGCCATTTGGTCGAAAATCAATAAATCAAAAATATCCTACGTACTTCTATAGCAGGTATTATATATAATCCAAGAAAATTCATTGGCTTTTTATAATTAAAAAATGACAGGAGCTGTTTGTCCGGCCTTGGACCCTGCAAAAACGAAGACGTCATCGCAAAAACGCTGTACAGCCGCAATTTTGAAGTTATTCGCTTCAAAAAAAATATTTATTGTATACAGTCACTGATTCAAGTGAACGCGCTCAGAAAGTGAGCGAAATTAACAGCCTTTCCCATGGTATAATAATACATGCTAGCATTGACAGTTGTTTGGGAAAACATCTCCTGTCAAAAAATATACTCAAAAAGAGAGCGCTCACAATCGGCCATTGAAAACACAAACACTTGTGAAACGTTGAAGTGAAAAAGAAACAACAACCTCGGCTGCTGCATATGCATTTTCACAAACAGCGGTGTTTGACAGAAGATGTTTTCTTGTAGAAGAGAAAATAAGCAGTTGTCAATGCTACCTTGTATTATTATACTATGAGCCTTGCCTTTTTGGAATCGCGATTTATTGTGTAGTATTTCTGAAAAAAAAAAATCCATAGAGAGCATATTCTTATGGCGTCTAGAGTTGCCCAACCCCTTAAGTTGTAGTATTTCGACTTTGTAAAATTGCACTTTAATTAAGCAAAATGTGACCCACTGTCCAAGTGCAGATACACATCGAAGAGCATTGAAATTTCGACAAATCATATTTAGTTAATTTTTAGTTGAATGCTTGTTGTTTTTAGATCTTTTCATTTGATTCTTTTCAATTTGGTTGCTCAAGCCGAGTGTGTCTTTGCATGTGTGTATGTGTGGTGGGGTGAGAGGAAATCTTCTAACAAACAGATGTGATCGTTTAGGAAATCGTTTTTATAAATTAATTGCTCCACTGTCGTTTGAAGCGGGTTGGAGGAGGTGAACTTTTGCTCTACATATATCAACGGCTGTGGCAGCTATTTTGCTGCTGTTGCTGCTTTTATTGTTGTTGCTGCTGCTCGTTCTTCCTGCTTCAGCACAACTCAAAATGACTCATTCAGCAGATATTTTTATTTCAATTTTAAACAAACATTTTACTTTATAAGAACAGACAGCATTTGCAGCATTGCAGCAACAGAACAAAATGTTGCCGATGCGACAATTTGTTTTAGATTCTACGCCAACAGGCTAACTGAACAAATTTATTTGGCAACCGTTGAGAAGATTTATAAAGCAACAGTTTGAATTTTTAAATTTATTGTTTGATAAAACAAAAAAAAAACGCTAAAATATTCAGTCCCCTCTGTTTATAACGGAATATACCGCAGATGCAAGACTCTGTTCACCTGCTGCAAGTTTTACAACAATTAATCACTTTGGAGAATCTGGTAGCGATATTTTTTTTTTGTTTTATTGATTTTTAAGCAGCTGCTGAAACGAATGAAAGTGAAAAAAATGTCCATGAGTAAAATTGGAATTAAAAAAAAAAATAAATAAAACAACATCATGACGTTCAAAAAGCGGCAAGAGTTGTGCTTCACAAGAAGCATGTGTGAAGCATGAGTTACTTTTTACTGGGAACTATGATGGAGTGCAGAAAGCAGCCAAAAGTATGGAATTAAATATTCCTGGAAATTTTTATTTTAAAGAAACATTAACGTGGGCAATTCCAATAAATTTTAAGCAAAAAGTCAAAAAGATTTTTAATTTAGATTTGACTCAATCTTGATCAGACAATATTTTTTTCACAATTGACTGAATAATTTTTATAAAGTATACAAAAATCATTTCGTGGATGCGTAACAATACATGCAATTAATTCATATTTTACTGAAAATATAAATAAACAACCAGCAAAAAATAAATTGACTGTATCGTGTCAGTATCCTCGTTCCTTTTCTTGTTCCTAACCTTTTCTGTTATTGCTTTTCTTATATATGTCCCAATAATTATCCTACTTTTTGTCCAACTATTGTTGTAATCCATTTCTATATTCCCGACTCTATCCTTGCTTGAATCCTATTCCTAATCCTTGTCCCACTTCTTTTCCCTATATACGTGTTCATATCCAGACCTATCATGACAAATTTTCTACCGGGAAATTTAAAAGGAGTTTTAGTTTTAAAGATAAAAAATTTTTGGAAATTTTTAATGCACATTTGTTCATCAACCTTTAATATTCATGAGTGTAAAGTAAAAAAAAATTTAATGTCTTTATCTGCTACCTTAAAAACGAAAACTCCCTTTTACAATTCCCGGGAAAAAATTGTTCATGATAGGGCTGATCTTGTCCTTAGTGCTTCCAAATTCTTCTTCTATTGGGACAAGACATTTCTTTTCCTTAGCCTTTTCCTAATCTTGTTCTAAATATGGTTTTAGGTGTATCTAAATTTTTGTCCTAATCCTTGTGACAATCCTTATAATAGTCGTTTTCTTGCAATGCTGGTAAGAATTCTTGTCCTAATCCTTGTTCAATTTCGTGTTTTGACCTTTATCTAAACCTTTGTCCTACTCCTTATCTTATTCCTGGTCCTAGTCTTTGTCCAAATCCTTGCCTTAATACTTTTTCTTATACTTGTCTCAATCCTTATCATAAAACCTGACTTTATTTTATTTTAATTGTCGTGTTTAAGAGGGGAATAGGTCCAAAAATTAAATTTTTGAGAAATTGAATAAAAAATCCAGGATTGATTCTCTTCTTAAAGCTTCCCTCTGGGAAAATTAGAAGTCTTCCATTTGGAAGTGAATTTGAAACATCGTATCTTTTGGAAACTTATGACAAGTTTTAAATTGATATTGTTTCCAAACCGCTTTCTTAAAAATTTTTGTGGAAACGATTGCTTGTTTTGGAGCAATTTCAATTTCAATTTATTTCCAATAGTAAAATCTGGCCGCTGGAGAAAATGTCAAAGAACCTGGAGACCCAGGTTCGAACCCCAGCAGCGACAGAAAATTATTTGAATTAAAATAATTTTTCTGTACGGCCGCCACCTCTCTGCAGACAATGGCAAACCTCAGAGAGTAATCAAAAATGTCATGTAAAGCTTCTTGAGAACGAGAACATTCCGTTCATCGCCGTTCGGAGTCGGCGTTAAGCATGTAGGTCCGTTTCTCGGTCAATTGTATACAAAACTTTATAACACGCACAACACAATTGATCATAAGAAGCTAGTTCAAAGTCCTTTCAAGGGCTGAAATGGCCAGTTATTTATTTTTTTTTTGTTAGTAAAATCTGGAATAATAAAGCAACCTCGGTAGTCGAGGTAGTTGGACTACCACCCCAGAGGTCTCAGGTTCGAACCCCGGCCAGGCTAACCATTTTTAGTTGTTATTTATTTGTTGTTGTTTCCACATTGATTTTCAAGGCAGCGGTGAGGAATATTTCTCTGCAATGACATGGTGTATTTAAAAAGAAATGGAGTGTCTAACGAAACGGAATGCTTCTTACATTCTATAAAATGTTTCCTGCTTATATCCGGGAATGTTTCCATTTCCCATAGGGTTACGCTCAATTCAAGGTGCTTTATATGCCTCGAGGAACTGGGTTTTATTTCCTTATTACAACTGCCATGTAGAGCTATGCTTGAAAATATTTTAGAGTACAAAATGTTATTTTCGGCTCTCTCCGCGACCTCATGTTCTAATGAATTTGTTGTCTATTTTTGTCATAAGGTCCAAAAACCGGCCTTTAGGGGGCGTATATTTTTTACTGCAGAAACTATTCAAAGCGTCTCTTTTTTTCATATAACAAATTTACAGTTTCATTGTTAAGGAAGCTCCCTCCGCGTCCTCCGAATATTTCTCTGCAATGACATGGTGTATTTAAAAAGAAATGGAGTGTCTTACGAAACGGAATGCTTCTTACATTCTATACAATGCTTCCTGCTTATATCCGGGAATGTTTCCATTTCCCATAGGGTTACGCTCAATTCAAGGTGATTTATATGCCTCTAGGAACTGGGTTTTATTTCCTTATTACAACTGCCATGTAGAGCTATGCTTGAAAATATTTTAGAGTACAAAATGTTACTTTTACATATTTTGCTCTTCATCCTCTTCTTAAACAAGACATTAAATTTTAATGTTACTTAAAAAAATTTTTTTTTTGCTTTCGCTTTTGCATTTGATGCATTTAGGTTAGGTGTGAAGCCTCATGACAGCATTAAGTTTTTTTATTTTTATCATGTGATCAAAAATCTCTATTGTCGTTCTAGAAAATTTATAAAATCGCAAATAAGGACGTGGTTATAAGGTCAAAGAACCAGTTATTGGCATCGTAAAATAAAACTATTAGCACTTCTACTTTGCGAGTAATAATTCCATGCAACGTCGTTGCACGATTGATGCATTGACGATCATGTAGCGGCTCTCTCCGCGACCTCATGTTCTAATGAATTTAAAAAAAAAACCGGCCTTTAGGGGCGTATATTTTTTACTGCAGAAACTATAGGAGACGCTTTCCTTTTTTCATGTAACAAATTTACAGTTTCGTTGTTAAGGCAGCTCCCTCCGCGTCCCGATGATATCTCTACATTTTATTTTTTTTTTTAATTTTTCTCATAAAGGCAAACCTTTAACCATTACTGGCATATTATTACTTTTATTGTGACATCTATACTCAATTAGTTACAATTCCATACAACGCCCATGCATTTTGGAGAAATTTCATTATTTTACTTTTTGACAAAAAAAGTACACTGTCAAAATTTGAAAACGATTTCACACAAGAACGATTTTTGATAAAGAACGACTTCAGTTAAAATGGTTGAGTATTCAGTTGGAAAATAACTTAAAAAATACTTAAAAAATTCTTCAAATAGACCCTCAAGATATTTCAACTTCCTAAATTAAAAATTCAGCCTCGTGAACTTATATTCCTAAAACTCAAAACTATATTCTTAAAAAATATATTTATCAATTAATCATAGAAAATGTCACACGTTATTTTCATGAAAATTGAACGATCTGTTATAATTAAATTCATTTTCGTTTCTATGTAAAGTCATTTTTTGTAAACAATCTGAAATTGAAGTCGTTACATATGGATGACTCACGGAAATATTGACGTTAATCGTGACAAAAATTTCCAACATGGCTGCCAAATAAAGGCATTATTAAAATTTATTTCACAAATGTTTTATGATTTTAAGTCATAAACGTATTCAAAGTGGCAACAATTAAAATTTATAGTGCTGCCACATTTAATGGTTTTCGAAAACATTTCAAAAATTTGCACATGATTCACTTACAACAAAGTACATTTTTTCTGCTGTAAAATCGGCTTCAGTTCGGTCCCATTTTCTCCAACAAAGCAAACAAATTTTTATTATTCTGCCACATAAAAGTGTCATTCTGCTACTTTTTCGCTTAATGATACCAATAAAAATTAATTTTCAAACTTTTATTTATTTAAGAATTTTCGGTTGTTTTTTTCATTTTTATTTTTGTCCTGCTTCGACCCACTGTGCATTGCCTAAATAATAGTATTTTCGGTCAAAACAAATCGTTGATGAAAAATCCCAAAAGAACTCGTGCTCATTCAGTCACTAAGAATTTTTGTTGCTGCCACTCCTTGGCCTGAGCACCCCTTGCCAATAATGCCGTTGTTAGTTGTTGCTGCTGCTGTTGTTATTGTTGTTTGTATTTTTCATCTCCGTATCCGAATATCTCACAATCTTTGGGAGCATTTTGTAAAGTTGACCAAACTTTGTGAGCATCCGTTTCAGTCTACGTTCGAGCGCTGTTGTGTTAATGTGTGCAAAACGTTTGGATCTCTTGGATACGCGCAAACTAGCGGATACGCCAGCCAATTTGTCAAAGATTTATTAGTTGTTATACTGACAGAAAATTAATTTTATTAGTTGTCGGTGTTTTTTTTTTTTTTTATTTTTGTGTCATAGTATTTAAAAAACTCAGGAACGCAACAAATGCATCTGTTGTCATGTCGAAATAAACAATTTACATAACGTTGTTTGATGATTATAGAGTGGAAATACTATTTTTTTTTTAATGTGAAGTTAATAATTAAAAAATTGGTAACATCTTAAAAAGTTTCGAAATTTAAGTTTTTTAGAATAGAAAATCGAAATGTGAACAAATCTCATACATAATCATTAGCAAAGTAAATTAGTTCAATGTTGGCAATACAGTGACTCCACTTAATATTCGTACAACTTTATATTTATATAAGGCCACAAAAAAATAATAAAATTATTGTTTTTTATATATAATAAAAAAAAGAAATATTGCATTTCCCTGACAGAATTCAGAATCACCATGGTATTCGCCCGAGATTATTTTAAACAATTTTTACAAAACAACAAAAAAAAATACCAAAAAACTTCTTTTTAGATTTATGCAGGGAAAATTTATGCAGGTATTCAGGAAAAACTACATTTTCGTAAAGATCACCACTCCAGCGCCTCTTATTGGATTGAAATTTTGCCAAAGTCTTTTTTTAATGTAATCATTAAATGGTGTGATTTTGAATCAAATCGGTTCATAAATAAGAATTTTTCGAAAAAAAATTGAGCCCAATGCCACTAACATTGTGTAGACCTGGTGGGTCTAACACAAACAAAAGCAATCCTGAGCACCACACGAACATAAGGTGTGAATATAAGGTGGATAGCATAGAACTGCAGAAGCCTAAAGTGTATCGCAAATCTGACTCCCAATTCCGGTGCCGAAATTATATAGTATATAAAAAAATCCTTTAGATTGGTATACTTTTCTCGGTCAGTACCAATTTTAGCGTCCCCCAAATTGCATATTTGTGCTTTTTTTAGTAACTTTTTTACTGCAAACGTAGTAATGGTTAATTTAAAAAGAAAATCAGACTTATCAATCAATTCCTTGGAAAAAATTTAACAAATACTCTAACGAGATTTTACGGTTTTTTTCAAAATTTTTCAAAATTAAACCTATCTAAAAACTAAAATTTCTATGAATGCACCTTAACGCTGTCGTGCCGTTGTCGCTAAGTTTGGTAATGTCGGTAAGGAAAACGGTCCTTATTGAACAAATAGGGATTTCCAGTTCTATGTTGGAATTTATTGATGAACATATGTATAACCATGGAATTGATTGATATGCTTGGTTTTCATTTTAAGCCAACCATTTGTGAGTCTCCAGTACAAAAGTTGCTCAAAAATGTACTAAAATTCTATTCGGAGGATGCCAAAATTGGTTGAGACAAAAAAAAAAACAAAAAAAACAAAAACATCGAAAGAATTTTTTACAAACTATTTCATTTTGGTACCGGAATTGGAGGTCAGATTTTTTCGCAAACAAGTCGATATACTCTAGTGTCCATACTTGAAAAAGCATGCTCTAGCCTTTTATCAAAGAGATACAAGTAATATCCCTGCTTTTTAATTGACTTAACCAACGTTGACCAAATAATTCAATGAGATTATGTAGGATAAACTTAAGCGTATTAAGACTTTTTAGGGTTCTGTGGTTGACACTTTAACCGTAGAACCATAACGTTATTTTACACTACGTTAATACTACTACTTTCATACACGTACAATTTATGTACATTATGGTTCTAGGGTTAAGGGAGTAGCTAATTTCGAATCTGATTCGAATCTGAATCCGAATCCATTGTCAGAATTTCAAAATTGTTTGCCTATTTAATGTTTAAAACTCGTGAAAAACATATTATTACGTAGAGTAAATTGTGGAAATGTGTTTATGTGTCAATATCAATTTTCAATTCAAGAAATTAGATTTATTTTAATCTATCAATCTTCCGCTTAGTTGCTTCACCTTCTTTATGCTGTATACATTGACCAGACGTCTTTCTTTAACCCTTTGCAGGGGGGTGGTACATATACATTCCACCTACATTCTCTTTTTCAAATATCGATATTTTGAACCCTAGGCCATGTCTTACATGAACAATGGGTGTTGTGGGTTCCTTATGTATTTTGGCATTATTGTTTACTGGAAATTTGTTATGACTTCACTGTGACAGTTTTTGACAGCTGTCATTTGCCAACATATTAGGTCTGTTCCCGTACTCTTAAATTTTAGTCTAATTTGCCATTTTTACAGGTTTTAGTCCGAGAAGCGTTCCCGTACTCGAAAAAATAGTAAAAAAGAGTGCAATCGAGAGAGTAAAAATTTCCCCTCCCTGTCAAAAGCTGCAAGTTTTAGTCCGAGAAATTTCTTCTGGCAAAAATGGTAAAAGTGTCAAACTGCTTAAAATCATATGTTTACATGTTAGAAAAAAAATTGCAAAGCAATAAAAGTTCTTTGAAATAAATAAAAAACTCTTGGAATGGAAACCAAAAACATGGTAAATTGTGTAAAAACTAAATATAAATGTTTATTTGAGAATTAATTTTTATATTGTTCAAAATCTTTAGCATGTCGTCTGCACTGCCAATGCTCCACATCAAACAAACGATTTTATTTGACAGTTTACACAATTTTAGTCCAAAAAGCGTTCCCGTACTTTTTTGTGTTTTTCAATATTTTTGAGAGATTTTTCCTTACTCTCACGTTTTTGACAGTTTTACCATTTTTAGCCCAAAAAGTACGGGGTCAGACCTATTTTTTCCACTTCACTTACTTAAGCAGCCAATGAACGCCTGGTTCCTGATTTTTCTTCTATAATACGTAACTTTACAGCTGATTTGACAGTTGACAGCTATCAAAACTCATCTCCCATATTGAAATCTTGTTCAGCGACCTTGGAAACCGGTGAAACGACACCCAACTTGTATTTTCACAACATTTTGATAATTTTTACAGTTTTTTACAGCTGTCAACCGTCGAAAAATTCTTCCCACAACATTATTGGTCTTTAATCTTCCTGGAACAGCCAATGAACGCCTGTTTCCCAATTTTCATTGTATATTGCGTAACTTACAGCTGATTTCTGACATTTCAGACATCGAAATCGGAATCAGCGACCTCGAAAACCTAGTGCCACTACTTTTCCATTTAATATTCTTCCCAAAAATGTGACACTCAAAGAGTTAATATTGATTGTTCTCTTAAAAAATTAAAAAAAAAATCAAAATTCAACTGAAAATTGCAAAATGAACAGATCATATTTTAAAAGGCTGCTAAAATTTCACCTTCAAATTATAAAAAGTAAAAATATACTTTTTTTTTTTTTTTTTTTAGCCAGTCGATTATATTTTCAAATATATATACTTCAAACTTGAAAATCGAGCTAGTCTTAATGTATCCACGATTTTAAGAAAATCCTAGAATTTCACTTTCAATTCTCAATTTTGAACAAATTTCTTAATGTGGTTCTTAGGTCATTTCAAAATATTTTTTAAAATTTTAAAATAATATTTGTTTTGTTTTGTTCACACTATAAAACCACAAGTACACTCAATATTTGACTTTATTGAAAAAGTATACTTCTTTTTTTTAAATTTCCTAATGCAAGAAAACATGTTAAAAACTAAGTAAAAATTATGGAGAATACTTAATTGAAGTTTATTTTTTTCTATACTTTTTCTCTGACATTTCTGAATGCATCTGTCAAATAAGGTCAGAAATGATGCAAGTGTACGTTGTCCTTTTAAAACAGTCTTGATAGCTTCATTTGATTTTCGTGCTTAAACAGTTTTACGTTGAACTTTCGCGTTATACAATCTGAATAAAAAATATTAGTTAGAGAGGTTCAGTGAAATAAGGGCCAATGACATAATTTACTTTAAAATAAAGTCCAAAAATTTTCCAAACATATTTTGGTCTTTATTTCATTATGAATCGATTTCTTAAAAAGTTTTTGATATTATTTCATTACATTTGGGCGCTATTTCAATTCTTTTAATTTTTTTTTTTTTTTTTTTTAATTAAACCATTAATTCAACAATTCAAAAATGTAAAATAACAAGTGCAAAGTCGGTTAACGATGAAAGGACTAAATTGTAATATTCATCAATAGTCCCGTTTCTTCAAACCCAAGTATTTCGCTTGAATGAAAAAAAAATCAGTTCTCAAACATCTATTCCTCCCAAATCGTTATTTTATCCCCAAAAATTTCCTCTTATATTGAGTAGGTGCAAAATAATGAAATAAAATATTTCACGTTTAAATATTTATCTTTTATTGTTCGAGCGCAAAATCATTTCCACCAAAAAAAATTGTTAAGAGGTGTATAAGCTTTCTGTACTTAACCCACGTTAGAGCCAATTGTATTTGCCAACATTTTAGAGATTTACATAAAAAAACAATAGTCTTAATTCTATTCAAAACTCTCCATAGATTTAGAGTACAATTGAAATCAACTAAAACTTATAAAAAAACAAAAACTTTGTTAAAACAATTTAAATTACAACATGTGTGATTCAACAACTTTAATCTCATCAAAGCAAACCGATCTGCACAGCTGTTGGATTATTTATAGTACGCATTTTTATACAAATCAATAATCATTATTCTTTAAATGCACTTTTGCTTTTAAAATATCCTTGCATATGAAGATCTTGTGTTAAAAACAAAAATTATTGATTTTTCTTTCGTACAGCAAAAAGCGATGGCAAAGAACGTCTCACTGTCACCGACGCCAAGCCGATGATGCCACAAACTATCGGCAATAGCACTCATAGTAATAACAATGAGTCCGATGAAGATGATAGCGATAATGATGGTCCAGATCAGTCGCTGCATGAGATACTCGATCCTGAACTGCAGCCAGAGCAACCCATACCCGACAATGCACAGTCACAAGAAATCTACGAAGAGCATCGTAGACTGGCCAAAGAGTATCTGCGTGTAGACACAAAGCTATACTATGCGCAGGATTTGAAAGAAAAGCTTCTGGCACAAATGGATCCAGTAGAACGACAGGAGAAACAGGAATTGCTCAAGAAAATGAGTGAAAAGGTAGCACTTAAAATAATTTGCATACATACAGCCGTGGACACATAAATAGCACAAAAATACATGTAGAGTGTTTCACATGAATTTAAACAAAATACATTGAGGAAAACAAGAATTTATTTCATGGTATTTGACTTTAAACATTAAAAACTCAAAATCAGTTGTAACTTTGTAATTACGAATTAAAAATTGGAAAATTAATGAAAAATCTGAAATTGCTCCTTAGCTGAGGTGGACATATAAATAGCACAATTTGGATTCTGAGAAATAGACATAGTAATTTATTTTTATTTTACAATGAGCTTACGAATATAATTACTATTACTTGGTACTGTATCCCGAATTGTCCAAAACAGCCCGACATCTTCGTCCCATACTCTCCACAAGCTTCCTGACCTTATCCTTCGGAATAGAGTACCAAGCCTTCTCAATTCCACTCCATAACTCGTCTAAATTTCGAAAATTTTGGTTACTTATGCTGACCTTCACATCATTCCATAAATTTTTTATGGGATTGAGGTCTGGGCTTTGAGCCGGCCAGTTCAAAATATTTATTTTTCCTTTTTTAGCCAATCAATCACAACCTTTGACGTGTATTTTGGATCATTATCGTGCATAAAAGTCCACCTAATACGCATGTTCTCAAATGTAAATGGTTCCATCTGGTTATTAAGAATATCTTAATACATATTTTTGTCCATTATTTCTGGTATACGAAAAATTGGCCCATCGCCGTGCCAGGAAAAAGCTCCCCAAGCCATTAAATTCCCTATCCATGCTTTAATGATTTTTTTGTATACTTAAGATTCAACTCTTGGCGTTTGGGGCGCCGAACAAAAGTTTTTCCATCTGGTCCAACCCTATTAAATTTAGTTTCGTCAGTCCAGATCACGTTCTTACAAAATTGGTCTTCTTTATTGACATGGGCCCTTGCAAATGCTAAACGATCCTTTAAATTTTTTTTTGTTAAGAGCGGCTTTCTTCGGCTAATGCGTCCATAAAGATTAGCTTCATGTAGTCTCCTTGATACTAGTTTTGTTGAAACATTAAGGTTATTTTCTTCATTTATTTCCCTAATAATTTGCTTTGCTGACTTGAAAGGATCAGTCTTACTTTTGCGAACTATGAGTCTATCAGTAAAAGCGGTGGTTTTACGCGGTCTATGATTGCGCGGCTTATTCTCGGAATTATTTGAACCATTTGATTTAACCAGCTTGAGTGCATTATAGACCATTTTTCGCAAAATTTTCAGAATATCCGCGATTTCAGATCGTTTTTTGCCTTTTCGGCTTAGTTCGTGAATTATAGACCCTTTTTCCGGAGTGCGATGTTTACCACGACCCATTTTATTTAGAATCGGCGAAATTAACTGAATTCAACTCTAAAATTTTTACAAACACCCGATCTTGTTAACTTTTATTCACCAACTAACATGTGTGCTATTTATATGACCACAGCAGATCGTACATGCCTATAAAGAAAGAGATGGCCTGAGCAAATAAAAGTAAGTAACGGTACATCTCTCGCGGAGTTTTAAACAACGTCACACTGGAGTCTCAAAAAATTATAGCTGCAGTTATTGAATGCATTATTAGATTCAAACGAAACGTTTAAAAAATAAGTTGACATTTGTGCTATTTATGTGTCCATGGCTGTATATATTTTTAAAATACAATAATTTGTTGTTATATTGCAGGAAGAGCTGCTCGATCTGTACAACAATTTGAAGCAACAACTGGAGAAGATTCGTTCGAATCAGCAACAAAATACAGCAACCAGCCATGCAACAGCCTTGCAGACGCAGCAGCAGCAGCCAAATCAAATTGATGACTCTGCCATGCAACATGAGCTCGTCAGTGATGTTGAAGATTGGGTCGTAGTTGCGCCAAATGAACAGAACACGTAGCGTAAATAGCGTCATCTACAGTAGCCATCACCAAAGAGCCTCAAACAAAGTCATTTATATTAGATTATTTTTAAATTTATTGCTTAAGTTTTATTGCCTCTACGTCAGTCCAACTGTTTGGATGTCAGTTCTGTTGTTGCCCTTGTTTAAATCAACAGTTTGTATGTACTAGTTATGTGTGTATGTATGCTGCGAGCGTGTGAACATTCTTTTGTTATAGGAAGAACTAAGATTTGAAAAACTAATTGTTAAAAATAAGCTTTATGTTAAAGTTTTCTTTTACCTATACGATAAATGTAAATGTGCACTTCTTTTGTTAATAAGAAAATAAAATCATTCACGAAATTTTAATTTAAACTTGAAAGTAGAAAAAGTGTCTTTATAAGTTTGTTATTATTATGTTAAGTCGAAATGAAATAAACTAATTAACGATAAAGATGCGTGTATTTAAAGTTATTTAACTCTATTAATTTAGAATGTATTCTTAAAATTGAAACAAAGTTTAAAATTTCACAGCCAATAAGCTAAACTTTGAACAATATATTTAATTTAAATTCTATAAATTATACGCTAAAATGACGCTTCTATAAATTGTAAATTCAAAAATCCATATAAACTAATTTAAATTAAAAGCGTTTCATACTTTTAGGAGTTTTTTGGTTTTAAGCTTATTTTTTCTTTCATTGTTAAAACGTCATATTTTTAAGAATTCAATTTAGAAACTAAAACTTGTTGTTTTGAAATTTGTAGAAAATATTGCATAAAGTAAATTTATTTTAAAACATTGATACAATTATAACAGTTATAAATAAAATGCCTGAAAAATATATAACGAATACATTTCACTTAACTAAAAATCTAGTTACAAATTGTCTAGTACTGAAACTCTTTAATCACAACAGCGATGAAGTAAAAATTTGTTTCAATATTTGTGGCAAACTAGTAAGATCCATGCAGACATAACTGTGCCCAGCAGGCATTTGTTTGTTGATCCTATAAATGTAAAATCAAGCATTTGAAACAAATAAATTTAATTGAACCGTAAACAAAACTCACTCGTCTGCTTCCTCCGCCAAGCTGCCTATGAATATAACGTGTCCCTTCACCTTTGGTTCACCCTTCATTAAAGCTGTGGCCAAGTCTTTTGGTTTAATACCATAACGCTGTAGATTGGCATCACTTAGCACCACAACAATCGAGTTATCGTACTCCTCTTCGTTGAGCGTGTTTATAGCTTCTTTTGTTGCTTTCACTGTGCTATCACCTGACCAACAGAACTGGGAGTGCGCATGCATCATTTTGATTGTTTCAAAACGTTCCTTATCGGTTTTTGGTGGGCTGCCGGCACAAACAAATGGTATTTCCCATCCCTCACCACTATGCCCGACAATATCGTAAACTATCTTTTTCTCATAACCTTCAAATGCTTCCATAACCATAACAACAGCTTCCAATTCACGGTCCAGCCGACCATCGTAGCCATTAAATCTGTTCACATGGAAAACAAGAATTAAAACGACGCAGAGAAAACTACGAGAAACATTTTAACCAACCTGTACATGGAGCCTGAAACGTCCACCACCAACTTTAGTCTGTTTGGCTTTTCCTGCACATGATCGGCCCAAGGATTTGCCTCAGTGCGTCGGCGATAAATATTCTTCTCACCTGTGATGCCCTCAATTAGACGCGTATCGTCCAATTCGCCATGCGTCTGATATTTCTGCCATTGACGTTCCTTACTCTTTGTTTGCATAGCATCCATAACCGCCTTTAATTGTTGCACTTGCTTCCGTATCGGATTACTAAATTCTACATATAGTTTATGGTCATGCGCCGACATACGTATCTCTTTCAGTTTCTCCTCAAAAGCCTTGCGATTCATTTCGCGCGCAGCACGTTTTACTTCTTCTGGAATGTCGTCCTTTTCCTCATCGGACAGTTGATGCACCTTATGGCCAGCATCAAGGCGGTAAGGTCCACCCTTGCCGCCTAAACCAGCAGTATCACGTCCACCAGTACCACCAGCCCAGGTGTTTCCTCCAACGTGCGGTTCATTTTTTGGATCTACCTTGCCATATTTTGGGCCTGTGAAATACGGAAATACTTTTAATTTCTCTATATCTGATACTGAGATCTTACAACAAACCTGAAACACCCAAACCGCTCTTGCGCTCCACTGTCAGCTGAATTTCCTTCTTTTTGCGCAGCACGTAGAGTTCGTTTTTGGCGTACGCCTCAATGGACAGTCCATGCTTGGCCAAAACCTGTGTCACTTGCTCTAAGGCCTCCGGCGAATATTTATCGAAATCAAGCACATTGCCCACTAACTCCGACATGGATTCGTTAGGATATTTCTGCAGATGTTTAACAATATTCACCACCTCTCTGGTGGAATATGGATAATTCAGCAAACCCTCATCTGCCATGCTGCGTAACTCACCAAAAGCATTAACTAAAGTGGCAAGCGTTTGCTTAGGCACCAAAGGACCATATTGTTGCAGCAAAAAAATTTCCGAATCTGGTGAAGGATTGTCCACCGCATGACAGCTGAAGACATCACCCAGTGAAGCAAAGAAGTCATTGCCAAGAAATGGAAAGCCTGGACGATTGGCCAGCACTATAACGCGAAAGTTGGGATGTGTTTCAATAACTTCCTGTGCCGCATTCTCCTCACGAGCAGCTTTGCCCTCACCGGCGGCAACTATCTTACGACCATCCGAGAGTATCATTTCACCATTTTCGACCAGTGTGCGCAAAATACAGGTAACGTTAACCGGAGCCTTGTCCGCCTCATCAATAACAAGTATATGACCTGTTTTTACTGCCTTTACGAGCGGGCTATCCTCATAGACAACCTGGCCGTCTCGTAGTGTAGACTGAACCGTCAGACTATGTACCGTAGTATCACGATGTAGCTGTAGGTATTCACGTGGTTTATTCATAAGCTGCAACAACTTATCGATAAGTTTATTCTTGCCCACACCTTGATTACCAACCAAAAGCAGATTGTCTCCAATGAGAAAATCCTGCAAATAAATTGAAAATTAAAAAAAAAAATTAAAAATTAAACCTCTGACAAACCTGCAACAGACGCTCTAACAGAGCAATATGCTGTGGCACGTCATAGAACAGTGTACTTGGCACTTTGGACTCATCTGTGGTGGCAAGTAATTTCATTTCAGTGTTGCCAATTTTGAGCACATCGCCCTCGATGCTTATTTTACGACTTGCAGTCGAGTGACGTTTCTCTGAAGGCTTCTTGATTCCTGCCCTCTGTATGGCACTTTCCAGAGCAGCTCGTGGCAAAGCAGGCATAAACTTGGCCAGGAATGTATTTTGTATGATATCATAAACCGAATTTAAGCCATTTTTATCTCTGCCATCCGTAGGATAAGCAGCCATGCGCCTGGCTATTTTCAACAACTGACGCGTGGACAAGGTGCCAGCCAAGTTTTGCATCGTGGGATCTGCTGACTCGCGCAGAATATGCGACAGTTTAATAACTTTATGTATGCTTTCATCGATGTCACCGTACAATTTGTGCATGATTTCAAACTCTTCCGACTGTTGCAGCGGACGCACCTCGAGAAATAAGAACAAGCTCAACATTTCAGGAGTTAAGCAATTTTGGGAAGGCGAAGCAAGATTTGGAGGCTCTGCCAAGGCAATCAAACGGAATGAGTCATGTATTTTTAGAATACCACGCTCACTAAGCTCCAGCTTGGTGAGCCCCTGCTTAAGCAGAGCATCGTAACGATCGTGTCGTAACATTATGATGCCATCGCAAAGCTGCAGCTCCCGATCGTGTATGAGTCTGTTGGATTAAATAAAAATAAAAAAAAAAATCAATACAACAACTTTAGAAATAAGTCAATAGATTCTTCTATATACCTCTGCAGCACAGAAGCCGTGCTCTTGTGTAAACGATGCACGCCGTTCAGCACAGCCACAGCGCCTGTTTTTGCAGCACGCACCAGTGGCGAATCACGCCACACAGTATCACCGTCAGCTGTAGTGATGCGTTGTTGCACCAAATCGCGTGAAGTCATATCTTCATAGAGTATCAAAGGCTCAACAGATTGATGCAGTAAATGCAGCAAATGATTGCTTAGCGTAGCTTTGCCAACACCTTTTTGACCTGTAAAAGAACAAGATAAATTAGCAATTCGAATGATATTAAGCTGAGCATTTACCAATTAAACAGATATCACCCACAGCAAAAGCCTGAATCATAACTGCCAAAACATTGCGTTGATGATCCAAGTCAACAAAGGCCTTCGATGATGCTGTAGCTGTGAGCTGCTTTTGTCCACCTGGTACTGCTATATTTACACTATCCATAGTAAAATTGACTAAATTGGAATCTTCGGTTTGCTTTTGTGATCTGATGCTTTGCACATATTGACTCGATTTCGTTTTGATTTTGAGTGAATCTAAGAGATTTCGAATGCGATCAGTGTGTTCTTTTTTGAGCGTGGTTTGATACGGATAAAGCAGCACAATAGCATCGTGAACTGTTAGGGCGGGATTTGAATTCTGTGGTCGAAAAAATATTTGCGGTATTTATACAATTACTGTAGAAGGAAAACAATTTTACCATTATGCGCGCTGCAAGATGCAGATTATCAAGAGGAAAATCAGGCAAATTAATTGTAGCTTCCGCTGCTTGCACGGCCAGACCAAAGGCGAGAAGATTCTTTAAGTTTTCCACAGGAACAGTTGGTGCTGTTTGCACTAAGTCGATGAGCATCTCCTAAAAAATCAATAAAGACATTGAGCAATACAATGAAGTATAAATAGAGAACAAGCTATTTTTACTTTGAGCAAATCATTGCTACAATCATGGACGGCTTATAAACCATGCCATTGCTAAAAAAAACTCTGTCGGAGATCTATAATAGCTAGAATAGAGCTTCATTTGAATTACCTCGATTCGTGTTTGTGTTTTTTTTTTTTTATAAAATGTTTGCAAAAAAAAAATATAATTTTAGTGATTTTGATAGGAAGCTGCAAATCCCCACTATTTAATATTATTAAATAACAATAAAATAAAAATGTACAAACATTTTCGTTTGCGCTCAATGAGGAATGAATTAGTCCGAGTTCCTTGCTTTTAAAAATGGTCCTTTTTAATTTTTCGAGGTACCGTTAAGCCAAGAGTCGGTATATTGTTGTTGGTAAAACCATTTTTAGACATTCTTAAAAAATAACTTTCCAATTGGTCTCCAATTGGCACTAGAAATCTATTCGAAATATCTAAAGAATATTTGTTGTTGTTTTAATAAACTTACATCGTAGGCAAAGTGTGTGACATTGCGTGATTGAAATCTTGATCGCAACGG
This sequence comes from Pherbina coryleti, assembly GCA_943735915.1. Classification (NCBI taxonomy): domain Eukaryota; kingdom Metazoa; phylum Arthropoda; class Insecta; order Diptera; family Sciomyzidae; genus Pherbina; species Pherbina coryleti. The sequence continues at coordinate 4,439,764 of OX030951.1, forward strand.
TGGATCCAATGGTGTACCTTTGTATTTTTGTGTTGGCAAGCCCAGAGCTACAACGCGAAAGTCTTCAGAAACACGTAGCATTCCCCATGATTCCAATTGTTCTTTGGTATAAGTCTGAAAAATTGTAATTATGCAATATTTCAATAACAAATATTTAAAGGTGTAAATACACAAAACACACCTCGAGTAATTTATCAAAGCGCTCTGGCGCCATTAGGAACTTTCCATTCTCCAAATGCATTTCTCTGTTTTCAAGCAAATTATTCAAAATTGGCAGTACATTTCGTTCGGCATGCTCCACGCCATCCAGCACCAAAACGCGTCCATGCACAGCGGCACGTACTGCACACTACAAGTCAAAGTAATAAAAAGTTATTTTAAATTTTTATGAACTTTTTATAAAAGGTTTATGGTTCTAACCTGATCATAATAAACAGCAGCTTTATTTTTAATCTCACGACGTTGCTTCAGATCACTTTCGGTGGTGTCACGACTCAGCGCTATGTATTCGAGCTCGCGTTGCGTCAACTCTAGAAACTGCATGGCCAACTGACGTCGCAGCGGTCCCGGCTGCCCAAGCAAAAACATGTCTTGCTTCAATGTGTCCTTCTGCAGCATCCAGCGTAAGTGGTGCAGTGCAGATTGTGTCAGCTGCAATGTGCCGTCCTCCGCATATTGCACTGTGAAGTTAGTTTATAATCAACACTCATTTGACAATCATGTTCCACTTACCGTATTTCTGCGGCACCAGCTCTGGATTAGTTGGTATCTTTAGGTCCTTTGTTACATCACCGATTGTTATCTTTCCATCAGCGGAGGGCTCAGATCCGCTTTCTTTTGTTGCATAGAATTTTGCAAATGCGGGTACAAATCGTGCATGTGTTGTTTTTGCTCCATACTGCGTGAAAAGATTTGTTGGTTTTGTTAAGAGTCTAATTGAGATTAACATTGCATTTAATATACTAATAAATTAATAAAAAATATAATTAAGGAATTAACCAAGTGCGACAAAAAAACGCAAACACAAACACACTGAATATTTACTAAATGTCAAAATCAGCTGTGTCCGTCAACATATTGTGGATTATAATAGATTTTTTTTCGCACGTGTTGTGCTTGTGGACTGTGAGTGAAAGAGTAAAAACATAAACAAAGAAGTTTCATTTTGAGTATAAAAGAGATAAACGAACATGTGCTTTGGACTTTGTGTAATACGCGATGGGCAACTACAAGCACCTGAAGCTTGAGATGGGCACAATTCTTTTTGTTGGTCTGCTCGCGTATCGCAATTCAATCGTAATTCTCAAACGTTTCTCTGTGGATTTTTTTTTTTATAGATTACTTATGTTGAGAGAGAGACTTTTGTTTACTTTAAGAACGAATTTTTTTATGTGTTGATGCTTTTTTTAGAATTTCTCATGTCCTGGGAATTATACAAAAATAATGGTTAAAAGAAATTGGCTTTTTAACTTTAAATTTTTATACCTAATACTTTAGAATTCCAACCTAATCTAATTTAAGATTCCTAAGCGACTTATAAGACAACTTTGAAAAAATTTTGAAAAAATTTTAAATAAATAGAAATGGTATTGTTATAACAACATATAATAATCTTATTTTTATATTGAAGTTGCTCAAAGGTTCTGGAATTATAACATTTCTTTGACATATTTTTAATTTTAAAATTTAAAAAGAGATCATTTTTTCACTTTTCATTTTTAATTTTTTAATTTTGATATGTGTCCCAATACCAAAACTATTACAAGGTATTTTATATGTCAAGCCCTAACAAACGAATTAGCTGAAGCGCCAAAACGAAATTTCACAGATGAAGGATGATTCTTACTCTGTTTTCATAGGTACAAATGTAAGCCCGAGCTATGCATCAGATCGTATTTTTTAACGACCAATAGTAGGGGTGTACTTTTTTGTGTTTGGTTGCTAAGTTCTCATCACGACTTGAAAAACATACAAAAATAACTTGAAAGCCCTTAAGGGGGTGTGGGAAGTGTTTTTTTACGCCCCTTACCACCACCCTAAAACTGTATCTCAGCTGGAAATTTTCTGAAATCAAAGATCATTAAACTTAAGTCAAAGTACTCCTCCCCTCCAACCATCGTTTTCTGAATATTTTTTTCATTTTAAAATTTTTGGTGGTAATTTAAAGTGAAAGCTGCTATTTTTCAGAAAATTCCACCATTTTTTAATGGAAAACCCCCTTAATGTAAAAAAATTCGAGAACTTATTTTAAATAGTCGAAGCTACACTCTTAAAGGAGAGTTTACTAACTTCAAATTTTATAACTATATTATTGATATGTTAAAGACTATAAGACTATTTTCTATAAGAAAAAAAAAATTGATTTATCAAAAGTTCAAACCCGATTTCATCCGATTTGGTTGAATTTCATACTCAGAGTGTTATTAATATCAAAGCTCATATGAAAAATTTGAAGTACACAGTTATATTAATTCTTGTGGAATTCTAAGAGATTTTACCATTTTAAGAAAGTCATTTTGTATGGGAGGTAGGCGTGGTTTTCATCTGGTTTGGCTCATTTTCGAACTTGAGCCAAACTTTATTTTTTAGATACAAACTTAAATATCGAATTTCGTAATGATAGTCGGCTCGGCTGGTGATGCTGATCAAAAATATAAATACTTTTCTACACCTACCATGCCTCCTTATGGGCGTTACAGACGGAGAGACAAAATTAATATACCCCATTTAGGTTTTTTTAACGTGGGGGTATAAAAGTCCACCGAAATATGTTGTCATAACATAAAATTTGTATATCCTCCTGGGACCCGAGCAATAAATTTTTAAATTCAAGCAGTTTTTTCGAATGAGTGATTTGATCAAAGCAAACAGCCGAAGACTTCGCTACTCGACTCTCACTCCTGCTTCAAGAAAGCACTCCTCCGATCGACGATATATGCGCGCAGTGGAATCATATTTCCCACTCTATGCGTACGGCTGCCGAAGAGGTGATTGGCTATCACCGCCCTCGTCGAAACCAGTGGCACTACCAAGAGTGTCGCGACGCCACTGCAGAAAAAGATGCCGCCTACAAAGCCACCCTGCAGTCGGTTGTAACGCGTGCTGCTAAGGAGCGATACAAAGAGAAGAGGAGGGAAGAGAGACGCATTTTCAGGCGAAAGAAAAGGGAAGTGGAAATGCGTGAGTGCGAGAAAATTGAGATGCATGGTGACAGAAATGAGGTCCGAAAATTTTTCGAAAAAATAAGACGCCTGGCCGATGGTTTCAAGACCGGGGCCTCTTCCTGCAAGGATGAAAATGGGAATCTAGTGACAGATATCCAGAGTACACTGATGATGTGGAGGGAACACTTCTCTAGGCTTCTGAATGGCGACGACGACAACAATCCCGCCAATAGAGATGATATCCCGGAATCCCCAGTTTTGGACGACAGCGTTGAAGTTCCGCTGCCCGACCATAGTGAAGTCTTGAAAGCTATAGCTCGGCTTAAAAACAACAAAGCCGCAGGAGCCGATGGCTTACCTGCTGAGCTCTTCAAGAATGGAGGCGAAGCTCTATTTAAATGCATTCATGAGCTTCTATGCAGAATATGGTCGGAAGAATGCATTCCAAACGATTGGAACCTCAGTGTGCTCTGCCCAATCCACAAGAAAGGCGATCCCACAATTTGCGCCAACTACCGTGGGATAAGCCTTCTGAATATCGCATATAAGGTCCTGTCGAGCGTACTATGTGAAAGACTGAAGCCCATCGTAAACCAGCTGATTGGACCTTATCAGTGTGGCTTCAGACCTGGCAAATCCACCATAGACCAGATATTTACGCTGCGACAAATCTTGGAGAAGACCCTAGAAAAACAAATCGACACACACCATCTTTTTGTCGATTACAAAGCCGCCTTCGACAGTCCAATAAGGAATCATCTATATTCCACCATGTCTGAATTTGGTATTCCTGCAAAGCTCATCCGCCTTTGCAGAATGACACTGAGCAACACCAGCAGCACAGTTAAAATTGGAAAGGACCTCACTCCTCCATTCGATACCAAACGAGGTTTCAGACAAGGTGATTCCTTATCGTGCGACTTTTTCAACCTAATGATGGAGAAGATCATCCGAGCTGCTGATTTGAGACGCAGCGGCACGATATTCTACAATCTATATTCTACATTATGCTGCTGGCGTATGCTGATGATATCGATATCATTGGCCATAATACGCGCGAAGTCAGCGCAGCATTCTCCAGGTTAGCGAAAGAGTCGAGTCGAATGGGTCTTGTAGTGAACGCAGATAAGACGAAATACCTAGTGTCAACAAATAAACAGTCCCAGCGTCTTGGAAACCACGTCACTGTTGACAACATCTCCTTCGAGGTTGTTAAGGACTGCGTCTACCTGGGATCCAGCGTAAACTCTTTCAACGATGTCAGTATTGAGATAAAGCGAAGGATAACTCTTGCCAACAGGTGTTACTTTGGGCTGAGTAGGCAATTGAGAAGCAGATACCTCTCTCGACCAACAAAACTCACGCTCTATAAGTCACTAATCATGCCCGTCCTATTATACGCAGCACAAACTTGGACGTTGAGCAGTTCTGATGAAAAGACTTTGGGAGCCTTCGAGAGAAAGATCCTTCGTAAGATCTTCGGTCCAATCTGCGTCAATGGCGAGTACCGAAATCGATGGAACCACGAGCTGTATGAGCTGTACGCTGACATCGACATAGTTAAGCGTATTAAAATCGAGCGGCTCCGCTGGCTAGGTCATGTTGAGCGAATGGAAAACGACGCTCCAGCGAAAAAAATATTCGATTCGGTGCCCGGTGGTGGTCAACGCAGAAGAGGACGCCCACATCTTCGTTGGAAGGATCAGGTGTTGGATAACCTGACTACACTTGGTGTTTCCAACTGGCGCCAGCAAGCGCAGAACAGAAATGGCTGGCGCAATTTCTTATACGAGGCCAAAACCGACTTACGGTTGTAAGCGCCAGATAAGTAAGTAAGTAAGATTTGATGTTACAATAATGCAAATTTATCGATTAAATGTGAAATAAGTTTCAGCTTCAGGATTTTCAGTGGTATCATATATGATACTTTGGGTTACAGAAGGGAAAATAACAGGCTGTTTCAATGTTATGTTGGTATATCCTCCTGCGACCCGAGCAAGACATTTTTGAATTCAAGCAGTTTGGAGTAATTTGATGTAACAATAATGAAAATTTATCGATTAAATGTGAAATAAGTTTCTGCTTCAAGATTTTCAGGTGGTATCATATATGATACTTTGGGTCACAGAAAGGAAAATAACAGGCTATTTCAATGTTATCAATTTATTTACATATTAGTACAAATTAGTTGAATTAAATGACGAAAGCTGTAATTATTTTTCACTAGAGGTCTAATCTATACCTTCAATAAGAAAGCTCCACTATTACTCAATAGATGACGTTGTCACGAAAATTTTATTGCAAGTATCAAATGTGATACCCAGGGTACCAGGGGGATATCAACATTTTTTAGTTTTTGCCAACTAAAATCAATTAAACAAATTGGGTTGAAACAAATTTCACGGTCTAGGGTACATCCCTACTAAAAATTTTAATATAAGATGACAAGTTTTTTCTCCTATAAATATAGTATAAAAAAATACAAAGTATATTCTAGATGATACAGAATTCAATTCCAGATGCCAATCGCTATACATAATTTTTTTCCCCCCTTCTCATATGAAGTTCATATTATAATAATTTCGAAATGTCAAACTTACCTTTATTTCGAAAACGTCAATAAGCTTCTATAAATCAATAAAAAGCGCGACAATATAGCTTTATAGCTACGATGATCATACAATGTTCTTTTATTCACTTTTGAAAATCATCTCATAATAATTATATATAGAAGGCAAATTATATTTTCTACGTGGGAAAAAATCGAACCAATGATAATTTTGATGCCTGTTTTTTTTTTTTTGTTAGAAAGAGAGAAAATGTACTGACAAACTTAAAAAAAATAAAATGTTGCGACTTTTACTTATATAAAAATGTAAGGGATCTTAAGCGACAAAAAATTAAGATACAATTTTAAGAATCCTAAATATTGCTTTTCAAAATCCATGAAAATTCCTTACCGTTAAATATAGAAAATTACTTGAAAACTACACCGAGAAAAAAGGAATAGTAAAATCACCTAAGTCAGCTTAGGTCAAAAGAATTGTATGGACATTAGAAACTTATGCTTATTCACCAAAGTAATATATTGTTTAATACATTGCCTTTGAGAGCATTTACTTCTATACCCTTCAAAAACAAATGTTTGATTCACCCAAGCCAAGAATATAACATTTTAACCAATAGTATAGGTAAACCACCGAAAATTTTGACACTTTATCAAAATGGTATGAGCAAAATTTATTGTTGAATACTCCCGGTTTGTTATAGTTCTCGTTTAGTTATTGTAATGAAAATGATATAGCCTAGATGTTTGGCCAAGGTGAGTGCATTTTTTTTTTGTATTAAATTAGAGCAGTAATATCTAACTATTGACTCGTTTAAAAGCGGTCTAAATGCATAAACTTTGTAAATGTATATTTATTTATATTAAATAAAACAATGTTTCCTTAAAAAAAATAAAAATTGTTGGTCCATTTTATTTAGAAGTACCATCTAAGTGATGGGAAATTTTGTACAACAGCAATATACACAATTTTACCTAAGTATATGTACATTTCATACATGTTTTAAGATATTTTTTTTAACACAAGCAATATACAGTACTTTACCTAAGTAAATGTATATTTTATACTTCTCGTACATGTGTATTTATTTATTTATTTAACGTTGATAGTTCAACAAAGCTTCTTGTTGAAGACTTAAACACTTTGTTCGACAGATAACGCAAGCATGCTAATATAAATTTTCGAAGTCACAATGTATAAATTACAAAATACTTCGTTAATTTAACATCTAAATCAATATCGGTTAGTTTACATGTAAAACTTAGGTGTTTTGCCCAAAAACTTAGGAGGCTGAAAACTGCCAAAGCCATCGTATAAATTATACTAAGTTTTTTATTCATTTTACATAAGCTTTTTTCTCGGTGTAGAAAAGGATAAAAATCACGAAAAAATTCATTAACAATTTTTAGCCTTAAAATCTGTGGATTATGAACAATGTTTTCGCATCTTCAGAAATATGCATGTAAGAGCAGAAAAAAATGTCATACATCGAAATCCAAGCCCTGTTTATGACAGACGCAATGAAAATTTTTTTGAAAAATGTTTATTTTGCTTCAAAAATATGCACACGAAAATACGCGAAGTGAAGTGACCCAATGGCTCATATCTACACGTGTTAAGTTTAACTTACGAATGAAAACTTTTTTAACATCAAGTATGCGAATCCGGAATTGTGGAAACAACGGATAAGAATACGGTAACAAATTCTCAAATGTTCTGACTACTCTTATAATATACGTCTGATCAGATTTCGGATATTACAACTAGTTTCAAAAATAATTGCCTGTATATTTTTGCAGCTCCCTGAAATTTTTAGCGTCCGCGAACGTGTTAATCAGTTCAGAGTGTAAAAATTATTTACGTATTTAGTTTTCCAATGCTTTTGTTTTGTTGCAACGTCATTACCCTACGTTGCATATCAATTCAAATATGATATTTTGCATCCTTAAGTGAAAGTTGTAAGAGAAGCTAATACGAAGATAAGCTCTAATAAGCTCGTTTTACAAATTGAAACAATATTTATGTCACTTCACTGATATATTAAATCTTTCACTGAAAACTGATATGGAATTGAAGAAGTAATCTTAATACGTAAAAGCTGGCGAAATCATATAATTATTTTATGCAAGAAATATTATTTATCAAAAGTTTACTTTTTACGAGCCCCCAAAAAATCCTACTACCGATTATTTCGCGTGGGAATTATTAAAACAAGACCTTGAAGGAATACATTTTTTTTTAGTTATTATTCTTGCATAGAATGTTATTTTATTCTCACAACTTGAAAACATTTTTAAAACTAGCCAGTAAAGGAAAAGTTTATCGCTGTACGTGCAAAATCTGGGTGCGAATAGAACCAGTGTGTGAGCCCACTTGAAGTGGCGATAAGAATTTTTCCCACAGAAATAAGCAGCTAAAATCGAGCAATCCGGAGTTGCGGTAGACCAAGTTTCGCTTTGCTATTCCATATGGTCGGTCTAAATGATTTATTTTGTTTTAGTGATAAGCTCGTCGAAACATGTGCGCGCTCTGCTATCAATGTTTACATTTAATTATAAATTTATTAAAACTGTTTAAGAATAGCTAGAAGGATTGCCCACAATGTGGTTCGGTTTGTTTCTTATTTAATTTTTTTTTTTTCAACTATATTAAGTCACTTCAGTTGCTTGATTATCAAAACCAAAATATTTTTTAAGTCGATTTTTGAAAAAGACGTAAAATATTCTATCTTACTTTATCTGCTTCAAATTAAACGGAGTTATCAGCTTTTTTTTCTTTTTAATATGGTAACTCAACTCTTAGTGATATTTTTAAATAAATTTGTTGATAAATTCTCAAGCTTATTTTTTTTATTTTTATTTTATTAATAAATAAGCGCTGGATTTGTAGTATGGAAACTATCATTGTCTCAGAATTATGAATTGTGTGAGTTATACATGGTTAAAATAATAAAATACAACTATAGAGTTTATGTGGCGACGAGTGCGTTAGAAAGTGTGTGAACCACTTCCGTATTCAACTTGGTTTTTAATTTTTAAAAGATACCAACTTCTGAGGTATCCTACTTTTCAATCTCTTGATGTGATAATCCGATATCATGTTATGAGGTCATAGCTTAATATTTTACACTTTCAGACTCTTAGATTGTATTTCTGTTAATTTGTTCAGTGAAAACATCATAATTTCTGTATTTGTGATGATTTTAGAACCTCTAGTTGTTTATGTTAGTAAAAGAGGCATATGTATGTATGTCATCAGCATACATGAACAGTTAACCATTGAAATAAGTGGCTTTTAAGTCGTTAATGTAGACTTTGAAAAGCAATGGCCCAAGGACGCTACCTATGTGTGATGCAACACATCACAGGCAACATATAGCTTTTAACCTCACCAATTTGTACAAATTGCTTCTACAAGATGGCGCAAAGTTAATCATCCAATTTTGTGTTTGAATAACTTTTTTACTAAATAAAAAAAATATTAAGTGGAAAAGATGATATCCGTTAAGTGGGTGCCGCCAGTGTTGCCGTTTTATCGCATTTTCTATGACTTTCCGCAAAATTTCCGGTGATAACTATTCGTATTCATGTCGAATATTATCCTTAAGGTCTGCGATTTCCTGAGGCATGTTGTCATTAACCCGCAATTTCCAGTAGCCCCAAAGAAAGAAGTCTGGAATGGTTAAATCGGGCGATCTTGCTAGCCATTCCAAATCGCCAAAATAGGAGATTACGCGACCAGGAAACACTTCCTTCACAATGTCCATTAATTATTTCACGCTCTTGCGGAGTATAGCGCTCCATTGCTTGCCTATTTGTATTCTGCAGATTCTAATTCACAAATGTCAAATATGATTGACGTACATTATAACATCTTCCGATAGAGTGATTAATTTTGCGCCACATTGTTTAACCCAAGAGTATTCAAAAATCAATTGATGTATTTAAATCAGAACAATTTTCAAAGCAAGTAAACATTTAATATAACACATTTATATATCGCCCATTTCACATTGAAGTGTAACCATCTCCGATTGGTGACTGACCACTGAACATCTCCGATTTTATTCAAATTGGTTTATTGTTAAGAAAACCAAATCCTGAGTTTGAGATTTTAAGAATTCTTTACTCGCGGACCCACAGCCATTCGCAGTGGCGGATCTACATACGGGCTGAAAGGGCTTTAGCCCCCCTTGGAGAACTTTTTGTATGGGGAAAAAAGTAAAATAAGCCGTAAATTCCGTTTCAGCGCCCGCCCCCCCCTTTTGGGGTACAAAACTGCTCTCTTAGCCTGCCTCCCTCTGGCGAATCCTATATCCGCCACTGGCCATGCGAATGCCAAAATAGGGTATATTTTGAGACAACGTAGCTAAATCAATTTAAATGCAATTTTCATAAATAGGGTATCATTTGAAAGGTTACTTTATCAATTTTTAGGGGAAAATATAAAACTTTCGAAAAAATTGCAGTAAGTTGGCCCATTTTTAATTTCACAGTTTAATACCATGACAGCACAGTCGCTATGATTTTTTTATTTTTTTTTTTTTATTTTTATTATTTTAATTTTTTTTATGTTCTTTTTATCGTTCTAACGATATAAAATGATGAATATATCTACATTTTTTTAGAAGTTTAGAAGTTATGTCGTAAAATGTGATTTTTAGGATTTGATTTTCAAGAAAAAAATTTGAGTCAAATCGGAGATGGTCAGTGCAACTGATATTACACTTGATACAATCGAGCAAAGATATAATATGTGATGTTTCACAAGGAAAGGGACCTTATCTTCCCAGACCAAATTTTTCTAGAGATTGTATCGGTTTTCAGGTTGATGTTCACAAGCGGTTTTAAGTCGATTATTAAATCAGAAATACCAAAAAAAGAGATCTTACCCAACCTCTACCTCCTTAAAGAAAGAAAACCTTATTTTTCACCATATATTTTTAATGGGAAAGTTAATGTCCCTTTTAATTGTCAAACTTTGAACATCAATATCTCAAAACTTAAGATATGCATGCTAGAACTTCGAAATTCTATAAGAAAGCTACTCTCAGAAAAAAACTCGGGTGTAGCAACGTACACGTGACAGAAGTCAAACTTCTTAAAAAGTAAAGAATAAGAGAGATTTTAGCGTAAAATAGAGAGGAAGTATATGAAAAGGAATGCAATACAAAATGGAATAAATAAAGTTCTTTTTTCCGTTTTCTATAAGCGTGAGAACGGTTAGCTGGTGTTTCAGTAGTTTTCAAATGTCTCAACTTTGCACTTTTTGAATGTTAGATTTGCATTTGCAGAGTACTCGTTGACAGAGCCTCCAAAACAGAGGCAAATCTTGTTGATTATTGCCTCCTGCTTCCTGATTATCGTAGCTGCTATATTGAATGAGGGTAAGATAGCGAAAGTTGATTGTTATGCATACTAACTTGGTTGGCTTCAAAATTTTCTTGAGATGATGTTCGAATTGCCATACTCCTACCCAAAAACATAAAATGAGAAGACCTCCAAAATGTTAATTTAACAGAATTTCTTAAGCGAACATGACGGGCCATCGAGAGGTAAAAGATGTTGTGTTCCTCATAAAACCATGAAACATGTTTCGCCCCTCAGAAACACAGCTTTGCTTCTTGTTGCGAGAGCAAACTTGATTTAGATATAGTGTTTGTTTTTGTAATGGCTAGTGCTATCAAGAAAAATGGCGAAAATTTGCAACAGCGCACTTTTCTACAATTTTGTTTAATTTTTATGAAACTGGCATTTTTTCGCATAATGTAATTTTACTGCAGACAATCGCGAAGGCGCGGGTTCAAATCCTACAGTTGGCATGATTTTTTGTTTTTTGTTATTATATTGCGGACGATCGCGATGGCGCGGGTTCGAATCCTACAGCTGACGTGATGTTTTTTTTTTTTAATTATGCATAATTAATTATTATGTTTTTGATACAATTTATACAATAATTATATAATTTAGCAATTATAATAAATTTGAGACAAGGAATTTATTTATTTTCAGTAATTTTGATTTTTTCAAATCAATCAATCAATTTTAGAGAAAATTTTATTTTTTAAGATGTTATATTAAAAAAATTTTTATAAAAATATTTTCTTTTGAAATTATTATAAGCTTCACAAAAATAAATTTTCCGTACATGCTTTTAGGATGAAAGTGAAATGTATGCAAGGTACTGGTTTGTGTCAGTGGTGTCAGCATTATTAATTGCATTTTGTTTGCACGCTTGAAAACTTCAATTTGGCATAATGCTAGATCGTCCGGCTCTTATTCGATGATTGCGACATTCAAAGGTTCAATGCCTGTTTGCAGCAAACATTTTATGGTAAAAAATTGAGAACGTTACACATCTTCACGAACAAGGTTTCACTCGCCGCCAAAGAAGTTTCGCTTCAAAAATTAACAGTGACTCCCATCCAATAGTCGAGTTTTTCAAATTAACTGTCTGAACTGCGGCCACACACATTCCTTCATTAAATTATTTGATATTTTAAAGTGCAATAGTTTTACATGTATGCACAACAAATGACATTTTAAAACTTAAAAATAATAAATTATGACAAGGAAATAAAATATAAGTCCACAATATCACAAGTATTTAGTCAACACATAACAATTTTAAGTCTTCGCCTGTGTGCTATTCGGAAACTTTCAATCGGATGATGAAATTTTGACAGTCTGAATGAGAATATTTGGGCTAATATAAATTTTGACATAGGCAAGCGAATTTTTGACATAAGTAAAAATAGAAAAAAAGCATTTGTGAGTCGTAAAGAAGTTAAAAATTTTGTGCTTCAGACAGCATAACAACCAGAAGTCGTAAATATTTGCGTAAAATACTCTTCAATTTCAGTATTATTAACAATTTTGCAAATTAAATTAAATTCTTTCAGAAATACACTACGGAAATCTAAAACGTCATAATTTCTAGTTGTCAAAATTTCATCGTCCTTTCGGCACAGCAAAAATTACAATTTTATTTCAACAGACAGAAATTGTATTCAACTCAGTAAATTCCTTCCTACCACGAGTGAAAAGTTTCCGAATAGCACACGGCCGTATAGCTAGAATAATAGGTTCGGTGGGATGAAGCGTTTCACCTGTGAAATTTTGACAGCGCTTACATTTAACCAAGTGTCATACCGTCATGTATTGTTTTCATTGATGCACAGTTTTTAATGATACAGCGAAGCGTTCAGAAGTACATTATTTTGCTCTTTCAAAACATTAGAAGTACAATAGAAACGCCAAATGCGGTGATATTTTTTACCTATCTTTCTTCGTTTTCGAGATATGGTGCTTTTTTAATTTTTTAAATTTAAATTATGTTATCGACTGATCCTTCATACTTGTAAGTGCATTTTTTGTGCTCGCTATGAATTCCCGTCACTTTTACTTCAGTATCGCTCTATGATTTCACATTTTATTTGATATCAAAATTTTTAAAACACAACCATACACTTAGGGAAAAAAATATTAAATTTATCCAAAAACTTTTTTAATTTATCCAAAAAGCGAGTCATTTTTGCACCAATAACGCATTTACTTAAATCGACTGCGTAAATATTTAAAATTTATTTAAATACTTTTTTAATTAAATAAAATATTAAAATATTTAAAATAAAATTAATAAAAAGTGAATTAAAATTATGCACGAATGTATATAAATATCTTTCAAATATTTACTATTTGAAAATAAAACTATCGCATTTAAAGAAAATTTATATAAAAATATTGAATTTAAAAAACAACATATTTAAGTTGAAGAGGAGGAATAAACAAGGAAGAAAAGAGGAAGAAAAAGTAAGAGAAAGTATGAAGCAAATATGCAGGTAAGTGGTAACCGTTGCAAGATATTTTTGAGAAAATATCGAGTTGTCACTCCACCCTACATAAATCCATGCTATATTACCCTTGCAACACAAACTAAACGAGAACTATAAGAAACCTGCAACTGCAAGAAATAACTGCAGGAACAGAGTGCGATGCTGTTGCTGCTTGTCGGCTATTTCAGCTGCATGGAATGTGTGTGTAGGTGTGTGGTATAAATAAAATTCAAATTCGGGAAAAAACGAGTTGTAAGGAAAACATTTGATTTATCCACGTAAATATTTAAATAGAATTTATACTGAGGCGTGGATAATGCTAATATGCGTTATTTCCCTTAGTGTAGTAACTAATAACTTTCAAGACATGACATAAGAGTTCAATTTTTCGATGTCATGAAATACACTGCAACTTCATAGTGTACACTATCCAAGTACTATGAATAAATGTTTGAGCAGCTCTTTAGTAAATATGAGAATAGTGCCAGAAGGACCCGACCTAACAAAGTAAACACAAAACGTTTGGAAAAAATATCTACATTTCTCTTCATATTCTCCGAACCGTCGAACTCCATCAACCGCTAACAAAAAAATAGCTATCAACCGCAGACTCCACATCTTCATTGTTGGAAAATCTCTTTTAATACCGAGCCATTTTTTAAAATTTGGAAACAGTAAGTAATCCAATCATTTATATTATATATAAGGCGAATATATACCCAGTGGACAAAAGCAGGGCTTCGAAGCGCTACTTGCAGGCCTTCATATGGATTTTGAAGACCTTCCGCACTCATATCCAAGCCCATTAACTTTTTTATATGAAACGAGCAAATTTTCTAGGCCTTCCTCTCTCGCGACTCTAAAGAGGCCTGCCAAAAGCTCTTTTTTGAGAATGCATGTTAAAAGACCTTCTTTATGAGGGCTTATAAAAGCACTCTCAAGTTAACTGCCGAACAAAAAACATGCAGTAAACTGTTTTTTGTATTGCAATTTCTATTTTGAAGTGAAACTTTCTTAGGTCACTTTACTTCATTTCGTCATACGATAGAGAAGAAAGATATGTTTGATAGAAGAGAGAATGAGAGAAATATATATAGTGTTTATATATGACTGAAAAAACTTCTTTGTCACCGCTGAGCGTCGAACCTGCGACCTCAAGATTTCAAAAAGAACGCCTTATCTATTGAGCTAAATTCTCCATACAGGAATGTTCTCTACATACCAATTAATCAAATTGCTGTAGATGCCCAGCGGAAAAATAATTTCAGAGTTGTGGACCTCACATTTTTATATACATATTGTTCAATGCTCGCATGAGACAAAAAATAAAATTTTCTCGCTTTGTTTTTATTTATGTTTTTTTATAGGAGAGCGCTGTGCTCTCCTTGGGCTAACACTTTATGATATGTTTCACTTCTTTTATGTTTCGCGTTGCACAGAAATACAAAATGTTTGAGCCCCATCCATAGGAAGGGCTTCTAGAAGTGCTCATTGGTACAGCGATATTAGGAGGCATAAAGATGCCAATAGTAGTAGTCTTAGTATGCCTTCTTTTGTTAAGGCCTAGTATAATTAAGGTAAGTACAGCACGAAGTTTGAAAACAATGGTTCAATGTGTGTGTAAGAGGAGGAGATGATTAATATGATCCGTAATGCATTGGAAAGAATAACGAGCGGACAGAGTGTTCAAATTAGTAAGAAAAAGAATATAATTCTGCGCAAGGGCGTAGGCAGGGTGAAAATTAGGGGACGCAACACCTTATAAATTTCTTTTTACCATATCTTTCATAACTTTACCATATCTTTTTAATATATCTAGTTTCAAAGCAAAAGGAAAAACCACATATTAAAACGGAATTACATATAGAAACTACTTTCAAAGCCATCGATTAAGTAAAAAATCTCAGATTTAGTGGGGGGGGGGGTTGCCCTTGCCCTCTTCCCCCACAGCTACGCCCTTGATTCTGCGGCGAGAGATTTATTGTAAAGTTTTTTAATAATTTCAAGTCACTTTACATTTATTTTGTTATGTAATTCTAATCCAAAAATATCATGCCAAAACCTTTTAAGTTTTTCGATCCAGAATCCAAAATTTTTTGTAATTTTTCAATGTAGCTTGTTAATTTTTAAAATAAGAATGTTTAAATTAGTTTTAAATGTTGTAAGTTACAACTTGTAAGTCTACAATTCAAATCTATTTAAATTTCCTCTCATAAATCAAAAAATTATGCAAAATCTTTTCTTAAATAACCAATATTTCAATTTGTGTATAATTTCTAGCACGCAGCACTTATGCCAAGAACAACAACAGCAACAACAACAAAAACACCAATTATAGCCATAAAACGACATAATAAAAACCTCCATTAATTAACCGCAAGCTATGAAGAACGAGCAACTCGGCGAGGACATAAAACGAATCCTTGAAATCTGTAAAATAATTGAAAACATGCAGAGAACAAAGATCAAAATATCAACAACAGCAACAACAACAACAAGAACACCATCAGCAGCAGCAGCAAGAACAAAAGCGTGGAACAATAATAATTGAAAATTACGAATCCAACAACAGAAAGATTTTAAAAGCAACAACAAAGCAGCAGCAAGATTAAAAAAAATGAAATAAAGCCATAGTTACGATGAATTAAAATCGAATAAGAAAATCCAAAAAAATATACATTCACAGAAATGGAAAAAAAACTGAAATATGCGGAAACTCCGCCTTCCTTTAAAGTGTGCAGCAGACTGCAAGAAAAGCCAACAGATGGAAAACAACAACAAACCCCACTAGACAGCAGCAACAGCAGCAGCGGCAGCTAACAAGCAGACAAACAGAAACAAAAAAACAATAAAAACAACAAAAACTGCGCAACAACCAATCAGAACCTGCCAATACAACAAAAACCAACGCAGACAATAAGCTGCAACCAGAAAAGAAAATGATGGACAAAATGCAGAGAACATTGTTGAGGATTGGTCAGGCGCAAAGATAAGCGACCAACAACAACAACTACAACAGAACAGCAATGAGCGACAGCAGCAGCAACAACACCAACATTAAGTTTAGGTGCAGCCCCTACGGAGCACAAGAAGAGCGCCAACAAGTAGGACGTTACAAAGCTCGTCTTTCAAGCTGCGAGCTGAGTTCCTAGTCTTGCAATTCTTATAGCTGAATGAACAGCTGAAAGAGAATTGTTGTGGGTGTGTGTGTGCGTGTGTGTGTCTGTTTGCTCCTATCCATGTGCTTTGTTTTTGTTGCTCTTTTCTTAAGCACTTGAGCTCGGCTCTATGGGTTAAACCGTTGTTGACGACCACGTTAGGTCGCAGTAGCAATTGGGTACGGTACGCGTTAATAGCATAGCGCTTCGCGTTAGTTAAAACAACAACAACAACTTCATTTATAACATTCACTCAACAATAAATAAATTATTGAGTGCAAAACAGCGGAGCTTGAAATTCGCAATAAAATTACTAATAATTTTCATAAAAATATTTGAACTTTAAAGTTCATAAAAAGTTCAGTGCAATGTGCTAAATGAGCGCTAATTGAGAGCGACAAAAATAAAAACCATAAAAACCGTAAGCGGCAAAATTGATTAATTTTGGAGAAAAAATCAATTTATTGTGGCAATAAAAAAAGTTCGCAAAAATAAAAAGTTCAAAATGTAAAAAAACACACGTACATATACAAAAGCTTAACATTTTTCAAAGTTTATAAAATGAGTTTAAAATTTGAGCAAATAATAAAAAAAGCTTAATTTTAATCTCTAACTCTTGGAGAAACTGTGAATTAATAAAGCTCAGCGGCGGCTTTTAAAAGCTTCAGCTTTTTTCTTATAAAAAAAAAAATTGTTAAATATTACATTTAACCAAAAAAGATCTAATACGGATAAAAATTAAAAGCACAAAAAAAATAGAGGAGTATGGATCCTAAATATTAAAGGAGTATGGAAAAAGCTACTCATATAAAATAGAATGCATTTAGTTGAAGGATTATTATTTCGTTATGTAAAAGTTCGCGAACTTTTCTGCTTCTTGCATTCTTTCGAGCATCCTTAAATAATAAGCTTTTCTTAGAATAGGTTAAAAATAAGTTCCAAGTGCCAACAACTTCATTTAAAACTGTGAGCTTTCCAAGCGAGTGTTTATAAACTAAAAAACAAAAGAAAAAACTACAAAAAAATCAATAGTTCATTAAAAAAAAAACAAAGAATAAGCTAAAAATTAAAAATAAGTAAGAAAACAAACATTCAGTACAAAACATATTAAAAAAAAGCTTTCTAAGAAAGCTTAAATAAAACAGGATTTCTAAAAAACTTCCATCAAGTTGTTTTATTGTTTTAACATTGTATGGCAGCAATAAAAGCTTTTTATGTTATTATCCTACCAAATAATTTATCAATAAAAGCTTACAACTCAGACACATTTCATATACGAAAAGCTTTTTCTTACTCATTGGCACCACATACTTAGTTTTGTCATCTTTGGCCAAATTTAAGCACTCATTGACAGAGCTTAGCTTTTCCTAAGAAATCTTATGAATGAACTCCCAGCTCGTCTATAATTATTTGAAACTCATTCTTTAACCAATCCATCCATTTTTTACATAATTTATTGTTAGTTAATCAGCGTCAACCCAATAAAACTAAAAACTAAAAAATTAAAACAACAAAAATTAATAGCTCTCTAGTGACCGATATTAAAATCTTGCTATCTACTACAAATTAAAAAGCAAAATACAAGAACAATAACAAACAAAAAAACCAAAAACAACAACAACAACCGGTTGTGTGTGATTTTTCTGCGAATCCATAAAATTCCGCTCAGCGTCAATATCGCGCCGAAGTCGTGAATGAGCGCGCGGGTGAGTCACTTAAAGAGTTTCGGACGACAGCAAAGAAGCGAGCAGCTTTCATTCACACGCGTCGGCGTACAACAGCTGAGCAACGCATAAGCAGACGGCCATCAAACAGCAACAGCAACAACGTTTGATCGTGTCAAATCAAACTCTAATCAAAACATTGCACAAAAGATATCAGCAATAACAAGCGCCAGGCTGCAATCAAAAACCCAAATATAAAATCTCTGAAAAGCTTTAAGCAACTCGCATCGCAACTCTAACAGCAACATCAACAGCTTATCGCATCATATTAATGGATGACTTATGCAAATTAATGCGTAAAAAAGAAGAGTGACAAATTTTAAGTTATCCGTAATGAATGCAGAAAAGCGTTAATTTGTGACTAATCGAATTGAACGAAGCTCGAGTCAGTAGCTTTAAGTGTGGTTTTTTTGTTGCTATTGAGTTTTTTGGGAAACTACCGCGGAAGCGATTGTTTTTAATCGTTCTAAGTAGTCACGTCAGCAGCGAGTTCTTTTCGCTATTTACTCATTATTTTTCTGCCTATGCGCTGGTTTTAAGCTTTTAAAAGCTTCGTCAAAATAGCTCCCAAAAATTCTTACCATCATCGAATGCATTTGCCTAGCGGTACAGCAGGATCTGCAGTTTATACTGGATCAACCGCTGACAGTGGTGCCGCCATGGTTACATCTTCTGGCTCGCCAACTACAGACTGGACATCACCGGCATCGGCTTATAAGACATCCATGTGCGATGCACCAGCCAGCAATACAAGCAATGGCAGTAATTCACCCACTGGTGGCACCAGCAATGGCAGTACCTCAAACAGTAACATCAACAACAATAATACAATGCATCAAGATCTGTGGTGGACGGAGCGATTGGTGCTGGAAGCTCAACAAGAGTTTCCTGGAGAATTAGGTACGTTAAAAATAGAGTTTTTAAAAACAAATTTAAGAATGTTTGAATACTCTTTTATATTTTCACAATTTGTTTAAGGTCAAGTTAAATTCTTCATAAACTGAATATTTAATTTATAAATTCAATTTAAACTTTGTACAAGAGAAGTTAGAAAAGAGTACGATTGATTCATTTATTCATGATTCTCTTGTTTCCTTTCTTCATCTTTTATCATCAAATTATATCACTGTTTTTATGACGATTTGTATAAAAAATAATAAAAATTGCATCCTGTATTAAGTTACGATGGATGCCAGTGATGGATTTAGAATTCGCCAGAGGGGAGCAGAGGGGCTAAGCTTACAGTTTTTGAACCCAAAGGGATGGTGCTGAAACGGCTTTTAGAACTTTTTTCATTTTATTTTCCATATTAAAAATTCTCCAAGGAGGGACTAAGGCCTTTTCAACCGTCATGTAGATCCGCCACTGATGGGTGCACCACCCCACAGAAAATATTTATTCTACATATGTACGCAATACAAATCGAGGCAAACATATTCTGAAAGTTTGACCCTATTTGTCCCACAATTATTTTTTTCAATTTTTTGGATTTTTTTAATAATCGTTTCAATTTTCTATGATTGGTTTTTATGGAAAAGCGTGGTCCCAAATGAAACCGCTAGGAGCAACAGTATATTTCATTTTATGAAAGTCCAATACCCAGTTGTGCCCAGGGACTCCAGCTGGGGTTATGTGACCGGCTAAAAAAATCATTGTTTGTTGATTGTTTGCACTAAAATTAAAAACTATCAAATAAGATTATTTTGGATAAGGATATGGTTTTTTCTGATTCTAACGCTGCGAACACACGTGACAAATTGGCATAACAATTTTAAAATATGTATAAGTTGTCAAATTATTGTCGCCATCCAGCCAATTGCCGATAGTGACGTAGGTGGCATAACAATTACATGACAAACAGTAACATTTCTTTCATTTTCAGGGTGTTTGTTTTTTTTAACCCTTTCTCAAGTAAACGTCAAATTTTGCCACTCTATGTCAAATTTCTTGCAAGCCGACTTGCAACGTAATTGTTGCAAACAATTGTGCTGGCAGTTGAACAGTTATGAATGTGTTGGTAACAAAAGTTTATACGTGTTGAAATTGTCATGACAAATTGTCTCATGTGTTCGCTGGGTAAATACATGCATAACAATGGGCGACAATTTGCGGGAAATTTAAAAAATTTATTTTTCATTAAAATGTTGTAAAAACTGCTATTTTCCGCTGTTTTTTTAATGGCTTTTATCAAGCGTCTGGTGAAAATGTTATGCAACCTAGAGACACAAAAGTTACTAGATCTTAAAAAACAATATTTTGATAAAAAATAAACGTTTAGTACAATGAAATAACATTCTCCTGATTAAAACATAAATAAACCTAATTCTCCTAATTCTCCAAACCTACCAAAATTTGAAATCATTAGAATTAGTTTTTGTGAAATATTAAAAGATTTTATCATACCATTTTCAAAAAGTCACTTTGCTTGTGAGGTAAGCGTTGTTTACATTAAATATTCAAACCAAGAGTGCAAAAACTTAGGATAGAGGCTTATTTTTGTCATTGTCGAACCTGTTCTTTATTTTTTAGATAGATTTAAATAATAATTAAATAATAAAATATAAATAAATAAAATGGCCATTTCATCAATTTTGTTGTGCGTGTTATTAAATGTGTGAACACAATTGATCGAGAACTATGTATATACTTTCATTATATACTTTCTGAGGCTTGCCATTGTCTGCAGAGAGGTGACGGCCAAACAAAAAAATTAATTCAATTGAAAAAAATTTCTCTGTCAGATGGAATTGAACCAGGGTTCTCTGGCGTATGGGTCACGCACTCTACCCACTGCTCCACGGCCACCACCTTTTTTCCATTACCATTAAAATTTTCCATTGCCAATTAAATTTTAGTGGTAATGCAATTTTTTTCCCCCATTACCATTTCATATTAATGTAATGCAATGTTTTCCCATTATCATTACATATTAATGGTAATGCACGAGTCGAAAGCCCTTACTTACCATTACATATTAATGGCAATGCAAATTTAATCTAAGCCGCATTTCAAATCAAGCACAAAAAACTAAAACTTGAATCAAGTAAATTTTTCTCACGTCAACTTATGTAAGGATGCTTATAATTCACAACATGTTTACATGAAAACATGTTGAAGATCGTGCGGATTGACAAACTAGGGCATGTTTTGAAGGCGCAGTCCAGTGATGTTAACATAATTTGTTGAAATTACTGTGTTAGGCACGAAAAATTACTGGTTTTATGCAAAATTACTGTGAATTGGAATAAAAATTACTGTTGAATCACTGTACAGTGTACACCTATCCCTCGTTTTACAGGGTATATAGGTTCCTGAGAAATCCGTATAAAGCGAAAATTAAATTTTTAAAAGAATCAGAGAAAAATGATTATCAGTAAGAATCAAACCTTTCTTCCTTTTCTGAATGGTAAAAATTCACTTTCATCATAACCTAAAAACCGTGTAAGATCGAAAACGTGCTAAACGAGAACCGTGTAAAAGGAGGGATAGGCATATAACTAAAAGAAGAATCAATCAATTTGCATATACTTTGGTTCGGCCGTGGAGGTATTTTAACTTCGGGCCAGTTGAAGATCATTTCTTACTAGTTTTAGAAGACATATGTCAAAATGACGAAACTCCAAAGACAGTTTTTAATTTCATGAATTACACCAAGTGAACTTATTATTTTACACACTTATTAGTTCTTAAAACGTAAATATAACACAAACAATATTACTAAAATGTATTTCTGAGTCTTCAGTTTTTATAAATATAATATTTAACCGTAACAAATATGTTTGAATAATTAATACATTTAAAAAAATTAAGAATTTTAGATATTATTCATCTAAATAATCCTACATAAATCTACAAATAGCCATATGTACACTATAATTTGCAATGTCAGCAACGCATCTTTTCATTAGGCCAAAGCACATAGGAGGCATGCATGCTTCAAGCATCTGACATTTGTGATTGAATATACATATTCTTATGAAGTAGCCCACATTAAAAGCATGCACGCATGCATGATGCTTGAAGCATGCCTGAAGTTGGCGAACTTTTAACTTTTTGCAGGCATCAAAGCATTGACAGAAGACAAGTGTGAAATAAAAGCAATATCAACACAACCAATAAGCAAAAAATATCCTCAAATTCCATTTTTAGTTGTTTTTGATTAAATTTAATGTATTTTCACTACTTTTTCTTTAAAATTTCTATTCAGTTTAACATATTTGAAATTTATCACATAAGCGATGCATGCTTTCAATGTGCTTTAACCAAGCATGCTTCACAGGCATGATGCATGCTTGAGGCATGCATGCTTTCTATGTGTTTTGGCCTATTGTGCTCTAAATTCCAGGGATGATAAAATTATGAGAAGAACAGAGAGGTTACAAGTGTGATTTTAACAAATTTTTTCTCAAAAAAATTTATATTTTTGGCCGGTCATTGACATTACTTGATATTTCGAAAAATTACTGTCGTGCTGTATGAGCATTCAAATTACTGTAGAAAACAGTAATTACTGCGCCGTTAACATCAGTGGCGCAGTGTGTTATCTGTTACTTTAGTTGGAAATATGTAAGCGTCTACATGATATATTTAGTACATTCGAGTAGTTTTTTATGATCGGTTATCCTAAATCTTTGCTGAATCAAGCAAATTGTTCTCAATTCAAGGAAAATCAATTTCTTGAATCAAGCAAATTATTCTAGTTTTCAGAAAATTGTGACTTGCATCAAGCACATTTATTTCACTTCAAGCAAATATTAGTATTGAATATAGCAAAATATTTTCGAGTAAATATTAAGCAAAAGTTTCTAGAATTAAGCATTTTTGTTTTTTTTTTTTTGTTTTCTTAATATCATGTGTTTTAAATTTGCTCAATTCTAGCAAAATAATGCTTGAATTGAGAAATTTACACTTGAGTGTAAACTGATAGTTTATTTGCTTGAATCAAGCATTCTATGCTTAAATCAATCACAGAATGCTTGATTTTTTTCTCTCCATGTTAACTATGCACACTGAAGTATTATAAAATTTATCTTTTACATTTTCTGATTCCGATGATTCCTCGAAAGCAAAATCTGAAGAATGGTTCTTAAGAATTGATGTTCTCAGCATCAGCAAAGATTTATGGCATCGGACTTTATTTCAGCTTAATTCCCACCCGAATTTTTATGCAAAAGTATCAAAATTAGCCTTAAAATCTGCTCAAGTATCCGATATCGACGCATGCCACATTGCAAATTGAGCTCGCATATCACAGATTCTTTTTTATGGCTTCCTGCAATTGCAAGTTTTGCTGCTGAATTTTTATTTATTATAAATTTTTTATTTTTATTATAGCATCAAAAAAACAAAAAACTAACTGATGAAATTTGATATTTATTGATTGTGGCCTGCATGTCCTTTTCGGTTACGAGGTGCATATCACTATCACAAGCGTACGAATCACTCAGGTGATCAATGATGATTTTTATGTGGAGTACTTGGGTGCAACTGAGGACAATAAGAAACTTTCACACGTTTGAGTTTTTCATTCAAATGACCTTCGATAGAGTTTGAACAAGTTTTTCACACATCACTACGCGATGAACAGCGATAGCTTTCAATCAATTATTAATGAGATAAAGCTGCAGGCTGTTAAATTAATAATGTCCTTGAATGATTCCAAATAATATTTGCTGTTGTTGCTGTGTTAATTTATGAACGAACAATCACTTTTAGCTTTTAAATTTATTTTATTAATTTTCAGCAAATAATTAATCAGTTTTGTTAACTATATTAATGGTGACGATGTTGATGATAATCATGATGATGATGATGATGATGGCCGTTGTGAAAATACCATCATAACCAAAATTAATATTTCAATATGTTTTAATTACAGTCCGCACCAGCAATCCCTATTTCCTGTGTTCCGCCCTGCCCTCCCATTGGCGTTCGAACAAAACTCTGCCGCTGGCCTTCAAGGTGGTTGCCCTGGTGGATGTTGGTGATGGCACTATCGTGACCATACGCGCCGGAAACGATGAAAATTACTGCGCGGAACTGCGAAATTGCACGGCGGTGATGAAGAATCAAGTGGCGAAATTTAATGATTTGCGTTTTGTTGGACGTAGCGGACGCGGTAAGTGAATAAATAAAGTGATGAATGTGTGTATGTGTGTTTACAATTTGTTAAGATCTGTCTACAACCTCGAGCTATCGTTACTCAAACGAAGGTCTGGTCTTTTCTTCTTGTGAAAATTCGGCAGTTATATGATGTCAACTTCCGTTTACAGTGCAATGTCCTCATTTGAAGTTAGGACAACACAAAAATGCATCCAAATTATAGCCTCCCCTTTCTTGGATGCACTCTAAGCATCGTGCCAAAGCCCAAGCCAGGGGCGGTTCCAGGAATATATTTCGGGGGGGGGTTTCAAAAATATTTATGTACGTTATATATATAAAGGGTAGTTAAATTTTAAAGGCCTATGTTGATTTTGAATAAAACACAAACTATTAAGGAAATTATTGTCGTTTCTTTTTATTATGATAATATTGGTATGGTTCAATTATGCATGGAACAAAATATCGGCTAAATGGCCGCCGCGACCTCGGCAGCACACCTCCATCCGATGGCCCAAATTTTCGATGACGCCGAGGCATAAGTGAGGTTCTATGCCGTTATTGTGCCGAATTGGCGGGGTGCAATAAGGCCGAATTGGCTTTATTTCCTTTTCAAAGAGAAATAAGGACGAAATTGTGAATTTGGTTTTATTTCCATTTGAAAAGGAAATAAAGCCTAAAAAAAAATTTAGCAAAATGGTAATAAGGCCGAAAAATAATTTTTGCAAACTAAGGATTATTTTTTATAATTATTTTTAATAAAAAGTACGCACCCTGTAGTCTGTTGTTTGAAAAGTTACTGGACTCAGCGCAGGTACTCAATTTGCAAGAGAACAGTTGCCATTGTCAACCTCAATGTGCTTGTTTTCGTATCAACGCGAAAAATTTATTAGTAGTAGTTCAATAGTGAAGGTGAAGAAGTTTTAATATTATAAGGAATGAGCGCCGCAGGCAAAAAATTTTTATTAAAAATCGCGGCGATTTATTATAAACCTGCGGCGCTCATTCTTTATAATATTAAAGCTTCATTAAAAATTTTAGTAAAAATCGCGCATATTTTATAAATTTTCATTCATCACTTTTACGTTTATATTTTACATTTTTTTCTCGACCACAAACAAAAAGATGTATGTTCTTTAGAATTTAAACGATCATATTTTTTTTTTTAAACGGATATATATTTCTATTATTAGAATAAGATATCCTAGTCTTCTCAATAAAAAATATGTAAATTTTTCAGACTTTCACGATTTGTATCTCCTAAACCATTTGAGACCTCCCTATTTTTTTTTTGCAGCATTAGATTTAGAAGTTCCATACACATTTAAAAAACAAAAAAAAAAAAAAAGAAGCGTGTACCAAAAGTGCAATTATTCCAAAATATGTATATTTTTCAAACTTTCACGATTTTTATTTCCTAAACCATTTGAGACCGACCTTTTTTTGCAGCATGTGCATTAGGAGCTCCAAATTCACATTTAGAAAAAAAAGAAAAAATTATTCAATTATTATTATTATATTATTATTGGAATACAATTATTCCAATACTTTATATCTTTAATTTTTCATTAAATAAAACTAAAAAACTTATTTGATGGCGTTTTAATAGTGGTTCCTTTTAAAGGGAAATAAGGCCAAATTGGCTTAATTTCTTTTTCAAATGGAAATAAGGCCGAATTCGGCCTTATTGCACCCCGCCGCCGAATTATCTCATCCTTTAGCTTTTCAATTGTTGCTGGCTTATCGACGTATACCTTTTCTTTCAAATAACCCCAAAGAAAGAAGCCCAACGGTGTCAAATCACATGATTGGTGGCCAAATGACATCGCCACCACGTGAGATAACACGGCCATTGAATTTGTCGCGCAAAAGAGCCATTGTTTCGTTAGCTGTGTGGCAAGTGGCACCGTTCTGTTGAAACCACATATCGTCCACATCCATATCTTCCAATTCGGGCCATAAAAAGTTCGTTATCATCTCACGCTACCGAACACCATTCACAGTAACTGCCTGACCGGCCTCATTTTGGAAAAAAATACGGCCCGATGATGCCGCCAGCCCATAAACCGCACCAAACAGTCACTCTTTGTGGGTGCATTGGTTTTTCGACAATCACTCTTGGATTATCATTCGCCCAATTGCGGTAATTCTGCTTATTGACGAATCCACTGAGGTGAAAATGTGCCTCATCACTGAAGATGATTTTCTTCGAAAATTGATCATCCACTGTTGCCATTCCTTGCCACCATTCTGACCGTGTAAATGCAAGTCTTTATGCATAACGTTCATCAACAACGAACGTGAGAGGTGCAATTGTTGGGCACGACGACGAGTTGAGGTGGACAGCTCTTCAGCTACACTATCGCGAACAGCAGCAATATTTTCTGCAGTACGAGCATGCACTGGTGTTTTCACATCTCCTACAGACCTGGTTTGTTCAAATTTTTGCACGATTTTTCCGATTGTACATTTAGACGATTAAATTGACCGAAAAAATCACGAAGTGCTCGATATGCATTTTGATTTGAAAGCTCATTTTCATAATAAGCCTGAATAACTTTAACGGTTCAAATTGAGTTAGTCTGAAATTGAGAAATGTCAAATGAAATGCAGAAAAAAACTCGACATTTAGGTGTGGTTTATATTCAACATCGGCCCTTAAAATTTAACCACCCTTTATATACATTTGAGCGGGATAATTTTTTTTTTCAAAAAATCGTAGGCGTGGGAAGAAACCGTTAGTTAGTCTAAAATCTATTTCGAGCCTCTGGTTTTTCAAAAGAAGGTTATAATTTGTGTTTTGCTGCAATATGTGAAAAAATTATTCCACTTATTGGAAAAAACTTTGCTACGAAAAAAATAGCCATCCACATTTCACTCCATATTCACTCCATATGATTGTGTGGTGCTCAGGATTATTTTTTTTGTGTTAAATACCACAAGCTGACGCTGGGGTGAAGATAATTATAATAATAAAAGTGATTTCTCTGTTTATTTGACTCGAATACAAATATTAAAGGCCAACATAAAACCAACATCAAAATAAATAAAAACTACAAAAACCGGAATTTTTCTCCATTACTGTATAAAAAGGAATTTTACGTCAAACTACAAAAACCGGAATTTTTCTCCATTGCTGTACAAAAAGGAATTTTAAGTCTACACTTCCGATACTATCGAAACTGTGGGTTTTTAAATTAAGACTGTGCGGTGTTTGGATATGTTTTATCCAAAAAATGCGGTGTTTTTGTGATTTCAGGTTAAGATTGTATGTGTGACTGTTTACAGCTACCGGCGCAATATCGCAAAAACAAACAAAAACTGGAACAGAATTCAGTATTTTAGCAATACGTGTAGAAACAGCTACAAACGTTTACAGCATAGGGGTGTGAATATTTAAAGTAAATTATAAAAAACCAATTTTTTTCTTTTTGGTACTCTTAGCCCACATAATAAACATCAGTACATCACATTTAAATACAGGTTCTTTTAGAATTTCGGGGGGGGTTTGAACCCCCAAAACCCCCCCCTGGATCCGCGCCTGGCCCAAGCCAACAATGATCACCGAGCTACACTTTCTTCTGTTCTTTATATCCTACCGTTTAAGGCTTCTGAAGTTCAGTCACAGAAGTCGTCACATTATGTCGGAATGGCCCGAGGTCAACATGCAATGCATGTTGAATTTGCGTTTCAGTTCAACGCTTCTCGTTGTCTTTTGCCAACTGATGTTTGGCATTTCGACTTTCAGCTCCTGCCATCTTAAATTGTCCGTTGGCAATGCTCAGTGTTGTTGTTTTTGTTGTTGAATTTGCTGTTGGGTCAAAGTGTTGCGCTCGTGTTGTTCTTAATTTGGTGCATTTCATATTTTTTTTTCCTGCTCTTGAGTTTTACACGCAACAATTATTATGTGTATCAATAATCGATTTTAGAGTGCACACTTGTATGACCCTGCCAAAGCGACTGATGTTGGCCAACATGAACTGATGTTGCCATTTGCTGTTGTCCTTATAGCTTCACTTGTAGGGTTACTTGCACAAGTTTTTGGCTTATTAGGAGTTCTTCATGACTTCTTCAAATCGTGTCGGAAATATTTTGAAAATAGGGTATTCGAAATAGAACAGTTGTTGTTGTTGTTGTTGTTGCTGAAATAAACAGCATATGTTGCAAATACTTTATTCTATTTACGGAACACGGTATCCTCGTTTAAAAATAAATAATTTTGGTGTTAGTTCAGAAAAATTTCCCCGATCAAAAAAATTCGTTTTATTGTTATCATCAGATAAACAATTTAACTTTGTTTTACCTACGATATTAATAATTTTTCCCAAATTTATTTCTAAATCGAATTTCTTTGTTTGGCTACAATTTAGTTCGCAATGTAATCAAGTTAAACTGTGCATTTGATGTCAATGTGATGTCAATTCTGGCGGCGAAAACGGATGAGAAGCTTTGGCAGCTCAAGCTTTGGCAACATTGAAACCTAGCTAAATAAACCCAGCAATATAAGCAGGATTACTTCATAACCGTAGGAACCATTGAAGATATAGTTCAAACTACAGTGCACTACCTCGTTTACTGTCATATGTAAACTGCCATAGAATCTTGTCTTTATAGTTTTTTTAACATTACCTTCTTGAATGCTTGAAACTCCAGACATATTGTCGTTCGGAAAACATGTTTAATAATGCTTGAAAAGCAACCCGGTGAATGACAGGATATTGATAACAATAAAGGATAGTGCGACCAGAATTTTCTTCCGTAGTTCGCCAAAGACATAGCATTTCAGCCAAGACATAGCCCCAAATCAGCCTTCGGGAAAAAATGCCAACCTCATGACCTTTCCTTAAGAATAACCTTCAAGATGAGTTCAAAGCAGTAAAACTTTGCATATCCCCCGCTGTTTCCCTTATTATTGAGCCCAAAACACCGATCTACTCATGTGACTGATGCTCAGAACTGAGACTCTTCGAAGTACGCGACCAGTTATGAATGATGAGGTCTGATCAAATGGTACACGGAAAGAAATAAAATTCTTATGTATAGCAAGTATTGGGCTTGATTTAAGAAAATTTAAAATGAAGCCTCATTTCCTCAAATCAAGAACTAAAAACTGAAATTAAGAAAAATAAACTTATAATGAGCATTTATTTCTTAAATTGAGTAAAATAAATGATTGTATGAAACAAGAATAAATTACTTGCTTCAAGAACCTGAAACAAGACTTGAATCAAGAAAATATTTTCTTTAATTTAAGCAATCGCAGAGTATTATTTTTGTTTTCAGCAAATTGTTTACTTGAATCAAGCAAATTTTTTTCACTTCAACTTATATAAGCATGCTTATAATTCACAACATGTTTACATAAAAACATGTTAAAGATGGTGCGGATTGACAAACTACAGCATTGTTCGAAGGCGCAGTGTCTTATCTGTTACTTTACTTGGAAACATGTAAGCGTCTAAAATATTTAGTTATCCTACATCCTTCATTTCCCCCGTTGCTAGAAGTGTGAGGGGAGCACTATTATCAATTTGAAGATATGTCAAAAATTTTCCATTGACCCTAGAAAAATAATCATATTGTGATGTACGTTAAAGATAATCATTCGTTAAATTGACGCATGGGTTTTAACTAGCTGTACTTTTTATTAATTAATTTGAATAATCCAAACGTTTCTATTCATTTACACACAGTTGAAAGAAGAAATACCACAATTTATGAGTTTATATTTATTTTATCATATGAAAAAAAAACAAAAACTTCAAACCTCTTCTATAAGCAGAGAGCAATCGAGAGCATTTTGAACACGCTTGGGGTAATTTTACTCAGACCACCTTTCTAGGGTTAAGAAATATGCAGAAGATTTTGATATAAGCGACCTCAGTTCCTAACTTAAATTGCTGAAGAACTTACATGATACACGGTCGAAAATTTGGGTTTTAATATGAAAACATTAAAACTCTTTTTGGGTTTAAACCTACTTTTTTAAACCCTACGGTTTCTTTCTTAAACTCGTCAAGGTTTACTTTCGGAAAATTCACGAATTTTAAACTCTAGGGTTTAAAAAATAAACTCAAAAAGTTTAAAACTATATGTTTTTAAACATTTTAACTCGAAAGGTTTAAAATTTGGCCTTGAGGTTTATATTTTAAACTTTAGGGTTTAAAAAGTAAACCCATACGGTTTTAAATGTAAACTCAAGGGTTCTAAAAATAAACTCTCGGTTTGAAATCAAAACCGCGGAGTTTTAAATTTGAAACCCAAGGGTTTTTAATTTAAAACCTTTTTGGGTTTGGATAAATATAGAAACCCTCAAGGTTTTAAATTTAAACCAATATTTTTGACCGTGTACTCCACCTTCACGTTTCAGTTGTAAAATTAATTGTTTTTGTAGTTACGATTCCGGTATCTACAGCTTCTTCTGAGCGATCTTTTAGAGCTCTCCGGCAGCTTAAAACATACCTTCGATGTAATATGACTCAAGAACTTCTAACGCATTCGGCACTTCTTCACATTCATAATAAACTTTAACTTTTTTGTGAAGTGTTTTCGCCCCAAATGAAAAAAGCTTCCGGCGTGTCTGGATTACGAGCTTACGAAGCACTTACGTAGTCTCATGTAGCACCTTTGTTGATTTGACAAAACAGTACTTTGCTGCATGAGTTACCACGGCAAAAAAGAATTGATCTATTATTTTTTATCATATACATTTGCCGATTGAAAAGTTTACTTTTAATGCAGGTCTTTATGAATTCATTATTTTTTTTTTCTTTGTATTTTTTCTTAAAAATTTCAATTTTATTATAATTTGATTATTTGTATAGTTGATATTAATGAAAAACTTGATGTAAAAAGTGACATAAGTCATTAAGATATTATTTAAAAGCAATTTTTATTTTTGATAGTTCATTCAGTATCTTAAACATTGCTTTCAATAACAAATTTTTATATTGAATCCTTTTACCTTTTTATAAGTAATTATATATTTTACTTTCCATTTATAAAAATGTTAGCTCATGAATTTAATTTTTTCGAAGTCTTGCTATTTTTCTCCAACCAACAACATTTTTCTTAAAAACTACATCTTTTAAAGTTGGTTTTCCTTCTTTCCATCACGTGATCAAACTAAATTTAATAAAGACATCAACTTCAAAAGCTGTGTTTCATTAATTGAACCCAAAACGCGGTGAAACATAAAAGCCAATAGACATTAATACCGTTTTCAACTTACAAATCTTGTACTTGAGCCAACAATTAATTAAATTACAACAAATTAATCATAAAACAATGTTAACCGAAAAAAGAAAACCGTTATTATTTCTAAAAGCAGAGCACTACAACAGTCCATTCAAAATTTAGCTGTATTGTTCATAACAATACAAAAAAAAAAAAAAATACCAAAAACTTTGACTTTTGTCCTAATCTCATCAACATAACATGTGCTTCAACTACACAAAACAAAGATGAGTTAATCTAAATTAGTCATCAGCATACAACAACAATAGCTAAAAGAAAGCTGATAAATCGAAAAAAGAAAACACCAAAAAATCTCAAAAATATTTCAGAAATAAGTTTTAAGATAAATCTTCACAACAAAAACAACATCAAAGTAAGGATGAACAGAGTTGCACTTTGTAAACGACTGACGCAGCTCTTCAAAAGCCGCTCTAATATTGATGACGCGTGTCATTCATTCATTCATCAATTATAAGTTGAACAAACAAATTAAAG
Source organism: Pherbina coryleti (assembly GCA_943735915.1). Taxonomy (NCBI): domain Eukaryota; kingdom Metazoa; phylum Arthropoda; class Insecta; order Diptera; family Sciomyzidae; genus Pherbina; species Pherbina coryleti. The sequence continues at coordinate 4,472,041 of OX030951.1, forward strand.
TCATTAATCTGGAACTTTCATTTGTGTTTGAGATATTTAACCCTTTTCATCGAAGGGTTAAAGGTAATAAGATGCCGAATTTAGTGTCCGTAGTATTAGTAGAAGAATTTTTTAACTATGCTACAGATAATCTGAAGTCTTTGAAGTAATTAATATCAGCTTATGTTTGATAAAGAGCTGGTTGCCTTAATTAACAGTAGAGGGAATTTATTAAAATCGTTTTAACAGTTCATTTATGAATTTAGGAAATGTACTTTTTGACATGTTGATTATCAAGACTAGTCAGTGGAAATGTTTATCACAGCCTGAGTCAGTACACTGGTGGTTTAGTTGGACAACTGATGTTGAACTGTATAGCCTCAGCTACACAGTAAAAAATATGATTATGCATTTTATACTATTAAGTATACATTAAAATCCAAACCAAATATGTTGTAAACAGAGTTTATACCACAGGAAAGAAAAAATTTACCCTCGAATTCTGTACTGTGTGTCTTCTTTGTCAAAGAGAAAGTGGCAATATTAACACCTAAATATCACGTTTTCAGCGCGAATGACGGCCAGAAAAGTTTGAGGATGCCTAATTGGAGGCTATATTGGATGAATACTCATGCCAAACGCAAGAAGAACTCTCAAAAGCATTGGGAGTGACGCAACAAGCTATATCTGTTCGCTTAAAAGCCATGGGAATGATCCAAAAGGTAGGATATTGGGTGCCGTATGGATTGAAGCCGAGACACATCGAACGCCGTTTTTTCACTTATGAAAAGCTGCTTCAAAGGCAAAAAATAAAGAAATTTTTGCATCGTATTCTGACTGGTTATGAAAAATGGTTTTATTACGATAGCCCCAAGCGCAAAAAATCATACGGGCCGCCCGGCTATAAGCCAAAATCGATGCCAAAGCCGACTATTCACAATGGTAAGGTCGTGCTATATACTAGGTGGGACCAATTGGGCATGGTGTTCAATGACCTGCTACAACTGGATAAAACCATCACAGAGCAACTCTACCGAACTCAATGGATGTGTTTGAGCCGAGCATTGAAGCAAAAACGACCAAAATATAAGCAAAGACACGACAAGGTAATTTTGCAACATAACAACGCTCGGCCACATGTTGCTCAGCCGGTCAAAACAATCCTTGAAACGCTGAAATGGGAAGTCCTACCCCACCTGCTGTATAGCCTAGATATTGCTCCTTCCAACTACTATTTGTTCCAAATATTACTACTATTTGTTCCAATCCAAAAATTGTCAGAAATGTGGGAAAAGTAGTGGCTAGAGATGGACAATACTTTTAAAAATGAATTTGTAACAAAGTTTTCAAAATAAAGCGTCAAACTTGAAAAAAACTCCTTTATAACATTTTTGTACACCAAATAATAAAAACAAATTGAACATTTCAGTCCTTGACTCCGTCATAGTCATGTGATCAAAAAGTTAGCTTTGAACCAAGGATTTCAAGGGTATTTCCAATTGAGTCAAGTCTGCCATAGTTTGAAAATGGGATGATAGATTATTGGGAAGAAGGGGACAACGAAACATCTGCAGGATGTTTTAAGCGTGGTGTAAAGCCGTAGAAACTACAAACGGCGAATGTGCATGTTCTCAAGAAGTTCTACGTGGAATTATTTACTCTCTGAGGCCTGCTATTGACTTCAGAGAGTTAACGGCCGATCAGAAACGTTATTTTAAATGAAAAAAATTGTTCTACAGATGGCGGATTCGAACCTCGAGGCACGTAAAATTGGCATCAAATGATCCACGCACTTTAACACGCTCGGCCATGGCTGTTACAATGTTAATATTGACAACTAGATATTCAAAATAATATCAGAAACCGAACGATATCTCTTCCTAGTTATTATTTTAGACTGGCTTTTTTAAAAAAGTTACCTTTTTTATTAACCCTGCAGTAGTCGCATACCTAAATGTGACGAGCGTGGTCGCGCGGATTACATATGTAATCCGTTTTTTAAAGTTTAAAATAACAGATGGCAATTTGAAAATGCTTAGTTTTTTGTTTTAGTTTTTATTATAACTTTATTTTATATTATACTAGCTTTTCCCGGCGCGCGTTGCTGCACCCTGCAACTATATGGGAACATAATAGGTGTATTCAAAACTTTTCTTAGATTCATAGTTTAACACCACTGTTATTTTCCACTGCCCGTTACAGTTTCCCAGTAGCAGGAGATCACCAAATAGTAACTCCATTTTGAGTTGGTATGTAAGTATTGCTACTTTTACTTTCAAAGCTATTCGATAATACAAATTTTAACTGTATGGGCGGAGCCACACCCTCTTATATAATGCTCATCCCAGTTTTCTAGTAGATGGACATTACCCTGTTTTAGTACAGTTGCCGACAGTAAGCATACAGACTAAATTACCAAAATGTAGCCCAATCGACGAAAACCGTAGGAATTATAGCATTTTTATAGATTTGTGGGCGGTAAAAGGGGGTGTGACAGAAATTTAAACCATCTCGTACTTGAAAAAAATGTACTGCCAAAATTTCAGCTCTATCGGCTAAGTAATTTAGAAGTTTCCAGCCATCACACAGACAGCGTTTTGCTTTTTGTATATATATTTTGGATAAACGTTATTGGCTATAACTTTTGATTGGCAAGAGATACTTAGATACATTTTTCTATTAAATTAAGTTTTTAGCTTGTATATTTTTTCAAAATTATAAAAACATAGGGGAAGGTAGGCAGTTGTGGACATAGTTTTGTTTTTCAATCATATCTTTTTACCTGGGGCATATTATGCGGACATATGCATAATAATAGAAAGCTAGAAACCTCAGCTAACTAGTTTTGAAAGAATTACATTGATATCTCTCATTGAAAAAAAATTATCAAATTTTTTGTGAAATGGTCATTTTTGCTATATTTTTTTTTTGGTGGGGGGTTGTGGACACCTTTGTAAAATGAGCTAAAATATAAAAAGTATGAAGTTAAACGCAATGAAATTAATCAATAATGAAAGTTTATTAATTTTAAAGGACATCAATGGCAAAAATAATAACGAGAGAGGGCATCATTCCACGTCAGAAGCACAATTTGACGCATCAGTATACCTGATTCGATGGCACGCGTTGGCTACATCTACGCACAAATTCCGACAAAGCAACATCGTCAACGGCTTCAATGTCATCGAACTTCTCTTCCACTTTCTTCAGGTAGGGTATGAGAGAGGTTCGTGGAATAGCAAACGCCGCAGCAGTAGGTTTTACGGATTGCTTTTCCACCAAGCATCGTTTAATGGCATTTGTCAGCGCATTAAAATCGATTCCCGTTGAATCGGACGATTTTTTGAATTTTTCCTCGACGACATGACTAAAAACATCGAAAAAATGCATAAAAACACTATCAAAATAATTTATATTGACATCAACGACAATATTTCACGATTTGTCAAAAAAAAATTGGGTGTCCACAACACCCGACATTGAAGTGTCCACAACTCCCTTGAGCAGCCATTTTGAAATCATATGAAAAAAATTTTTGTTGTGTAGATTGTGTCCGAACCCGGTGTTGAATCTGAAAGAAAACTAAATTCCACGTAAAAAAATCCATTGCACTCACCTTCTCACTTAACACACTTCACACGGTGACACTTTAAAAAACGTTCAAAACAACTTTTGTGATTTTTTTCGAGGTAAAAAAAATAATTTGTTTGCAGCACAAAGCACACACGTCTGTTCACTTTTGTATTTGGCACAAAAACATCGTGCTACTATAGCGCACACATGAAATTTGTCAGATCTCTCAAATCTGCTCTGTGTCAAAAGTTACACAGGGGTGTCCACAACTACCGACTGTCCATAACTGCCTACTTTACCCTAATATTGGAAACAAAAAATTTTGTTCGAAAAATTCTAGGGGTACCCTTGCTTTTTGAATCACAAAAATGGTTTTTAATTTTTGCGTAAAATTTACATAACTTTTGCTTATAAATGTTATAACTTTTAAATAGAGTTAAAAATTTTCGAATTTGAATTTAAACTATTTTTACAACAAAACCAAACTTTGAGCCTTTTTGTGAGGAAAACTCCAAAATTTCAGACCTTTTTTAAAAAAAATATTTAAAATATATATACTTAACTAACGGTATTTTTGCAATAAGGTTTTCATAGTACTTTGATGAAGCTTTAAGACAAAAAAAAATTTAACCAAATGTATACAAAAGCAGCGGAGATATTTGACTCGAAAGTCGCAAAATTAAATTTCTGATTGTTTTTTTCGTAATTTTGTTTAACGATGTTGCATTAAATATATCGTTGTAGTAAAATTTTTCATAGTTTTCAAGATATGTTCATGTTTTTGATATCAAAATAACGGAAATTTTTTTAATTTTACTAAATTTAAGAAATATTTTATATTTTGTAAATATTTGCACATGTAACCTAAGAAAACAACTAAAAATATGCGATTTTGTAAAAAATTTGTACTACAGCACCATCTGGTGTCCAAGGTGGGTCAAAGAAGATAGTGCTAAAAAACTCATCGTACCTGAAAACTACTATATACCAATTTTTATTCTAATCGCATGAGCGGTTTGGGAGTTTTAGGTGGTTTTGTAAAAAATTTGTACTATAGCGCCCTCTGGTGTTCAAGATAGGTCAAAAACGATAGCAGCAGAACACTCAACGGGCCCTTTGCTGTCCTTTGTAAATTCCAAACAATGGCAGGTGCCTTGCGAGTATGAGAATCGCATAGAAGGCCCTTGATAAAAATAAAACATTTTGAAATTTTGATTTTTTTACACTTTTTTCGATTTTTTTTTCTTTTTTTTTTTAAAACCCGAACTGAAAAAATACCTTTCCAACAAAGTATAAATCATCAAAATCGGTTCGGCCGATCTCGAGTTATGGGATTACATCGCATTCGGACACTTTCTTTTATATATATAGATTTATTAAAAAAAACAACATAAACATAATTCTTATAGTACATAAAATCAATGAATATCGATTGCAGACAATTGTGAAATTCATAATTTTGCATGACTGGATTACATATGTAATCCGCGCGACTACTGCAGGGTTAAGAAAACACACACACTAGGTGTTTTCAAAAAGTAGCAGAAACTTTAAAATTTCGCGGGCTGTGTTGGTCCGATTGACACGTTTTTTTGTTTTTTTTTTTTTTTTTTGTCAATTACTTATAAACAAAAAAGAATCGCTAAAAGTATCAAAACACGTGTTATTCTTTCAGCAGCTGAAAAAAAGGAAACAACCATATGACTGAAAATTAATAGATATTTTCTAGATATGTTGCCAATACAACAACAAAATCTTACCAATCGGACCAGCACAGCTCGTGAAATTCAAAACTACATTACTTTTTGAACACACCTCGTATATATTTTAGTCTTTCAGTTTGAAAACCATGAAAATTCTTGAATTTCTCCCCGATTTTATTGAATCCAATACAAGAAATGGTTACGCTTGATTAAATGTCATTCCAATCAACTGACAGTTAAATTTGTTCATTATTCTCGCTCGCACTGTCAGCGTCAACAAACAATATAACATTAATATTAAAAAAAAAAAATTAAAATAGAAAAAAAATGGAGCATTATTAAAATGAGTAAAAAAGTCATTGCATAAAATTGGACTTCACTTCACTGACAGAAGCAAATATTTCATAAAAAAAAAACAAACAAACATTAAATCACGTCAGTTGTGTCCACTTGGCTCGTTCGTTATTTTGTCATCTAATCAAAAAATCGCCACATGAAGTCGCAGAAACGCTTTTTTACTATTTTCTACAGAGTTAATAATTGTTTTTTTCAGAGTAATTTTTTTCTGTTATGCCATTACATATTCTTCTTAAATTTGCTGCTCTTTTACAGTAATTGTTTTGTTGTTGCTATAGCTGCTGTTGGCAACATTTGATTGCACGTTTTGGTTTTTTTTTTTTCTATTAACCTAATTTTGTGACATTTACAACCCTTCTCACTAGCGTAACGCCGATTAGGAGAAAATGTTTGCTGGGTCATTTTTTTCCCCTTTTTTAATCAAATATGTACATAATTATATGATACCAAAATATGAACTTTTTATGGCGTACGTATGTAATTATTTCACACATTTTTGTTGTTGACAGCTACGTACATTTCAGAAAATAAATAACGTTTTCTAAAAATACAGTGTTAAGCTGAATTTACTTAATAAAATATTATTATTTGTACAAATAATTTCATTCCATATTGACTTGGGGATAGAACTAAAAACACAAATAGTCTAACCCTTTCAGGCGCTACAAAACTGTTAACCCATTAAATCAAGTTGACAGATCTTGATGACATTTGATAAATAAAGATTTTTGAAGTAGCTCTTTACAGAGGTGAAGTCTTAATTCAAAATCCAGGGCTTCCAACTCTCAATCTCCTCATGCTAATCACGGCTTTGTGTTCGAAGTTTCAAGTCCGATCCAAATTTAAGATCTATTAAATTCTGTGTTTTACACAAAACTCTGACGTTGACATTTTGACAGATGTCAACTAAAAAAATTACATATTTCTATGAAAATGTATAGACATTACGATAACGATTATATTGCGAAAAAAAGTAGAATTAAATACTTTCCAAATCAAAAATATTTTTTTTTTAATTTGTTTTCTTGTTTTCTTTACTACGGGAACATATTTAAAATTGGGAAATTTAGTGAGGAGATAGTCGAAAAGAAGACTCCGTAGTCTGAAGTCACGTTAGAGAAATCGAAGTTTTCATGCAATATTATAGTTTTGCGTTATTCTATAGAAAGGTTCAAAGCCGTGTTTCAAAAAAATAGGTAAAATGCATTTTTTATTAGTTTTTTCCAAATTTTTAACTGAAACGTTTTTGTGGATATTAACTGAGCCTGGAACATATACAAATAATAACCCTCAAAACAGTTTGCAACAGTTCGGAGTCCATTTTCACACAAACCGCAGTGGTATTTCGCCAAAAAAATATGCCAGCGCACTTTCTGTATTTTTGTCACTTTTGCTATTTTATGTGACTTCATTGACTACTTTATTTTTCCACTCATGCAGTAAATATCCTGGCGCTGCTCTTTGCTTCTTTTTTTTATTGTATCATTTTGCGTTTGTAGATGTAAGTGAACTCATATGTGTCTATTTATGTGTACGTGTGTCATGTCTCATTGTGAATGCGGCCGAGGTTTTGCGGTTAACTTGGTATAGTATTTGGTTTGGTTTTTGTGGGTGGTTGGTTCTGATAACGGCGCAAAAAATCAACCCAACTCAACCCCAAATTATTTGATACACTTGGCAGTGCTACTGTAAAAGCCGTTAAAAAAGAGGCTTGGCCATTTTTCAAGTATTTCGCCGACAGACATGGTGACGGAAAGATGTGGTATTGGTCCAGCCAGAGCTCCGACAGTCAGTATTCGTAACAATGTATGTACTCGCTGACTGCGTGAGCGTTGTTTGTGCAGTCGTAGTGGTATTTTTAATGTGGCTCTCGTTTGTTTGTTTGTTTGATTGTTTGTAAATGTTTTGCGGTTTTATTATTTGTAAATAGTATGTACCCAGTATTAATGTGTTTGTTGTCCTTGTGTGTCTGTGGGTTTGTCAACCATAGGGTTGAGGGATGTTTATGGCTAGCTTGTTAACGCTTTGAAGGATTGTCTTCATTAGGCAAACAACTTAATTTAGTTGTTGGCAATAATTTTTTAATGATGTTATAAAAAGACCACATGAAAAACTTTACACTCCTTCAATATACGCTCCAGGCAACATTGTGGATTTCTCTCTACCTCAAACTTAGATAAATTTTAAAATCCTTGAAGCATTATATAAGCACTCCATAAATAAGCATTTTCTCAAGTTTCGCTCATTCATCATGTTTTTGAAGAAATAAAAAATAAACCGAAAAATTATCATCGCTGTTTTTTGCGAAATTCTTCAAATTGATTTACATTTTTATCACTCATCTTTCGGCACTCAAAAGGATCAAACTTCGCGCACCAACTCGTGTCTACATCTGTGTCGGCGCGTGTTACGATCACTTTAAATTAATTCGCGCGCCACTTAATTTCGTTCCTCTTGGAGTACCTTTGTTTATGCCGCTGCCAGTGTTACCCACCTTTTTCGCTCACAAAGTATTGTCTTTTATGGTTTACAAATCATTTTTATCACCTTGCACCGAATTGATTTTTTCAATATTGCCAAATATTAACGCCATATTTTATGCCCTTTTCACACTGACTCTGTCTATATTTCTACTTTTTGTTGTTATTTTTTAAAAAAAATATTTAATTAGATTTCTTGCTTTATTTTTAGGAAAGAGCTTTACACTGACGATAACTGTTGCCACAAGCCCGCCGCAGGTGGCTACCTACGCGAAAGCCATAAAAGTAACCGTCGATGGTCCTCGGGAGCCACGTTCTAAAACAAGTAAGTTAATCATCGAGTACATTATGTTCTTTTTTTATATTGTTTTTTCGGCAAAAAACGGTTCACAAGTTCTTGGAATCTCTTCAGAGCTGATGATGAAAATCAATTCATTTTCTAATAAGAAGAACGGAGAATCTAAAATTTTATTTAAAGGGTGTATCAACAGGAGGTGTAGGATTTGTTTTTTAATTAAGCGAACAATTGTCTCCACGTCTCTTTAATTTTTATGATATAAAGGCAATACATGGAAATTGTGTATGAAATATAATAACTTTCAAATGGCCAAATGAGCTTAGCTTCCAGACAGAAGCGGATCTACCATTCGCCAGGGAAGCCTAAGCTAACAGTTTTGTTTGCCCTAGGGGGGATTCAAACGGCTTTTAGGGCTTTGTTTAATTTTTTCCCGTACAAAAAATTCACCAAGGCGAGGTAAAGCCCTTGATGCCCATATGTAGATATGCCACTCCCTGCAGATCTCATTTTTTCGAAATTGTCCATCACACTTTCGCATAATTGTGACTCGAATTAGGTGATGTCCACTTCAATATTCGCTTTGAGAGTTAGAATTGCTTGCCCATGGTTAGCGTAGGCCTTACTCTTAACCCTTTCAGACCGTGATGCATCGTTTGTGCGGGTGGGTTCTATCTTTAATATTTCCACTTTTATTTAACGAATGTTATAAAGAACGAAATGAATCGATTGTGCTTGTTATTGTTTACTTTTGTTTCTCACACTGTTCCGCGATTCGCTTTACCGTTACTTGAACACGCGTGGAATTCTTGATAAACTTTTAAGTTTTGTCAAAATGAGTCGCAGAGGTAATTTGTGTCTTCAATTACAAAAATATAAAGTGTAAAGCTTAAGTGTAAAACTAGTGAAGTTAACGCATTTGAACCAAAAAAATAATAAATTTTGATGTTTCAAATAAATTTGAATAATTTTTTGCTAAAAAAATGGGTTTCAGATAAAGTTGCATCAATTTTGCGTGTCCTGAAAATCCTTGAAGGATATGTAAATTGCGTAACCTAAACATTGAGAATATTTTCATTCCATATAACGACCATACATTCCAAAAATCATAAAAAAATTTTCAGTAGATAAGCGTCGGGTCTGAAAGGGTTAAAGTAACTGCAATGGAAGAAGACTTACAGAGTCTTCAGTCTTCAGAGAAGAAAACAGAGTCTCCAAAACGCGAAATTACGCAACTAGAGAACTACGTGTACAATCACTCGATTGTTTCGCGACTTGTATGGCACGTAACACCATCCTGTTGAAAGTAGAGGTCGTTTGGGTCCGTATACTCCAGCTGCGAGCACAAAAAATTGTCTACAATGCTTCTGTACCGCATTCCATTGACTGTTACGGCTCTTCTGTCGTCATTTTCGAAAAACTTGGGCGCCTCCGGAAATAAAAAATTTTAAAAAAATTATCGAAAAAATTACCATCATAATATGGCCTTTGTAGTCGCGGCTTCGTAAGTTGTGTGGTAGCGCACTTGACATGTTTCTACGGCTTTTCGCCACGCTTAGAACATCCTACACATTTTTCACCTGATTGCGCCTTCTTGCCACTAATCTATCACCCCATTTTGAAGCAAGGCAGACGTGACACCTTAAATCCTTGGTTCAAGGCTTAAAAAAAATACATTGTAAATTTGAGTTAAACCATGTGTTATGGATAAAAAAGGGGCACTGATACTTTTCCGATTTTACCGAATACTTCCAAGCATACTCAATCCATGTAAAAGTTATAAAAACTGAACGAAGTTCTCTCCAAATGTACGCTTAAAATCATTTTTTTTTTTTTAAATTAAGGAAAAATATTAAAGAGGACCAACATGATATGATCTTTCTAGTCAGAAAAAGATAAACATTGGTCACAAGAACCCATGAAATGTTAACGGATGTGGCCGAAGAGGTGTGGAGGGTGAAGCCATCGCCTGGTTTCTTTTTAAATCAAATGTTATGTGGGCACTGACAGCTATTCCGAGTTCAAAAAAGTGCCAGTAACTCATATTCATATCTCTGCGATACGAAATTGATCATCGAAGCAGCTATTTGAATGAAGTATTAAAAATTCCAGCATTAACCAGAGAAGGTTCACTCTATCCAATAGAGCAAAATTCTTTAAAATATATTTAACGGTATTTTTTAGCTTAATTTTTATAATTCTTAAAAAACATATTTTTTAAGAATTATATTAAGAGCTTTATGCCAAATATTTCATGAAGCAACAGGTTGCTACAACAACAATGTTCTTTGCAGAACAAACCAAGCTGACTAGACCATGGTTTCGTCGGACGCTACTCCGACTCATCAGTAGTCTCAGTGGTTTCTAGCAGTCCACTAAGTTTGACAAGCTAATAAGCACAAGAGCAATAAAACCAAAGCGGAATTATAGAAGCGCTATACTTTATCAAAGCAATGTTTTTCTACTCTTTTGCTAGTCGCAAAATTTCAAAAAGTTGACTGCATTGATTCTGCAAAGATTTTGTTGTTGCGCTTTTTTGTTTACTTCTTTATCACGTATCAATCTAGGTTCCAACATTTTGTTGGTATTACACCAGAGAAGGCGTGAAGAAGGTTTTTTTGGAAACAGATGTTTATTATATGCGCAGACATATAATATTTCATCATGTTTTCGTAGGTCGTGCTCGCACCAGTTTACATGAGTTACAAAATTGTGGCATTTTTATATGTTTACTTAATTTTTATAATTCTTAAAAAACATATTTTTTAAGAATTATATTAAGAGCTTTATGCCAAATAATTCATGAAGCAACAGGTTGCTACAACAACAATGTTCTTCGCAGAACAATTATTTTTTAGCGTTTTTAAAAAGCAACCAGCCGAAGGCCCACTCTTTACTTACAAATTTTAAATGATACCTAATTTCTTTCTAAAAAAAAACAAACGATTGCAAAAAAAAAATATTAAATTTCTGACCAGAAGGCTGAGTCTTAACAACATTTCCTGTATATTTTATGGCGTGTTCTTATCTCGGCGAAAAATTCTACCCTCTGAGGGTGCAGAATATTTTACATTACAAAATGTTGAACTGTCTTAGTCGAGAAAATATCAGAAAAAATGCAACATTGTCCAAGGGGGGCCCTTTCAGCCCGTATGTAGATCCGCCACTGGGGCAGAATTTAAAATCGTCGATCTTGAGAGTGCAAAAATTCTGCATTTTTCCTACTTTCGATGTCAATATTTTCGAGAAAAGAACACGATTTAATTGACAGGTCAGAATTTTTTCGAGAAAAGAACACATAAAGGGCAGAATTCTCAAACAGGCCAGAAAAAATGCAGAATTTTTTTGAGAAAAGAAAACGCCATCAATAAAAATGAAAAATGTATATGTCATCCATCTGTACTAAGTTCCATTTGATTTGATAACTGGAAAACTGTTGTTATTTCATGTGTGGTTTTAAATTCGGCTCTTGCACACTTCATATCAGCCGCCTTTTAATTAGCTTCTTACGTTTTACCGTTTACGTTACGTTTTTCCACTGCGATAATCCACTCAGAACAAAGTCACTAATCCACAGTAATAACTCGATAATCTTCTATATTTTTAAACTGTTTGGACCCAATATCAACAACCTGCCATCGAAGGGCAAAAAACGCAAAAAATACAAACATGATCATGCTGTGCCGTCAATAGATGATGGGTTGGATTGGATGGTGTACTCATTATTGATTGTTTTGAAAACATTTGGCAAGCATGCAAACCATGTGGTCAGAATTGCAACCGCCGTCTGAATACGTTGTTGTTTCGTCACACTTACACTTTTTTTAGTGCAACTAACCACATACAACAACTAGACACACATCATACATGCATACATAAGTACATAATTACTATTTACGCAAGCAATTTTTAAGGCTTATTGTTGCTAACAATGAATGTAAAAACAAAAATGCAAAAAAATTCTAAAAAGAAAATTATTTTTACAGCCCATTATAATCCCTTAAGTGTGAGGATCCATAACAGAAAAAATTAGATCGTGCAGTTAAGGCAGAGCTCGCATTAAAGAAGCCAATTTTATTTTTTCTTTTCTTTCCCTTTTGTACACTTGCTTGTTGAACGGATACGGATATTGATGGTTGGGTTAGTGTGTCAGTCAGTCTGAATGTGAATCCTGTAGGTTGTTCCGTTAGTAGTGGCTAGCCACTACATGACTGAAAAAAAATTATTTTAGAGCAGCGTTTAATATTTTTATTGTGTTAGTATTGTATAGTAGGTACTGTTACTGTTGTTGTTGTTGGTGTTGGTATTGTTATTGCTGGTGGTAGTGAAACACTTGAATGAGGTTTTTGTTTCAGGTAAAAGTCGTTTGCGGTTTTCAACTGTTTCTTAAATAACTTTTTATATAATTTTTATTTTGTTTTGTTGCTTCTACAACAATGTAAGTAGTTCGGGATAGTCTGCCGTTCAGTGCAGTTGTAGTTCTTCCCGTTTCACAAGCTGCTTTTGAAATGAACTTACCTTGAAACTATGTTAATTATTCCTGTCGAAGTATTTTTACAGTTTCTTTTACGCATTGTTTTTTAAGTGCTTGCTTTATATTTCTTCAAAATGGCGCTTAATAATAAACATTATTTTTTCTTTTTGTTTCCGAATTGATGACTGCGCAATAAATCTCTGCTCTACATATTGCTATGCTTCTAATTTTTCTATTCGCTTTCAGGTCCACCCGGCGGTCATCAGTTTCGCGCTTTGGGCTTGGGTCAACGCACATTTCTGGATGCCGCTCCATTTTCAAGCCATTTTCGTGAATTGGAGTCATTACGCCGTACAGCATCTACGAAGCCTCCACCGACTGCTCCAACAGCTAGCAGCTTAACGCAATTAAGCAGCAATCATTCGTCATCGAACAATACGTTAAACTCGGATTGCCACGATTACAAGCCAAATGCACCGCAGATACAAGGTAAGTGTTCAGTAGTTGTAGATAATGTTTTTTTTTTATTATCCCTGTAATTCACACAATTTGATGTCTTGTTTTGTTTGCGGGCTCTTCGCTTAATTAATCGACTGCCAGCAAAGTAGAATTGGGACTACGTTTTATGGTGATTTTCGTGGAATTTTTTTGGGAAAAAAAAATTTTTTGGAGTAAATAATATTCATGTGAAGGTTACTACATAACTACATATATTTCGGGAATAAATATTAAGACCGATTTGTTTTTTTTTCTCTATTGTTTTTCGAAATATTCTTCTTTATGGTTAATACATTACAATACATTTTATGCATGCGTTCAAACCATTTGTCATAACATTTATCCCGTTCCGCTTGAGACACCCCCAACACATAGTTTTTGAACGCTTCAACGGCATCTTTGTTCTGGATATGCTGGAACAAAGAGAAGTCATTGAGTGCCAAATTAGAACTATGCGGAGGATGACCCATTAATTCAATGTTTTGAGTGGTCAAAAACGCCTTTGAGTGCTTAAAAGCGCCTCAAGTCCGCTTTGTCTTGATGAAGCATAATTTTTCGAAGCCTATTTGTTTTCTATACTTTACGGAAAATTTATTATTTTTTAGGTGTCTCAAGTGGTACGTGGCAAAAATTACAAAAAAAAAATGTTTCCTTTTTTTCAGTATAAAAAATTCGGTCTTTATATTTATTCCCGAAATTTATGTAGTAACTCTCGTATTTAAGTAAATATTGTAATTTTTGTTTTGATTTTATTTTTTTTTTTTAATACAATATGAGTTACCATGCATCCTGTAGGCCACCATCAGACTATACAGTTGTTTCAGTTCATTCTGGAGTTCACAGTTTTGATTTGAAATCAATAAGCACTGACATTTACTTTGAGGACATGTATGTCTTCTATGTTAACCTAACTTCCCAAAAAATTTTTCAGTTTTCATCTGAAATCAATAAGGCATTAAATATACTCTTAGGATATGTTTTTCTTCTATATGAACCTAACTTACCCAAAAAAATTAAAAATTGTATTTTTTACTTTGTTTAAACAAAAAATACAATTAATAAAAAAATGCCAAACTTGTGTATAATAATAAAAAAACATAAATAACTGGCCACTTCAGCCCTTGAAAGGACTTTGAGCTAGCTTCTTATGATCAATTGTGTTGTGCGTGTTATTAAGTTTGTACACAATTGACCGAGATATGGACCTACAGTCTTAACGCCGACTCCGAACGGCGATGAACAGAATTGTTCTTAATCTCAAGAAGCTTTTCATGGCATCTTGATTACTCTCTGAGGTTTGCCATTGTCTGCAGAGAGGTGGCGGCCGTACAGAAAAATTATTTTAATTCAAATAATTTTCTGTCGCTGCTGGGGTTCGAACCTGGGTCTCCAAGTTCGTTGACATAGCGGCCACGCACTTTAACCAACTAAGCCACGGACGCCACTTGTGTATAATCAAAAGTATTATAATAGTAAATACTTTAAACAATGCCATTATTTGAAAAAAACGCGTTTGAAGAAAAAACGAGTGCTCCGGCACTTAATGAGGGACTCCCATTTAATCGTGAATAACATTAGAACGAATTGAATTTTTTTTTAAACTTCGTGAGCATATTTTTGAATAGATTTACTAACAATTTCTGGAATAAAAAATAAAATCATTTTCTTAAGTCATCTAAACCTATTTACCACCTTAACTAGTTCTTTCTGTCCAAGCTTTCATTACACACAAAAAAATTTTTCATTTATCGCAACTGAAAAATTCACCAAACTTCGTTTGCGAGTTGTATTTGCCGCAAACAAATAGTTGTCATCAACTTAAAAATATATCTTATATATATGTATGTATATACCGCAAGCTATTTCGGTCATTATTATTTATTATATTAATTATCTTTCTCCCTATGTCCGTCCGTCTTCTTATGGATTGCACTCATCGCACCTCTATTGCTATCTCCGACTTAAAATTATATATAGTAACATACGTACTATACGAGCTATAAATAGTAACAATTTGTGCACGAAATTTTCAGTTGGGAAAAACAAATTTTCAATTGCTGTGATTTAAAAATCACTCGCATTTATGACAAACGAAATTAATTTCCTGCAACTAAATGACGCATTTCTCGCAACTGACAATTATTAAGGGGGACTATATATCCAGAGGCCGAAAAAAAGGGTCATGTTTGTGAATTTTTTTATGAGGGTTTTTATACCTTATTATTTTGCCTATAACTAGTGACCGAAGCTACGAAAAAAAAGATCTTATGACAAGTACGAGATTGTTATGAATAAAATAAGCCTACAGAAAAATCAAAACGATCGGTTCACTGAGTTCTGAGAAATCTTGATCACCGACTTTGAAAACAGGGTTTCGAGAAAACGCGTTTGAAAAAAGGGGCCAGCACTAGAAGGGGGTCCATTCACTAGACTATAAATTTGTTACTTTTTGAGATATCGACTTGAAATTTTAACCACATATTTTTGAGACTTAAGGCTTTAAGAAAATGCAAAAAAGTTTTAAAAAAGCTCTGGATATATAACCCCCCTTAAGACAACTGTTGAAACGTTTGCAAATAACCATTTCAATCACGACAAACGAAGTTCGCTTGCAGCAAACTCAAGATAAACGTTTTTTCCTTTGCGTGTACCAAATTTTTAATTGGGTTATTCTGTTCCTTAAGATACATGCAATTTTAAGTGCTTTAGGTATAGTTCTTCTTATTCAAACAGGTTTCATTTGTTGAACAACAAGTCAATTATTCCAAACATTCTGATTTTATTTTATTTTATTTTTGATTTTTTATGACCTATATTTACAAAAATTGGTCCCATGCAAAGCCTAGAAAATCTTAGTAAATTTGAAACTTTCTTATAGTAAATTTGATAACTTTATCAGTTTTGATATAAAATTTTTTAAGAAATAATTATTAAAAAATTAAATAAAAATTCAATTTCTTAAACTTCGAAATTTTGATAATTTTTGTTTTATTATTTTTTAGAATATGCCAAACC
Source organism: Pherbina coryleti (assembly GCA_943735915.1). Lineage (NCBI taxonomy): Eukaryota > Metazoa > Arthropoda > Insecta > Diptera > Sciomyzidae > Pherbina > Pherbina coryleti. The sequence continues at coordinate 4,488,415 of OX030951.1, forward strand.
CAGTTGTCAAATTTCAAACAGGGATTAGCTCCATTCATCCGAATTTTTAACATATATTGGTCTTATCCTCCATAGTTACCGAATTCAGGCTCTCTAAAAGCACCTGAAATCAATATATTTCTTAGTAATTTAGTGATAGTTATGGCAATTTGAATGACTATCGTTTTCTCACCGAATTTAAAAATTGAAATTATTTTCATAAGAAAAAACTATAAAGAAAATAAAATTTTAATTTTTTTAAACGTAAAAGTTTAATTTTTTAAATATGAAAAAGTTTCATGTTTACCAAACTGATGATTGGGACCTACTGTGGCCTAGAAGATATGTTAATTTTAAGTAAGAAACCCAAAATTTAGTAAGAAAACATATCGCATTTTTTTATATCACCTTTAGTTGTAATAATAATTATTTTAATTATTATTTTCATTTTTATTTCATCTTGTTTGAGAATTTAAGATGAATTTAATTTTTATTTCTCACAACAACTCTTATGAATTCTAGCAGGGGTCATAATCCCTAAAGCGTAATTAAGTCCGGACAGTAATATTTTGGTAAACATTTTATATAGTGTGATGCTATGCAAAATTGGATAAGCTATTCAGATGTGTTCAGATCAAATATGAAATTTCAAAGTATTTTCATTTAAAAAAAATAAAAATATTGAAACTTTTTTCACTTTGAACCTTGACAAGCACGTTTGAAATATTTTTAGCACATTTTGAGAAAATAATTCAAAATTATAGAAATGTTTTTGAAAAATCAAAATTTTAAAATTATTACATTTAAAAATGTTTTTTGTTTCAAATTGCACATTTTAATCTGACAACACAACTTAAAATGTTATGAAATGTACTATAAGAATCATTAAAACAAAATGGAATTAAAAAAGTCACACCTTGGGGCCCCAGATACCTTTAATTTTGTACACTTTGGTACAGTTATTTCAGCTTGATAAAAACTTTCGGCGAAAAAACCGTTGATTTTTGACGAAAAAGTGATTTTTTTCAAATCAAAACCGCTGGCAGACGGTTATAGCAATTTCGATATCCTTTTGCTTTTAAGATCTACTTGAATCAAATGCCAGAATATGACCTTAATACATATGTCCACACTAGCCCATTGGAATCAAGTTAATGAATTTACTCTATATTTCGGTGACTCAGGTCGTAATATGTCTTTTACTATGTCAATTAGTACTTTATGAGGATAGCGTAAAGCTTAATAAATTTTATTAGGGAAAAATTATGTCTTACAGACAAAGTTCCTGCCTCGAATACCTTGAGTTTTATAAGCAAAGATAAAATCATAAATATTTCGGTTAGAGAAAAAGGGTATTTCAAAGCAAGACATACAAATATTACCTGTGTATTGTCGTAAACCGAGCGTGTTTTAGTTGTAAATTTTGACGAATCACTAATTTCACAATTTAACAACTGAAATGAATATATCAATGACCAACCCATTCAACTTCCTTTCTGTCTCACTCCGATAATTGTTTTCATTAAAGACGAATTTTTCCAAAAGAAGTTAGAGTCAGAGAAAGATCGTTATATGTATTTAAATGATAATTTTCGATCTGTTGCCGGAAGAATCCTTCCTCCTTAGCCAATAAATTGAGTTATGTTTTCTAAATTTCGTTCGTTAACTCTTTATCTTTATCTCTAGCAAACTTTATTCTACCTCCCGCATACCTCTCGAGCCTTTAGATTACTTTGAAGTTGATGTGATAAAAAATCTACAAATTCTTGCTACATCCGGCAAACTCTTTAGAAGTCACTCAGCTTGGTTAACCACAATAAACTGCATTTATGCTCAGAATTGAAGAGACCACAAATTATGTATTTTCATTATTTTTAACATTATTTGAACCCACGCATTCTACAAACCGAAACAGAAAATTGCAAAATTTGTGTGAATTGCAGACACTTGCTTTCGTACAAACAAGGCGCAAATACAATCCTAACAATAAAACCGGATGTCGGCCATTTGTGTCAAGAAGAACACTACGAGGTGTAAAGAAAGTTGTAGCAACTCCCAAAAGGTGTTGCACACACTTTGCGGAAGCCCGAGAGTCTACGTCTTGGTAGCTGGTTCTCACACAGTGATCAAGACATCGTCGATCGTTTTTGCCTTTTGGCAGTGTCTGCCTCGCTCTGCTCTTTTTCTCGTTCTTTCTTTCTTGCCGAACTCGTTACTGTCACACTCAAGCTTGCAGGCTACCACAGAAGCAACGAACGCACTTTGAGCTTATCTCAGCTTTGGGTTACTTTGGAATTCATGTTGCAATATGATGTTGCTGTTGTTGTTGGCGAAATTCCATTAAAATGCAAGGAACAAAACCATTTCAGGGAACGGAAGTCGCTGTGGTTTTGTTAGCCAAGCTTGCCACAAAATTTTCGTTTTGCGACCCAAAAAGTGTCTCACATTCTTCATTGTGGAACTAATGTTGAGGTGGTATGAGATTGAAAGAATTTTGCTAGCATGTGGGTAATTTTTTGATAAGCAAGTTTTTAGCAATGCAATTGTGTGCAAAACGCTTTTAATTTAAGCTGTGGATCACGTGTAGAACAAGCTAAGCTCTCTTCTGAAGAAGAAGTGCCTCTGCATTTTCTTCTTCTTCTCACAAAACTTTTTCAATTTTTTGTTTTTTTGTTTTTATTGTCCTGTTCCACACCTGACATGTTAATGATCTATTAACATTTGGGCAACTGCAGTTGGTGCAATTATATCGGTACCTTGTTCGTGGCATGGCTTGGCTGACAACATCTGCCCAACCGCATTTGGATTGATTTGTGGCTTTACGCACTTCAAGAAAAAGACGCACTTCGAGAAGAAGAAAAATCTCAAACTTATGTAGAAGTAACAATATTTTTTATTCAATATAATTAATTAAGCTCAGGCTTGAAGCTTATCTTCGACTTTTTATTGTGTTGCTTTAATTTTGTTCAATTTTAAATTTTTACGTTTATCAAGTTCATTACCTGTTTTTCGATTCCTGGAAATAAGACTAAAAATGTTTCATAAATTAAGCTCTTAAATGTAGCAAAAACGTGTTCCGTTTCGTATTTAAGCCAACATTGAATGACACCCGCGCGTTGTTTTCAGTTAGTATGGCATTTCCGGCCATTCTTAGATGTTTGTTTAAATTTTGAGTCTACGCTTCATTGTCTACTTTTACTATTCTTGAATTTACTGCGGAGGGTAAGATAAATTTTCATTTAAAATCTCTTGTTAATATTATTAATAAATTAGCATTTATAAATTATGCTCTTGGAAACCTCTTATGAATCATTTATTTACTTTTATTTATGATTCAATTTTTGATGACTATGTTCAATTCATACACAATGCTAATATTTTAAACAAATATCTGTCAATCTTTTTCCGTTAAATTTTAAATTTAATAATAATACAGACCAGCACCATTTCTTATCACGATAACCACGATAGAAACCACTGAAGGTCTCTAAACATGACCCTAAATGGTTTTGCTTTATCCAATAATGCCCTGAACTACGCCAACTTGATATGTTTTAACACTGTCTAAACCTCTGTCTAAGTTCTTTGAGCTTGGCAACACTTTTCTAATTATCATCAGATGGTTTTAATTCTCGACGAACTTTTTGAACACTCGATCGGGCGACTTTCGAAAAAAGGCGATTTGAAGATCGCTCTATTTCAAGTGTATAGCGATGATAACAGCGTGTCTTTTTTTTATTTCTTACATTACTTTTGGATACTCCATTAATGTTGTGAAAAGAAATATTGTAAAATCTAATTAAGTGTTATCAACTATCTGACGCAACCTACAAATACAATAGAGCAGCGGAAACACGTTTTGAAAAAATTAGGCTTAACATTTGGGGATATTGGAAAAAGTGCGAGAGACTTCTAAAGCAGCTATTTAAACTCAGTTCTGCTATCATCTTCAGAGCCTATCTTATACAAAGTAAATATTAGTCGAAGACGTTACCATTTTGGAGGATCATAAGTGCCTCCGTGAAAACCATGGCACATCTCGACAAAAAACAAAAGGTTTAATCCACAAAAAGATGGGCCTGAAGTGGAGTGGCCTTGAAAAACAATTTCGTCTTATTGTGAAAACTGGTCTTCAATTGAACGGATAGAATTTTCCATTAATACATATATTAATGCCATATATTAATGCCAGCTTTACAATATTATAGTAAGAAAAATATGACCATATCATTCAGCTACAATTCTGCCCCCAACGCATTCAACACTGCAGCTTTCAACAATGCTTTTAACCTCACGAAAATATGGAATTTGGTCTAGTTCAAAAAATAAATTTTGATTAAGTGTTGACTATAACGACAAAAAATGACGCACTTCTAAAGTGGAAAGTGAAAAATTTGCCTAAAAAATCATCAGAATAACAAATTAACTCTTCAATATTAAAAAAATTCCTACGTTCTTCCATATACAATATATTTTTCATTATATATTCAAACTTTCAAGTTAATCGGTTAAAAATTCTCTGAGTCATGTTTCCGGCCAACTTAAAAAGTGCAGTTTTAGGATAAACGCGTTTGAAGTTTTGAGTAATAGTAGTGGTAGTACCAGGAGGTCTTATACTAAAATTCAAAAACGAAGTACTTAGAAATTTTTCTCGGTCATAATCTTCTGAGACATTATTTTTTAAGGTCATAAGGGACCATTTAAAAAAAAAACAACAATATTGATTTTTCGAAAATTCTAGAGTGGCCTAACCCCTTAAAGTTCTAAAATCTTCACTGTACAGTTCTCATGCTGATTTCGGTATATCTTCCTTCACTAAATTCTGTCCTTTAATGTCTTCTCAGTGGCAGATCTACATACGGGCTGAAAGGTTGTACGGGAGAATTTTTTGTACGGGAAAAAAAGTAAAATAAGCCCTTAATGCCGTTTCAGCACCCCCCCCCCCCCCTTGGGCTACAAAACTGCTTTTTTAGCTTCCCCCCCCCCTCTAGCGAATCCTAAATCCGCTCGTTGACTCAAACGTCTCCGAAATCAGTCTATAATGAAGTAATCTTTCAACTAGATCGAGACCAAAATTTCCTCTAGATTGTACTGATTTATTTGCGACTGTTGCTGTTTTATGCACTCTCTCGTTTTCCATGTATGTCATACCTTCACTTTAAGCTGAATAAGTAACCACGCACCACTACAAATCAACTCTAGATAGTGTGAATTGTGACATATAAACCCTTCTAATATAGGATTCCTCTCATGCTAGCCCTTGAATAAAGTAAAGAATTTCATAGAATTAAACTGGCTTTATTAAAGTTGTCCCATGTTTCAATTTAAAATGTCTTTGCTTTTGCAAAAACAAACAACATCCTTTTTGCAGAAATGCATTTGAAATTGAGTCCTGCAAAGTAAAAACAGCGGGTTGTCGTAAACGTTGGGATACGGATATTAAAATCATTATGACCATAATTAATTTATGGTTCCCCTTCATTGGACAATACTGTACACCAACAACAACATTAGCAACAGCAGCAACAACATCAGCAAAGTACGCATAATTATTATTATCAGCATTAGCTGAGGAATGAGAAAGTTGGAGAGGAAGGAGAGAGAGATATAAAAATATCAAAAGTCCTACGCAATTATCAAATGTCAATTGAAGGGAAATTAATGACAAGTACTAACTAACACACACAATCATACGATTGCACACAGATTGCCAACAAAAAGCGGAGGGCAGCTAAAAGGCAGTCAGTGTAAAGCGGTGCTTTGTTCTTGCGTGCACTTGAAGAACACCCAAAATGCTCAAGTGCACCGCGATGAACAGAGTCGGTCTGTGACGACAGACAGTCAACAGCAAGGGACGCATGGACAGACAGTCGAGTACACATAGACAAGCCAGGCAGGGTAAGCTGGCCCAATGCAATCTTTGACGCAAATTACATGTTGCTGTTGCTGTTACTACTGCTGCTTTTGCTGCAGCGCAATGCAACTTAATAATTTATTTAACAGCGGACACGCCGACGTGCCACTGGTGCCAACGGTGCACCAGTCACCAAGAAAAAGGGTACCTCAACAACTTGTTTATGTAGTGTTTTGTTGTAGTTTTTTGTTTTCATTCTTACTTTTCGCTAATTTGGCTCTAATTGAAACATTAAAATGTGATAAGTGTTGGTTGCATGGAAGTTGGTAGCAGCATAGCTGTTGCTACTGTTAGAAGATTTTATTGCTGGTTGCACTGACGTTGATTGCCTGTTGTAATTGCAGCGTTTTAGTCTGCTTTATAATTTAAAATAGTTGCCTTTCAAGAAATATGGCGAATAATTTTACAAAAATGAGTTGTCACAAGATTCAATTAAGATATTCCTTAATGTTGTTGCTGTAACATTGTTTCGAAATTCAATTAATTAAAAATAGGCTGCATAAAAACATAGAGCAACAACAAAGTGAATTTGGCAAAATCTATGGGCCTTGACAACTCGAAGTTGTTGTTGATTTTGCTTAAAATTAATTAATCAAAATATGTTAAAAATCTTGAGTCGCTTCAAATATGGCGGCGGTAAGGTTCCGTTTGCTTTCTTCAAGCTTGAAGCTTGATTTTAACCCTTTCGATTAGCAATCAAGCAGCAGAAGCTCGATACCGCTACGTGTGCGTTGCTTATGTCGGCTTGATATTGACATCTGTCACAGCGGGACGACCCGCTATTAGCATGAGTATTAATTTAGACAAACATGCGTTCATGTGTTGTAAGTTTTTCCATGTTCATATGTATGCTTGTATGTTTGGAAAGATATTTGTAATAAATATGTAATGTTGCAAACTAATTCACTGCTTTAATCTTTGACAAATATACACATCGGCACTAATAGGCCTGTACTTGGCACCTTTGAGTTTGAGACATTCTTATAAGTACAATTTTTTCAAAATCACATTTTTAATATAGGAGCATAGGACAGGAAGGGGTTACTTTTCATTTTTGGTAAAATATCTTGTTGTTCATACATTTCTTTTGAAGAAAAAAAAAATTTATAAAAAGCTCTGTATCACAGTTTTGGAATATTTTATTTTGTAGCCTATATAATTCCCCACGTTCCCTCAAACAACTTTTTTCCCAGTAATTTCCACGTCATTTTAAAAATTTTTGATAAAAAAAACATCTTTTTATTACCCCATTTTCATAAAATCAATACAAAGCAAAGACACAAACCATTTCACCAGCACTATACTCTTAGAATAGCTTATCTTCGATAATCTTTAGTTTAGATAAGTGCAGAAATGAAAAATTAGATTCCTATGAGAAGGGTTCAAGATGCTTACAATAAGATTGGAATATAAGGGAGGATAGTCGATAAAGTAGCCTGAGTAAAAACCTCGAAACAACTTCTTTAGAAGTAAGTATAACAGAGAGAAAGGATCTAAGTTTGGAGTAGATATTTAACAAAGTAGCTTGAGTAAAAACCACGAAACTACTGTTGTTGAATTAAAGGGTAAAACATGAGTTAGGGGACTAATAAAAAACTCAACTTTTCAAGATTTTTTCCTGCGAAGACATTATAATTGTTTAATGTACAAATTGCTGCACATATTGTAGCAACCTTTAACTTTATTTTCATATTTTTTATTTGTAAAATCTCTGGGATTTAGTCAAAAAAAAAGGCACGATATTTCTGGAGCGAATCATCTGATATGAAAAAACACAAAAAACATATTGTTAACATAAGTTATTATCTAGTATTTGGTGGGCAAAAAATATTTATTGGTGAGAAAAACTCTACGATCAGCTACTACTTAAAATGTACTAAAAAACTTTTGTGAAAATTTAAAACCAAAAAATTTTGCTCCCTGACTTAAAAAAAAATAATTTTAGAAAATCGCCCTTAAAGTTTCGAATTTCTAAAAAAGACGCTTCGTGAATTATCGTGAATATATAAATATGTGTACATTGAGCAAATAAAATAAAAATTTGTTAGCCTTCCGACTGCGTATAACCCCTTAATACATGCAAGTTCAGGATGATCGAAGTAGGTGAGTGACAGAGTACAATGATTAAAAACCCAGGAAAAATAAGACCATAGCGTTGAAAAAATATTTAAGACTGCTAGAATATAGTTCGATTAGAAATATTTATATCAATAAGAAATTGTATTTAACTAATACAATACGTAAACGCTCCCTTCCATCTTTACTAAACCAACGGATCAATTACCTTAAAAAGGGTAATTCTGGTCTTCTCTCTCAATTCTTTACCGTAATTTCACTAGAGTTTAAAATTTTAGTCACATAGGATTAAAATATGACTAAAAATGATATTTATTATTTCAAGGACCACACAATTATTGAAACCAAACAAAACCATTTGAAGTCACAACCAAAAAATTTATTGAATAATCTCAGCGTTAGGAGTATCTGTGGCCCATAAGAAGTTGGCCCAATTTTTTCTTCTCCATCGAATTTATTTATTCTTGAAAATTCTTTCCTCCTATTTCAATTTATTTATATTCAAGCATATCTTCAACTACTAAATAATTCAACTTTCTCTTTCATTTTAGAAAACAACCTCATGGGAGCCGGCGAATGGACCGGCTATAGCACAAACACCTCAGCTACGTCAGCCTCTGCCTACTCCAGCTATCATCACCATCATTCACATCATCCTCACCATCACCAACAACATCATGCGCAGTCTTCAGTCGGGCTGCCACCACCGCCTCCACCACCTGCTGTTGCAACAGCCCCAAGCTCGTCCCTTTCACACTACAGCAGCATGGGCGGCAGCTACGATACTAGCGCAGCCGCCGCTCTTACTGCCGATCATGCAAGTAACTTCCATCTACCCACAGTGCTAACAGACATGCAACCCTTCTGTGCGGCCAGCGATTATCATCACACCGGCATAGCACCCAGCGTTGCAGCAGCCAGTGCTATGGTGCCACATGTTCAAGCCCCAATCTGCAGCCCCACCTATGGCTCCACTAAATCCGAAATTGAATCGCTTAATGCAGGCTATCCAACGTACAACAACTGGACGAACGGCTACAACAACTATCAGTATGGCAGTTGCGCTGCGCAGGCACAATACCCAGGTCATACAGCACCCACAATGGTGCTTTATCCTCAACTGTATTCCACAGTCAATCAGAATCAAATACACTTACATCTCCATGGCACGGACAAGCTGGAACAGTATCTAGGGCACGAGAACTCTCTGACAATAAGTTCGTTAGGCAATCGTTCGGGTATAGAAATCGGTATTGGTATCTCGGATCACGATCAGGTGACGGGTATGCAAAACAGTCAGACTGAAGTCGTGGTTGATCATCTCCATGATCAACAACATCACCACCACCACCACCAACAACAACAACAACAGCAGCAGCAGCAGCAGCAGCAACATGAGGCGCAACAACAGTTGGATGTGCAGCAACAAGGTGAAGTTGCAGTGCCAACAACACAGCGTGTAGATGATGTGGGCGACATGAGTGCGGTGTGGCGACCCTATTGACAAGCCGCTGCTCCGTTGCCGGTAGTGGTGCCGCCAACAAACAGGACTTATTTGCAAATTGAACTGAATTAAAAACTAATTGAAATTACTTGAAATTTTACTGAATTACTTTAAGTTCCCTTTGTTTGCTTTTTTTTACATAAGTTAGCTTAAGTTTTGTTTGTTATACATTTTCTTTTTATTTTAAACAATATTTTTTTTACATTCCTTATAATGTTCTTTAGATCATTTAAGCTTAAGTTTATTTACATAGACTGTAAATAGATCAAGCTAGTTACTTAAAAAGTAATGAATGAAATAAACATTCAAAATACTTATTAATTGTAAATTTATTGCATATCATTGGCTGACTTATAAATGTACTTAATTGTTAATAAATGTATTTTAATAAAAATATGCAATGTTTTATGTAAAAAGTACGATCAGTAAATAAATTTATGTTTGTAATTTATAAATAGAATAAAACCATTTTTATGAAAATCATAAGAATATTTTTTTTACAAAAATATTATTGAAGTTACTGTAAGAAAAATTGTTGTAAAAATTCTTTGCTGTGAATAAGAAAAATCAAATAAAATGTTGTCCATTATAAACGTATGCTTTAATTATTTCTTATCTATAAACTACCTACCCTTTCTCAACGTTATAAATTGAAAGCACAAAATAGCAACTTAACAACGTAAAGTTTGAGAACTCTGAAGAGTGTTCTCTGAAGTTTGAGAATTTTTCTGAAGCATTTTGAATAAATGCAATTTTTTGGTTAATTTTAATATGTTTACTTTGGACCTCATTTACGGGATCCCAGATAATTGTAGACGTTTGATCTCGAAATTCGAGATTCCCCTTTCGGGATCTGTGTATTTATGTGGGTCACTAAATATATTTCGGGAATATATATGAATATAGTGTAGCCTTGCCATCGAATAAAAATGTTCTATGTGAAGCGAATCTAACAAAACAAGCATTCCATATTTTGAAATTGTCGAAGAAGTGCATGAGTTTTATTATGAAGTAAAATATCAAAACAGAACGACAGTGAAGTAAAAACTAAGGGGAAATCATAGCAAGCACATCGAGTGCACTATACAACACCATCGAAAAATTTGCAGTGATCGTTTTCAGTTTTCTAAGATGCGCACGAGTAGAGAAGATTGATTGATACTATAATTCAACCTTAATACTTAAGAAAAAAACTCCATAACTCGAAAACGAAACAAGACACTCCCAAGGCAAGGTTTTTACTGTTTGTTTTTTTTATGTGCCACTAACTTTTTCAAAAAAATACCGAGCGGCTTCGGTAGTCGAGTGGTATCGTGCTTGACTATCACTACACGGGGCTCTTCTTCGAATCCCGACCAGGCCCATTATTTTCCCATTTCTAATCGATTTAAATTAAAAATTCATCATTATTTACAATTTAAATAGTTGTAGTTGGAGAAGGTTGTGGAGAGGATTGCTTAAGGGACTTGCACTAGCTGAGGCATAACACTTGATCCTTGTAGCTTTCGGCAAAATAACCTCTTTTTTCTTTCTTTCCAGGGCGTCTGTAAAAACATACTTTTACATTCATTCTTAGACGAATGGCAGCATCCTCCATATTCAAAAGCATGATACGATGATACCCACGTCAGGTTTTTTAAGCTATCGTAAGAATTTGAGGGTAATCTACTGATATAATTGCTACTATTCAGTGATGGTTCCTCGTCTTGTAAAAAAATGTACTCAAATCCGTCAAATTTTGTATTTTCTTCGCTATATTGCCTTCAGAAACTTTTGACTCTTAATATTTTTCGTTTTCCGAATAATTGAATTATTTCTCTATCAGTGAGGTCACTATTTCAGATTTTGGTCCATTTTTAGGGATTTGTTCGCGTACACCTTTTAAAATTATATGCTGGTTTTTGTTTATTATTTTTTTTCTTAGTCATATGTCGCGACACTATATCGCGTTCAAAAAAGTGGCAGAAACTTGATATGAAATGGATCATGGAAAGGCAAATGACCATCCGCTTCAATACACTTCTTTGTATAAAGCACAAATCATTGAAAAATATTGAAGGATATTAAAAATAAAAGGATAAAAAAAGTTTATAAAGTCCGCCCCTCATTTGAAAGCTTACCTCGAGAGAGTTCACCGGCGTACAAATTTTTTTTTTTGCCCAACTCTTTTTTTCATCATAAGTTTGTTTTTTTTTTTTATTTTGTTTTTTTTTTTTTTGTCCGATCATTTAATACAATATATAGTTTAAGCACTATATAAAAAAATATAGACATAAACTCTTATCCCAAATTTTGATAGTCTGTAACTTCTTTGTTTATTGACCAATCTGAATACTTCCAAGACCAAACTTTATTAGTTTTTTAAGGGCTTTATTTTCGTATAAAAATAATTTTCATTTGGGGTAGAAGTTATAAGAAGTTTGGGTTACTGAAATCACTAAGCGAAGTTGATGTTGTAGATCAAACATGCCCACGTAGTGGCCCGTATCGCCCGCGTGGCCCTTCATACAAATTTTTTTCTATCTTAATTTTGCCTTTGCGATGAGCCAAAATCAAAGAACGCCTGCAAAAAACAACAACTCAAACCGCACTCGTTCAGAGTTCAGCACATTTTTCAGCGAACTTTACAAAAACAAACGCATGCAAAGTCAAAATAAAAAAACCACTCGATGATGTGATTCTGACTGAATCTGATTGTCCCGTTACTTGTGTGTCGAGTAATTTTTCATGATGTGTGATTTTATTGCATTGTAATTGTTTTTTTGTTTTGTTTACCAAACGCAACGATGAGCAACATTTTATTATTCTTTTTTTTTAAGCATTGGCCCGCGCTTAAAATTTCTTGGGCCCCACTGTTGTAGATCAATGACACCTATAGAACCATTGTAGCACTCATCAATACCTTTCAAACGGTATATTGCGTTTCATGATGGGACAAAAAAAAACCAAGCTATGATGAAACGAAAAAACGATTCTTCCGGTTTTTACAGGGTGCCTAGGAAAACATTTTTATGGCTATAAAACTCTCAAGAGGTAAGATTTCAATTGAAGGGCTGCCTTTTCAAACTTTTTTTCGACCCACTCTAGGGACCCACTCTATGTAGATTGTTTAAATGGATTAAAGTCTTTAGTTAATCTTGTTGTACAGATCCTTTTATATTATTTTTTGAAAAATGATACGTATTAACCTTTTTCAAATTATGAAGAAGCTTGCTTGGACTTACCAGTTGCTTTTGCAATTTTTTTGCACTGCTTGGCACAAATAAAGCTATATGGAATTATTTTTAACCTTTACTTTGTTGTCTTTGCCACTTTTTTGACGCTCCGTCGCGAAATGGTGGGTACTTTGGTATTCGTACATGAATTAGCAACATAAAAAATTTACATTTTGAAATAAAAAATACTGACAGTATAAAGGTTAAAATCATTTCAATCGAACGGCTTACTTAATTTCAAAATTTGCACTGTAAATTAATTATATACAAAAAAAAACTAAACAAAAACTTCCGATAAAGTTTTAAACAGGTTCATAATTCTACACTAAGGGAAAAAATATTAAATTTATCCAAAAACTTTTTTAATTTATCCAAAAAGCGAGTCATTTTTGCACCAATAACGCATTTACTTAAATCGACTACGTAAATATTTAAAATTTATTTAAATACTTTTTTAATTAAATAAAATATTAAAATATTTAAACAGAATTAATAAAACATATATTAAAATTATGCACGAATATATATAAATATTTTTCAAATATTTACTATTTGAAAAAAAAACCATTGCATTCAAGGAAAATTTATATAAAAATATTGAAATTGAAAACCAATTTATTTGAATATTTCCCACCAGCTGCGTCCATCAAATACCATTTGGTGGTATATTTTATTTTCTTTTTTCGTTTTCTAATTTATACTATTTTTGACAGTTGGTGCAAATTATGCAGGTAAATGACAACCGGTTCAAGATGTTCTTGAGAAAATACCGAGTTGTCACTCCACCCTACATGATTTCATAATGCATCGCACTCACCATCGCACTCGCAAATCATATTTGCCAAAAAACCAGGCTATATTACTCTTGCAACATTAACTAAATGAGAACTATAAGAAACCTGCAACTGCAAGAAATAAACTGCAGGAATAGAGTGCGATGCTGTTGCTGATTGTCGGAATATGTGTGTACGTGTGCGCTGCTGTTGCTGCTTGCTTGTATGGAATATGTGTGCACGTGTGTGGTATAAATAAAATTCAAATACGGGAAAAAAAAGAGTTGTAAGGAAAACATTTGATTTATCCACGTAAATATTTAAATAAAATTTATACTCAGGCGTGGATAATGCTAATATGCGTTATTTCCCTTAGTGTAGGAGTAATCCCTGTGATCTGCGATGTTTGGAGGTATTCGTAACAGTCCGAAAATTAATAATGCAACCATTTTGAATACATTTTCATCCTACGATTATAATTTAATAAAATTTTAGCCCTTCAACTTATAACTTAAGCAATGCAAGCCGTGTTGATTTTGATCATCATGAACGACCACAATGCAAGAGTAGCAGACACATTCTTGAGTGTTGCTGCTACAAAAACAATTGCAAAAATTGTTAATTTATTAAATATGGGCTGAAATTGCACTGTTTTTTTTTTATTTTATTTTTAAGAACATACAATGGAGTAACTTGCAAAACTCAACTTACAAGAGAAACCATAAAAATACACATTTTCAAAATGTAAATTTTAACCACAAATCTAGACGATCGTGCAGCTTGTGGTTGTGTAGTATCTGACACAAGCACATGCGTGCACAAACTTACACACATACTATATAGATGAAGTGCAAATAAATTGAGTACGATAGCGACAAACATTGCACCAACATCAGAATCGACACACTACAATTTAGCTCAAAATAGCTACCTCAAGAAATACATCAACTAAAACTAAAATTATCTCAACTTTTAAATTTTTATACCCTCACGCGTATTGCGTAAGAAATATAACGCACTCAGTTTGTAACGCACATAAGAGGGCGTGACAGGTATAGAAAAGTAGGTACGTGATGTATTCCAATTTTAAAGGGAGTTTTACTTTTTAGAAATAATTTTTTTTTATTCATCTACCTATGTACATTAATGTTATCCCCTTCAAAGTAGTCCTCATTAAATATTATGCACTTATGCCAGCACTTCTTCCAATTCCCAAAACACTTCTGGACCTCGTTCGTTGAGATAGACGTGAGCTCTTTCAGCAATTTCAGTTGGAACACGACGGTCCTGCAAGTTTTTTTTTATTTTCGAGAACAGAAAAAAGTCATACGGAGCCATGTCCGGCGAATATTAAGGCTAGGTCATAATTACAGTGTTGTTTCTTACCAAATATTCACGATATTTTTGGTCCAAATTTAACACTTATGGAAAAAATTTTGCTGTTACACGTTTCATACACAAAACATTCGAAAAAATTTCATAGAATGAATCTATTGCAATGCAAGCCAACAACATCAGTAACTATTTTAATTGTAATTCGACGATCATTTATAATTAATTTCTTCACTCTTTTAACGTTTGCATCGGTTGTTGATGTGCTAGGAAGACCCGTTCGCTCGTTATTTTCAACGTCCATCTTGAAAATTTTACGAACACACCTCGTATATACATCTTTATAATAATAGAAACTAGGTTCGAAAATGAGCCAAATCCGATGAAAATCACGCCTTGCTCTCAAACGATTTTATCAAAACGGTACACTTTCCGAACATTACAAAAAAAAAATAAACAAATGACTTTAAATTTGCTTTAATTTTTAATATGCACTCTGTATTTGAAATTTGGCAAAACCTTAAATTCCACAAAAACTAATATTCAACACATAAGCTTATATTTTTCAAATGAAACATCGAATGTAAACTGCGCACCTCCCATATAAAGTGACGTCATCAAAATAGAAAAACTAAACAAATATCACTTAAATATGTATGTTGACTTGATATATTACACATAAACTTTGATATTGAAAATGTACTCTGGTGTATAATTTGAAAAATATTAAATGAAAACCAAGCCTAAACGTCCTAACAGACGTCATTAAAATAACAAAACGTTCATTACAAATATACTTCAACACCGCTGTGTTGGTATTTTAACTTCCACCAAGCCGAAGATAATTGCATCACATGTTTTAAATTTTTATAGTTTTTGGTTTGAAGAATTGGCTTCACACCCTTAAAGCTACAAGTTTAAAAATTTGCGATCATCTTAAGAAAGATCCTGTTATACTGAAGCCAAGCAAGATCAGCTTGAGAGCAGCACATCAGAGCTTTGCACTCAATCTAAGAACTTGGTATACAACGATCGTGCTGCAATCGATCGTAGAAACGAGCAACTGATGCCGGTCGTACTTGCGGATTGACACTGTTGCAATATGATGCTCCATTATCAGAACTTCACCCATACAAACAGCACAAAAACACGAACGCATGTTCATCAGCGCTCAGGTGTAAAATTGAAACGACGTAAAAGTCTCAACTTTACAAAAGTTTGCCATATCGAATTCTGTAAAGTATTGGAAAAAAATAACAAAAACTCAAAAAAAAAAAATCATATAGAAAAAATTGAAACGTTCGATGAAGCCCTGTCAATGTTACAGCGTGCGCGAGCAAAGAGTTTTACTCGCATGTCCAAGCGCAGTATTTTTTTTTTTTTTGTTTTATTTAACAAACTTCGTCAATCGTCAGTCTGGTAAAGGAAGCTGCTTGGATGGTGTATATATGATCACCTTGCGGTAAGGTTGACTTTCTAACAATTACGCTGTTGTGTCCGTCATCGAAAGAAATGATAAAGCACAACTTTGTCACATTTTATGATCAGTTTATTGTTGTTTTTGTTGTTGTTGTTGTTGTTGTTGTTGTTTTCATATTTTTCTTCTTGGTTCGATTCTCGGCTCGATTATATTTCCTTTCCTCTATATTGGAAATTTAATAGCTTTGCTCGTGTTCTTGCACAAGCCTTTGCTGCTTGCCAGCAGCTAATCAACTCTTGTAGATTGGTTAGTTCAACCAACCATCATCTCATCCCGTACCATCTCATAAAGTGTTCATTTGCAGTTGTTGAGTGCTGGCTGAAGTAGAATCTTTCTTCTTTTCTGCTTGTGGTCCATTAAAGGTGTTTGACAATAACAACAATTGAGCCAGGCTTGGCTCCTAGCCGGGCGGTCTACGATTATTTAGCAGCGATGAGCTGCAAATTATGAATAGCTTACTGAAATTCAAGGTGGAGGGTCTGTTTGTCAAAATAATGGCGGAAAAACTATTGATGATAGGTATTGTCGGAGGTTTGCCTTTAAATAATAGTGATGAAACTTGAGTTTTTCAAAAATAATTATCACAATAATATCGCTCGTTTTCTGCAATAACATTACAACTCAAAAAACTAGATTTTTCAGGAGAACTCAAGAAAAGAAGATTTTATTAAGTTTTGAACAGACAAAGGAAATTAAATCACCATTTTTAAAATATGGACAAAACATCAAATATACAAGTACTACTGTAATGTAATGGTTTAATCCATGAAAAGTGACAAAAAAAAAACTGGAGATTATCGATATATAATACGATCTAATCGGAAATATATTGAGGTGAATGAATCACAAATTCTACTCTCCTGCAAAAATTAAAGAAGATATCGTTACCAAAATTGTACACAGCATAGATCATGGTAACACGAATGTTGCTGTGTAATTAACTCAATATTTATGTTTTTTGGATTGTAACGTTATTGAAGAAAACGAGCGATATGTGTTCTATAAAATCTAACCTGATTTATTCTAACTAGAATTCTACTACCAGAAGATGATTTGGTGATTTCACAAGAGGGCTCTTCAAATAACCCAGACGTAGTGTCAGAAAAAAGTCTCACACAGTGCATAAAAAAAACTTTTTGTCGCTAATCAGGTGACAATTGTTTAAAGTGATATCAAGGCTCCTGAATACGAATTTGGCATAAAATTTCTCTGTCACTTTCGAATTTTAGGTGTTAAACATATACAGTTAAGTATGGCTGGGTTCGAATTAGGATAAAAGATAAGTGCGATGGAAAGGGCAATAAAGCAAAACATGGTGAGAATGTTCCAAGAGTTGTGAGAAGTCGTGATTAGAATGAAAATCAGATTAGAATCTGAGGCAAATGTTATGCCTTTACCTCAGTCAATTCAAGTTATAAGGCACACCCATCCAAAATTTCTCTACCACCAAATACAACTTTAAGTCGTACATATTGATGATATTTTGATTTCAGTTGATTTTAAATGAGAAAATAAATGCAGAAAGGTTAAAGCTTAAGATCATTACATGGCCGGGATTTGAATCCGGGACCTCTGGCAGTCAAGCACGTTTCTTACTGGACTATTGAGGCCGTCAGAGATAATGAGATGGGAAACTTCGTTTCTATTGTGAATTCTGTTGATTTTGACAGATAAAAATGCTTGTTCTTCAGTTTTTTTTGCAATCACGTATTGTGTATGTGAGTTCACCTCATATTTGTCAAAAATAGGTATTACACCCAAAAAAGTCTTCCATATTTAAAAGAAAATTGTTTTTAGCTGAGCAAGAATATTGTTTATAATAGTCGATAAAGAACTTTTGTTAACATAGAAATGTTAGTTTTGTCTATCTAATTTGTGGAGTTACTTTGATAACAGACAAAAATATTTTTGATAGAAAAAAATTGAATTAAAAATGAAAAAAATTGTTCTATTTACAAGTGCTGTTGTTAACAGAAAAACATAATTCAATTTCTTTCAAGAACAGCTATATCTTTGTTTTAAAAACTCTGTTCTAATTTTTAAATGCATGAATTTGTTTGAACAAACATTGTAGGCTAGCTTTTCCCTATGTGTAAAGTGGTGGCTTAGCTGTCGAAAGTGAGATATTCACCAGCGCTCATGTCCATCCTGAGGGGTGAATTCATCGAGAATCCATCGAGAGGGGTGAGTTTGTCATGAAATTTTACTAACACATTTATAACATTTGCATTAGTATTTACTGCATTTTAGCATATGGCTATCTCCTTTTTGCCGAAGTTTCCAATCTCTTTATCTCTGGAGGCCGTCAAACATTTTTGTCCAATGCAAACATGAATAGACAAAAAAAAACTTTTACCCAATTTTTAACATTTTATATATTCAGTAAACCATTGAGAAATTTTGTATGTTTTTTGATAAAATTTGGATCATAAAAAGACATCAAGTCCTACTAGACCTACTAGACCTACCATATCTTTTAAGATGAGAAGTTCAATTTTATTTTCCCACGTCCAATTTTGACACTGTAAATTGTCGTGATCTCCACAAAGAATTATTTTTTTTAGCTTTGAACCAGAGATTTCAGGCCTTGGTTTGGAATGCAGTAACAAATTAGAGGGATGGAAGGAGCAATCAACATGAAACTTGCGTAAGAAATTCACGTAGAAAGATGCTAATTTTAATCTTAGACCGGTAGTATATGCCTTTACCTCAGTCAATTCAAATTATTTAGCGGATGCTCTTCACAAACTTTTTCAACCACCAACTTTTTCAAAGTCGCAATTTCTTTTTGATCTGCTGGATAAGAATAAATCATTGGGTGCCAAGTCAGGACTGTACGACCGATGACCATCAATTCGATGTTTGGAATGCCCAAAAAGTTTTTGTATGAGCTGATGTGTGAGAGCATGCATTGTCGTGGTGAAGAATGATTCGTCTTCTACGATTAGTTTCCCTGATTTTTCCGAACACTTCTGGCAAACAAATGGTGGTGTACCATTCAGAATGGACCGTTCTACGTTGCTCTAATGAAGCGGTGGCGACACGTCCAGTTATTCCGAAAAAACAGGCGACCATTTGCTTCGAAATGCTTCGTGCGCGACCAATTTTTGTTGCATTTGGCTCTTCTTGTAAGACCCATACAGTCGATTGTTATTCAGTTTCGGGCTCATTTGCATAAATCCATGATTCATCATCTGTTACGATGGCATGGACATGTTTTGAAGCACCGTGATTGTATTTCTTTTTACGAGTATCATTACTTTCGACCAATCGACGCAAGCCCATTTTTTGTTTTTTTTTTTTGAGCGATTGTCAAATTATGCGGAATGCAACGCGAACAAATCTTTTTGACTGCCAAATCAAATTATCAGTAGACCTAATGAATAAATAAATAGTTATGCAATATTGAATTTACATATTTATATATTAACATTTACTTATTAACATATTTATGCTGGTCCCACTAATCCCCAAAAGATGTCTCGATCTCACGGTAGGTCACATCACGATCAAGCTTTATCAGTTCACGTACAGCAAGCATCAATGTTTTGTGGTACAACTACAGATTTTTATCGACCTTAACGAAATTCTGTCTGTAGCAGAGTGTAACGACGATCGAATTCGGAAAACCAGCGAAACACGGTGGCTCGAGATGGCGCTTCATCACCAAAAGTCGAAGCAAATTTACCGGCACACTGCTGTTGGTTTAATGTATATTGAAAGTCGTAGAAAATCATCGCACAAAAATGTTCACGATTGAATTCCATTTTTTTACTAAGATGTTCCAAGTATCTGTAAACAGCACAAATAGCACTCCTATGACAGAACGTTCTGAGCATGGTCGAATTATAAGGTAGGGCCGACTTGGAGAAGAATGGAGTAGAAAACAGACAAAAGCAGGCTAGTTGTCAAAATCAGCTGTTTTTCTCGAGTTTCTTTATGTTCATGTTTCGCAGTTGATTTTAGGTTAAACATTTTACAAGCTTTTTTTTCAAATTTAACACTTCCGCGGCATTTTATAGATTTATTTACAATGTTTTTACAATATTTCCACTCAAATTAACACAAACTTAACACACGTGTCCGCACTATTTACAACTTGAAAACATAATATCTTCATTTTATTTGAGGTTTCTATGAACTTCGCCATTTTGACAATTAGCCTCCTTTTTTATTCTCCACTCTTCGTTGACGCGTGAGGGCACTGAGCGACTCGGCCCTCCCTTGTAATTCTACCATGGTTCTGAGTACGTTCTCCAATAAAAATGTTAAACTTAACAATGACAATATCAAATTTGACATGTTCACATTAGTGTTGCCATATTTCAAGACTTACAAGTCAACCTACGTATATTTTTTAACCACTGAACCACTTTTTTTGTAACATACTTTTTAGTATGTTTTCAATCTATGAAAAACATTGGGATGGCGGTAATAGTTAGGAATATGACGTATAACGAAAGGTAATTACCACCAATCTAGGTATTATAAAAAGAATATTCAAACAGTTTTCTCAAAGAAACTCAAAGAATTTACTGTAATTTGAGAGTGATATAATTCAGTGGCGGATCTAGGATTCGCCAAAGGGGGAGCTGAAACTACACTTTTGTATGCCAATTGGGAGGGGGGGGTCTGAAACGTATTTTTGGACTTTCTTTAATTTTTTTTCATTCAAAAAATTCTCCAAGGGGGGCTTAAGCCCTTTCAGCCCATATGTAGATCCGCCACTGATATAATTCATCTTAAAATTAAATGTCATTCTGTGAGAAATAAAAAAATTAAAAAAAAAATTCGTGTTATTTGCGATTCGTGTTATTTGCGATTCGTGTTATTTGCGAAAAACACAACAAACAAAAAATTGCGGTATTATTTATATATATTGTATATAATTTATACAAAATATGTATGAAAATAATTAAACTAGAAAAAAAAATTGATTTAAAAAAAAATTTAAACAATTAGTGTTATTGAATAAGACCCTTAAAAATGTATCCAGTTTAAAAGTTTCCTTCTAAAATTTATTATTTTAAACAAAACAAAAAATATGCTGATATCAAAAACAGCCTTAAAGTTGAAAGCTTCTCCATAAAATTTTACATTGTTTTTGCCGCCGTTGTCCACCAAGAACAACAATACAACAACATTCAAGCATTCGCAGCTGCCTTAATTTTAAGATAAGGCTATGTTTTTCATTTGGCCACCGCCCCTTGGAGCTAATACGCACGCGTGAGAATAAGTGGAGTCTCTCTATCAAGTTGAGAGAGAGAAAACCCAGCAGCAAAATATAAAAAATATTTTCGCTCTTCTGCAATTCAGCAAAACTCACTTACATGATGTTTTAAAAAAACAAGATTCAAATTCCATCCAACTTGGACCGACTTGGATGGCATGATTCATTCCACAGCTGACGATGAAGCTTGTGACGTATATTGTGTAAACATGCTGCTTTCATTACTCAATTGGATTTTAAGTGAAGAGCTTTGTAAATTTTTCCAGCTTTAAGCTTTAATATGTTAATCATGCAAATCACTGTCATATGTCGCGCTAGCAACTATTCGAGTAACTTTCGATAACACGCTCTGCGCGTAATTTTGTCTTAAGCTTTAACCGGCAGTTATTCAGAGATACAATGAAATTTACTGCTTTTTCGGAATTCCATTTTCCGTTGCAAACTTTTATTGATGAAATTTTCACATTAATAATATCAACAAGAAGTTTACTACAGCTTAATTTTATATAGAGTGATTTTTTTGCATAATCGGAGAAAAAAAACACATTTTTATAGTTTTTTTTTATAGAAATTATAGGTTTATTGAAAAATCTTGTTTGCGAATGCTATGAAATTGCAATATATCGAATTTTTTATGCTATCAACGAACACCTTGACATGTACACAAAAGTTTAACTATTTTACTGTAAAACTGCATTTTCAGTTTATCGCTAGAAAGTCCAGATTTTCCAGAGAGTAAAAAGTTCGGAACGTAATTAAAAGGACCTCGAATTTTCAAACATTTAAATTTTTCAATAGTTTTTTATTAATCCTTGTGAAATTACTGATATATTTTAATAAAAGTAATTTTCAGTTTGTTTGACCTGAAAACAAATCTTAACGGCTGAACGGATTTAAATCAAATTCGGCACACATATTACTTCAATCCTAACTTAGGTTATGGCATACTTAGTTTTAAGCACGCCTGTTCCGCCCCTTTACAAGAAATGCAAATCTTTTTTTAGCGAAAATTTACGTCTAACTAATTTAAGAAAAAATTCTGTTATTTTGACACCAAAAACATTCACATATTTTAAAAGTTGGTACTTTAAGTACAAAGTCTTTTTCTAATAACATCGTTTTCTTACACTGAAAAAAAACATTGGCTTAAAATTGAACACAGTGTATTCAAAAAATGTGTTCATAATTTGCCTTTTTTTCATACGAGTATGTTTTTCAAAAGTTTTGAACACATTTGCTCTTACTCTGACGAAATTTATTGCAAGCTATTTTTTGAAACACAAAATTCGTCAAATTAATAACAATGGTCGTCAATTTGAAAACATTTTTTATTTTTCAGTGTAGAATAACAAAAAACTATCAGAAATTCATTATTTTAAGTTTTAATGAATATAACTCCGTTGTTTTTGAATATATTTCTAATATTTTTTTTTAAAAATATTTGTTTAACGCAAAATAATTTTTATTTATTAATATTTAATGTTTTTTTTTAACATTAAACTCATATAATTCCCCTTTTTATATATGGGTCAATTGCAAAAAAAACGTACACAAAGAGGTTTCCATGTTTTGTTTTTAAGTTTTTTTAAATTTTCCCGTTAGAGTAGCCAAATTAAGTGAAAATTAATGGAGAATTCGAAGTTGTTTTTAGGCCCTGCAAAAAATCATTTTTTCTTTGGTTTTTTACGATTTTTGTATTAAACGTCACACAGCAGATATACGGGGAAAAATCACTAAAAATTTGAAAAATGTTGTATATGAAAGCTTACTGTGATGTTTGTTAAGTTATTTAATCAGTTAAATCAGCTTTTGCAGAAATCGGCATTTCAGTTACAGAAATAATAATTTTTTTCCAAAAATACCTACATATTTTACAATTTCAACGGGAAAAATTAAAATTTTTTTCCAAAAAGACATCAACATACAGACAGGTTATTTTCAAAGTAGTAGATTTGCAGCAATAAATAATAAAAAACTGTTAAATAATAAGCAATTTCAGAAAAAACAACAGAGTGACGTTCAATACATTTTGTGACGTTCAATAAATTTTGTTGCGCTTCACCAAATAATTTAAATCAAATTTCGAGTTTAACAAAAAACAGGTTTATTCTTTTACAAAAAAAAAAGTAAATATAAAGTTATAATTCAGCTACACATAAAATTTTCTTCCAATTTGTTTTCTTTATTTTTTTATTCTTTATTATTCTTCTTATTCTTTTAAAATTAAAAAAATCAATAGCTGGTTGAAATTATATTGAAAATTTATTTAGACTTCACGTTTTACAATATAACTTCTGAAATCTTTAAAACCACATCTTCATTTTATATCATTGTAAAGGTATAACCTAACGTAAAAACGTACAAAAATTAAAATTATAAAAAAGAAAAAAATTATAGCACGTGTTGCTGGCATGGGATTGAACTTAAACAAATTAAGAATGAGTCAACTTATTGCAATATTTTCAAAAATTTTGCACTTTTCCTCAAAATATATGAAATAACTTTTCCAATGATACTATATGGCCGGTAATCGGTCTTAAGTTGATTTGAGCTACGTTGTCTCCAAATAGATCCTATTTTGGCCGCGAACAATTATTCTAAAAATTTATAACTCCGAATTTGGTTTTCAAATCAATAAACCAATGCAAGAAAAATATTTGAGACAAATTGGAGATGGTCAGTGCAACTGATCACTTCAATGTGAAATTGGCGATATCAGTTAGTAAAAACAAAAAGCAAAAATCAGGTCAAAATCATACATAGGTACCATTCTTTTTGCTTTCGTTTATATTCTTCATTTCGTTCGTTATCCAGTTTTATTTTTTCCCGATATCTTCGTGCTCTTTCAGCAGGCGTTAACTTTGCTATTTTACTCTTAAATATACAAAAACGAAATACAAAATTAATACAAATCACTTCAGCCGGTGGTGTGACATATCTTAAAAGCATAGCTGTTATGTAATGATTACTCGTCGTAATCATTACTTATTCGATTCTTTTTTTCAAAAAGGTAAAATAATTGATTAAGTACGATTCTTTTCTGTTTGTAATCGTAATCACATGATTACGATTACAAATAATCAAAAAATAATAACGATTACTTGAGATTACGCAAAATAATCAAAAAGAATCAAAAGTAATCAAATAAAAAATACTCCGATTACTTTTCGAGATTATTTTTGATTCTTTTTTGATTATTTTAAGAATTTCAGTCTTAGGTACAAAAAATTTTGTTAAATTTTATTAAAAAAAAAAAATTATGTATTTCATTATAAAAAAAAAGATTGACAAAAAACAAGAACGAGAACAATATTGTATTATATACAACATAAATGAAACAAAAATAAAACCTTTTTACTCTAAATTACTATTTGCATTCATAAGAACTAATTTTTCAAAAGAAAAATCAGACAATGATTGGAGTGTTTACTATGCCAGCAAAAAAAAAAAAAGACTCTCAACTGAAATGAAAGAAATTCCTTCAACAAGCCAGACTTTTGCCAAATCATTTCAGCACTTGAATTATCATGCAAGTGGCAGAAGAGTTGGTCTGTTGGGATCACTAATCGGGTTTAACGGTATCCTGTGAAGAACCAGTTGTGTCAATTTCATCATCACTTTCACAAAATATTTCGTACTTTAGACTGAAATTTTTAAAATAATCAAAAAAGAATCAAAGATAATCTTTAAAAGTAATCGAATTATTTTTTTGATTACTTTTGATTATTTTTGATTATTTTGCCTAATCTCAGGTAATCCTTATTATTTTTTGATTATTTGTAATCGTAATCAATTACTAATCATAAAATTCTTGCTTAAGGATTATATAATCATTACAATTCTTTTTAAAAAATAATCTAATTGATTACTAATCGTAATCGCAATTTAACAGCTATGCTTAAAAGTGACGTTCAATACATTTGCCACTTTTTAGTATTTTTTTTTTTCATAGGAATTTTATTTTGCAAATATACGAAAACAAAGAAATTAATCAAAACCTATAAAACAATGATTTTAAACTTGGATTTTTTTGATTTACTATTTTTGCTTTAATAAAACTCCGCGTGACGTTCAATAAAGTTTTACACGTACTTATCATGATGAACTGAGAAAACACAAAAAAATTTACTTTAATATTATTTAATCGTCTTAATTTTTAGAATTTCGTGAGAACTAATCTCTGCACTTTCTTAATATAACTTTCTTGTCATCTATACCACACCTAAATTTAAACTAACGAAGCGTAAAAAAAGTGACGTTCAATACAATACGTGGGGACTAAATGTAAATCGAAAGCCAGGTTCGCGATGACAATGTTTTGAGAATAACAACAAAATAGAACATAAGAAATAAATGCTATCATTACAAAACAGTTATTATCTTATATATATTACGCAAACCCAAATTTTGTCCGGCGTAAGGCTTTTTAAGTACAAGTCCAATTTTAATAAATTTAGTATGATTTGATAGGTTAAGACCTGTAGATGTGCAAACTGGACTTTTTATTTCTTAAAAATTTATATTTTTTAAGTTATAGCTTATTAAAGTTTGCATATAATTGCATTTAATTGTTGTTATATTGGTTTTTCTTTTATTAACAGAGCAGCTGACAACGACATTATCAAACTCAACTATTCGCTGCTCACATTTCGCTATCTTCTGTCTCTTCTTAATAGAGCGTCTGTTAACTACAAAACGAAAGTCAGAAAAATATAATAAAAATATGCGCTTGCAAATAACGGCAAAACTCTTAGAATATTATTATTATTATTATTATTATTATAGTTGCTGGGGGCAGCAACGCGCACTGGTGGTCGCTAGTTTGTTAAATTTTTGCATTGTTTTCAACTTTATTTTCACGTTTTTCATCAAAAAGTGTAACTGGGGACACATGTTTTTGTATTAAGCGAGTATGAGAGATCAATATAACATTCTTTAAAACAAATATGCAAACAATTTTAGGATTCTGAAAAATATATTTTGTCAATAAATATTTTTCAGTGATCACTTTCTCATGTTTTATTTGTTTTTTTCTTTTTGTTTTTACCTAAAAACAGAGTTAAAGGAGCGGGGACAAAAAAATAGCATTTTGTATGCAATTGACCAATATATATCAATGAGCAAAGATCACTTATGAATTTAATAAATAAAAAAACGTTCAGAAATTAGAACCAGGTTCTAATTTAAGAGCCTTCAATATTGAAATGGCAGGTTCTTATTTCTAGACATTTCGAATGTATCTCTTTCCAATCAAAAGTTATCGCTATAAATCTATTTTCTCGACCTCTATCTTTTTAATCTCATTATTATCAACCGAAGCAAGCAAGCAAGCACTATCAACCGATAAAAAAAAAACATGGACCTTTAATATGAGCTTTAAAGTAATTTAATAATCAATTTAGTGCAGCTTATTTTTCATTATTTGGATTTTTAAAAATATTAAAACCAGAACTTAAATCAAAATTTTACTTTTTTTCACCCGACTAATACCGGGTATATCAGCTAGTATTAACAATATACAATATAACGGTGCTATGTATGCCGATATGAAAGTTGCTATAGAAAACTCAGATAATTTTATTTGCAGGGGTCAATGTTTTTAGCGAATTCTTAACACTCACTTAATCATAATCGAATGCAGCACGAATGTGGCAACCAAAAAATTAAATTAGTTCGATACAAAGTGTAAAAAACTAACGTTTAATGTCTGTCAAACGTCAAAGCAAAACGAACGTCACTTTTTCTTATCAAGACACCTTCGTGTAACACCTTAGGTCAGGGCAAGCGGCATTGGGTTGGGTTAGCCCGAAAATATCCATTCAACAGCTTTAATCCAAACTAAGAATTAGTAGCCAACACCTGCCGGTTGTTAAAGTGGCGCATCTGGCGGCAATGGTCATGGCAGGTTGCCACAAGGATAATTCACAAAATATGCAAATTGGTGCAATTTTCGACATGCCTGTCGAAGTGAAGAGCAGAGAACATCATCGATGAAGTAGGTAAGATTTTTGAACTCTTATCAACCTAAGCACTGAACAAACAGTGCTTAAGTTTTGTGCAATCCTTCATATATTTTGAAATTTAATACCGTGAATGGGCGGACTTGTTACGCACCTTTCTTCTTTTCTTTTTTTTATGAATTCATTTGGCGGAAGTGAGCACAACATGCACCACAATATGGCGACCATAGGACGTATGATTTCTATTTTCTATTCAACACCATGAATTTTCGCACGAACACACTCACACATCCATGCTCGGAAGATATTAAAATTGAATGCATGTTTGTATGTATGTAAAAATCAGCTATTTTAATTTTCCGCATTTCCCAATATTTACGCGTCACTCATCAAAAGCGTGTCAAAGCGCAGCGCACACAGCATCCGTTTTGGCGGCAAAACTGCTGGATGTGTGTTTATGTGAGTGTGTGTAAAAAGCGTCTACGAATGTGTGGCACTGTTTATGTTTGCGATTTGTGGCATTTTCTTCCTGCTCATTGGCACTTATAAGCATTCTATGACATGCATACAAACATACATGGTATCAACCTGTGTTTTTGATTAGCGGTTTTTTGGCTACAGTTTTTGATTATCCCCTGTTGTTGTAGTTGTTGCTAGTGCTAAGGTAACTAATTTTGTTACAACAGCATGTGTGTGTGTGTGTGTGTGTGTGTGTGTTTGTTAGCTTTTCTATTTGCCTAATAAGCAAATTAAGTATTTGCGGACAAAAAATCATTGGCTGCACTGTCATTTTTCGCCACTTTGCCAATTTGACAAAATGACCGGAAGTTGGTTGCATCTGTTGGCGGTTGTTTTGTTGCTGCAAACCGCTTATTAAAAATTTATAAAATTTAAAGGCTTAATTGAAAAATTGCATTTGCAAGTTTTTGTTTTTGCATTCGTCTGATAACGATTGGGATTCATGACCATTTTTTTTTTATCCCTACCTCTGTAGATGGCATAAATCACAAATAGGTGTCACTAATTTGCTTTAACAACCGGTTGGCATAACTTCAACTTTTGGCACATTTAAGAAAAACGGGGAGATACAAAATTTGCAACCTCTTCCCCTTTAATAAAAAAGAATTATTTTAATAAAGGTAATAATCAAGTGCGTTTTTAGTAGATTCCGCCATTTATTTTCTTTTCTGAAATTTGGAAATGATGCTGTAATGAAAAAAATTTCACATAATTATTAGCTTTAAAAGCTTTAATAAATTTTATTCCTAAATCCTTGCAGCAAAAATATAATTAGTGGAAAGTTCTTTTAAATTTTACTCAGGATGTGCTATTTCATGCCATTAGAAGCCGATTTATTTGCATTTGAAAATTACATTTTAGATGTGAGTGTCTGTCGCCTTCAATTTCTTCAAAATCTCCCTGAAAACCTTTGTTTAAATCCAATTATATTCAGGGAATGGAATTGAGTTCAAGCGGGACCCCGTGCTCAAGATATATACCGCTAACAATGCCAAGACAAACAATTTTTAAAAACTAGCAAAATGAGAAAATTACCCAGATTATTACAGTTTTTGATTTGTACACAGAAAAAAAACCATGTTTTAAAATTTACGACATTTGTTATTAATTTGACGAATTTTGTGTAGCAAATCGTCCTATTTTTACACTTATAGGCTCCAATTAAATTTTGTAGGACTCCCCATAGGTGCTCTATAGGGTTAAGGTCCGGCGACTGGGATGGCCATAGTTGATTTTGTTGCGCTTCATCCATGTCCTTACCAATTTTTCTGTATACTTAGGGTCGTTATCATGCATAAAGTTCCACTTTAAAGGCATTTCCTCTTTTTTATACGGCAACATAACTGTATCTAATATTTCAAGAGAGTTCACGGCACACATTTTGCCTTTTACCCAATGAATTGGTCCTACTCTAGCCGCCGAAAAGCAACCCCCATATCAAAATTGAGCCGCCTCCGTGTTTTACGGTCTTTCGAGTGTACTTGGGTTCGAATTCTGCATTCCTCGGCCATCTTACAAAGGTTTTTCCATCTGAACCAAACAAATTTATCTTGGTTTCGTCAGACCATAATAAATTTTTCCAATGTGGACGAAACATGTTTCTATTGGCGAAATTAATCCTTTTCTTTATGTTATTTTTGTTTAAGTACGGCACTTTCCTGGCATTTCTTCCGTGCAGTCCTGCTTCTCGGAGTCTATTTCTAATTGTGCGGCTGGTAACTATTGCTTTAAGTTAGGGACGGGCATATCTGACGCACATTATGCGGCAGTGGGCGCCAGTGTTCGCCAACTCGGCTGCTGGATGAATTCGGGTGTGAATCGGAAAGGGGAATGGAAAGCTGTAAGAGAACTAAGAGCGTAGATTTATAGAAAGTGTGAGAGCGAGAGAATAGTCTTAAGAAAACCAAGTGTTGCATATTGTACATATTAAGATGATAATTTCTTATAAAGGGATTATTTTTATTTGACGTAGCTACAAAAATCCATGTTATTTGTTTACGAATCAGATCATGGTCTTCAGGTGCATTTATTAAATTTTTTTCCAAAAGAATTTTTATTTTCATTTTTGCCTTAAAAAAATAAAAGCCTAAAAAATACTTTTTTGTTAAAAATTTTAAAAGTGAAAAGATAACTAAAACTTTCTCGCTTTAAGTAAAAAATGCACACTCAAAACCGGTCTCTGCATTATGTGCCGAATATTAACTAGTAGTTATAAAATGCCCTTTATTTGAAATCACTGAGCAAGCAACATTGGTTTTGGTCGGTACTGAGAGCAATTAAGATTTTTGCAATGCAGACCAGCGTTGCCACTTAAGACATTTTATTTTACCAAATTTTTACTGAAATTGTTACTGCCCCAAATTTGTTTGCAACATATGTACCAACAAAGTTTACCAAAAAAAAAAACAATACATGCATTGTTACCTTCAGTTGTCACTTTATGAATTTACAAAAAAAAACATTACACAAGTTTGTTTACAAAATGTAAAATTCAAGAATTTGTTTTTAGGGTTGTTTTGAAGTGAATTAATTTTATGTCAGAGTTGCTAAAATTGTAGCAAGTAAGCAAATAATATGTTGCTTGCAATAATTTTTGTTTGAGTTAATTCTTAATTGTTTGGAATTCTGAAATTCTTCAATCCTACCTTAAATAATTGAATTATGAATGAATATAACAAGAGAGTCTGCTTTGCGAAAATCATAATGCGCTCAGTGGTACTCTCTTATTCGCTTCTTCTTCGCTCAATTTTTCTCTCTTTCACCCGAGTCATGGCAACCCCCCCCCCCCCCCCCCCATCTAGTACATTTAGCACGCAGTCAGCAAGCTCTGTCGCATATTGTGCGCCTGTGCGTAATGTGCTCCATTTGCCCAACTCTACTTTAAGTGCCTGCTTAAGGTTATTCGACGAAAGAAATGGATTTTTTCGAATAACGTACCAAGTAACTTGTCAAGCCGTTTCGAACTTTTCCGTTTCGTTCCTCTGTTCTCTCTTTTCGAAGTCAAATTAATAGCATTCCAAACCATATTTTTGGAGCACTCCATAATTTATGCTATTTCTCTTATTGTTGTTACAGTTTTTCTCAATTTTTTAATAGTTTTCCTTCCAACTTCGGAACAATGATTTGCACGACCCATTATGAACAGCTACCGATTGAAAGAGATAAAAATTGAAAATTTCTTTAAAATTACAGTCCTTTAAAATTACAACTTACCAATTCTTTCCGTTAAGAATTTATCACTTTTCAGCTTTAGGAACTCAAAATTTTATTTTGTCCCTATTATTTTTTCCAGCGTAAAATTGGTGTGTGCACATACATAACATGACGATTTAATTCCAAATCATGGTATAATAATACAAGGTAGCATTGACAACTGCTTATTTTCTCTTCTACAAGAAAACATCTCCTGTCAAAAACAACTGAAAATGTATCTGCAGCGCCTGAGGTTGTTGTTTTTTTTCACTTCAACGTTTTCAACATTGCTTGTGTTTTCAATGGCGGATTGTGAGCGCTCTGTTTATGAGTATATTTTTTGACAGGAGATGTTTTCCCAAGCAACTGTCAATGCTACCTTGTATTATTATACCATGGTTCCAAATGATCATGCTGCACAACTAAAACTATTTTGCTAATTTAAGTCCCGTTAGATAAAGTAAGTTAACAGTAGTTTCCATTAAAAAGGGACAATAAGAAAAATAATTATTCAATCATTGAAGATTTTAATGACTGTGTCCCAATTATTTTTTCTAACACTGTATTTGTATTTGTGACTGCTTTTCGACTCATCTGCGACCCTCTTGTTACTCTTTTGAGCTAGCTGGGTAATAAAAAAAATGTCTCTACATTAATAATATTTAATTTTAACTGATGTTTAAACGTTAAAGTATCTCTTGTCCACGAAAAATATGTTTGTGTATATCTAAAACACAAAAGCCTACAAAAATGCATAACAATCCAAAAAAAATGTACACTCTCAGCTTTCTAGAGCTTTCATAATCTTATAAAAATTCTGTCATTCGAGCGAGTTATGAAATACGACTAAAACCTTCATTTCCCACAATGTTAAAATAATAGCTTCTAGTAGCTTGGTTTTGCTGTATCACTGGAGTGTATTGCGAGCTCAAAACACCCTCCGAATATTTGAAAAAAATAAATAAAATAAAAATTTTTAAAATAAAGCAAACTTGAAATTTTTTAATTTTATAAATTTCAATTAATCTCTCCTATGTAAACTGGATCACTGTACATTATATTCATTTTTCGCCTCTTATAAAATCTTTGATTTTATCCCCTCTGGCTCCGTTACTGCTGCTACAAGTGGTGCTTTGTATCTAAAAAACACAAAATAATAAACCAAATCAAAACTAAGACTCTTCCCTATTGAAGACGATTTCATTAAAGAGCTTTTTTATAGCTTGACATAAAAAACCAAAAAAAAAATGTTTCCAACATTTCATGTTTGTTTCAAAAACGAAATCACTTTTAATCAATATTTAAAGCGTACCTCGGCTGAACTTGAAAAGTGCGCGCGCTGCGCCGCGACGCATATTAACAGTAAAAAAAAAAACAATATGTGGTTAACTAATTTGTCAGTTGCTGACTGACTTTATAATGGCTTTAAAGATTTACAGCTTCAAAAGGGTGAAAAATAAAAAAACAAAATTGAAAGTACATCCCAACACAAGCGTGAAAAACACAAGAGGAATATGTTTCTACACTAAGCTGGAGCATTTTGAGGGTTTTTGGTGCTGCAGGGTTTTGACACAAAAGCATAAACGTCAGATATATAGGTGGACTATTTGAGTGCGTAGGAAGATGCACCTACCTACAAGCACCACTCAAGAAATCCTGCCATGTAGATGTGTGCGTTTGTGTCGGTAGGTCATTCGATGTGGTTACCAAAACGCATAGATTGGAATTGCTTTTGTCAATTGACTGGCTGCATTGTGAAACAAGTTAACCTTCTTCGCTTGCTTCGAGCCAATTGCACTCGATGAATATGAAAAACTGTTGCGCATCCACCCAACCACTTCCGGTGCACATGAATACTTTGTGGCGTTGGAATCTAGTAGCTAGAACTGTATGCGGCAGATTTTTTTTTAAGAATGTTGATTGCATCTTTTTTGCATTCTTAAAATGCGCACATTTTCGAGATTGAGCTAGTTGAGCTCTCTACAGAATAGTGTCTGCCTTGTGGTTGTTCGGTACCCGTGCTGGGTCTGTTTATTATGACCATATATCTGGGTGAATGTAGTTTCATCAAGTTTCTGGCTATTAAATTGATTTAGTCGACATGTCTTGCATACCTAATGGACACCAATTGAGGAGCAGTACAACGGTCGGAAGAATGGTTTTATTCAAGCAGACCTAGTGTGCTTGGCGTACGTGCGCCATTTGGCGTACTTATTCGCATTAAACCAGCTGATAGACCCCACTCAATATCCGCGAGAAGTGCGTTTGAATTCGAGTGAACGATTTCAATATGATTCATTTTTATCAAATTACCTGTTGTTATTATTGTTATCTTTTAATTTTTCGCTGAATAAAGCCATGAGATTATGTGAGAATATAAAATTTATATTTGTCACAATGTGCTGGGAATTCCCAACGTGCAGCGGTTGAAGTGACAGACAGCTTGAGGAACTACATTTCGCTGCGTGCATGCTAGGTTTAACAGACGAGTTTAGTTCTTTTCCATTTCGGAAAGTATTGCTACTAAGATGATTCTTACTCTAAGAAATTTTTGAATTTGTTCGTATTAAAACAATATTAGGATTGATATGATACAATACAATGATATGAATAATATTATGATCCGTCTGTCCGTCTTTCGTCTATAATGTTTAAGCTTGCATCTAAAAAATAAAGGTCAAGTTCAAAAATGAGGCAAATCCGATGAAAACACGCCTACCTCCCATAGAAAGTAATTTCATCAAAATGGTAAAATCTCTTAGAAATCGAAAAAAAATTATAATATATGGACTTGGAATTTTACATGAGCTTCGATATTTAATATACACTCTGAGTTTAAAATTCAACCAAATCGAATGAAAATCACGCCTACCTTCCATATAAAATGATTTTATCAAAAAAGATAAGATCTCTTTACATTCCACAAAAAATAATATATGGACTTGGAATTTTTCATATGAGCTTTGATAATTAACATATACTCTGAGTATGAAATGCAACCAAATCGGATGAAAACCACGCCTACCTCCTATACAAAATGTCTTTATGAAAAACGTAAAATCTCTTGAAATTCTACAAAAATGTATTTAATCACTACAAAATGAACACTCTTTTTAGATCTCGCAGAAATCAAATTATCTCAATGTCAATTTCTCAATTGTACAATGTCACCCTTTCGCATCACTGTGCGACGCTTGCATACTTTATACGAGAGATGCGCCTAAGAAAACCACTGGAATAAAAATATTTGTGTTTTGAATTTTTTTATAAATTTATGCAGACTACAAAGTCTCGACAAAGTCGTGAGCCGAAGCGGAAAGCTTTCATTCAGTTTTGTACAAAATCGCCTTAGAAGACTTTCCTCTAAAATCTTCATTTTCTTCTATATGTCAAATATCCTTTGATTTTTTTTTTTTTTTAATTACATGCCTCCAACATAAAAAAAAATTGCAGCTGATAACTTAAATTTTAACTGTTTAGATTTTTTTTCTTTCCAGCATTTCGACAACCAAATGAGAAAAATCATCAATCAATTGCTTTTCGTTTTTCTCTTTTTCCGATTCCGGTCCGAAAATTCTTTCGATCATTGAGCGTCTTGGTCACAAGCGAATCAACCGGCTTTTACGTTTGTTTTGCCTGCAACCAACGTCACACACCGTCACGAGCTCTCATTAACAAGTTTATCACTGAATTAATAATATTTTTATATTTTATTGAGTTAAGTTTCGACAGACGCTGCTATTGTTTCTGTTGGCCTGGTTTATTTGTTGTTAAATTAAGCCAAGAAATGCATCGAATATTATTTTTGTATTTCCATTTTAATACATTTTGCTGTTGATGGTTGTTATTGTTTTTGTGTCTGTAACAAGTTCTCCGAAAGTATTACACAGTCCGCACAGACCGTTAATGTATTTATTTAAAATATTTGCATAAAAAGCTAACAAGACTGCTACTGATTAGAATGAATGTAGTATTTAATGCCGGTTCTTAGTTGATGATTCAGTAATGATTTGGTTTTTAAAATTCACCCTTGATGTGTTAACATTCATTACATTTGACGCTAAAATGGAATTATTTCTAACTTTGGTAGCATTTCACGTGAATGTTAATTTTTTTATAACAAAATCACAATGCTCTTGAATGCATGTTTATATTTGCTTTCATTGGAATAGCTAACAACAAGCTTTATTATTCTATTTTTTTAAAATTGGAATTTTACACGAATAACCAAGAATGACACATGAAAATGTTCTATGAATAATCGGGGAATACATTTTTTGAGTGCTAAAAGCAACGATTACTCTCAAGTAAAAGAGAGAAAAAATAAGTTGGCTGTATCGTGGAAACACTCGTTGGTATTGACGTGACAGCGCAACATTTTTGTTGTGATTATTCTTCTCCCTATCATTTCTTTTGTTCATTAACTTGTACTCATCTTTATCCTTATTCCTATATTTGTCCTAATAATTGTCCCAATTCTTGTCCAAACTCTTATTTTAATCCATGTCCAAATTCCTGACCTTTGATTTTATGGAATAATAATTCCATGAAACTCTGCGCGCTGAAACGTTGTCACGTCAAAAAAACTAGTTTAATTTAAATAAGAAGTAAAGAGTTCCAAACTTGCAATATCAAGATGAGCTAAAAACAATTGGCAGATGCATTTTCTCACTGGAACTTCCATCGCTTTTTCTGTTTATCGATGTTATAAATAAACTGTCGTTCGACCTAAAGAATAGTGTTATGTGTTTCCGTTAGGTGCACGGTAAAATCCGTGACGTTGTTTTGGGTTTTACACTAATGATGTATTTATTTTCTACGTCAGATAATCATAGGAAAAACCTCACCGATCATGAAGCAGCCTTTAATTCGAAAACTATTAGCATCTCAGCTGTACACAACGGAATAACACGAGATTCATGACGTTTAAATTACAAGTCACTCTCATTTCGAGGAGCTTGGTTTAAATATTACACTGAACTAAAAATACGAGTGCGTATGATAACGATAAAGTGTTGATGATAATCAATATTGTTTTTAAAAACAATCATAGAAGTAGTTTTGTAGAACACAGAAATTATTAATCTATTTATTGATTGAACGCTTGTGTGCAAAATAATCACTGTCTTTAGACCAGAATATGAATAGGAACTTTAACATTTAAGCTTTTGACGTACACGTTACATTTATCATGAAGGTTTCCAAAAAAGTTGAAAAAAAGTCATGTTTCCAAAATGCATCGACTTTTCATAGAATTATTACTCGCTGAGTATATGTATCATAAGGTAAAGGTCAATTTTTTTTTACCATATAACAAAAAAAAATAAATCATGGAATTTTCACACGCTATGAATAAATTGTCATAAGGATAAGGTCAAGATTTCAGACAAGGATCCGAAAAAGGTTTAAGAGAAAGATTGTAACATGGATTAGGTAAAAGTAGATAAGAACTCTAGTTACTTATGGAAAGCTTTGTTCTCTCTGCCAAAAATTCCGGGAACTTTTTCAGCAAATTGGCAGTATAAGTCACACTTAAGTAGCTAAATGGCTCATAGTGAAAGTCATGCAAGACCACTGATGAGTTGGTGTAGCGTCCAACGAAAGAGTCTGTCAAGTCTGCTATATAATTTGCTCTATAAAGAGCTGTTGTTGTTGTTAAAGATTTAAGACAAGAACGGGAATAGGATTAGGACAAGTATTGGGAGAAAGAATAGAAAAAGTATTTGACAAACACTTAGGACAAGGTTTATAATAAAGACTAGGACAAAACTGGAACAACCAATGGGATAAAAATTCGGGAAGGGATTCGAATAAAAAAAAGGTCAGGCATTTTTGGACAACGAGGGGGACAAGTATTAGGACACATATTAAAATAGCGATAAGCATGAAGACAAGTTTAGTAAAGGATAGTGATAAGAAAAAGGGCAAAGATAAAGATACGCTGTCACGTCAAACCCCGGATGCCAAATTTTTTCCTACCTTAACCTAGAAAATAGTTCTATGTGATATGTTTTGAAAACTTTGGCAAAGGTTTTAACCTGTTAGATTATGTTTTTTGGGTTATGGTGTTCCACAAAGTTATACTTCAGTTTAAATTTATTTGTTGAATAATGGAACTGATACCACTGATCCAACTGATTCAACCACTAACGATTATCACGATTATCAACTATTCCAGAGTTATATACTTTGTTGTACTTTGAGGAGTACGTTGACTTCTTGGGCCCATTCAGTTGGGCTTGTTCAGTTGTAGGGTCAGACAATTTAATACATATAATCACTTATTAAAGGTTATAGCTTGTTAACTCCTTCCATGGTGTTTTCGACAAGCTTTACGTTAAAAAAAAATCTAAATACGCACCCATTAACTAATCCACACATAATTTCATTACAACCAAATCGCACAACTTAGTTCAGACATAAATTTCCGTCAGTTAATGAATGACACTTCCGCACACGCAACTAACTAATAGGAATTTTATAGCTTTAACTGTAAAATAGAAAATCATATGCGTAGCATTTAGCCCACCCAACCTAGCCTAAACCAACTGATGATCACCCGGAAGTGAAAAAGTGACATTTTACAAATGTGCTTGACATAGCAACATTTTCGACCATGAATTTTCAAATCATGATGCATCACAGACGCATTTCCCGTTCATTAACAGTTAAAACTAAAAGTTCATTTGCAACAACTTCCTCTGCTAAAAATGCATTTCCTGTCTACTGGCAGAACCTACGAACAGTTTTCAGAAATTTCAAAAGGGACACAAAATATTTTCCAACCATCAAGAAGTGGGTGGTTGAAAAATACACGTTTTCTACACAACAAAGTCGTGCAACATCTGTAAGTGATTAGAACATATTAATCGCGCCTAGTTGCAGTGCAGGCGCACACCACACACAAGCACACCAATTCAACTTCCGGCAGTTGAAGTAAAGCTATGTCGTGCAACAAGACCACTCTGCATAAGGCATAAAAATTAGATATCATCACAAGGAGGACAATATTTCGCAAATAAAACACATCGGTGCAGCTTTGCATACTGTTCTGCTGTGCCGTATAATTTTTCTGACCAACTGGTTGGAACCAGTAGCACAAACCATTTAGAGTGAGAAATTGGCCATTAAAATACTCGATGACAAATGCTAAGTCAGACATTGCTACATCTTGCAACAATTATTTCAGCAAAAAAAAACAAAAACTCAAAAAGCTGAGCCTATTCAATGTGCTCCAAAGGACATGCTTACTTACCACTGCCTCCAACTTTAAATAAACCCTCAACAGTTGGGTTGGCATTGTACTCTGGCATTCAGGCACTCAGCATGTGAACAAATTCTCATCGGGATAATCAAATTGTAGGTTTCTAGCTAGTGTCTGTCTCAACTTCGCACGCACATTGAATTTTTCGCATAGACCAGGAGAAAGCAGGACATTTTCCTGACAGCGATCTGCAGGGATGTGTTGTCATACGGCATGGAACATGTAATTGTGCGTGGTCTAATTGAAGGATCTATTTGGCAAATCTAGTCCTAGGTGGACATCAAGTACAACAACAAGTGGTGTCAATTTATTATGCAGTTGATAAATACGTAGTCGAGACTTTTTTGTGGCTTTTTGTAATGCTTATCAATTTAGAAAAAAGGTTTATGAGGTTAGTGCTAGTGGTCAAATGATAATGATATCTGTGTTCTTAAGTTTATATACAAAAAATCCCATAAAAATAAATAATTCTATAGAGCCTTTAAAACCGGACAAACAGATACACTGGTGGCAAAACTTCTGTAACGTCTCATGTCTTTACCATGGTTTCGCATAAAATGTAAATTATAAAGAAACAAGAAGCGAGTTCTTCCTAAAACTTCTCTAATAATTCACTTCGAGTGAATTATTAGAGAATTAAACTCGATTTTTCAATCAATTTCAACAGCATAACCAGTACCGTAAAGTACACAAAAAATAATAGCTAATATTTCAATTTTTGCTAGTAGACATTTATGGACATCCTTTACCTTGGCGCTTTTCGAGTACGAATTTAGACCTATAATAATATAAATATGTTCAATGCAACCGTGTGCTATTCAAGTATCCGCTGTTGTCATATGACAGCATACGATAGCATACAGATGCTACCTCATCATGGCAGTGCCGGACAATTTATTCGTCTGATATAATGATGTTTAATGTAGCGTTTCAGACTGGTTAAACGGACGCTTTATTTAATGTGTGCAGAGTATTCAGCTTATTTCAAGAAATACATTTTTTAAACTTTTACAAATTCTTTAATTAAAATCTCAGAACTTTGAGTATTCAGTTAACTTAATCGCTAAAAGATAGACCACCTGAGTGACGTTCATTGAAATTTATGAACTATTAACTGTCACTTGTTCACATGCAACTGCCACCGTTTGACACACGATAGAGTTAAACAAACTACAACAAAAAAAGAAAAACAGTAGCAACAGCAGCAACGCTAGTTGAAGGCTTAAGTTAATTATAAGCTCCACTAAGTAAGTGCTTAAGACTAGTAAGGCAGGCATTAAGTTGCAGTGTGAACACTTTGAAGATGACTTAAATTACATGCAACAACAATGTAACAAATGCGCTATTTACTCGAAGCGTGAAATTGAGTTAAGTTGACAGTGAAATGTTATTTGTTGTTGGACAAAATAAATCAACAAAATTTCTTATTTATATAAAAATATTTTAAAATAACCTTTAAATTTAAAACGCTTGGATTTAAGTAAAAATAAAATCAAGTAAATAAGGATTTCTAACATGCCTTACCTACCTTTTTTTTTAATTTTAAAATATGCCATTCGGTCATACCGGAAACCAGTACATTTCCTCCACCATGCAACCAAACGGTAGCAGCAAATTTACACAAATTGCAACAACAAGTAAATATGTCAAGTGCAGCCGTGTTGGCAAGCCATGAAAATGCATCGTTAAAATGTTGCTAGACGTTTTTATTTCCGATTTTTTTTCCCGCACCAAACTGACGTGCGTTCCAAACGTAGCGTTGTTTCTCTGCCAGTGGTGCACAATGTTGTATATCTCTATATGGTAGACATCATGAGAGAAGTGATGCTGCTGCTTTCGATGCACAGAAGGGATGGATGCGCTTCAATGAATGCACCAGAGCAGAGTGCCTGGGCTGCATCATGAATGCACTGCTGTAAATTGGTCAACTAAATTATGCACACGACTGTGTTGAGTGGGTGCAGTGTGAAGGTCATGTTTGACTTTTTGGTAACATTTCTATACGATATCTACGAAGGTACATACATATTGAGTGTAAACAATAAAACGTTTACAACCTTATCAAACCTGTGGGTATGTATGTGTGTCTGGCAGTTTTGTTGATATTATGGCATAGTTGAGTTGGTGTCCTGTTGGCACCGGTGTTGGCTACTAGTTTGGCGTTGTTCATCGTTCGTTTTTTTGGCATTTAACATGTTCATATTTTTGCAACAGCCAGAAACATGTGTTCGTGGTTATTAAATCGTGGTCAACCGTTATATTCCAGATAGTTATTTGTCACTTTGGCCCATACCAAGAGTAGTTCTTGAAAAGAGCGACGCGTCGGAAATAATTCCAAAACAATGTAAAATACATCAACCTTGAGTATTTATTACATACCAGTTGTTCTTTTACATAAAATTTACCGGTAATTTTTCTAAATTCCCAAGGAAAAGTTATATTTTAAATAAATGAAAATTTTTAATTTTATCCTTTAAAAATTCTATCCAAACTGTTAACTCTACGCACTGATTTATTTGAATCAACTTTCAGCCTTAAACCGAAGTAAATAAATTCACTTTATTTTTGTCTCTTATTTTAAGTGGACTGCGAGTGTTGCCAATATTTCGCAATTATTTTTGTTTTTTTTTTTTTGTTACAAAACACATGTCAAATTATCGTTATTGTTTGGAAACTTAAGTTAATTATGGGAGTTAAATGTGAATATTTTTGCAGAAATTCATTCATAAACATGGTCTATTTGCTATTAATAACATATTTTCATAAATTATGGTATGGAATACGATGATTGCTATTTATATTTCTGGCCTTGGCAATAGTAAGTGGCAACACTTACCATCTGACATTTTCCACGGAAACTGGACGTTGTTGAACTTACCCTTCTTTAGAATATTTTGACATTTGTGAGCGCGATTTGTGTTGTTCAAAGTAACTTGAGCTTTCAAGCTCGTGAACATTTTCGTGCGATTATTTTTCATATCTTTCGACGTGTATTATCAAGACAAAAATGTATCGAAGAACTTAATTCTTTATACGGCTAGTAAGCACCATCCTACAGCACTATAAAAAACTGGTATAACGAATACAATCGTGGCCGACGTTAGCTGCTGGACGAATTCTCTGAAGATCGTACAAAATCACTTCTGGCACATCAGAAAACATCGATGCTGCTTAAACTGATACGGCAAGATCGTCATGTAATAGGTCTGTTTCCGTACGCACACTGTGTAACTTGTGGGACGCTATTTTCTGTTTCCGTACTTTCTGTGCTTAAAATGGGAGAAGAAGAACAAGCATAAAATCGCTCTCTCGAGCACACAAAGTGCACAGAGAGTGCTAGAACTCGAGACTTCGAGCAGAGACTATATATTCTATAGACTTTGCATAAGAATTAATCGAAACGTTCCTCTCGAAGTTTAGCCCGCAAACATTGGGACCTGGAAAAATATGAGAACGTGAAACAAAAAAGCAGGGCTGATCATAAACTTATGTTGCTAGATTTTGTTGATAGACTCTAGAACTACAAAACCTTATCAACAAAGTTGTAGGTTAGCCATGTTTATTTTATTTTTTCATTGAATTCTATACGGACGGACAGCTTGCTTGTTTACATTTTTTTTGCATGCTTTTTGTTGTTGCTCAACTTTCTCATTCTTGCAGGATTTTCTTTGCTGCTTTGGCTGCATTTCATTGATCGTCAGAAAAGTTATATTTTTGCGATTTTGTCTATTTCAATGGATCTATAGAAAAATCGTAATTCTGTAACTTTTTAAATTCCGATTGGATTGAAATGCACCCAAGGACAAAATTGTAGATAATTTTATAACCTTTTAAATGGCATCAAAAATTATTTTTTAACTATATTTATTCATTGTTTTTACTAAAATTTTTTTGCATGGTTTTTGTTGTTGCTCAACTTTTTCAGTTTTGCAGAATTTTTCATTGTTGTGGCTGCATTTCATTGATTCAGAAATGTTATATTTATGCGATTTTGTCTATCTCAATGAAGCTATAGAAAAATCGTTGTAACATTTTTAATTCTGATCGGATTGAAATGCACCCAAGGACAAAATTATAGAAAATGTTAACATCTTTAAAATGCCATCTGAATAATTTTTAAACTAAATTTATTAATTTTTTTAACTAAACTTAACTTAAAATTATATCCATCTACCTTGCTGCTGTATTTGCCTTGTTTCCACTAAAATATGCGATACAAATATTTAAATAAATTAAATATACCTTGTTTGTTGTTGCAAATAAACTATATGTACATATATCAATTACACTATAAAGTACAAGAAAAAAATATTTTTAAATTATGACCTAAAAATCCATTTAGTATGATATAAATTTTCAGACTAAATTTTATTTCAAATCTTTTGTAATTAAAAAAAAATTCAAAACAGATCTTATTTTAAATATTTCAAATATAAAATCACTTGCAAAAAAATTAAAGTGTGAAAAAATTAAAAGTTAACAAAATGAAATACAATAAAAAAAGATAAAATTAATAATAAAAGCGTAATTTTGTTATTGCTTTATAAAAAAACTAAAAGCTTATTTATAAAACAAGCAACATTAAAAATACGTTTAAAATAG
This sequence comes from Pherbina coryleti, assembly GCA_943735915.1. NCBI lineage: Eukaryota > Metazoa > Arthropoda > Insecta > Diptera > Sciomyzidae > Pherbina > Pherbina coryleti. The sequence continues at coordinate 4,531,455 of OX030951.1, forward strand.
TTCAAATATAAGATAAAGATTAATTTAAAAAATACCATTTTGTAAAAATTAAAAGAAAATTAAAAAAATGAAAGTGTTAAAATAAAGCAATAAAAAAAAAATTCAAAAATTAAAAAGTGAGATAAGTGATAAGTGATAAAGAAATGGATTTATTTTATTTTGTTTGATTTGATTTATTGATTACTTATTTTATATTGATGGCTTTATATTCTGTACTGTATAAAAACTGTACTTTTTATTTTATTTTTACGCTATCTTATTTCCTTAAAAATATATAAAGATTTTTAATTTTTATATATAATATTGATTTTCAAATTTAAATTTTCTATTAATTAATTTTACACTTTTTGTTAAATTTTAGTTATTATTTGATTTTTTTTTTAATTTTGTTTCATACTTTTAAGATTTTTAAACTGTTTAAAGTATTAAACAAATTGAAGAAATAGTTAGAAATTTTTAATTACATTTTTTTATTATTTTCAGTGTTTTTGAATGTTAACATTAAAAATAAAATAAACTGTTTTGATTATTTTTTTAGTTTTATTTAATTTATTTTATTTATTATTTAATTAATTTTATAATTATTAGCATTATTTAATAATTTAATGGATAGATTTATTATTAATTAAAATTTATTAGATTTTAAAGATATATTAATGTATCGAATCAAAAAGTAATTTTAAATATATATAAACTTAAACCAAAAACATTAGAAAAAACTGAAAATAATAGAAAATTGTAATCACAAAATTTTATTTAATTACAAATTTCAAAATATTTCTTCAATTTGTTTAATACTTTCAACAGTTTAATATCTTATGAAACAAAATTAAAACAAAATTAAAAAAAAACATTTTGTATGAAACAAAATTAAAAAAAAAATCAAATAATAACTACAATTAAACAAAAATTGTAAAATTAATTAATAGAAAATTTAAATTTGAGAAAATAATCAAAACATTTTATTTGAATTGAAAATCAGAATTGAAAAAGTTACAGCGATTTTTCTATAGCTTCATAATTTGAGATATACGTACAAAATCGCGTAACTATAACTTTTCTAGCGCTCAATGAATAGTTAAAAAAATAATATTTGATGCCATTTAAAAGGTTATAAAATTATCTACAATTTTGTCCTCGGGTGCATTTCAATCCGATCAGAATTAAAAATGTTACAACGATTTTTCTATAGCTTCATTGAGATAGACAAAATCGCATAAATATAACATTTCTGAATCAATGAAATGCAGCCACAACAATGAAAAATTCTGCAAAACTGAAAAAGTTGAGCAACAACAAAAACCATGCAAAAAAATTTTAGTAAAAACAATGAATAAATATAGTTAAAAAATAATTTTTGATGCCATTTAAAAGGTTATAAAATTATCTACAATTTTGTCCTTGGGTGCATTTCAATCCAATCGGAATTTAAAAAGTTACAGAATTACGATTTTTCTATAGATCCATTGAAATAGACAAAATCGCAAAAATATAACTTTTCTGACGATCAATGAAATGCAGCCAAAGCAGCAAAGAAAATCCTGCAAGAATGAGAAAGTTGAGCAACAACAAAAAGCATGCAAAAAAAAATGTAAACAAGCAAGCTGTCCGTCCGTATAGAATTCAATGAAAAAATAAAATAAACATGGCTAACCTACAACTTTGTTGATAAGGTTTTGTAGTTCTAGAGTCTATCAACAAAATCTAGCAACATAAGTTTATGATCAGCCCTGCTTTTTTGTTTCACGTTCTCATATTTTTCCAGGTCCCAATGTTTGCGGGCTAAACTTCGAGAGGAACGTTTCGATTAATTCTTATGCAAAGTCTATAGAATATATAGTCTCTGAACTTAGTAGAAGCTGTTCCCGTACTTTTGCAACTATTCTCACATTTCGTTTTTACTCTCTAGCACACGTTTTACACAAATCTTACACAGTGTAAAGTACGGAAACAGACCTAATATAACATGAGATTGAGACATTTTTGGGCAATAGTATGACAAGCATCAATAAGACATGCATGATCATTCGGAGGTAAATAAGATTTGTTGGCGTTTGATCCAACGTAATTAAACGATCAAAGAAGGCTCGTGTCGATTGGTCCAGGGAATTATGAAAAAATATGATCAAGTTGCTTTTAATGCTATGTATAACATCTTCACAGGTGACGAATCATGAATTTATGCATGTGAGCCCGAAACAAAACAGTATTCAACTGTATGGATCTTTCAAAACTAGCTAAATCCAACAAAAGTTGTACGCCGAAGAAGCACAATCAAGCAAATGGTTGCCTGTTTCTTCAGCATTACTGCTGATGTGGTGACAGTGGCGTTAGACCAACTTAAGACAGTCAATTCCTAGTGAAACATGACCATCTTTTTACCACAAGTCATCGGAGAAATTTTAAAAAAGTCGAAGAAGATGCGAATAATTCTGCATTATTACAATGCGAGCTCTCACACATCTGATCAAAGAAAGCCCCTTTTAACCAACCAAAAAATTAAACTGATAGATCATACACCGTACAACTCTGCTTTGGTACCCAATGACTTCTTTTTTCCCGCGAATAAAAAAAAATACGTGGTTCACGATATTCGAAACCCAAAGAAGTAGTTTTCCAAAATTGGCTCAAAAGTGCAAAATGCGTTGAGTTTTAATTTTATAAATTAATTTGTATTTGCAAAAAAAAAAAACAAAGTAAATTTCATAAAATTTAACAAAAAATGTAACTTTTTATAGAAATCATGGATACAAAAATAATGTTATTGAAGACGTTAGAGAAAAAATAAGAACACCTATTAAGAACTTTAAATATTGAGCCATTCCCTGAAGTTGGCTCATAGTTATCAGTGAATGAATTCTATGTTTATCAAGGTGTTGAAGCTTCATCCTATAACGGAAATATTTATAAAGAATTTCTACTGCAAGAAACGGGAAAAAATCACCAAGAATGCGACAGCGCACATGGTAACGCAAATGACATAAATGCGTGCGTTATGAGCAACCATCTGCTAGACTTTATGCCAGCAGATAATTCACTCAAGCAAGTTAAAATTGCCTCTATCAAGCAAATATTGATGCAAGCAATATTGCAAAAATGCACAATGAGACAAAAAAAAAAAGAACAAAATACAATAATCCAAATGATGAATCCAAATTAGCCGCTCGATCTCGTTTTCAATTTTCTGACAGCATATAATTAACTTCCGAAATGAACTGCGATCAAAGACAAGAACAGGCGAATATTCAAAAGAAAAGGTACAGAGCGAGAAACAAAACGGTGCAACAACGAGACCTCCAATGAATGGCGCGCATACGTACCAACAGGTAATCATAGCACTGATGATGGTTTTCATGCGGATCATGAGGAAAAACATCGTAAGCCAGTGTAATGAGCCGCAGTCAAAACCTAAGCCAAATATAATAAAATAATCGAGATCAAGATCAAGAACCTTTTACATACACACAAACACGATCTGCATAAATACAAACTTGTATGTTTGCATAAAAAATACCAAAAAAAAAATAATAAAGACTGGCTTCTGAACCTGACTTCTGACAGGTTAGCGCAAGCGAAATTGAAAGGAATTACCTCATCTGTAGCACGATCAGCAATCACCTCGATCTACTCGAATATTGATGGATTGGTGTGTATGATTTCCAGCGAGATCACGAAACTGATTATCAATATCAGCGTTGAACTTGACGCTTCCAGTTGATGATGATTTTGTTTGTTATGCGCTTGAATTAAGCTCAATTGATCGTAGCGACTCCAACAGCGAGTGTTGTTTTTGTTGTTTATTTCCTTTCAGAGTATCCTACGCTATTGTTGGCCCCTTATCTTGTGCGTTGGTGTCTGACGATTGAAAACTCGCTACCGATGTTTCACTGCGGTTTCACACTTTGGTTAAGGCTTTAACGGTGGCTTCTTTAGTTCAAACTGGTCGATTGATGCGATCGATATGCATGGATTTGTAATGGATTCTTAAAATGTGTTAACATGTTGATAAACTATTCCGCAATGCTTTGCCATGATTTTGTAATATTTTGCGCACTGATGCAGCTTTAATCGTAGCTTACAAATTGATATGTTGGAATAAATTACTATGAAGAATTCTCTCAAGATTAACATAATGATCACTTGATCTGGCCTACAACGAGAAATACTGCAAATCGAATTCCATACTTTTAATGTCTTTTTTCAATTGTTTTGCAAGATAGGAAGATGAAAAACAAAACGGCTATGCTTAAACAGCAGCAGCAGCAGAATACCGACTGGTTCAATTATCGATATCCGGTATTCCGGTAGTGACCAATAAAAGATGCGGTAAGTAATTTTTTAAATTAAAATATAGGATGAATTCGTTTTTTTATAAGATTATGTAATAAAAGAATAAACAATTAAGAATGTAAATGTATACGTATGATATCTGATGGAAGAGAAAGTTTTTTTTTTAAATCCAATGGTTTTGAAAAAAATGGTTGGATTTAAATTTTTTATGACTTAATCTGTCAAGGTTAGATACAGGGTTATTGACTTGGGGTCGTAATATGGATCAACATTTCTTTATTAGGTGGTTATTTTAAATTTATAAGTTCTATATCCCATTGAATGTATCACTTCGTACAACCTAGCACTTATACGGAGATAACTTAAACGAATCACTGGCATTTATTGATAAAGTACAATTTTAATGAATACATGGCAATAGATCATACACTCAAAAATATGAAAATAATTGAAGCAATGTTTGAATTGTGAATAACAGCCAATTGTGAACAGCCAATATGTCAAGTCATGAGAGCATAATTCATAAAATAACCTAAACATACCTGGTTAAGGTTTTTTGACCGAATTTCTTGATTTTATACTAACCAAAATCCTTAAGTAAATTGGTGTTGGAAAATAGTTGTAGTCTAGTTGAATTGAATTTTAAATTTTCATTTCTAGTTTTAAATTATTATTCAGTATTCAGTAAATAGCATTCAGTAATTACTTTTTTTGTTTTTATCATTAAATCAATCAAGTTCTATGTTCTTATATAAATTCCTTTTAAGTTGTTTTTAAGTCCTTTTAAGCATCAAAAGTAAACTCTAGTAAAGAACAAAAAAAAATAAAAATAAAATAAAATTAACACTAGTAAACCATACTAGTTATCATTTCATAGGCTTTTAACAAACATGCTAACCTCTATTTTAAATTATTAAACGCTTTTATTCACGAGTAAAATATAATAATGCACGAAATGCAATAATACACGAGAGACACGAAATACTAACATTATGCCTTTTTACTACTCTTTCTCTTACACGCAACACTTATACATTTTCTTTTTGAACACTTCCTTCATAAATTTCCTCATCAGTTGGTAACACTTCATGTAGCTGTCAAAATACGCATATAAAAATATTGTGCTTGTGAAGAAAAAAAACTTGCTTTCCTTGTGAAATTTCGTTTATTACTTATTGTTTTAAAAATATCACCTTAGTGAATAATGACCACAGCTGCTCGTCCAACTTTTGATCCAGCACGCGGTGGTAGCGGGCGTGGCGAAAAGGATTTAAGTGCGCTTAGCAAGCAGTACTCAAGTCGTGATCTGCCAGGCCACACAAAACTAAAATACAGGTAAGCAAAAAGTTCGTGTTTATGATTCCACAACTAAAATATATAATTATTTCACAGAGAAACTGGTCAGGGTACTTCCGAAGAGTTACGCAACCGTGATTTCCGCAAAGAGTTAGAAGAACGTGAACGTGAAACACGTCCTGGTAGCGCTAAAACATTGCCACCTATTGTACGCAAAGCAATCGAAGCCAACAGCACTGTCAACAAGCGTCCTAAGCTAGATCAACCTCCAGCTCCAGTCAACCTGGACGCTGATGATCCAGTGGATAATGACAGTTCCGACAATGAATCTGATACAGATGATGATGAGGATGATACTGCAGCTCTATTGGCAGAATTGAATAGAATTAAGCAAGAACGTTTGCAAGATAATGCCCGCAAGGAACAAGAGAAAAAACAGGATGATGAACGCATACGCATGGAAAACATACTCTCAGGAAATCCCTTAATTAACTATGCGGCAGGCAGTAGTACTGCCACCGCAGCCAAAAATATAGGCAGTGGTGATCTTAAAATAAAGCGTCGTTGGGATGACGATGTAGTCTTCAAAAACTGTGCGCGCACAGAACCCGAAAAAAAGTCACATTTCATAAACGATTCATTGCGTTGCGAATTTCACAAGAAATTTATGGAGAAATACATCAAATAGTTCTTATATATATTTTTTTCAAACCTATTTTTAAAGTAAATTTTCTAAACAAATATACATAATGCAATTACTAAATGTTTGTAATCAAATTTTCAATAGTTTCATGATGTAAAAAATTGCATTTTATAGTACTGCCAACAATGGCTTAAAGGGGGAAACGCACCCAGACCTTTTTTTCTGGGTGCGTTGAATTGAAAATTTTTTGCATTTTCCTTGCAAAGCCTTAAGTCTCAAGAATATGTGGTGAAAATTTCAAGTCGATAACTCAAAAAATAACAAAGTTATAGCCTAGTGAGTGAACCGCCTTCTAGAGCGCGCAGTGCTGGCCCTTATTTTCAAACTTGTTTTTCTCGAAACCATGTTTTCAAAGTCGGTGACCAAGATTTCTCGAAGCTCAGTGAACCGATCGTTTTGATTTTTTGAAGGCTTATTTTATTCATAATAATCTCGTACTTGTCATATGATTTTTTAGTTTCGTTCATTTTTTATAGGCAAATTATGACGAAGTTTTGGTCGAAAATCGTTTTTTACGTTCGAAAGTCCGCCATTTTGAGAAAAATCAATATTTTCAAAAACGACTATGACAAGTACGAGTTATAAGTATGTAGTTTAATAATATATTTAATTTTTTTGTTTCTGATGAAATTAGGATGAGCAATCTTGGTCACGGCATTTCACCTTTTTTCAGAGCGCTGTACAAAAAATCTGTATCGGTCTTAATATGAATTTTTTTTTAATAAAAAAAAAACTTAGAATACTCCTAAATGTGTATATTATTAGGTATAAAAACCCTCATTTTAAAATATCCCATAGGTTTCCTTAAAAAAATTCACAAACATGACCTTTTTTTCGGCCTATGGCTATATTTCCCCCCTTAAGAACTTTAAAAGCATTAAAAATTAAACGATTTGAGAGCACATTTTTTAATTTAAAAAAAAAATAAATAACTGGTCATTTCAGCCCTTGAAAGGACTTTGACCTAGCTTCTTATGATCAATTGTGTTGTGCGTGTTATTAAGTTTGTACACAATTGACCGAGAACCGGACCTACAAGTTTAACGCCGACTCCGAACGGCGATGAACGGAGGGTTCTTGTTCTCAAGAAGCTTTACATGGTATTTTGATTTCTCTCTGAGTTTTGCCATTGTCTGCAGAGAGGTGGCGGCCGTACAGAAAAATTATTTTAATTCAAATAATTTTCGGTCGCTGCTGGGGTTCGAACCCGGGTCTCCAGGTTCGTTGACATAGAGGCCACGCACTTTAAGCAACTAAGCCACGGACGCCACATTTTTTAATTAAGTCGACTAAAATCAACAAAGGAAATAAAACTCTTGACAAGCATTATGCAAACTTCATTAAAAAACTTTTCCTATGTAATATGTTTCCATCTCCTCGAAATCTTGAGATTACGTGAAATCTACATTGAAATTTGAGATTTTCTTACAAGTTCAAGATTTCAAAATTTTGTGATTTCAACAAAATCTCATAAAAAGCAACGAGTCATCCCTAAAAAGTTATACATCACTATCAAGCCCTATTCAGCTCGTGTCAAAATTGTCATATTTACATTTTGCAATGACAAATGATTATTAATTTAAAAACAAAACAATAAACAACTGATCGAAAGCATGATACAATTATACAAGACAGGTGAGACAGTTTTTTCGTCTTGCACCAACTGTCAAAATTAGTATAAATTAGGGAACGAAGAAGAAGAAAAGAAAATAGAAAGTAACATATACAGTCAAATGACAGTCGGTGCAAGACACTCGTGAGAAAATAGACTGTTGTCAATCCTACCTTGTATAATAGTTTTCATGACATGTCGGTTGGAAACGCTTTGAAATCACTTTTTAAAAATCACAAGATTTCGAGGAGATGGAAACAGTCTAATTTATTAGATTTCGATAAACAACCTTTAAGCAGTTCTTTAGTTACACATCGTTTAATGTTTTACGCAACATTGCTTTAGTTGTTATTTATAAGAGGGTTTCTATTCATTAATACTATATTAACACAAAGGCCGAAAAGTCGCTCATCTTACAAAAAGGGCTTTTCACCTAAAAAGCTACATGATATTACGTTTTTCGCCATAAGAAAACCGTCAAATGAAATCAGCTTATTGATTGATTTTCAACGAAAAACTCTGAAAAGCTAAAAAAAAATCCTAATTCTGAACACTGTTCGTTGAAGTTAAAACAAAATCTATTACTAAAATCCAGGCTATCACTGATATATGACAATTTGTCCTCGTGTTTTTTTTATTTGTATACTTGAATAAAATTGAAGCATCTTACTTTTTGAGAACAATGAAACAAAACGCAATAATAACAAACGCATGACTGCTTTTCTAGTGTGAACACCTTATTCTGAAAAGTAGTTTTTCAGCTAAAAAGCAGTTTTCGGCCTGTGTGAGAACATAGTATATCTAAGCAAGTGTTACGTCAAAAATATACAAGCCCTACTACAATTATCTTTTTATTTAGATAAAATGCAACCGAAATTACAATTATTCAAGAAAAATTTTTAAATTTTTTTATGGAGAAAAATGTGAGATAGTAAAATCAGCGGCTAATTTTAAATTTTCCTAACTGTTGTTGCTTTTGTCCTTTGGTGTTTGTGGCACCTACCTTGTTATTGCCTCATGGCAGCGAGTACAGAAACAGACCTTTAGTATAATACATGATCCAATAACGTCTTGCAACGACTTGAAAAAATAGCTGTCATTCAAAACAACGAAGAGTGAAAATAAACAAACAGTTTTAAATTGCGAATTTTATACATTAACAGCATTATTAACAAACACATTTTAGCGATTGTTTAACTTTAAACAGCATTTAAACACAAAAAGGTGAGTTAAAACATTATTCACAGTTACTCAAGAGCTGCGTAATACCTGCGACACATTGGCATAGGAAACCTTGATTATCTTTTGTAGTTTAAAGTATAACCATTGGAGATGACACACTCAATATTTTTGTTTACTAGTTTATAAAAATAATGAGAAATATGGATAAGCGAACAACACTATAATCGTAAATTTCAGAGCGTTTGCATGAGTGAGAGCGCTAGAGTTCTCAACGAAAGTGTAGAAAGAGGAATGTCAAAATCAGCTGCTATAACTCGTTTAACTGCGATAAACGAGTTTCGGAAACTAGTTTTGACTAAACGAATTTTAAACATAGTGTTCTAGCGAATAGGCAACCCTAATAAGGCGAAGTGGCGAAGAATATTATAAGCAGCAAAATAAGAGAGAAAAAAGATGGCGAAAAAGAAGAACAAGAGGTAGTAAGAAAAAGAGAAAAATAGAAAAAAAACCGGTGAACGGCTCTGCGCGAGTTTATTTTGTCTAAAATTCGTTTTTTTCCTAAAATTTATCTTTTTTGGTTGTTAATGTCATATTTTAAAAGAATAAATAATAAAAATCTATTATATTAAAACACATAGTTTAGCAGATATTTAAACGAGAAAAAACACTGAAACGAGTTTAAATGGATCAATGTGTCGCAGGTATAACCTGTATTGTCTGTAGTGTGCGGCTGCTTCAAAACATTTGCAAATAGTCCTTGATATTAAAATCTATTTTTTCCCTTTAGGGATTTTTCGAATGTAAAGTGAGACTGACAGCAAAGGGGCTGTTCCTATTCACAGCTGTTTTTGACGTTTCTTAAATACATACTGTAATATTTTGCAAGTGAAAGTAGTTTTTCAGCAATCAATTCTTTATTTTCAGTATTTGTTACAACGCATAAATTATTAGATTTTCTTTCATTTGACTGTCTATATTGATAGAATAATTGTGTATAAATTGGAGAAAACATTTATAATTGCACACAAAATATTTTTTCTCCCCTGGCAGAAGATACACAAATCAGTACGTGGAGAGCTAACATAGGCGCCACTATACGCAACATCTCCCCAAGCCACCCTCCAATCGTGGAGAAATCAAGCGAATGCAAAAATCCATTTTCCCGAATGGCAAACATTTCTTTCTAATCAAAAACGTAGAAGACCTCGTTCGGTGCGGTACATTAGTACGTAGATTTTCGTCGATGTAGAAATTTTGTCCACAATTTTTTAACAAGTCTAGAATAACTTTTACGTTAAACGATTAAAAAAAATTTCAAGTCACTTAACTGGGTTTCATGATTGGATTACTCATCAGTCGCGCTGTGTAATTGTCATAAGGCAGAGTATAGCTTCTGCAAAATATTAAGCAATGTATTGCGTGGCTGCTGCAAAAAGTGCACTTTAAATTGTCAACTATATATGTATATTTATATGAAGCTACCTCATTAGTATCGAGGCCATTAGTTTTCAGAAAGTTCAACATATAACAAAGTCCACGAATTTGTTGTGGCGAAATAAGAAAAGTTTGAGTGCATTTAAATTTCACCAATTTAAGCAAGAAAACAGGAAGTGAGCAAAACTGGAGAAGTGGAAGAGAACACGAAGCTCTACCAAGAAAATGGATCATCATAGCAAAGGTGGCGGTGGAACATCGGATAAGGCATCGATTATGGAAGGTAATATAAACTGTGATAAGTAAATAAATAACAAAAATTAATGAAACTTTGGAAAATATTAGCTTATCGCTTAAGTTATTTTGCATATATTTAATCATATTCATTGTTTTCTCATCCAGAACAATTAGCTGAGGGAACAAATGAGAGAACGAAATAATGAGGCTCGTACCAATTAAGTTGAAAGCAACAATTCCTCTATATCTTATGAAATAAAGTTCAATCAGTGCGGTGTCATTATCGATAGCTCGTATGTTCCTTCTATTGATGGAATTTATTGATAAAATATAAAATTTGTTAGCTCGAAGCAGTAAATTTAAAATAAGAGCTAGCTATTGAACTGTTTTAAAAATCTTTTGAATGAGTCACATAGTTGATTGCAGACTATTTCACGATCCAGTTAAATGTATTATACCAGTTTCAGCACTTCTCAACACTTCGCCTAGATCTGAGGTTTTGTTGCCACTATTGTTTACTATATTTGATATAGTATATATTATATTTTTAAAAATCTTTTAAAACATTTCTTTAATTGCAGCTTAAATATAATACTTATTATACTTATTTTGATCAGAATTTCCACTTGGTAAAATTCTTTTCAAACTGAAATGTTTCTAAGACACTTTTGTGCAACTAAAAAAATAATTTTTGTTTGCCACCAGATAGCTTTTATACCTTGACTTTCTGTAATTCATGTTTTTTAATAATATTCTATTAATGTAATAATGAACTTATATTTTTCATATTTTACCTACAGACTTTTCTCTAAAAATTTCAACTCCTACATTAACACACAAGCCTCACACGAACTTTAAGTAAAATAAAAACTTATTCTGCTGTTTTCTTAAAACAAACCTTTTCTGAAAGATTTAATTTTGTTAAATTTTAGATTCATTCACAATTAAAATGTGATTTAAGCCAGAGTACGAAATCGTCTGCATACGGAATCGGTTCGAAAAAGTCCACAAGTGATAGTTCGCACCAGCGGACGCGTAGCCTATTAAAACCACTTTTAGCGCTCTCCTCCACGAGCACAAATGTTTTGATGAGACTTTGAGAAATTAGATCTCATTCACATAGACAAGAACAAAAATGTGGCTTTTGATGCTCATGACACAGTTCGTCAGCCGCACAAGGCAATAAAAAGCAAAAATGAAAACGGTTCCCAGATGAGTTACAAGAACTTTTATTGGTTTAATGATCTCCTTGCATAAAAACCTATGATTCTATGACAAAAATTATACACTCGCAGGAGCGTACGCAATGCAATATTTTTTAGCGATCTCGTAATCAGCAAGTAAGATTGCTTTTTACATTTGGCTCTCGTACATTTTAAAAGTTACAACGAGCGTGTTTTAAAAAGAGGTAGGTACGGGCTCGCATGGTACATAAGCGTACCTTTCCGCACTCTAATTTAAACAAAATATTAAACAAGATCACGAGATCAATTTTTGATATAAAACCTTAACAAACCACTCAAATGTAACCTAGTCTCCTGGTCGGATAACTTATTGTGCAAAGATCTGGATAATATGTATGACTATTTCCTTTCGGTGATTAATGACTGTTTGAGCCTATGGGTCCCCAAAAGGAGGGCTTCTCCTCTCAAAAATCCTATTTGGTCTAACAAAAGACTCTCTCTTTTAAAAAATAAAAAAAACAAATCATATAAGCGTTTCAGAGTAAATCGTGAAAATTCAACACTAAAATTGGCTTATCTATCCTGTCAAAAGGATTACGATGTTCTCAATAAATTCTTATTCTACTTATATATATCCTCAATTGAAAGTAAAGTAAAACATAATAGCAAATACTTTTGGACTTTTATAAACAACAAAAGAAAAAGTAATGGCTTTCCGAAATCTATGTCTTATAAGGATATGTGTTCGGATGATACAATGACTATCTGTAACTTCTTCGCTGAGTATTTTAAATCTGTTTACTCACCTTCTTCCACGGTTTCTACAACTTATAATTACCTTCATCACAATACCATCTTAGATGTTGGTATGCTTTATATTGATCCTCTCGAAGTTGAATCTGCCCTAAAAACTCTAAATTCTAATAGCAAAGAAGGTCATGATGGCATTGCTCCGATTTTTCTAAAAAATTGTGCTGCTTCAATTGCTCTTCCACTCTCTATCATTTTAATAAGTCCCTGACAACTGGCCACTTCCTGGACGCTTGGAAAGTCTCACTCCTGGTTCCAATTTTCAAATCGGGTCCTAAACATGATGTTTGCAACTACAGACCTATATGCAAACTTCTTTGTATTCCTAAATTGTTTGAACAGATTGTGTATAAAAAACTCATATTCCTTGTAAAAAATATCATCTCTCCACAGCAACATGGCTTTATACCTGGCAAATCCACGGTAACTAACCTTGCTATTTTCTGCAGCTATATCTTAAAAAACTTTGCAAAGGGTCTGCAAACGGACGTTATATTCACAGACTTTGCAAAAGCCTTCGACAAGGTAGATCACAATATTTTACTTTTTAAACTCTTTTCTTTGGGTTTTCACTCCAACTTCCTTAGTTGGATTAAATCATATCTACTAAACCGTAGTCAAAAAGTGATAATTTGTGATTGCCTATCTGAACCAATAGTTGTCACTTCTGGAGTCCCACAAGGAAGTCATTTAGGTCCTCTTCTATTTTTACTTTTTATTAATGATCTTCCCTGTTTGATCAAAAATTCAAAAGCCCTTTTGTTTGCTGACGACCTAAAATTATTTCGAGCTATTTCATCTTCTAATGATTTTGTGTTGTTAAGAATGACATCGACGCTGTAATATCATGGTGCGAAATTAATAAACTACCTTTAAACATTGCCAAATGCCAATGTTTTACTTTTTCTAGAGCTACTTCTCCAATATTTTGGGACTATTCTATAAACTCAATTATTCTGAATAATATTCAATGTGATGAGCTATTATCTCATTTAAATTTTCATTTTCCTTCGAAGCCAATTTCATTTCTCCGAACCACTGTTTAGGGCTGTCTATGCTTCAAATATGCCTTTAGCTCGATGTATTAGGGAGACAAATTCGGTACTTGCGCTCATTGATATATTTGAAAATGGCTCTAAAAAGCAACTTAAAAACCAATTATTTATGCATCTATTGGCGCGCGATGTTTTGAACACCTAGTTACATCCCCTCACTTCTACTGTATATTTTTGAATTTTTTAATCTTAATAATATTAATGATAATCTTGTATTTATTTACAATGTAATACATAATTTATGTATTATTTAAATAATACAATATTTTATTATGTAATGTATTATATTTTAATATTATATTTTATGAAACTTTCTTAAATTTAATTTGTAGTCTGTAAGAGTTGATCTCTGTTAGATGAAATAAATAAATAACTAAATAAATAAATAAATAAAAATGTTTTTTAGCTAACTATCTATTAAAAACAAAATAACAAGAATTGTATTATTCCATAAAAATAGAATATGTTTTTTCAATTAAATTCAACAATATTATTTGTCAAAATGTAAGATATTTTTACTATAACAAAACGAAAATTTAAACGCTACAATATTGTTTCTAGTACATGTTTCCATTTCATTTGGTTAACATTTCAAAATTAACATTTATTAACCTTGACAAGTTTTTTATTTTTTTTTTATAACCTTGACAAGTAGTGAAACAAAATGAACTGTGTGAAATTTTTTTTTTTTTTTGTTTCGTATGCACCCATATTCTTTTAGACAATCCCCTTAAAGAATACTCTCCAGGTTCTCGTAAAATCTTCTTGATTACTGCCATTGACATTGTGACTGGCAGCCTAATCAGCAACGCAAAGAGTATTTTTTCTACTGGGATATTTATAAATGAATTTATTCATATAATATGACATCAACTCACGCGCATAAAGTGTGCGTTATAATAGTTCTGAGCAACTAAGGGGGAGTTACCTAAATAAACAACAACATAAACAATTTATAAAAACATAAATAGCTATGCATCTAAACGATTCATATAGCGTAGCTTTAACCCCAACACTTTGCTTTGTAATTATTTTAAATCCGTTGGTGAATCCTATCTTGTGGTTAAGTTTGGGAAGAAGATTTTAGGTTTAGTAAAATAAAACAGACTTAAATACATACATACATCAAATGATTTTTTTTTTTTAATTAACATTGCAGCTTCATTTCTCTTATCTTGCTTGTGTTTTTTTTTTTATAACTAAATTTAACTCATATTAAACTTAAACATCCATGTGATTAATGCAGTAGCACTGAGCAGTAACATTGTGTAAATCATTTTACCGAAAATATTATGATAATCACTTGTATGCACATCTACTACTTTGATTATTACTGTATATTTATTTATCTTCTTTATTTTTTTAAAGTAAATGGAAATTGTTATGGCTTGCTGGCTGATACAGGTGGTTTTTATTGATTGTTACAATTTTACTCTCACTTAAGCACACTTTCTCTGAGTTTTCCTAGCATTCTCCTCGCTATTCTTGCTTCCACCCAAGCATTTACCTGTTGAGTTTATGATTATTAACAGTAATTATTATTCGTTAATAAAACGTAGCCATCGCCCCGTGCAATTTTGTGCGTGTTTGGGTAAATATATATATATAACCATTCAAATAAATGTATGAAGTGAGAATCAATGCTAAATAGATACTTGTTAAATAATAATCATACCAATAACTTTTCTGAAACTAATACAATTCTATTAAAACGGAAAAAATAAAAACATCTTATACGCCACAGTCGCCCTGAACATTGCACCAAAAAGCTACAGTTGGCTTCTGTAGCACAAATATCTATGGCGCCCATAAGAGTGGCACCATAAGCCAGTGAAGCGCGCTCAAATCATAAAAACTTTTTAAAATGCATGCTTTCTAGAATGGAATTTTATGTTGTTGTATTTAATAGTTCCAGTAGAGCTGTGTTAACATTGAAGACTTAATAATTGTGTTTTAGATTAGAACTAACAAAGAGGACTCATTGATTCACGCATCTATAGATTTTAATTTATTTTTTGTTTTACATAGTCGATGTCAAGGACTTACAGTGTGACCGTCATTTTCATTTAAAAGTTAAAGGTGAAGTGTGGAAAACGACATTAAAATTGTGTAGGGAACCTATGTTTAAATTTTGTTACCACATCCCATGTTCTATCGATAAAAGGTCTATGGTAGGTTAAAATAAAATATTTAAATAACGATTGCTACGGTTGGCTTACTTAAATATTTCCTTTTTTTTTTTTTTTTTGTCTTTTTTTCTTTTTTGTTTGGTACAGAAATAAGTTTCCAACAAATTCTTTTTTAATATTTAATTCCTTATAATAAGCCAAGTTCTCTTCGCTATTTAAGAAATCGAAAATTGTTTCTTGACTAATAAACATATGTGCATTCCAAGAATAAAATATATTAGTAGTGTTCAAATGTTTTCAACATATTAAGAGTTAATTTCCTGCCTTAAAGCACTTAACGCACAGTTTAAAAACTTTCAAAGCGTTTTTTTCTAAAGAACGATTTTTTAAGCTTCGTAACTCGCAATTCAGCTAGTTTTATCAGTTTCTGACAGGTTCATACCCCATCTGACAAAAAATTTTAATTGAAATGAATTTTTCTGATCGTATGTCACCGCTAGCCAAACAATCGCAGAACTCATAGAGTAAATTTTGCCATGTAAGCTTCTTGACAGCATGCACATTAGCTGTTCGGAGTCGGCATAAATCTATTAGGTCCAGTTCTCGATCATCTGTGTATAAACATTTAATAAAACGTAAAACACAATTTCATCATAAAAACCTCATTCAAGTCCTTTCAAGGGCTGAAATGGCTAGGTCGTTTTTTGCCAACCGAAAAAAGTCAACGTTGCGGCCTCGGTAGTCGAGTAGGTAGCGTGCTCGACTGGTACCCCAGAGGTCCCGGATGAGTATACTCAACGAGTATAGGTGCTAAGATTAAAATTATGGTACGACCGAAAACGTTTATTCTTTGACCTTATGGTTAAGTCATAAACAAATATAAAGGCATCATCAGGAGGCAGAGGAAGCTGCTTAATCAACGAAACTAGAAAGATGTTACAAGGAGTGATAATTATATAACCTATAACCTGATTATAGGTTCATAGCCCTCCCGACATAAATAGACAAAGAGTTTACAACGTTAAGAGGCCGCTCCAAGATCGAAAAAAAAATTTTAAATTAATTTTTACTTCGTCAGGTAGCGGAGATAGCAGTTTATGCAACAAATTATTGGATGAAATTATTACTCGCTTAGTAAAAGTGCTATGGTAAATTTTATTTTACGACAACAATTATGGGTCCTTTGACCTTATAACGAAAATATAAAATATAGAAATTTTTACGCCATACACCATGGAGGAAATGCAACAGAAATGACAAAACGTTGCCTAAAATTATATCTCAGTGACTATAGACTCTACGGTTAATTTTGTGAATCGACAATGACAGTGAGATAGACTTCACAAGACTTCTCTGGGAACCATTTAATATAATGCAAATACACCATAGTTGAATGGATTTATTAAATGAACCACAGAAAAGCAAAAGTAAAATTAAAAGCAAAATAAAAATCAAAATCAAAAGCAAAAGCAAAAAAAAAGCACCACATAACATTGGTGTGTTCACCTCAATACTTCCAGCTGTGTAGGTATTGGGCCCACTTATTTTTTATATCATATCACTTATAAATAATATTAATTATATGTATACCTTCAATACTAGTAAAACACTTTATAATTGTTGGCAACATCGAAAAATAAGTAGAATAACAGCTCAAAGCAGAAATAGAAAAAACGCTTTTAACGAGTAACGGGATTGCGAAAAATAACGTTTTTCAGAATGGTGGTGAGCGTCGTGCGGAGCAGAAGTCGAATTGAAATTTAGCTTAAAAATATCTCTATTTTAAATTATAATATAATTATTTTATTTATAATTAATAAACCCAAGAAAACACGAACATAACAATAATAAATTATTGTTTTTTTATTTAAGGTTTTTTTTAATTTTATTAATATTAAAACATTTTATATTTGATTCTTTTGTTTTTTTGTCTATATAAATTTTATTTCGGAATAAAGTGTATTAAATAAATCCAAAATCTTTTGACCAAGTACATACTAATAATTAGAGCAAAATGCAATCCCAAAGTGTCAATTGGAAAAATGTTAATATCTCCAAATTATTTTCGGCATATTTTGGAGTTGAACTTTTGCCATTGATCTCTCAAAAAACTAGAATTGCTTCTTAAAAACTAAAAAAATTCCGAAGAAAATCTCGGATCTTTTCTCATCCTGCTGGTAATAGTATATCACTCAACTCGTGCATGACTGTCATAACTTGAAATTTTAATATTCGAAGATGACAATTTACGCAGTTCACATTTCGAATAACTTGTTAGAGAAATAGCACTATGAAAATTATTAATAGGTTGATTGATAATGTAGCTATATAATTTATGTCTATTTTGAGTTTTAAAACTTAGGAACACTATTTTTTCTTTTTTAACTCTAAATTTCTAAATTTTGAGTTGTGACAGTATTTCACAAAAGAGCCATATTCCTGTTCGAACGTAGTTCGCAAACACACTTCAAACGCTAGTATTCCCTTTGACAAAAGAAGTTTGAGTAAAATTATGAATTTTTTTTTTTTTTCTCCAGAGCATTGCAAGTTATAACTGATATCTGGGCTTATCTTAAAAATTCCTTAACAAATGTATTACGACTTTTTGGCTAATTTAAAAATTGTTTACTGATACATCTTTTTTTTTCTGAGAATATAAAAATGAAACTGAAAGATAATCCGTTAGCTAGCATAACGACAACCGCAAATGCAGCACAATGCAATTACAACTAGGTTATTACAAGTTACTGACAAACAAATTCACTTGGGCTTGTCTTTCAGTTACGTTTATAAATCTGTTAAACACAAATCGATGGATCATAATAGTTCCTAACAAACAGCGCGTCGTGTTAAAAAAAATCATGTTAGATCTTCTAGTAAATATATTTAGACGCAACAATACATATCTTCATACAGAAGAATCTCTTAAGAACAACATACAATTAAAAATATTAATGCACTGGCACATAAATGGTAATAAAATAAAAGAAATAGATTATGACACATTCTATGCTGGCAAAATATTTCACTTGTTTCTAGATTATTGCTCTGGTTGACCATTTAACAGTACACTAACAACATGAACACACTTATTATGGTCAACATTGGCTTGTTGCTGTTAAATGGGTCAATTTAATTATTTGTATGGCTTCCATGCCGACAACTGAACAATGACGTGAACCGGCTTTGTCTGCATCTAGGTAAACCAAGTGCTCCAGTTTGCAATATTGTTGTTCTTCGCCCCCACGCTGAATGATGAACAATTTTTATAAAATCATCTCAATTTATTTATTCAGCAGATTGCTGTCTGCACAAAAGTGATTATATTTCCCGATGGCCTCGAAAATATTAATAATAAAAATAAGTCTTCAAAGGACTTTAAGTAACCGTGTTTGTTCAAAGTTAAGTGATGTATCTGAAAATTTTTTAAGCAATTTTCGTCGGAAAGATTAAATATGGAGTTCTATCTGGAACACAAGTGCCGAGATGTTAAGAACTAATATTTATTTTGAAAATATACAAGCATGAAATGCTCATTATTTATAACCAGATTCAAGATATATATTTGCTTCAAGAGTCTCACAAATAGCACTTTGATAAAGAAAGAATTCAAATTTAAATATTCCTTGCTTGGTTCACTTAACATGAATAACACTTAATTTACAAGCATGCATCAGCGTAAAGAATTGTAACATAATTCAGTTACCCTTTGTTGTCATCTGCTCAGTTAAAATGCATAGAAGCGAAATTTGAAATTTTAAAAATTTTCAAAATGTCTTTTTCCATAATTATTAAAATATCATTTAACAGGTGTTCTTTACAATCTCTTCGATGGCTTGGCCGACAAAGATGAAACCGTACGCATGGCGATACAAAGTTCGTTAGTGAAAATCCTGGAAACGCATCCGAAACGCGCCACAGATATACTTATGGATTACAGAGAGAAGCATACTAAATTGCCGGAACAAACAGTTGCAATTTTGTTAAAGTAAGTTTAATCGTATCATGATTATCGTATCATATTTCCAAATTTGGAAATATGGAAAAATAAATAGACTATGTACATCTAAAATTACAAAAATATTAATTGAAACTCAGATATTTAATTATTAATTCAGACATTTCTTTTATTATAACTCTACTTACCAAAATTTATTAAAATTTTTGTGTTCTTGTAAAAAACTTGTTTTAAAGATAGTTTTAAATTTTTTAATTTTAGGGAATTTCAGTTGGTATTTTCCGAATTTCTTATCAAATTTCGGAATTTAAGTTAATGTTAATGTATCGTATACAATAATAATAAAATTATCTTTTCTAAATTCCGATTGATAATTTCTGAATTAGACTTGAGAATGGTGTAGAAAATGAAAGAAAATGTATCTCCATATCTATATATTAATAGACAAACAAAAAGTTTGTGTTCCCTTTTTTTCTGTGTTACCTTCCACATATTCACATAATACTTATATCGATGGATAGGTATTTTCGAGTAGATTTGCACAATATAAATTTTATTCGAATATGTTGTCATTAAGATAAGTAAAACTGAGCAAATGTAAAACGCCTTTTTTACCAATGGGACAATCAGAAACTACAAAGCGACAAAGCTCTGTTGAACATCACTGCTGTAGCTTACAAAAGCAAGAGTAGAATGCGGAAGTGACGCAAACACTTAAAAAGAGCTGAGTAGCATATGTTGTTGTTGTTGTGATTGTTGCTTTCTTTTAATATCTCTCAGCGTTAAAAAAACAAAAAAACTTCTGCTTGCTTCTATTATCTTGAGAATTATCATTTATCTTTATTTATTTGTTATACTTTTCTACCCTTTATTGACGTGACGAAGTTACGTTGTGCTGCTCTTGTTTCCAAAAAAGTTGAAAAATGAATTTTTTAAAAATTCATCTGCGTTTCGTTGAATTGTTACTCGCTGGGTATAAGAGCTATGATTAAAAAAATAGTATGACCATAAAGGTTAATTCTTTAACTATATTAAAAAAATAAAAAAAAACTAGTAAGAAATGATCTTCGACTGGGTCGAAGTTAAAATACCCCCACGGCCGAACCAAAGTATATTCAAAGTCTTAAGCAATCAATAAAATGTTTATCTGTAAAAACGTTTTCGTTATATTTTTAACAGAAAATATTCGCTTTTGTTTTTTGATAAAATGGCTTTGTATGGGAGGAGGGCCCAATTTGGTTGAATTCCATATACATAGTACACGTTATATATCAAAGTAATATATCAAAAATTTCAAGTCCATACATTAATTTTTGTGGATTTTAGAGAAATTTTACCTTTTTGATAAAGTCACTTTGTATGGGAGGTAGGCGTGGTTTTCATCCGATTAGATTGAATTTCATACTTAGAGTGTATTTTGAACATCAAAACTCATATGCAAAATTTCAAGTCCATATATTCATTTTTGTTGAATTCTAAGAGATTTTACCGTTTTGAGAAAGTCACTTTGTATGGGAGGTAGGCGTGGTTTTCATCCGATTTGGCTCATTTACGAACTTGACCTTCATTTTTTAGATAAAAGCTTAAATATAGAATTTCGTGGTGATAGCTTAAAAATTACGGCTGTAATCGTGATCACAGACAGACGGACAGACAGACGGACATGGCTAAATCAACTCGGGTGGTGATGCTGATCAAGAATATATATACTTTTCTATACCTACCACGCCTCCTTATGGGCGTTACAAACGGAGTGACAAAATTAATATACCCCCATTTACGTTTTTTAAACGTGGGGGTATAAAAATTTAATACGGCATAGGAACGTAGTGGGAGCTGCGTAAGCAACGCAACTGAAAATTTGTTACATGGAATTATTACTCGCTGAGTATTAGTGCTAGGATTAAAAATATAATACGCCAATAAAGGCCTACTGGAAGCCCTCACAACAAAATTAGACAAAAAATTTCTGACATCATGGGGACCCTGAGAGAGCCGCTCAAAGATCGATAACGCAACATTCATGCAGCCGTGTTGCATTGAATTTTTACTCAATGAGTATATAACCTACGATAAAAGTTTAAAAAGAAAAATAAAGTTTTTATACATGGCTTTACGACAAAAAATTCCGGCGTCGTCAGGTCGTGAATATAGCAGCTTATGTAACAGAAATGTAATATCGTTGCATGGAATTATTACTCACTCAGGAGGAGTGCTACAGTAAATTTTGTTTTACGACAGCAGGGATGTGTTATTACGCTTCACAACTAAATTACAAAAAAAAATTTTGTTGTCATGATTTCAGGGATGCAATCACATAATGCACTAAAAATGCTACAGCCATGAAAAAACGTTGCATGGATTTTTAACTCTGTGACTACTGGTGCAACGGTAAATTTTAAGGAACAAAAACAAAGGTGAGGTCTTTGGGCATATGACAAAAATAAAAAAAAAATTTGACGGCGTGTCAAAAACCCTCAGGGAACCGCCTAATGGGACGCATATGCATCACTTTTGTTGGATTAATTGAAATTAGAGCACAACCAAGGGGGAAGCAAAAAAAAGCTAAACGAAAAGCACCAACTCCAAATCCAACAACAACTCCAACACCAACACCAACACCACCACCAACACCAACATCAACACCAACACCAATACCAACACCAACACCAACACCAACACCAACACCAATACCAACACCAACACCAACA